>JBBLXU010000299.1:0-600000 GCA_037893425.1 Campoplex nolae | reverse complement strand
ATTCTAAATGAAAACACACGTAAGAGAAAAAAAAGTAGAAGAAAAAGGGAACTAAAAGTGTCTTCTCTCTGTCTAATTTTCGTTGATGCGAAACAAAAAAAATAGCAACAAAATGTTTTGCACAACTCAAAAATATGCCACTCGGACAGTATTATAATTAAATTTTAAAAAAATATATATCACGTTTACTAGAAGAAAAATACTTTGGGTCAAAAAAATAGTCAACTCTTAATTCGAATTTGGGGGGTAGGGAAGAGGAAAATAAATTAAAAAAAAAAAAAAAGCCCCCCTAACTTTGAAACGAAAACACTAACCGTAGATTGTATTGTAGACGAAGAAACAACCAAAAACCCTCGACAAATTTCTTCTCGTCTGAAATCGATGAACCATCGATGTTTTTTCTCAACAAGACTTAATATGTGAAAAGAATGAAAAAAAAAATTAATTTAAACGAAACCAAAAAATACACGAAAATACTAAATAATAATTTACATCTGACAAATTCTGTGATAATCTTATTAATATGTAAAATTCTACACGATATATGAGCGACGAATGAAAAACATGATGAAAAAAAAAAAAGAAAAGAAAATGTTTTTTGAGTTGTCTCGTAAATAATTACCTTGTGATATAAGTAAACACATCTTGTTATATCGCTATGTTCGGCACACCTGTCATTTTAGCCACGTAATATTGTCATGAGCATTCATGATGAAAAACAAAAAAATTAATAATACAAAAACTTTTTCCAAAAAACTGTAAAATTGTGCACGAAATTCGTAACGTTTAAACATTATTTCGAAAATCTCGAGAGTGCAATCTAATTACACTCGCGTCTGTTGTATTCGATTCTATATTTAAGTACTCGAAAAAAAAGAAAAAACAATTGTTATAAAAAAAAAAAGAAAACAAACGATAATAACACGTATTTGTCACGTCATTTAATGTACTTTGAACTTTTCACTTTACGCATACACAATGTTAATTCGTAATAAAAAATTGCTTTTCAAAACCCCCTCAAAACTTGCACTTTTTTTAATATGCCTTTTTTTGAGAATTCCATCATATCTTTTACTTCATTACGAATCCATAAAACTTGTGTGAATATTTATTCGCAATCAATTCATTATGATGTAATTATTGATATTGTAGATTTTTTGATTCGTATATGTTGAGGAAGTTTCAAGTAATCAAAGCGAGGATAACTTTTATTTTTCGACATTCTTTTTTGGAATAATTTATTTGGGAAATTAGGTTATACATTAAAAATTTAATATCACTTATGTACATTGTCGAATAATTTTATTAAAGATTTATTATTTCTGAATTGACTAATTGGAAAAATGCTTCGAATTCAGGACAAAACGCGTTTCAAACGCACGAGGGTTTCGTCCCTTCCTAGAATCGCCATCATTTCTGCAACAGCGGGTCCTTCCTGAAAATTTTAGAAAACGTTAATAACCAAAAATTTAGTTTATATTGAAAAAGTGTTTTTTTTCTCTCTTTTTGCCGTTTTTGTGATTCTGAAAATTAAATGGATGAAAAAATCTTACCTTCAGTCCACTAAGTATTGCTCTCAGAATTTTCATGAGTTTTCCAAATGGAACGTCATTCTTTTTTGCAATTTCCCTAAGAAAATTGGACAGGCTTTCTTTTTCGAAAATTTCCACTTCATTCAAATTTTCGCAGACTATTTTTACGGTATCTGAAAATAAGACCAAAAAAGAAAACAAAAATATCATTCGACTGAATCGACTCGATTGCCAAAAATAGAGAATATTGATTTATCCAGTACCTAGACATTGCTGATCCTGTTTAATCGGCAAATTCTTTGGAACCATCCATAAAAATGCTAAATCACGAGTCACCAAATCGTCCAATTTGTTGATACGATTTTGGGCCCATTTTAAAGTAGTAATTATATGAGCTTCGTCCAGCTGTAAGCTCAGATCGTTTGAACTGAAAAATTGATGACGACAAAATGAGCGGAGTATCAATTTTATATTCTGATTTCTTATTTTTTTTTTTTCGGTCAATAGAATGGAAATTATTGAATAGCTAATGGATTAATTGGTGCAAAGATCAGTCAAACTCATACCTAATTGGGAATGTTTCCAACACTAATCTACTGACACGATCGACCAAGAACTTGTAATTCCTTTCATTTTCCAACAATTGACCAAGTTCGAGTTTATTGAATTCCAAAAGTTTTTCTGGTGCAAGTTTCGTCGAGTTTGTATTTATTCGATTGAGATCAAACTATGAAAATCCAAAAAAAGTTGTTATACACAGATAAATGTAAAAAGAATTATAATTAACACTCAAGTATGTATGTAAAGATATAAATTAGTTCGTTAAATCGAAATCGTACCTGTTTAATCAATTCCTCGTAACTGTAACACCGATGTTCACCACGGTCTCTTTTGAATCCACCACCAGCGTGAGTTATAAAATTGAGCAAAGCAGATGGAAAAATGCCTTGTTTTCGGTAAGAGTCGACACGGATGTCACCCTGACGCTTGGACAATTTCGAACCATCTGCGTTTAATATTAATGGCAAGTGAGCGAATTGCGGTGGTTCCCAACCAAACGCTTTGTATATTTGTATATGTTTTGGGGTTGAAATTTGCCATTCTACACCTCTCAAAACATGGGAGATTTCCATGAAGCGATCATCTACCACATTGGCAAAGTGGTAAGTCGGATATCCGTCCGCTTTCATTATCACCGGATCTCCTTCTTGCTGCGCCGCCGTTGATCCAATTTCACCGTATATCAAATCATGGAAAGGTTGTGCTTCTGGAGATAACTAGAAACAAAACAAGAAAATTCACAATATAATGAAATTCTGGTATTTTTATTGGAACTATAATAATAATAATTGAATTTTTCTTTTCAATGAGTTTCATGAATATGAAAACGACTAATATTTATTGAAAAACGAACCTTAAACCTAATACAATAATCCCCTGTGCTAGCCAACTTTGACTTAGTCTCCTCTTTGCTCAGGTGCCTACAGCGATTATCGTACCTTGGGATTTGTCCATTTTTTATAGCGTCCTTTCTCAACACTTCCAGGCGGCGCTCTGTACAAAAGCAACAGTACGCCGAACCTTTTTCCAACAGTTTCTTTACCTGTTCTCTGAAAAAATGCATTTTCCAGAAAATTATTGTTTTATGAGAGTTCTATTTGTATTTGGTTGAAAATGATTTTCAAAATTCATAATTTAAAGATAAAAAAAAATTCTACATGCATTTTGTAAGGAACACATTTTGTACTCACTTATAAATTTCTAAACGCTTCGATTGGATGTAAGGACCAGCAGGACCTCCCCTCAAGGGATCCTCATCCGGTATGATTCCAGCCCAGAATAAATCTTCTTGAAGCTTTTCCATAGCTCCTGGCTCGATTCTAGTTTGATCCGTATCTTCGATACGCAAAATGAAGCTGCCATCATTGGCACGCGCAAATAAATAATTATAGAGCGCCGTTCTTAAACCACCCAGATGTAAATATCCTGAAAATCATTTATTTTCGTTACAAACGTCTGAGATAATCGTACAGACGTTTGAGTAATTTCTGTCTGATTATTTTGTTTTTCATTGCTTTTCTTGTTAATTCATATATATTCTTACAAATTTAATGAGCAGCTTATGATTGCTTCGAAAAAAGTATAGTTAGTTAATTTATTTTCACACAATGATTATGCAGCTTGATGATTTTTTTTTCCATAAAGAATATATTGTTTATCACTTACGAATAAGATTTTATTGAAACGAGAAATGAAATGAAAAAACTAACCTGTCGGGCTTGGAGCAAATCTCACACGAACAGCAGTTTTCTTGTAAAATCTCTTCACGAAAAAGTGCAGAGTCCCAACCTTCAAAATTTCTCTCTGCATTGCTAAATAAATATTTCAAAAATCAACAATGCGAATAACACTTTGAGAGTTCGTTTTGTTTTTTATTTTTTTCACGATGGGATAACCTCACTTTCTGTCGAATTTACGAGGATATAACCACAAAAGTACGTGAGATAATTTGAACGCGATGCGAAATTATTTACCATATTCCAACGAATACATAAAAATTTTACTTATCAACGAAGTGTATATTAGCTAGAATAAATTTTTGCAAAAATGAAAATCTCACCGCAATACACGGTTGTATCATTTCATTTTTATTGTTAACTATTTATCAAACTGAAAATTTGCGATTTGCAATTTATTCATACGGATAAATAGTGAAGAAAAACAAATATTAGGTGAAAAGCTCAATTATAATAGGTAGTAAAAGAAGATGAATAAAAAAGAAGACTCGAACCGGACGAATAAAATTCCGGACTATCCGGACGACTAAACTGCCGTGACGGCTCGGTTTGTACCAGGCGCATAGGAACGTTGAGTAAATCGCGCGTTACGCATACGCGACTCTTACTCAGTCATGTACTCCTGATACCTTCTCGCCAGAAAACCCCAATGTGGTGTTGGGATTCGCACAAATAAGGAGGGTGGGAGTCATACGCGCTATATGCGCATGCCTGTTTATTACTGTGCGTTCGGTACATTCGCTGAAGAAAAATTTCACCTGGTATTAGGAGCATAGGAGTTAGCAGCAGTTAGTCGCGCGTATTCGCTCCCCGAACCATCAATCAATCGCTTGCGCGGGTATAGAAGTTATCCCCTCTTTTGGTGATGGGCGCGTAAGAGATTAAAGAGGGGGTAACTTCTACGCGCGATCTGACTGCAGTCAGGGTAGAAAAATGAGCAAGAGTATTAGGAACGCAGGAGCTTATAGCTGATTGTTCGATATCCCGTTTCGCTCCGGCGCTGGTGGAGTGGGGGGGGAAGTCTACCTCTTTTATACTCATGCATTCCTGATACCAGGCGTAATTTTTCAATGCCCAAATTCACCACGTATCGAATGTTTCGAGGACTTTTATGATTGATTTCTTTTTAGCTCTGCAGCATTTATTTTCATTATTGCAAATTGATTGTGAATAAATATTTTATAAACAAAGAAACAAGAAACAAATAATAGAAAAAAATTTGTGATTAATTATTTTGATAATTCGTGATAATAAATAAACATGCAAATATAAATGGTAATTCAAAACATTGCTGCTAACGACCATGTTCATCATATATATAGCGGTCTTCATTATTTTTTATAATCAGTGTTTTTTCACCACTGTTTGTACACTCAAAATATATATACATATTTTTTAAATTGAATTGTAAATTGCTATAATAATCGAAAAAAATGAAATAGGAAAATAACGTCGGGTATTTTGTTCTCAATGGTTTTTCAATATATATGTATTTAAAACTTTCGTCGTGCTAAATATCGAGATATTAAATAATTAAATATTTGATTTTGACTGGGTGAAGGTATGAAGGAAATTGATAATGGGATTGACTTTTGAAAAGACTGGAATTCTGAAGGAAAGGATATTGATTGATCAAGCAGAAATTATTGAAAAAATAATCGAAATTATAATAATTTCTTGTCAACTGAGCATTGCGATGAGAATTTGCCTTTACGAAAATGAAAAAAGGTTCGTTCGCAAGAGTCGTCGTCGTCGTTGTGCTAGCGGTGGTGTGGTGGTGGCGTGAATCGGGGGGCCATGTCATTATTCATTCGGCTTTGGCAGCCTCGCTCTGCTGCCGCGCTGCCCGTGTGACGTCACTGCCAAAAACTGCCGAATGCAGACGAAAAATTTGCTTCGGCGAAAGGGCGGTCAGGCTACGAATTTAATGTAAAATTTTGAATAGAAGAAGAACGAAAAGCCCGACGAAACATCGCGCGAGAGATTGATCGTCATCGTTCGACGAGCTTTCAAAAATTCAAAAATTATAGCTGATCGCCCCTAAATCGTCGTTTGCAAAATGAGGTGAGTTTTACACTTTTTTTTCCAACTTTTGGAGGTTATGATTTCGTATATCGAAACAATTTTGGTTTTTTTTTCAATCACTTAAAAAATTTTCATTTAGTATTTTCCGAACAAATTCACTTCCTATATTCCACGTTTTGTTATTCTGACTAGATTTTTATAAATCTAAAAATTTTTATAAGTAATAAATCTTTGTGTCAAAGTTCTCACGTGCACTTTTTGTCATTCTATTACAATGAATTTGCAGAAATACTCTCATATATTCATTTATTAAACGTTTGAAATGATTTACAATAAAAAATTCAATTTTATTACATTGTTTTTTGGCGGTTCTTTCAGTTTTTGAAGTTGAACATTATGAAACTGAAATTCTGCCGTTCTTATAAATTTTCATCAATTCTTCAGTGTTTGATAATAGAATTGGCATAAAAAATCAACACGATTAAAGTGTCAATTGCATAAATACTAATAATAATAATATAATATTTTATTGAGCATTCTTTCCGAGGGATAAAAAAAACATTCGTAGAAGATTTTTGTGCTTATGCATAATGATTATTTTGCCTATCCATTTGTATGAAAGCTAACTTTTTTAACTGCTCGGTACGGAGCAACAATTTTTCAAAGAATTATTAAATCATTTTATATCACTGTTTCATTAGAACTATGCGTCAGAGATTTTATCGCTAAATGATAATTATGTTTGTATATAATTTAATATTTAATAATGAAATTACCCACAGGTCAAAAATAGAACTCGGCGATGTGACGCCGCACAATATAAAACAGCTCAAATTGCTGAATCAAGTGGTCTTCCCAGTCTCGTATAATGAAAAATTCTACAAAGATGTTTTGGAAGCTGGAGAACTTGCCAAATTGGCATATTATAACGACATAGTGGTAATTAATGAATATTCCATAAATATTGAGAAAGCGATAGCAAGAGAATTGAGAAAAAAAAATTGCAGGTCGGCGCTGTTTGCTGTCGAGTGGACACATCGGAAAACTCTCGACGACTTTATATTATGACTTTGGGTTGTTTATACCCTTACAGAAGACTCGGCATCGGTACAGTCATGGTACAACATGTATTGAATTATGTGAACAAAGATGCCAACTTTGATTCCATATTTTTGTAAGTTTTTGTCCAAATTTTCAACCCGAAATTCGAAACAAAATTAAGATTTCATGATATTTTTTCGATTCAACAACGTTTTTCCTCCTATCACCTGTCTTTGACGCTATAAATCCATTCAGAGTGATTCAAAGTTTCAAAGTGACTGAAGGATTTTTTAAAGAAATTTTATGAATCTTTGCGTTCTTTCCTTCTTTCTTTTATTAATTATTCGAGGTCTTTATCAATTCCAGACATGTACAAGTAAACAACGAGGGTGCCATTGATTTTTATAAAAAATTTGGCTTCGAAGTTGTGGAAACGAAGGAGCATTATTACAAACGCATCGAGCCAGCGGACGCACACGTTTTACAAAAAACTCTACGCCCACAAGCGAATCATCAAACGAACTCGCAATAAAATAGCTTACTCCATCGTTTAAACAAGTGTTTTATTTTTTCTTTTTAATTATTATTTCTTCATCTATCATTTCTCTCCGCTACCTGCTGTACAAATTCTCGATAATAAACGTACCCCTCGTACATCTAAATAAATTATTATTTCCATACGGGACGACCTTTTGAGCGAAGAATTTTCACGAATTCATTAGTATATTATATATATCGAGTTTCTAACGACAAGGTGCTTAAAGTGTAAAAATTATTCCCCTATATACTATACACAACAACAAAAATGACGTTTAAAACCGTCGATTAGAAATTCTTCCAGGGAGAAAGAGGCGGGAAATTCGGAATACGAAAAGAAATTGTCAATAATTAAATAAATGAATGTCCATTAAATCATCATGTATATATTTATTCGTCTCGTTTCGTTTCCAATTGTACATCATTATTGTTAGTTTCTCACACGAGGCCGATTTCCAATTTGAAAATCCCTCCAAATTTCTTGAAAAATTGCGTTTATTTTTAACGAGAAATTGAAGGGTTCAGATTGAAATTTCAAATTATTCTCCCGACAGTATATACGTAACAAATCTCATATTTACAGAATGCGCGACATAACTATTGCAGGAGAAAACTATTTCATTTTACGCCTCTAGATTGCCACTTCGTTCAACTATTTTTTTACAATTGCTTTTTTCGAGACTTTCGAGTTTTAAGCAATTTCGAAATAACTCTTGATTTTTTTCATTCCCTTTTATAGTTTACATTTCAATTCTCAATTTCAATTTTTCGGAAAAAAATCAATCGCTTTTTCGTTTTACTCTTGATTCGGATCCATGTATTTGTTTTTTTTTCTTTATAGACTCTTACAGCCAACACGAATTAATAAATACAATTACTTGTGTACATATATATTGTGTGTGTGTATATATATATATCTATATATACTTAAGCCTCCATTAAATACAATATTGGACTGTTGAATTCTCAATTGCAGGTACGAATTTTACATGTATGACATTAGGCGTGCTGCGCAGTTCAAATGTCTTTCAATTTGAATCGTAAAAAAATCAATAAAAATATGTGTAAATTGGCAAAAAAGCGAAACATTCAATGCAATTTAAAGTACTTCGTGACATTTTTACGATAAAAATGAATGGAATTGAACGTTCATTTCAGTGACTGATTAAAACAATCGATCTAGACCGATTTAAAAAAATCATTATCAATGTGAATTCAAATTTTTTGAAATAAAAAATTGAATCTGACCTGCAGACACAAATAGAAAATATTGTAAATGTTCAAGGGTCGAAAATCGAAAACTATGAAGGGTAGAAAAGAATTCATTGTTTTTGAGCCTTTGCGGTTTTTTTTATATACTCGTATGTGCGAATAAAAATCGTAAATTTGTCTCAGATTTTACGAAATGGACGTGATTGGAGTTTTCGAGATTCAAAAAATTCGAAGATTCTCAAGTTTACGATTTTTTTCACTCAATTTTTCTAATTTCGAAAATAATTCATGTGATGTTTATCAATTCTTGGATCTTTTTGCAACACAAATCTGCACCGTCGTTGGCTTCTTTTGACATCTAGAAAAAGTTGAGATAAAAAAATTGATTATTAACAATTATTATTACTAAACTGACCTTTTAAAGCGCGATAATATTATAATTTTTCGTAAATCCTTTACCAGAATGAGATTGAGAAATCCATGTGGCAATCCTTCAAGAATATTCAGCGAGACATCGACTCCAAGAGATCTCAATTTTCGTGCAAACATGACACAGTCGTCTAAGCAAGGATCAGCCTCCATACTCTGTTGGAAGGAAAAAAAACATAATAAATTATTCGTGCTATCCGAGTGATCCTCTTCACCGAAATAAAATGTAAAAAAATGTAATTTTTTGGTGAAAAGTTGTTTAAAATTTATAATGCAACTTACCACGATTCTGACGGGGGGAAAACGCGCGAGTACGCTATCGGGAGTTAAGAAAGGGCTCAAGAGTGGATCTCTAGGAACACTAAAAACAAATTCGTCGGAAGGATTTCGAATCCCGTCAGTATCGAGTTGGCGAGATTCTCTTCTTTCCGAACCGCTGAGAGACCATCCAAAAACTGACCACGATTTTTCACCATCGGAGCTATTCGATTCTTGGATCGGTGCACCGTTTGCTGATGATACGGACGAGCCAAAACCAACGTTTTTGTACATATCAACGAATTTCCTTATGTATTCCTGAGACGTTGTTTCTTTCTGTACTTCACTCGCTGAGGAGAAAAATGTTTTGAAAAAATAAATGATTAGAACAACATCAATTATTTCTTCCTATTGGATTTAATCGGAAGAAGCTGTTGCTATTGTCTAAACATTTACTACCAACCTGGAATTCCATCAGCGTCAACCAGGCTAACGGAATTCAAAGTCAAATCCGAATCCATGGAACCCAAACGATTCTCATTAGCCTCGTCACCGTTTGGACTCAAGGCAAGAGCAATAAGATCGCTCTCGCTTACTTCGGCGAAAGATTCTGTCTCTGACTTTATTCCGTCTTCAATTTCTTGGCCTTTGTCACGACTGATAACAACATTACAATCATTTTAATTCTTCATGTTCGGAGTTGCGAAAAACTTGAAAACATTATGTGTTCTGGATTCAAACGTGCTACAATATTTGAATAAATAAAAACAATCGTCCACACATTCTCATGAGAATATTACCTCTGATTTTTGGTGGGATCAGCTGCGGCGTAAGCCTTCAAACACCTCATCATAAAACCGAAAGGCAATAACGGATCAGCGAGACAGAGTAATCGAGAAGGGGAGGGTATGAATTCTACCCAAACTGGTGTGTAGGCCATGAAAATACCATCAGGCTTTTTAATATCCATTTCGAAGCATTTTATCGTTGCTCCTAGTAATAAATTGGCACCGGCCGAATCACCTGTTGAAAAAAAAAACCAAAAATCGTTGATTCATCGCTTTGATAACAAAATATATAAGGGTGACTGTAATAAAATGTGAAATTATGGAAAAATCGCAATAGTATGTTTTTGTTACCGATAAAAATAACTTTTTTGGCAGTAGTGCCAAGCAAAGTCGTGGAATGTTTGAGTGCCCAGGCGTAGACGTAGACGACTTCTTCGAGAGCACGTGGAAAGGGTGCCTCCGGTGCGTGACTATAGTCGATCGACAATAAAGGTACGTCTAATGAAAAAGCCCATTTTTTTAAATAAACTTCGTGAGATTTCGAGCTTTGGGCGACGAATCCACCACCGTGACAATGAACTATTAAAACGTCCGATGCTCCGAGTAAATCACCGCCCACTCTCGCTGAACCCACCTGCATAGACCAAACAATTATTTTTTAGAACAATTTCATCATATGTCACGAGAAGCAAAGTTTTTATCGCCACTCGGTAGAACTTTATTCGTATGGACAGTAAACGTTTTTTTTTACCATTCCTACACGACGTTTGGAACTCAGCAATCGCACGTGTATGGGTTTTTTGCCCACATGACTAGAAGGAATTGGTACATTAACGGTTGAACCCCCGATCGTTGGTAAATTAAGTTCTTCAGGGGGCACAGAAATCATCTGATTTATTGGCAAAGCCGATTGCACAATAGCCGGATACATTAGTAGGAGATCTGTGTGAAAAAATATTGAATCAATATTGTTCTCGTTTTAGAAACATTTATATGTTTTATCGTTTGTTCGCTGCTTGTACTCACTCGATTCGTTGAGCTCCCAAAAAGCTTGACAAAATTGAATATCCGCTCGTTGAGAAATATTAACGATTCGACGAGCTTTTGTCTCGGGATCGAGAAAATATTTGACAAAGTTTGTACATCTGCCCAGTACAGTGCCATTTGTATAATAAGTTTCACTAAAAGAAGCCATACCGGCTGAGAAAAATTTCAGGAGACTCTTCAAATCGTCGCAGAACTGAGAAAAGGAAAAGTTTTATAAAAATAAATCATCACTATTTCATCAGTTTTTGAGAATGCGAGTTATCGCTCTTCTTACCTGAAATCCTAAGCATCTACCATAGAAACAATACTGATTAATATTCTCCGCTTTATTTAAAAGTTCTTGAGGGCTGTGCTCGTCCGAGGCAAATAGAGATGGTTTTCCATCAAATGTTTCTTCGCTCCACGAGCGCAGAGTTTTCAAATGATGCAAGCAGGTGCACAAAGATGTCAGGAGCTGAGAGCATGCCTCAATTTCCCTGGAAGAAAACGGACTTAAGTTGCAACGCAGACGAAATATTAATGTATACAAAAAATTCTCCAACCGAATCAGTTAACAAATAAAATGAAATTCAATATTTAAGGAAGATAATTGATGCTCCAAAATATATATTCTATTCACCTCATATAATGCGCTTTTCGAAAAAGCAAGGAATCCCTCTGCGCATAAATCTGTCGACAGACGCTGCCGCAATGTAAAATACATTTGTCAACCAAGATCAAAAAGCTTCGGTAGCCGTTGCCCGGAGTCAATTCGTCAAAGTCATACAAAGGCGCGACTCTACCAATTTCTTTGTACAGCGGACGCAACTCTGTCATGTAATCGGAAATAACTTGCAGCGCGGCTGTTATTCTCAGGCCATTCTCATCTTGATGCGAGGAAAAGTATTCGGTATTTGCTCGACAGAGCTCTCGAAGCGCACCCCACTGCGGGGGCTCCAAAATTTCAAACGGCCTCTCAAATCCATCATCCAGCGACATTTTCCTTTATTTCCTGTAAATTTCGATGAAATTCAACAGGAATTTTAAAAAAAGAAAAAAAAAAACACGAATTTTTGACGTATTTTTTAAAGAAACGACAATGGCAACGTATCGTCCGATTTAATTTTCAAGTACGCAGAAGACTTACTAAATTATTGCACAAAAAACTATGACGGATTTCGAGGCAAAAGATTTATAAACGATTCAAAAGTTGATCAAAGGTCATACATATTTATATACCGCTATCGATTACGATGACGTTTATGAAACAGCTGATAACGAATGATGGGACAATAAATGCGACAAAGTAGGACAAAGTAGACAATGATACATTATTATTAAAAAGAAAACGATAACTAAAAAAAACATATGTATATAGATGTAGGCTCAGTTAAGAATATTTCGTTTCGCAATAAAACTTTATTTTGAGGTTAGAATCTTAAATGAAAGGAAGCTGCTGTACTTATTTGATTTTTTCTCCGTCAAGATTGAACTCGCTGCGAAGCCATTTTCATGAAATTTGTAATTTTTTCGATTAATTTTTATTTATCGTTGAACTTTTTTCTCCAACTAGGAAAGGACAAACACAATTTCGATCACGAGAATCGCAGTTTATTGACGGTCTTGTATACATAATTTCATCTTATATACACAATCATCTACCATGTTTGATCGTTCTATGCATTATTCGATATATCCACATGTAGCGACGAAAGTCTGCAGCCATGGTGACGCTTGAAGCCAGCGTCTAGCGTCAACATGAAGTTGCGGCAATCAGTGGAAAGTGCACGAATGGCCGGTAGGGTTTCTAATTTCGGGTTTACCAAACGTTTCCACTATTAAAGTTCTTACTGCGTTAGAAAACAATTGTTTATTGCATTTATGATTATTGCACCATGCTTCAAAAATAATGTAAAAACCATACGAAGGAGACATACATGAAAAAACCGTTAGGAATTCATTTCTTCCGATTTGATTGGTTATCTATAACGTAACCGGAAATCACGTGAGTTTTTTAGACAAGAGGACAGCGCTCAGCGGAGGAAAAAAGCACTCAAACGCCAACGTAAAGTTCTCAAATATACTTCCGACGATAATCTAATCGATCGTGTATCGTGTTCGCTTGGCCGTCACATATCCCATGCACTCGTCGATCATTGCATTATCGGCATAAGCTGCCACGCTGTTGTCAAGCAAACAAACATCCTCAAATAAGAACGGTAGCAAACTGTAAATCGCATAATCACTAATGCGTTACATTGTACGGGGAGTAGTGTATAATATCTGTGAAAAATTGAGATTATCCTATAAAACGGCGGTATATTTCCAAAGAAAAATAATGGAAAGACACGTGATATTATCGTCGAGCTCCATGCAAGAAGGAAATGACTCTCAAAATTCCGGATCTGGATTTCATCGGTTGGATTCGAAGAAAAACAGCATCGACTCGGAAAATATAACATCGGCATCAAAAATCAACAATAACCTTGGCGGAGAGCGACGCCGGTCTTCGACAAAAGAGCAGCCCATGATATTTTACTTCGATTTGGAGACTTCGGGTTTGGAGGTTGGTTGTGACATACTACAAATATCAGTAAGATCGGGGGATTCCCACTTCTCCACGTTCGTGTTACCGACGCAGCCGATTGACATCGGAGCTTCGCGAGTGAATAATCTGTTCTTCCGTAACGGTGAACTTTACAAAGGCAACGAAATAGTAGAAACATTGCCTTTGAACGAAGCTCTTGAAGGCATGGTCAATTACTTGGCAAAATTCAACAAAAAATGTGTTCTCGTCGCTCACAACTGTCCCTTTGATTCGCGACATCTTCTTCGAAAACTTGAAAAAAATCCGATACTTTTCGAACGATTCAAAAAATCGATGTACGGTTTTGTCGATTCCCTCGAAATGTTCCGGGATAAATATCCCGAAAGGCGATGGAAAAAAGGTAGTCTAACCCTAAGCAGACTCGTTGAAGATAATCTTGGCGAGTCCACGGCTGCTGCTCATGACGCTCGGGTGGACACGTTTCTTCTCGAACGATTGGTTCAACATCATTTCGAAGAAGAACTTATTCTTCACTATCGAGTGACCCTCTCGCAAGCTCTCGAAGACCGTAAATATTGGCCTACGATCAAAAAGCCTGCAACACCAAAAAAATAATGAAAGATTGCAATATTAAGGATTAGATAAATAAATATAGCGTTCTTGTGATATAGAGTTACGAAAAAAAATGTTATATCTCAGCTCCTTTTGGTTTAAAGGCGCGAGAGATATATTTGGTTAATAATAAATTGAACGAAAGTATATATGTATTCGTTGAAGAAAATAAAAATTCTATTTTAGCGACGACATGCTTTTTATTTCTTTCATTCGTGTTTCAAGATATATTTATTATTGATTAGACAGAATTACATGTATCCACAAACACAATGATGATTCTTCCACAAGAAGATTTGTATGTAATATTGCATCCAAATTAAAACGACTGCTGAGTAAAAATCTATAATGTGAAACTCACGTGATTCGACCCGTCACAATTATTACAATTAAATCGCTATAGTATAATCATTCATATTAATGTAATTAGTTGTCATTTTTCTTTATATTTGTGTAGCTGAGATTGATTTGGAATTTGATAAAAATATGTAGATTTTTGTCTGTTGAACAGAGAGGAGGAAGTGATAATAAAACTCCATGTGTAATGAAACGATTTTTTATTGTTATATCCGTGCTGCTCAAAAAAAAAAAAAATATATTTAATTCCGGTCAAAAATTTCGAATAGAAAATGTACTTTTTTCGCGATCATGCATGTTTTTTTTCTTTTTATATTTTTCATTTTCCAAGTTCAACCGACATAGAGAAATTAATAATGCAAAAATAAAATCTACTTCCCAATTGTTAATAATCTTGATTCTTCATTTTTTATAATCGCTTTCAATCCATTGCGATGCTGGATTTGATTACTATAAAGGACGTATATTTTCTTCGCGCAGCGCACGTGGCTCTTTATGTTTCTCTCCTTTTCCACTTTTGCCATAATTATTTATTTATTTTAAGCTAAACCAATTATTCTCAATGTCGACTTATCCCTTCTTTACAAAAATCAATTCTTATTGTTAATCAGGCAGGCCCGGGGCCGCCTCACAGGATTTTTTTTTTTTTTTTTTTAATAGTTTTTAATGGGGATAAAAAATGTTGTGCAACGATCGTACTATTATCAAAAACTTGTTGACCCTTTGCAATGTTCAACGAAAAAAAGACAATTTTTTCTTTTTCATCGGGATTTCTTTTTGCTGCCCATGTTTTCCTAAACTCGATATTCGAAATTCATTTAGAAAGCGATGAATTGATATAGAGAGGGTAGAAAATCGATCATGAATTTTTTTTCCTCCGAAGAGTCTATAGAATCGAGTACTTTGAAATTCTCCATTTTTGTGTCAGGGCATGGAAAAAAAAAAATCATCGGCGGCGACGAGTGGAAAGTCTCGAAATAATTGAAACACAGTGAAGAAGCATTTGTTTTGTTTGTTTTTTTGTTTTTTTGTTTTTTTTTTTTTATCACGAATACATTTATTGCTCGGGGAACAATGACGAAAGAATGACAAAATGCATAAGTGTTGAGAGTTATGCGACAAACGAAAAAAACAAGAACTTTGTAAAAAAAAGTTTCGTTTTTTTTTTTAGTAAACAATCGATGGTCGATCGATTTACGCAGATATTAACGAACGAATGAGAATAATAATAGTTCTTCTTTGAATGTTTAACCTGTGACACGACTTCGGGCCTGGTTTACACGACTGTGTCAATGTTTGTTTTTTTAAATATTTTTTTTTGTTTTTTTTTTCCAACGTCTATACGCTATATAGGTACATAATTAATATTTAAATTATAATTATTAATTATTACATATACATATATATATCCCTATCGTATATATATGTATACATAGCATTATTGTTTAAACGTTATTTTATTGATACTATTTGTTTAAACTTCATCGCCATAGTTACACTCACGTGGTAATTGCTATCATCTTAAATATATCTAAAATAATATTTTTAACATTCAGCAATGTGTACTCGTGTGTGAGTGTGTGTGTGTGTGTGTGTCTGCGAGTATGTATTTATTGTTGTTTCATTTAATCATTATTTTGTGTCAGTGTAATTTTTTTTTTTACGAATTTTCGTTTTCCAAATTGTTTTTTGTTTGCCTGCGTATATTTTTTTTCTGTGTTTCGTATTCTTTTGCCTGGCTAACCCTTCAACCGGAGTTGCGCGACGCCTCGATACATCAATTATTTCAAATAATTAGTCAATAAAAATCTTGATTTCTTTTTTTTTTTTTTACTGAAAAATTATATTTATTTTGCGACACACGTGCAATATATGTATATTTTGTTTTAGGAATTATCCAAGGACTTTTTACGCGTTCCCTATCGACGCAAGAACGAAGAGTTTTTTTTTTTGAAAAATTTATTTATCTTTAATAAATAATAAATTATCATAAGATTAGTTTTTCACTTTTTGGTGATTCGATCGACTCATGAACCGAGTTCGAAAGGACCGTCCGCTCTGAGATTTCAAATTTTCCTCCAAATTTAATGATTTCATTCCATAACTCGTGCAAGTTTCGACCTCGAAAATGGAAAAAACGTTGAAACAAGAAAAAATATAATGTGTCAAGATGTTCTACGTGATTGAACGTTTTGAGATATCCGGTCGAAGTGCGCAAGCGAATGATGAAAAATACAAGAAATCGAGAGTACGAAAAAACATGACGAAGAGTTGGGTTTGCTTGTTCGTTTTTCTTCTTTTTTTTTTTTTTTTTTCTTATCACGCTACCCTGGCCAAAGTGCGTGCCTCTATTCTCCTGATCATATACAAATATATAAGCGTTAAACGTGTAATATATTATCATCGTCATCATCATCATATATATATATATATTTATATATATATATATAATTATAATATCCTAAGATAGTTATTGTATGAACGAATTTTTCGAGAAAAAGAAATGCCTTGCGCGTCTTTTATACGTGATTTTCTTTTTTTTTTTTAAATAGCCGACCAAAACATTCATTATCGTGAGACGCACAGGTCAGGAGGTATTAAAACGCTGCTTGGCGTTTTTTTTAAATACGTATTTGGGTTTTCCTTAAGGTCTTGTTCTTATTTTTTTGTTTCTTCTGGCTTGTTTCAATTCTTCTTGTCTCTGAAAAAAAACTTTTCCTCTTGTCCGACAGCCCTCGACGTGATTCTTTTACCAAAGGCTTATTATTGCCCATTATTTTGGAAGCCACATCAGCCAACGATAATACAATCGAACGAGGCTATCGAACATTTTCCTTGCAATTACTTTTTTTTTCAATCACGGTTTTCCACAAACCCAAAGTGTTTCGCCGTGCCTCCTCCCAACGCAAAATTCGCTCTCTTTTCTCACCTCGAAAATTCATGGACTTGACCGCCATTTTGGAATGATATAGAATATAATATCTTGTGACCCCCCCCCCCTTTCTGCGCATTTTTTTCTTCCCCTGCTCTTTTTTTTTCTCGTTACTCTAGATGCGTCAGTGATTTTATTAGTCGTTCTTAAACGTTAGGTTGTCGTTTTTTTTTTCTTAATCGTTTATATTCCTCTCGTTCATTATCTTTTTGCGAGTTAACGGGCTCGCCGATCGTCAGTCTTCGGCGTGAAACTTCGAAGTCGAGTGAACCAACCTATGACCGTCGATCGAGGCCTCGAGTAGAACATTAAGTACTCGTTGGAAAACGGGCAGTGGGAATCGACGAAAGGGTACGAGAACAAAGAAAAAAAAATGGTTCGAGGACTAATTTCCGAGCACTCGATGAAAAATCCTAGTCACGAGAACAACAAAAAAATGAATAAATCAATACGTGAATTCATCGACGGACATTCTGATATCTTGAGAATATTTATCATTTTTTCCTTTCTCTTTCTCTCCCCTTGTCTCATCTCCTCTTTTTTCATTCGCTCGATTGTTTGCCTCCTTTTTAAAATCTTTTTATCGTGTTTACGCTCTTACACCTAAGTTATAATGGCTAAACTCACGTTCGCGCGCGCGTGTTTTTTTTTAAATTTCAATATCATTTGCGGTTTTTTATTTTTTTTCTCCTTTATGTATATTTTTACGTTTTTCTCTTCATAAAGCTGCTATCGAAAATGCTCGGCGCTTCGAGAGAGCAAAAAGCTGCGATTAATACGTAGAGTGTATTCGTGTGTGTGTGGTTGTGTGTATTTTTTTCTGTTTCGATCCTCTCATTGTTATTCATTCCCGTGTCATCGTTACCGCAGAAAATAACAGAACCGAAAAATGGTGCTCGCGTTGTTGACCTCGACCATTGTTTCGGGTATTCTTTCGAATCCGAGAATTCCGCTGGTATGACAATATTCTATGGCACGTAGTTTGTTTCGGTGTTACGAAATATTATGATTTTTTTCTTTGTTCGAACGCTCTCGGCACTGTGACGTTTCGTTTTTATCGATGAGAATAGTCAATCGAATATTGGACAGAAAATCATAAGAGAATAAAGTGAAATAAAAAACGAGAGAATTCGAAAAAAAAGGAGACCACACACGGTAAACGATTATTGCGAGTGCCCTACGACGACACACGAACGCGTTATTTTTTTTACTCTTCTTCTTCTTCTTCTTATTCTTTTTTCGCCATTCTCTCAGATCTTTCCTCGCGAAACGAAAAACGAAGGTCCTTATTCTTTAACCTCGAAGTACTTGTAGGTAGGATTTTCATAGCCATTTATTTGCATATTGGCAACGTGTCGTTCCTCGGGCGTTGCAGCCTGATCGACTTCAATGAAGCCCTGTTAACAGAGATAATATTATTAGAGCCAGGACTCTTGATGGATATTCAAGAGAAAAGAGTCGTTGCATTCGAACCTGGCTGTGGGGACTCCGAGCGCTGCGCCTTTTGAATACCGCAACGCCGACGACGGCCGCGGCCATCAGAGCGATTCCGGCAAATGCGAGAGTAAAGTAAACCGATCGGCTCTCTCTGTGATAAACCTCCCGTCTCACGGAGTATCCCTGATGAAATATCACAATTGAAATAGTAACGAAACGATAAGGCGAGAAAAATCGGTGAAACTTGGGTCGATGAAAAAATTCAGTTACAATTCTATCGTACAGTAATCGTAGAATGAAAATAGCGACTGCTCGAATATGAGTACAGCAATGAAAAGTTTGAACGGGTTAGAGGGAATATAAAATAATAGCTAATCGAATCTCCATCGTATTCCACTGTGAATAGACTTTTTCCGCACTCGTAACTCACCGGTTCCGAGTGTGATACGTCGTGAGTCATACTGTGAGACGCTCTGACTATTCCTTCGTTGTGCATCGCCGCAACAGCTGCTTGTTGTTGTGGCTCAGCTTGCGGCGGATGCTGTTGAAGTTGTTGCGGTTGCGGTTGTTGCTGCTCTTTTTGTTGTTGTGGCTGCTGCTGTTGCTGCTGCTGCTGCTGCTGCTGCAGTGGCGGCTGCTGCTGCTGTTGTTGTTGCTGTTGCTGCTGCTGCTGCTCCTGTGGCTGGGCAACCGGAACATCCTTTTTCTCAATGATCGGATCCCCTTCTTCGTGTTGTTCCTGCTCCGTTCTCAATTCACCCCGCTCCACTTTCCGTTGCTCCTTGCGCTCGCGTTCCAGGGCCTTTTGATGTTCCTTCTCTATAATTGACGAATTTTCCAATGCAAAATTGCGAATTTGAACGAAGAATAGATCTCTCGTTGATTCATTATGTTATTTATGTTGATACGTTTTTCGATGTGAAATTGAATTATCCGTGGACCACGAACCTTGTTGCTTAGTGGCGACATCTGCTTGGTATTTATCCAATATCGCCGCCTCCGCCTCCCGAGTCATCGCGAGCAGAAGACCCGGCGTTTCGTCCTTGCTCCTGAGGGCCAACACATAATCATCCATCAGCCGTCCGATTTTTGCACTCAACTCCGGATACCTATGAACGAATACCACACAAACAAACGTTAAATAGCATCGTATATTCGAGTTTGTTTCTTCAACTCGGAAAAACCTTGGCTCCCCGAGCCCCGGGAGATTCGTGAAACAACGGATTTTCGTCATATGTCTTGAATCATATTTTTCATCATTTACGAGATTGTTTGAACGAATAGCACTAGGATAGATTCTAAAAGTGAGAGAGAGAGAGAGAGAGAGAACGATATGTGAGAGGAAATCGATTCCGGCCTCGTGTGCCGAATAGCTTTTAATTGAAAGTGTGTCTTTTAACGAGAAAGAGAGAAGGAAAGATACGAAGTTATTAATTTTCAATCGCTTCACTACCGTTCGAGCATCAATAGGCTCTGATTGGTGATCCTGTCGATTTCCGCGAGGTGCTCCAGTGTCGCTGGTTTCTCACGTTGGGCCTGTTCCAGGCTGCTGTCCAGCAGATGTTTGTAATGAGCGATCGTGTGGTGCCTGTCCTTGTGGAGCGCTCTCAGCAATTTTTGCAGGCATTTTTGTATTCGATGGGTCTAAGCGTTTATCAACATCACGCCATAAAACGTATTTTTAGTTAAAAATAATGACTAAAAAAATGTCTAGTAACCATCGTAAGTTAAGCAGAAATAATCGAGGGATCGAAGCATCGGACAATGATTCAGTTATGAGTATGACTCGAGACCGACTCATGAATTAATTACCAAACAACTCGAGCGTAACGAATCAACCGCGAGGGTACATTCAAAATTTCCAAGGAAAAAACGGTGATTTTTTTAAATTTCTAGTTGGTAGAGGGCGCTTTGTTTTGTTTTGTTTTTTTTTTTTTATTTTTTATTTGAGACTTACGTTCGGTGGGGTTTCGTTGAGAGCAGCGGTGTAACACGACATAGCCTCCTCGTTCCTCTGCTTGACGGCTTCCTGCAAAGGTTGTAAATAAAATTTGTACGAATTACGTAAAGCGGCGGTTTGTCAGGGGGTTGAAAGAATTAGAAAGAGAGGTAAAGGTGGTTTTTCGTCGGCCTCGAAGAGTACCGGATCAAAGTTGGTACCGTCTGAGAATTCTCAGAGGCTTCTTTGGGAATTGGCTAGCTTGTTCGAGACGAGGATTTTTTTTTTTTTTTCGTAAATGCTAAGTGAGACGCACTTGCACGCGTTGTTGATGCATCGCGCTAAGCTGATGTTTCTCGGCCGCCCCGCTCGCCTCGAGCGCCGCCACAGTTTCCTGGAACCTCGCGGTCATCCAACGCTTGAAGGCGTCCGCCGCGACTGGGTTCCTCGCTCTGATGTCCTGATATCTCTCCTCAAGATCGCTCCAGTCCTTCATCACCTGAAAACGTTGTAGCACAGGGGATTTCGACACCAATGCTTTCCACCCCTTTCGAAATCCTTTTTTTTTTTTTTTTTTTTTACCCAATCACCCGGTCGACTTTTTTTTCAACAAATTTCTTATTATCGGGTAGCTCAAGGCGTGAGTGTGCGCGCGCGAGTGTGTCGCAACATCTGGGTAGACTTTTTCTTGCCTGTGTTCTTTTATCATTGTTATCGGGGGACGAGAAAACTGCAGTAGCGCCTTCGGAGGCTCGGTATCTCGTACCAAACGGTTCAGGGACCGTCGCATCACCGCCAAACGCGCCACTGCATCAAATTACTATCGACTAATAAGCGGTCCTCTTCTCGCATTAATTTTAATCCTCGTTTCAATAATTTTTTTTCTTTCATCATTATCCGTACAAAGAAAATACAAGTATGGTAGAGAAGAAACAAGAAATAAGATGCTTGAAAAATTAATCGTTCGCAATTGGCGCAGTTTCAGGTTTCAAGAGGACTTACCTTGGTTACTTTTTCCTTGTGAACTTCCTCGAGTCTCATCTGAGCCTGTTTGTAACTCTGGTGCTCGGAGCGTGGATCGAAATGCGTCAAATACGGATCAGGGGTTCCTTGAGGTTGTTGGGAAGGCTGGAGAGTGCTGGAGCTAACGGGCAGTGGCATCGCCGTTGGTTCAAGTTTGCTCTTCTCGGTCGTCGGCGCGGTCGTCGAGGGTCGCCTTAAAAAGCAATAACGTTAAAACGCAATAAAATCGCTGTTATCAAGGATATCAGATATGCTTTTTAAGCCTCGATACTTACGATGAGCCGGTCGTCGTGTCGTAATCATCGAGATAAGCCTCGTCGCTGTCGTCGTCGTAAGCTTGATCGCTGAGAACGTCCTCGAGATCGCTGTCCGACTCGTCCTCATCCTCGGTGTCACCATCGAGATCGTCCTCATCGTCAAGGTCATCCTCATCTTCCTCAATGTCATCGTCCACTCCTTTCGGGATTGGTAGATCGAACGGTTTCTTTGGCTTTATATTATCTATAAAAAAAAAAAAAAAAAAAAAAAAACAAATTTTAGTTTCTTCGAAATGTTGTAAAAATTTGAATTCTCAGTGTTTACATCGAAACTGACGTTTTATCGTCAGTTTCGGTACTTCGTAAAAGCGGTAGTACTTTGAACACGCGCGCGCATCGTCGAGCGAGGTTGTGTTTGACGAAGGGTTGTGCCGGAGGTTGGAAAGCAGAACGAGAGGGGGGGGGGGGGAGCTGAAAGCGTTCGATACGCCGGACCATTTATGGGAATACTTTTCGATGCGGACATACCGCGCCAGAGGCGATTGTCTGGGATATTGAATGGACAAAACCGGAAGGGAAGAGAAGAGATGCAGGATAATCTCAGCGGAATTTGACGTCAGCGGAAAGCAGGATGGGAGCGAGAGCGAAGAGACGAGTGTAAAAAAAAGAGATTGAATTTGATTGGAGGAGTCGTCGTTGTTGGATCGCGGCGTATATGTCACCGATAATCCTGCAACGTTTCGAGCTCCTCGCGGCCCTCCTGTTTACCGATGCGAACGTTTTGTTTATTCCTCGATTTTGTTTGCTTTTTCATCTTTTTCTCTCTCTCTCTCTCTCTCTCTCTCCATGATGCCAGGTCAGAGCGAAAAGGTTTGAAGAAGCATGGATCGAGAATGAACATCGTATGATATTTATCGAGGAAAATAACGAGCGAAATCCCACTGGGAAAGTCGTCAACGGAACGAATAAAAAACTAACTATGTATATGAAAAAAGATGTAATAAAATGTAACTCGTGAACGCTGGCAATAAAAACGTAATTCCTCCCTCTCTCTCTCGCTCTTGACGCGGAGTAAATTTACAGCAGGTTTATTCGAGTCCGTTGTTTCGAATTGCGCGCTAAACTTGATCCTTTATTCTCGCGCAATATTTACGAGGCGCACCGCTGACCCTGTTTACCGCAAAATGTTTCGATTTTGGGCTGGGACTTGGTAGAGGGGCTCTACGCCGAGGAGAGATGAACGATCAATGCCATAGAGAAACCGCCGCAACCTCGAGAGGGTTTACAGCGTCTGTATCCGGACTTAAATTTGCCGCAACAATGTTTCCCGAGTTAATCAAGCCGCGGAGGTGTACGAGCTGGATGGAACTTGTACTCGAAGCCTGAAGAGAAATGCCTCAAAGCTTATCGTCCATTGGAAGCTGAGTTTTAACGTTGCGTTGATCGCGCGCAACGAGCTCGTGCGCGATAACTTTTTTCAATTGCCTTTCCACGCTTTTGAATAAATCGGGATTTATAAAAAAAAGAAAAAAGCGCGCGATGAAGATGAGGATACGACTAACGAGCGACAGGAAGGCAGGCGGGCAGGATCGGAAGCAGGTAGCGCATGTACATACTCGCGGATAATCAGCGTATTGTGGCCAAGTGCAGGATAGATGAATAATATCTGGAGAGGGAAGGGGGTCGCGGGTTTTCGCTAACTAGGTTCTCGAGCGATGTACCGTAGCATTATCCAAGAATAGGACGCCTTGATGAGCTGCTCCGACTTGTGCAGCGACATAACCGCAAACGGGAACAAAAGCGCGCCTCGTCTCGTTTTCATACATATATACATGTTTAGCTTTTTATCTGGGTCACGCGAGAGGCGTTTGAGTGGACAGGTTGGCATTTCTCCTGAGGATATCATCACGTGTTTCTCACCCGCGAGAACCTTCCACCGGTTCGCGACAGCCCCGCGGGCTGATATCTCCTCTCGTTTTTCCTCCGCCTCCGCGCTTCTTCCCTCATTTTTATCTTTATTCCTCTTTTCGCGAACGAGCCAAATAAAGCCCGACGACGCCCCCGCGCCAAATCGCGACAACGATCGACGCCATTTTTTATCAATTTACCCAAACTACTCGATCGATTTTTATGCTGGAACTTTGCGCGCTTCTTTTCCCGGATACGCTCGTAGATAAGAAAATAAACAAGACGTTTGAACAACCAAACGTTGAAATAGAATTTAGACTTTTGTCGCTATGTAACGAAGGTAAAAATAATGAAGGAATTACGATGAAAATACCGACGAGTCTGGTGTGGACTCTCGCGCGGACTCCGCAAGCCGATAAGCAGGGAGATTAATATTTTTCGAATGGGACACCGAGTATATTTATAGTTGGGCGCGAGGGGCGGGGGGGGGGGGATCGCAATGTGTGGGATGCAAGGGACGAATGTCTGGCGCTTGGGATATTCCTCGGAGATCGCTCCCTCCGATATATACATGTATTCATATAAATGTAGGAAGGTGTACGCGTATATATATAGTAAATAGGGCCTTGCACCCGTATTTACACGCTATCTCCGGAATTCCATGCCGCTTTATGCTCTCGAGATATGACGTCCCGCTTCCAAACCTCCGCCCCTCTCTCCTTCACATATCTTTCTTATATATGCAGAGAAAGAGTTTCACATCAGGCGTATGTAGGTGAGACATGCTAGTAGAACACATGACCGGCGCGGCCTCACACTTTGTACATTTCGAAGAAAGTAGGAAGCGGCGGCGATGCGACATGTATATGTTTTTTTTTCTCCACATATCCACCTCCATAAATACCTATACATATGTGTGTGTGTGTGTGTGTGTGTGCGTTGAATATATAATGTATACGGACGAGAGAATAGAAAAGAACGTCCATTCGTAGAGTCGTCTCGACGCGCAGTCGTCGTCGACGTACCCCTACATTATTGATTGCACAGTTTTGGCGCACGTAGAGGGCGCTCTCTCGCTTTCTCGCGAGACTTTTCACCCAACAAACATCCTCGATATCCGACCAACGCGGCTTTTGGCGCTTTTCATTCGCGCGAATGCGGGATTCCACGTTTAACCCTTTAATTTTTAGTCTCTCGTCGATCAATTCGTGATTTTAAGATTTTTTCATTGCTCCGGTACGAGGGGGTGACTTTTCATCGCTTTCGTACAAGTAGATTCCCGATTTTACGCCTTTGAGCCTCAATTTTTCTTCTTTTCGATAATCGATTCTTGGTTATGATGCTGCATTTTTGATTCTCCGATGATTCATCAGCTTTACTTTAGACTTACAGAAGCAGGGTGCGTTCCAAATGGGAATTCTTATCGCGTTGACGGTAAGTGTCGTAAATCGACAGAGGTATAAATGGTTCTCTTTTTGTTTCGTCGAATCGAATGGAATGGAAATAAAAATACTGTTCTTGGATATTTCATGTTTTGTCGCGATGGTTGAAAAAAAAAAATCAACTGTCTCCGGAACTGGAATATTGAATTGGTCTTCCTGTCCAATCAGCTCGATCTTTACCACCCCCAACAGATAATTTGCAATGAAGCGAAAGAAGGAGAGCGTGAGAGAGAGAGAGAGAGATGGGGAAAAAAGATTCAAGTGCTCGCCAATCCCTTTTTTATTGCTTCACCGAGAAAGCATAGCTCCCATTTTGCCTCGAGGTACTTGAGAAAATGGCTGAATAAGATAGTCGCCGCGGAAATATTCGTTGAATGAAACGGGGCTGGGAGAAACGTGACGAAGAAAATTTCACTTTTTTACTTCTTCTTTCTGCTCCCGTTATACTTGAATATTCAATAAGAAAAAAAAAAAAAAAAAAAAGTGTAATTTGCACGGCGTTTTAGCGTTTTAGCATAAAATAATTAGAGATCGCGCGTCCTCCCGCCCGAATAATGTTACATTTTCTATCAGCCGATCGCTCATGCCATTTCGATTCGCGTTAATGATCTGCAAAATGATAAAAATTAATTTGTGCCGTGCAGTTCGAGCGATTAATAATAACCATGAATAAAGATATTACGAATATTCCAAAACTTTGATGAATTTTTGAAAACAAAAAAACTTGGAAAATTTTTTGCAAATTGACGAAATTTTCGAAATTCTCCAGAATCGTTGCCATATACGTACGCAAAATTTTTGCTGATATTTAAAAAATATTTTCCAAGTTTACTCATTTCATGATGGACCAAAGTGCATAAATACGAATAAAATGAAATTTAAATGAAAAAAAAAAAAAGAAAAATAATGGAACTGTAGCGAGAGTGATTAATAGTTACGTACGTTACGTACCTTTCGCATGTTTCGGACAGCAGACAAACTCGACACCGGAAAAGAGAGATATACCACAGGGCAAAAGCATCGCGAAACTTCGGAGATTCATGTTACGCTCCCGGCAAGTATCAGCAGCGGTCGAGTTCCATCTGCGAAAGAGAAGAACGATTAGAAAAAAGAGAAAAAAAAAAAAATAGTAATATTGTGGTGACAACGGGTGATTTGACGTGCGGTGGAAATCACGAACCTGTGCGACTCCCAGCATTTCGTATGGTTGTGAAGATGATCGAAGAGACATCCTTCGGGAACGAGAAGGGCATCGCTCTGGAACGGTCCCTCTGTGAGTGAAAAATAACAAAAAAAAAGAAGTAAATTCAAGATTTCAAACGGAGAGAAAAGAAGGACGCGTGGTTGCAAATATTCCGGTGAGTCGCCTCACCGAAAATTTGTAATCTCGCCTCGAATCCAATGAGCCAGCGAATAATCGATTTTTACGAAAATACAATTATAAAGATGATCGATTTTGAGGTTGCAGCACGGCGCTCGGTGGCGGTGCTGCTGTACGGACTCTGCCGCATGCGCTCGACAAATGTAGGCCAGAAAAAAAAAAAAGCAACAAAGTATAGACGAACCGGTAATTCAAGCGTTTCGCGAAAATAAATTGTCTCGGTGGTGGAATTAATGGCGCGTTATCAAGTCCGCGCTATTAAACTACCGAGTAATTAAAACTTTGCAAACAGACACCGCCGGATCACAACAAAAAATATTATATCGTTTCGGATAGCATCCCCGTTTTTGTTTTTTCAAGAACGATCCGGAGTAGATTCCGAATGAATTTGAAGAATAGACAAATAGAAAAGTTGAGTTTTCGATGTGAGAGAGAACTCGATCAAAGAGCAAGTATAATTTGAAATTGAGTGAAGAAAAAAAGAAACGGGGGGGGGGGGGTTGAGAAATTGAAGAGAAAAAGTGGAGGATTTCTTCTTATCACGATTCGAGGCTGTTTGGTATTCGGAGGAAAGAAGTTGGGAGGAAGAAGCCCCCTTTAACCTATAAATATCGTAGAGCGCTTCTCGCGGCACGGTACTTAGGAGGTTGCAAGGCGTATTCCCGGCCCTCGCTCCACTTAGTTTTCAACGAAAAGTTTCAAACGCTCGGAGCGAGTGGCAGGCATGGCCAAAAGCATGCAGCCGTGCGCGTTTGCTGGCATCGGGGGGCTTTAGGTTGGGTTAGGTTATACACGAGGAGAACTCGCTCCGCCACTCTCGACCGCCTATATATTTCGTACTACAAACAGTTTTCCCGTCCAAGCCTTCGAATAGTATGTGAAAACTAGCCGAAACTAATATACATTCAACCGAGCTCAACTAAATAGTGTAATGAAAGGGGACGACTCGAATCGGACGAGAAATTATTCAAAACTTTATCTTCCCCGTCATATACTCGGATGAATTGCGGCAATCACGCCGATGGTGAAAAAACAACTTGCAAAGTTTTATTTCTGCTACGCGCGCATCCCTCTGTCCGTCCGTGCGAGTGACTGTCAAATTTTTCAAAATCGCCCATCGTCCGAAGCGTCTCTCTGACAATACATTATTCTCGGGAAACAAAAGTCTTTATCTTCTTATTCCATTTCCAAACCTGAACGATTCCGATCCATAATAAACGATTCCGAATGATTTAAAATGTTCAATTAAAAATTTTTAATGGCCAAAATACGTCGAAATCAGAGAGATTTTGTATTTTCACTGTGTAGGTAGAAAAATTTCGATAACAAATGGCAAAACTACGTGGCGTACATAATTTGAAAGTTTAGTTTAGTACAAATTTGATATTTAGATGAAAAGAATTTTCTATTCGATATCGAGCGTGCGCGCGCGTTGAGTATTCGTTAATTTGCACTTTTGTTATTATTCCGGTATAAAAAGAGAATTGAAGTTTGGATCGATGGTGAGAGCGCAGCGGTAGGACCGGAGGGACGAGAGTATAAAAGTGTAGAGGAGAGGCGCGTTCTGGCGCACTCGAGTGATATCTTAAAAGGTTTTTGCGGTCCTTTTGAAATTCATGAACGAACGACGCGATAAATCACGATTGAGAATTTATTTACACTTTTTTGTTTAACTACCGGAGAGAATGTGAATTGCAAAAACTTCCATTGAAACGTTTTCATTTTATTCTGAATAATAAAATTGCGAAGAGTAATGAAGATTCGAGCGCATCGATTGAGCTATCTATTAGTTACGCCGTTAAGCTCCGATCGAGTCAATAAAACGAATGTATCCAACTAAAATTCGTAGCAATAAAAGAGATTCTGCTGCTCCGGATTGGCAATAATTATGCACAGAGATTCGGCCGCGTTATTGTTTCGCAGAGACATCATAATTATACGATCGTTGGTGCATTATTGATTCATTTATCGTCATAAGAATGCATATAATATAGTTATGTCGTGGCTGATATCGTGAGCCGTGAAAGGCCATACGCGCTAATGGAACTTTCGTCGACAAAATATAGGATCAAAGCGAGCGTTAATTTGATCAATTCTATCGTTCATGGACGAGCACGCAGCGGGCGCGAGGCGTGCTTCGTTTACGTCAACGGCAACGCTCTTCCCTCTCTCTCTCTCTCTCTCTCTCTCTCTCCCTATTCGATTTTCAATCTCACAATTTTATTTTTATTCTCGTTCGGGTCTTCTCGCAATCTCAATTGTACGGTTTCTACTACCTCTCCGCTTCTCTATGCTACTAAATGCAGTAAGATATGACAAAGAAACGAGCTTTTTTTTTTCTCTCTATTCCTTTTCCGAGGAAAAAAAAAAAATGAAGAATGAAGAGTCAGCAATGAAGAGCAGAAGCTGGAAAGTCTGCCTCGGAACATCGGGACACAAAAGGATCTCTTGCGAAACACGCCATTCTTCCAAAATGGCGATTTCTTATATGAGACAGAAGAGTGCGAGGGAGAGAGAGAGACAACGATCCGAGACGATTCGCGATAAAGACACTCTTCGGAACCATTGTCAAGTTGAAATTAAGTTTTTATCCCTTTCCCTTTTTCGACTCGTTCAAACTTTTCAACTTTTTCGCTGCTTCTCTCTCCAAATGTGAGAAATTAGACGATCGTTTCTCACTTTGTGAAAAATCGATATAAACCATTCTTAGGACCAGTCGTAGTTATGATCACGAGAAGAAACAAAGTATTCGTACCGAGACATCTGTAAGGCTTGACCCATCTGGACAACTTGCACTTGGTTCGTCCAGGCTTGCACCATCCACCGACCCTCACGTAGTGAGATGACTCAACGATGTTCGTTATATCCCTCTTGGGATACGCCTATGAACGAACAAACAACAAATATTGTATTATTCAATTGTGAAAAATCAATAATTTATCATTGTTATCGTTATGAATTTACGAGAAATTAATCATATTTGAAATCCATTGTAGTGATCGTTATTATTACGATGAACTACTGTATTTTCCGAGCAAATATAATTATGAAAAATTTGATGAATAAACCAACCTTTTTGCAGTATTCGAGTATCTCCAATTTGTCGGTCATGCAGCTTTTCTTTTCGGTCGATGAAACCCATCGTCCTTGTTCGCCCATATGTTGGGCGAGATAGACCTCTCCAGCCTCGCATAATGTCGCCACCTTGATAATCAACATTTTCGTTCGGTTTAAAGCGGTGTCACTATTTTTTATTATTATATTCTCGCATCGTCATTGTCATCGGGATTACTCCCGATTTTCATTCGTTTTCTCATCGTTTCGTCATTGTGTAAGATTGCGAAATTCAAATATTGATGGTATTGATTTTTTTAGGATGAGAAAAGTATGCATGGCAAATAAGTGTTTTTTTCTGTTGGAAATAAAAATAATGACGTTATTTCTTACCTGAGGTTCTGATCTGCCACCCGCCGGCGCAAGTTCGAGCCTCTCCGAGACTGCCTGTAACACAATTATGAAAAAACAAACATGGTTAGTATTGCACGAATTTTTTTCGAGTTCAACATTCGTAGGAAAAAATCATCTTTAATCGAATGCGATGAGACGATTGAGATTCATGATTAATTTTTTGAATTATTCGGTTAACGAAAACAATAAAAATTATTGTTCAAACTGGTGACGTTTCGAATTAGTATTCCAAGAATGTATGTCAATTTGACCTGAAATTTGTTATTCGACGTCTTGATTACGCACACACCGAAGGGGAACTGGGTCTTTGATCACGAGGCGCCTCATTTTCTTTAATTTAAACTTTTCTTTTTATCAAGCTCGCGCATGCTGAAAAGCTCCATTTCTTTTTTCACTCGCTTACATTCGCTACGCGTCGTTTGTAATTCAAAATAAAAAGAAAAGGTTCGAATTAAAAGCTACGCCACGAGGTAATTCGTCAAAGGATTCTGCGTACGCGATGCTGGTCTACATATCAAATAGGGAAAAAGATTGCTTTCGGCACTTTGGCGAACAAGCAAAGAAGTTTACCGCAAAGCGACGCGTGCTATTTCGCTCTTTGAATGACTATAACAGCTTTAATGAAAGAGGAAAAAAAGAGCCTTGATTCAAAAATATTTAATATTCACAGGTTATAAAAATATTTTCAAGAAAATTATTCTTTTCCATTTATTAACAACAAAGCGAAGTAATCCGATTGCAACGAGCAGCAGCAGCAGCAGCTCGTTCCTCCTCCGCCTTCGTCCTTAATCCCTGAAAAGCTTCCCCCCCCCCCCGCCTATTTTCCTCCAGCTTACAAGTAAGATCCGCGACCATAGCATTTTTACCACGAAGACGCAAAGAATTTAACGACGTAGAAAGTGGACCTGATTGACATCCGGACGACTTGATTACGTCGGATGATGTATTATCGAGCTTAAACCGATAAAAGCTCCCTTAAGGTCTGCATTCGCACCGGGCGAGAGTCTCGAGGCTTTTGAATTTAATCTTCTTATCGAATGTACAGACTTGTATACCGCGATTGCATAATCGATCTTTATCTCGTTTGAAATCTGCGTGCTCGTTGCGATCTCAACTTAGCATCTTGCAAGAATACCATATTTTGTGCCAACAGGATCGTGTGTCGTTCGTTTCACAATAGCTGCGCAAAGATTAAACGGAAAACTCGAAACTGACAGAAATAAAAATGAACTCGCTTGGAACTCGGAAGCGTGTGTGATTTTCATTTTTGATCCAACGACGAAGCTATTTCGAGAATTGGAAATCGAATGAAAGTCCCATTTCGAGGTGCCTCTGGTTCATTACGACATGCTTTCGAGTCGAGCTTCGGTCTGGAAACAGTGATTTAATATCATTGGTTAGTATGTGAACCCGAATTAGCGGAGGTCGACTGAGAATCGTGGACCGTCAGTAAAGATGGCTGGCCTCGTGGATGGATAAAATGCGTTTCTCAATAGAAGCGCGAGAAGATGCGCCGCGCGCTTCATCTTTCAGAAGCGTGAGATTAGTGTAGTAAGAGAAGACTGGAAATAGGAGCGTGATGGCGGCGGCGATGAGAAAGGGAATAAGAGAGGAGACACAGTCGCCTAAAAGCAAATTCTCGTTAACTAGCAGTCGATTATCCTTTGAACGACGACGCTTATCACGGGAGCATGTTCCAGGCAGGGATTGAGTCTGATGCCAGGTGGGAGGATTCCCGGGAATGATGTGAAGAGGGAGAGGGAGAGAAGGGAGGAATAGGAAAGTGGTGGAGGAGAGAAGAGGAGGTTTTGAGCCCGACGAAGCGTGCACAGACCCCTCGAGCGCTCGAGGGGTCCCGGAGGGTTAATTTCCGGTCGCTGTTGAAGGAGATGTGTAGAGGGAGATACTCGAGTAGCTCACAGATATAACCCTGTACCGAACTATGTACACGATGATAGAGGAAAATTTAAGTTGAGATTCAAGGGGCCGAGCGAGTCTCTCTCGGAGGCTTCTTTTTTTAGGTTATGTCTGATTGGATGGGCCGAGCGAAGAACGTACCATGTTTAAGGGTATATTTGCCTGCGGCAAATGGATAGCGATAAACTCTTGAGGACCGTAGGTCCATTGAACATCGTCAACTCTTCGTTGAGGATTCGTCGTGGCTGAAGATGTTCTTTTTTTTTTTTTTTTTTTTTTTTTTCCCTGCATCAGGGACTGAATTAATACAACGATGATAATGGCTCGAGAATTATGCCGCGCGCAGCGGTGTAGTTTCCGAGTGAACTTGAATCCGGCGGAAACCTCAACATTGATTCTAGCTACGACCGAGTTGCTAAGAGCCGCGGAATTAGTCACAGTTGACTCAACTCTCCGCGCGATATAGGCTGCTCAGGGGTCATCGAGACTCCGACTCGAAGCACGTCTTTACCGCTGAGCCTAACGATTGATCAATCGGATATCGAGGAGCAATTGTCCTTAAGAGCTTTGATGGGGAATCCGTGTGGTAGCCTCTTATGAGGTCCGAGTATACCATTTCATTCGCCGCGAGTATTCATTCCATTTGCATTCAAAAGATCAATGTTCCGCGTTGGAATTGTAGGGCTCGGGACGAGTATATATGTAGGATTGTTGATTCCTCGAAAGCCTGAAACAATTTAACGGACAGTGTGCGATCTAATCGGTTGAATCGGGTCGCGGCGCGCTTCGCAGCGGGAATAGGAGAAAATACGCTTGGTGCGCGCATGTATACCGTTGACAAACGATTCGATCCTCTCGAAATTCGTACAGTACAAATACGGGAGTTGGAGATTGAGTGGGCAAAGCCACGATCCTCACCGGACCTTCGTTAACGCGAACGAAAGGTCAAGCCGAACGTTTTTCATGAAGCTGACCCACCCTACGAATGCAATCACCGAGTGGCCAGGCACAGTGGGCACTCCGCTATGCGCCAATTTCCAACGGGACTAGAGCCGAGGCCAAACGGGGCAATATGGGCCGATGAATTTCATGGAAAATTGTTGGTCCACGGAGGAGAGACGAGACGAGAGCAGGTAATGAAACCGCGAGTGGCCCGACCACCGAGCAAACACGCTACAGTTTAGTGCATCTCCGGTATACGCGCGCATGGATGCCAAAGTGTACGGCGCGTACACACCCACGTGTGTCTTGAACGTTGGTGAGAACCACCGGAGGAGAGCTCTTCGGCTTTGTGTCTACAAACGAGAGGCCAGCCTCGATGAGCGAGCGAGGCGGCCAGGGTTTTAACCGATTCATGTATATGGATGTTGGAAAGACCCGACGAGGGTCGGACCGGGGGCCAAGGAAAGAATTGCCGTTTTCCCGATTCGAGAAAACTGGGGATCATCTATGAGGGAAACAAATGGTGTTGGGGACTCGGTTATTGCGTAAGCGCTTGCGGTTGGGTAGCTCTCAAGAAAACAAGATAGAGAGAATTTTCCTGCTACAGGATTTCGCCCCATAATCGCTATATAACGGGAATAACAGGCTGGTGCACCAGGAATCGCTCGAATGTTGTGGCTACTAAAAATAAGTACTCGTCTCGCGTTGATTAATAAACTGGCGCGTTATCGATTAGCCGCTGATAAAAGCTCGATGATCCGCAAGTTGATGGATCCGTTTATATTTCCCATCGTTGGCGAATGATTAAAGGTCTCCGCAGAGGCAGTCGCCCCCCGCCGGTAATCTTTCTACTCATGAACATCGCGCGTACTTTTCTAAATGCGAATAGTCGAAGCAGGGAAATTTTTCTCCGATACAAAGTTCGAACGGTCCCAGAATATTTTATGATCCATTCGTTGCTTCGTTTCTATTCACCGATTCGGGATTCGTGATTTAGCAGCAGCCACGAATTCGATTTCGTACTACGGCGTATTTTTGACACGTGTTTACGTAGGAGAAGAGGGTTGCTGCGGTAATGCGGGGGCGATATACACGGCAAAAGGTAGGAAAAAAAGAGGGGGCTAACAATATCGATTCGTTGGCTAAGGTTGAAAGACAGACGACAGAGGCCTTTCTAGACGAATGCACGAGAAGAGAGGAACGCGTGCGCGAATGAACGTGAATATCCCCTCGCGTATGTCGAGGGGCTCGTCAAGCGCGAATCAAGTCTCGACGTGTGTCGGTAACCTCTGTGCGAGTCGATATATACATACAATACATGTATTACATGTTTGCGTGTACGACTATTCCACTTCCTCCTCCTCCTCCTCCTCCTCTTTTCATTTGACTCCCTCTCTTATCCACACACCAGACCTCAAAGCTTTACCAGCCTTGCCAAAACGCCCTTGAATTTTATAAATATGCGCTCCAACAAGCCCCCGACGCACATATCGTGCCTTCCTCGACGACATCATTGTCACGATCCCGTGAAAATATTGCCGATGCTGGATATACGGCTGATGCTCGGCCCGGTACTGGTAAACGATCGTTGGGACCCAACGTTGGGCCTGAACACGGGCCGACATACTCGCCTATGTTTAGCCAATGCTCAACACGAGCACCGGGGCCCGTAAACATGCCAAGTCTTGGCCAGCGTTGGCTCATGATTGGCAGCCAACATATGGTGTCCAACGGTCGGCCAAAGATCGGGCCAATGCTGCTTGCCGCTTTTTAACCTGTAGTTATAAGCACGATTGGTAATCAGCGATTAGCCTGGTCTCAGCCAATACTGTTTTATGAACGGCAGCCAGCCGTTGGTAATCAACGTCTAGCTACGCATTGGGGACTACATTGGGATACAATGTAGCGCCGATTCTTCACCGGTGTTAACTTTTAAATGTAACAACCATGAATGTACCTGACTCTCTCACTCTCGGGCTTCTGCTATTTAAACATATTATTTATAATACCTATTTTATTGTGAATATTATTATTTATTTTTGAAATATATATTATTTTTATTTATTTTATAAACTAAATATTATATTTATTTATTTATAAAATAAATATTATTATTATTTATTTTACAAAAACAACCTTTGTTAATCCCATGATTCGTCCTACTCGGAAAATCAATACAGATATTTTGATTCGGCCGCAGCTTATATAAAGAATTACGATGCAAATTCTCAAAGTAGTTGATAGTGTAGTGGTTAGCGTCGTGGACAAACGAGGTAGACATTAGTTAAGTAGGAAATTCGTAGGTAGGCAGTTCAAATCCCCTCTGAAGCACAAGATACACTTTCAAGAAATTAAACAGAATTAGCATTTTTTTTTTAAACATACCTCGTATTACGCTGATTGTTCGATACAGTCATTAAATAAAAATGATTGAATAAAAATATTATTTAAAAAAATAATTAATAATAGCCATCCAAGGTAGAGCGACGTTGGGTGACTCTGGGGCTAGCATTGGGCAAACATTGGCCCAGCGTTGGGTAGACGCTGGGATTAACACCGGGCCAATGTTAGTCATTTACCGTAGGACCGTAGCTATCACTCCAACCTAGGTTCAACGGTTGGCCTAGTAATGGCGCCAACCGTCGGGCATCCGGACGATATGGTTGGCGCAGTACTGGGCGATGCTTGGCCCGATGGAACATTTTTTCACGGGATGTATCATCGTGACAATGGAGTCACTACCTGGAAGAGCATTCAACAGCCCCTGAACCACTTTTTCCTTATTGACGAAAAGATGCGAGGCGCAGGTACAGGAGAGTCGTCCGAAATGACTGTAACGAGGAGCTGATGCGAAAATGACTCGAAGCATTTTGAAGGCAGAGGTCCTATCGAAACCAGCAAATCGGTCAAGGGTTCGTGCGAATCGACTACTTTTTTCTAAATCAGATCCGAGTTTCTCGCGCGACCGAGATAAAATTTAGGTTCTCCTTATCCCCGAAACATCTTCTTTGTTCTCTTTTCTTATAGGGACGTGCGGGTTTTCTTTGGGAGAGCGATTACGGTGAAGATTAATTCGACGGGGGAAAGTAACAACACGGCGGAGGGTTGGGACCTCGCCCTGCTTCGAGGCACTCGATTCCCCCCGCTCGTTATTGAACGGAGCAGACGGCTTGCCCTCGGTCGTGAATCATTCCCGGTGTTTCCTTAGGTGGACGACAACATCGTATACGTTGACGATGACAGGATACCCTCGGCGAGGGATCGCGCCGCGCGCCACACCCTCTGCAACGCGTAACCAAACGACTCGGCTCTTTTGAGAGGGTTGCTACTGTCACGTGATTCATCATGATTCATAAGGCTCGGTCGGGGGTGACATGCCTCATCATTGTAATTCTCAAGCCAACAAAGCCCTCGAGTCTTGAGTCAACGTCTTGGTATTTTTCAACTCCTCGCGATCGAACCGGCCATCGCGCAGCGAGCTATGTACATCGTCCGACGGGTCCGATGCGAGTGCCTAACCTTTATTAAAAACGTGATACGAATTCGTCCGGTTTGACCGGCGTCGCCGAGTCCCATTACAGCGGGGCACGTTCGCTCTATTCAGGAGTCTCCTCCGTGTGTCTCGAAGGTGTTCAAATCGTTTTTTCTTCATTTTCATCCTCCCCCCGCCACTGCATGAGTAGACCGAGAAGAAAAAAAAATCTCTCAAAGTTTGCACAGCTTTCTGGCCAAGTTAACCCAGAAAACGACAGCGAGCGAGCGGGAAAAGCGAACGGAACGAGCGAGGCGGCGTCCGACAGGCTGCTCAACTCGTCTATCTTAGGTGATACTTCCGGTCTGTTGCAGGCTCCCAAACTTTTTGACTTTCTCCATCTTCTCCAACACTCATCTCCTACGATTTCTTCCGTTCCACTTGAACCCTCGCGCTACCCGCGGCTGTACGTTCAGCCTGTCCTCTACACCAACATACCGCACTTTCCGTTTCTTCATCCGCGTCTCTCTTTTTTCACCCTACATAACTATAACTCCGCTATCATCCGAACCACTCGACCGCTCTTGAACGATGTTTCTCCATTTTCTCTCCACAGCCCTTTTTCACCCTCCATCGTAGATTTTCGACGAAAGCAAACGATATTTTATAACTCGACAGACAGGCGAGTGCGCGTTACATTCACCGGGCGAGAGTTCGATCCAAAGTTTCATTTTGTTTGTTTTTTTTTTCTTTTTTCGGGTCACAGCGGTTCCAACTTTTGCCATATTAATCAGAGAGAAACATTGAATACAAAGAAACCACCGAGAACTACACGGAACTCGGAAAGGTTGTGACCGCATTAATCAGACGTTTATGAGAGTTGATGCGAGCAGAATGCGGCGTCGGATGCAAGAAGTCAAGAATGAGGGAACAGTGCTCGAAAAAAAAAGTTTAATTTCAGTCCCCGAGTGTATGCGTCTCCTGACGAAATTCAAAAGGGTCGTGAAAAGCTCTTGGACGACGGAGGGAAGCTTCCCTCTTCGTGCTCCTACAACTTTCATTCTTTCTTCTCTGGCTTCTCTCCCCCCGTGATGATCCTCCCTCGACTTAGCCAGCACCCTTCGTTCTCACTGATTTTTCCTTCACTCTGTCCTCGTGGCTTGTCCTCCTTTTTCTTTATACTTCGTTATCGAACCTACTCTCTTTTTTATACTTTCCGTCCTTTGCGGTGTCACCATTTTTTTTCCTCTCCTTCGATCGATCCTTCTTACTGGTTCACTACTTTGCATGTAATTATCGTACCACTTTAAAAGACGAAGAAGAGGAAGGGAGAAAAAATATTCTCGTCGTATAAATCGAATCTTATTCATTCAGCCTTTTTTTTTTTTTTTTTTTTTTTTTTTTTTTTTTTTTTTTTTTTGAAATTCCAACTTATTCGAGGCGTCGTTTTCAATTCGAGGGTTGCTTCGACTGAAATTTATCTTTATATTTTACCTGCGGGACTCGCTGGAGTTTGCGGTCGAGCGAAAAACCCAATAACCCAAATAGCGAGTTTCTTCTCTCGCGAGTCGAGAAATTACAACGTCATCCAAGTTCTGACGGAGGGATCAAAGATCTTATTATTGTATACAAGCTTCTCGGGTCGAGGGTCTCAACGCTCGACGTAGGAAATGTCCAAGTCCGCGTAAAGTTGGAAAATCTTGGGTAAAAGCTGGTAAGAGCGTAGCGAGCGGAGTAGATTGACCGGAAGTTTTGGGTGACGTTGGCTGAAGTTGTTGTACCGAGTTGTCGACGAAGTAATAAGTTTTGGTAGAGGAAAACGAGACCGATAAGGAGGCGCGCGCGCTCGAAGCTCTTTAAGGCTGTGGCTGTTAAATCAATTAAACGAATCCGTTCGAGCTGGAAACACGGATTGTTATATAATAAAGAACAAAAATATGTTTTCATATCGTAATCATTGAAAATTCGATTTTTTTTTCTTCATTTTCGATTATTTCATTCGACTATTCATTTTTCACTGTAATTATTTTAACGTAACGATGATTATTGTAATTTGATCCCGAGAGTGGAGGATGGATTACCCGGATTCGCGATTACATTGGAAAAAATAAAATAAATAAAGCATTCCGATTATCGATTATTGCATCAGCGACGAAATTGCTTGTTTATTCGAGCACAAACGGGTTAATGGAAATTGTGTCCCGATAATACGGGTATCCTCCAACGGGAATAGCAATCGCAAACGCCTCTCCTCTCTCTCTCTCTCTCGAATATCGAACAACGCGCGTTATTTCACGTTTGTCTTCTTAATTAAAGTGGCAAATAATTTATATTAATAATTAGTTATGTCCGAAAAAAAGGACCGTGAATGACGAATGAACACGAAAATTCGAACGACCTTCTCAGAATACGTTCTCGCATGAGTTCAATGTATAACATTTTTTGTTCGTTCCCAATCTCGTGATATAATCTCGTTAAGCCAATGTAGATTAGAGCGTAGCTCTGTCAGAGTGGAAATTAAACGCGTTGAACAGAAGCTCGCGAGCTTTTCCTCTTTCCGTCTCGCTCCTGCTACTCACGCTCGCAGTCAGTTGTTCATAATTGTATCAAAATCAACGAACTAGGCCCTTTGTACCCGGCAAAAACTTGTTGTTGATAATCTAAATTAAATAATTATGTTTGTGATTACTAATTGAACAATCCGATTCATATGGAAGATAAATTTATGAAAAAAAATTCATAACGAACGTGGCCTCGAACGAGTGGTTGTGAATTTATGATTTGAAAAATTTGTTTATCTCCGGGGAGAAAAAATAAAAAAAACCATCTTTATCGAGTGTCGCGTCCTCTGAAAAGCTGAAAAAAAAAGAGAAAAAATATTGCTCACGAAGGCCCGTTTCTGCGGTATCGAGACGTTTGGATAATCGATTTCATGTTGATTTTTAATTAAACAGAAAAATAAAAAGTGAAACAATAGCGGAAACGACAAAAGTCCGAGTTAGGATACATATTGCTCAACCCCTCTAATTATTAAACCTTTTATCAATACGTTTTTTCACTTTTCTCTTCTGTTTTATATTGACTTTTTCAATTCCACTTTCGGATGAAATTTGATCGGTAAAAACACGAAATAAAAGATACGAATCCCGGCTCTCCCTCTCTCTTACTCCGTCCGTTGCTTTCATTTTACAGATATGATTTTTATTTTTTTATTTTTATTTTTGAGCCGCAGCAGTTGGGCGGGTATGAACAATGCGCCATATCGATCTCCCAGTGGGTCGATGTAATCCCTACGTGTTTTTCTATCGCTTTTCCTCTTGCTCTACACGCTACTTATGCAGTGTCCTACTCGCTGTTCCCAGATACATATCTATACACGTAATAACAACAACAACAACAACACACGTACAATATCGAAAGTCGATGTATGACAGTCGCGTTCCGTATGAGATCGAAAGAAGAGAGCCCTCAAAAGTTCGTCAGCAATTAAATTTTAAGAGTCCGTTAAAACGTCAAACTCTGACTGATTTTTACGTGAGCTACCGATTTATGAGACTTTGGAAAACCGCTTTCGACATTCCAACTTTTTAAACTAAGGCTGATTTTCAAAAAGACTCGATCAATTTCTGTTCATTTCAAAAGCTCTTTTTTTTTTTTTTTTTTTTTTTACAAAATTATTGTATCGTTTCGAGGACTCTTTTCGATATTAAATATTCCGTGCAAAATGATAAATTGAAGAAAAAGTTCGCGTGGGAGTTTCTCATCGAGCAGAGAGGAGTTTGAGCACGCGACAGTTAAAATCGATCGGTACTTTTGCCAAGCTCGACGAGAGAACGAATCGAGCAGGAAACTTGGAGAAAGTAGAAAAAGCCGTTGTGGTCAGACATAAAATATATTGGGCTTTCTTGTGCCGTTATAAATTAATATAAAAATTCATAGATATACAAACGCAATGATAATAAAAACAAGTCGAATCATAATTCGGGTGGATTATGAATATTTTGTCATAACTTTTTTCTTTTTTCTTTTCGAATAATCATAAAAATTTTAACGGGATAACGCGGGAGTATAATGTCGTGTACTTTGGTAATATAAACAAGTGTGAAGTTTATTTGTGACAAAATGGGCTCAGGAGTGTCGAGAAGGAGAGAAAGGAAAAGAGAGTTGGTTGCTCGTAATTGGATAAAGAGATTAAGATTGCCAATAGTACATAGGGTGCTCGCACCCGAGAGCGCTGAACCCTATATATATTCATACGTATACGTGTGTTGAACATTAGGGTGTCATATATGTATACACATTACACGCTTCGATGTATAATCAAATTAATCTCTGAATACATCTTGACTGCGGACGCTTCGAAATTGTCGCAGTACCACTTCGAATCGATCATTTAACGAGCAAAGAAATATTTGGAGAACAATGGAAGGGCGATTGCATGAGCAGATTATTGATAAACGATTATCCAAAATTTAGAATTTCTCTTTTTTCGTGTCTCAAACAATTGATTCCGATATAGTTGGACCGAAAATAAGGGAAATAAATCGTTTTCTTATTTGTCCTGATATCTGAATTTTTGGCAAAACTTGGATATTTCGTGTTTCTCTTCGGAGGTCGATCTTGAAAAATTTTAAAACGTAAAACTTGTTATACGCCGCTTCGATAGAGGTGTTTTGCACCAGTTTTCGATAGCTCATTGTTTCGATTTCGAAAAATGGCGAAACAAAAAAACGCGAAATGATGCGTGAAATGAAAAAATTTGTAAATATTGACAGGTATCATTGAAAATTGGACGAAAAACGAAAAGTTGAGAGGAATCAAAAAAACCAAAAGCCAATTCCAAAGGGGATTGGAATGCCGGTCGAACGAGCACCGGTTGACGAATCAAATTCCAATTTCAATATCCAGTATAGAGAATGGTGAACGTTGAAAAACGCTCCGATATGATCCAATTCATCAAAAAACGTATTGAAATTATTTGGCAAACTACGGCAAAAGCGAAAATTCTCAAGTTATATAAAAAAATTCCAAATTTTGCACAGTTTTTTCGTGAGGCCCATCAGGAAAATCGAAAGAAAACGTTCGTGTATCGGAATAAATTGATTTTTGAGAAAATCTCAGGCGTTCGAACTGAACATTTTTGAGGAAACGTCAGAAAAATCGTATTTTCAATAGCACGGATTAATTTATGATACGCATTGTACTTATAATGTCCCCTTCTTGATCCCGCCCACGTCGGAGACATAATAGCCGGACGTTAGTCAACCCACTCTGGTATACCGATGTGACCGAGAGAGAGAGAGAGACTCGAGAAAATCTGAGAAGCGGTTTGCGACGAGCCGTGAAACGCAACGAGAGAGATACGTACTCGGAATGACTTAAGAATGAGCTAAGGAGTGTACCAGATGAGCGATGAGTCTATCACAATGGAACGTACACGATCACAATTGCGAATAAACATTTACCGAAACCAGCAACGCTCTACGCAAAAAAAGCGCGCATCGCCGATGAAAAAAGTCAACGCGATCGAAAGAAACTCTAACCGAACCCGATACACCTGGAAATTGCCGTGAAAATCTGAAAATTCTTATTTCAGAAAGTTTCAATAAAGACTGTATACGCTCTAAAGAAAAGGATTGAAAGAATCACGAGTCGATCGATCATAGGCGGAGAAAAATTAAAGATCGTAGAAGAACGACGCGGATAAGATGAGCCTTTAAAATATAAACAATTCTGATAAAGATCGGGCATTTTTGGAACGTAACATAATGCGGTACAAGCCCTTATACGTGCCCCAGCCGGTCTCCGATCGATAAGCCACGCTCGTTTCACATCGTTTTTTTTTTTTTTTCTTTCTCCTCGCAAGAAAAATCTGTATATATATATATCTATACGCGTGAATAATTTTTCCAGTGTGTATGCATGATAAAATTTCATATATATGCGTACACGGTTTACGAGATGCGTATATAGATATAGACCTGGTGGTTGCATGCTCGTAGTTTCGTATTTTTGCGACAAAAAGACAGGTTCTCATATATCGAGGCTAATATTTCACTAACCTGAGCTCGGTAGGCGAGCAAAGCCGCCAGAATAACGTGAGCCAGCATCCCTGTCATGTGGACCATAGAAATTCCCGGCACTGTATATTTTACTGCGTCCTTTTTCCTCCCGCTTTCTCACCTGCCGATTGCCTTTCTATATATATGTTTATATATATATGTGTGTGTGTGTGTGTGTGTGTGTGTATTTACGTCTTCTCTCTCGAGCACTTATTTACGATCGAAAATTCTTTTCTCCGGATTTATTCTCAAAGTCAACGAAGCACGATAGACGCACAAACGACACTTATATTCGAAAATTCGAGACTCGTTCGATCTTCATTGAGGCGAAAAAATCAAAACAATTGGAAAACTTAAACAATTTTTGAGCGAAAAACGACACACCATTCGCGCCGCCGCCACCTGGGGGCGCTTTTATTTTATTTTTTTTCTTTCCCCCCACCCCCCTTTGTTGGGACTTGAGTTTTACGAGATTAGTTTGTTGCCTCTGTTTTTTTTTGTCCCCTGTGTGATGTTGATGCGCTAGGCTAAAAGGAATTGACGTTGTTTTTTTTTTTTTTTTTTTTTTTTCTAGTTCGTACACAATTTTTGTTGCAAGAACGATAGGTCTCTGCTCGGGACCACCGCAGTACTACTGGCTGCTCCGCGCTGGGTGGGTCGCTTGACCGTATCCTACCAGATTCAAAATGGCTGACCTACGCCTCCTTTGCGCCGACGCTGCCGCCTACGGCGGCTCCCCTATCTCTCGATCTACCGGGTGATTCGATTAATCGCAACGCCGCAACGTGGGACACCCTCGAAGCCCTTTAAACTTTTTCATTCGACGAGAGAAACTCGGATGAACTCGGTAAATCCTGCTTCGGATATCTCGGGGAAAATTGAAAATTTTTTATGAATTTAAAAAAACTTCAACATTCTTACGTATTCGAATTTTCGATACTATATACGACTCGTTTACGACCGTTATGAATTTTTCGGGAGCAAAAACTGGGGTATTCAAGATTCTCGGGTCGTCGCATTGTTCCGATCGTTTGTACGATTTTTACGTTTTTTTTTTTTTTTTTTTGAAACGTTGAGAGAAATGATGTCCTCTGCGGTTGGAACACCCGGTATCGAGGATAATGCCGCAGAACGCGGCGGCGTATCTCTCCCGCAGGCTCGCGACGAGACTCTGCGCGCATACGCGGCGAACCGCCTGCTGCCTGATGAGTCAATAGCGTGGCGGGAATGGAACGATGTTTCAAATGCTCTTCACCAGGCGAATACAGCTATTGCGTCGCGAGCCTTGAGTAATGATAATTAAACTCGGCGTAGTTAGGATAATTCGAGTAATTAGCTATGAATTTTATTTGATAAATAAATAGAAACTGTGCTACAATCGAATTCGATCTTGAAACAACCGTTTTGAAAAAAAAAAAAAAAAAACAAACGATGTATTCCTGGATTCCGTAATAATCCGGAGGTTATTTCAATAACTGTTCCATGTTAAAAATGCTCCGTATTCCCCCCCCCCCCATTATTACTCGAAGCAATAGAGAAACGTTCATTTTCCGTCTCCTTTCAAAAATCAAGTGCTGTCAAGGGAGCACGAGAGCGCCGTAGTAAAAAAAAAATAGAATAAGGAATTTTTTTTTTTGTTTTAAAGGTTATAGAGGTAAAAAGTTTCAATGCGACGCTTGAGCACGTGACCTCGTGACGTTAATCACCAAGCACGAAAGTCAATGTGAGTGCAAGGAGTGTGTGTGTGGGTTACTCGTTGGAAAGCTCGCACAACGCGTCTCCGCAAGCTCGTTGTTTTTTTTTTTTCTTTCTTTCTCTTCCTGTGAAAATTCTCGACGAGCAGGACAGAAGACGAGAAAATGCTCGTGAAGAAATGAGGAAAAACGGGGATGAAAAAAATGAAGAGAGCGAATAAACTGTGAAGGAATAGGAGGAGGAAAAGTGTGAAGTACTCGCCGTACAACGTTTAACGTTGAAAAAATATAGGGCGTTAGGGATGAATAGAGGGGAGAGAGAAGTGGGGGATTAAAGTCACACACTGCGGATGTAGACACGCGTGTGCGAGGATCGAATGGCGCAAGAGGGCGCCGCGAGGCGGCGCGTACGAAACACACATCGCATAGCGTGGATTAGTTCGAGCGAACCCCGTTGACGCACAAATCCATCACGGGGGTTTCCCCCCTTTTTTTGTCATTCTCCCACGCTGCTTTTTTTTATTTTTTACTATTTTTTGGATATATATCCCGTTTAATTAAGAAGCGGAAAAAGAGTGGAACTACTCGAGAGCTTTCGCGATAAGAAAATTCCTCGACCGTGCAACGAGCGAACATGTTTCAACGCAAATATTATGTTTTTCGGCTTACACTAATGCGGCGCTGTAGCAATATTTTTCGAAGCGATATTCCCTCGGAATACCATTTTTCCAGCTACAGCCTTATCCATTTTTTTTTTTTTTTTTTAAGCTTTACAACGGATATTCGTGGTATATACTTGATTTTCTAAAAACATCCTCTGTTCTGCCGCGACGAGATGAGAGAAATACCGATGATGGAGGTGAAATGTCCGGTATAGCTCGAGGCCAGGCGGACATTGAGGGACATGTATGAGTATTCATGATACATATGTATACGGGGATGGCCAGAGGTACGCGACCGCGGAGCAAGGAATTATGTATTATTCGTGGCTGGTGAAGAGAGAGAGAGAGAGAGAGAGCAGAGGGTTGTGCTCTGTGGGAGAAGGGGTCTGCGAGTAGTCGTCTCCGGGTCGATAAGTCTGAGAAAATCGAATGGCGTTTCTGCGCCGCTCTAGCTTCCCTCCTTTTGCTGCTTCAGTGAGTCACGATGTACATTAAATAAGTATATATATGTGAGTATATAAGTGTATACTCATGCAGATACAAACATATAGAGCGCCATCGGTGGTATTCGCGGTGGTAGTAATCCCAAAGAAAACAAATCAAAATGACCCGCAACTTATTTCCCTCGCTAACTATGTTTGCGTATGACGCTTTGCTATCTTTGACAAAATATAGAATAAAAAAAAACAAGGTCCAAAGTCAACGCGAAGCTTGGCTAACGTGTTTGTCGAGTAATTATTGAATTTTCAAGTTCATACCAAAAGTGCCGTTAAACGTAAGCTATAACTTGTGTGTTTATGTTGGGAGAGAGGGGGGGGGGGAAACTTGGTCAAAGAGTTGTACGCGGAAGCGAGAGTACTACGGGCTATCGCGTCATCTCCGTTAATTACTCATGCGGAGTACCGTTTGCTCAAGTTCGATTTCATTAGAGATTCTTCGTTAAAGTTTTCTCGAAAGAGCTTTTTGGTCATTAATGCAAATTCGGGAGACGATAGTTGGTCGAAGAAACTATTGCCGCCTTTGCACGAGCTCAACTACCGCGCGAGCAGGACTTTGCCGAGGTTCGGCCATTGGGAATTGGTGCGACAATAAAGAGTGTCGCGGTGAAACACGTTGGCCAATGCTTGGAGAACAAAGGAAGGAGGAGGCTACTCGAATCGAGGAATAGAGGAATAGAGGGAAAGCGCCATCCTGAGGCTTAGTACCGCGAGGTTGGGCGCGAATGCGGAAGGAACAACGAGATTGTAAAGGGATCAGAAATTATAGAAGGAGAAAGGAGAGGGCGATGAAGGGTGTGCTGCCGGTGATGAAAAGTTGACGAGGGACGAAAGGAACTCCATTATCGGTACACCGGATTGTTTCGCACTGGTACAAGCCACGCGGTGGTCGACCACTGCGCGACACAAGGAGGAATTGAGCGGGGAGATGGGGAATTCGTCGTCGACGAATAACCGGAGGAATGGGACGACGAGGGATCGAGGAAACGCCGGGAAGAGAAGGGAGTGGCGGAGTGCGAGATTCTCCCGTTGGGAAAATTGAAACGCTGGACCGAATGCCGAAAGTGCCCTTGCTGGATGATGAGAACATGGTCGAATCGCCAACGGCCGAGGAGGAAGGAAACAAGGGCAACGAGGAATTTGGAATATGTTTTATATACTATATATCACGTAGTTGTACCATCATTGAAATATCCTCAATATATTTTGATGATGCGAGGTCAACCGTCCGAGCTTCGAGATTTTTCATATGGAACGTTTACACGCGTTACAAATGAAATATTGCTGGATGCTGGATGATGAAATCGAAATAACCGTTGAGCAAGGTATTTAATTTACGAGGCGTTTAGGCAGAGACAACGGCTCATAAAAGTTTTGATTGAGCGGTTCGTATAAGCCTGCTCTCGTTGAACGCGACACGACTGCCGCAATCGATGACAAAGAGACTCCTCGTTGTCGCATGCTTTTCGGAGTAAAGTGCGAATAACGAGAGCGTGGCGAATCGATCCTTGTATACATAGAGCGCTCGGAGGAGGAGATGAGGGAAAGAAGAGGCAAAGAAGAGAGGAGGAAGGGAAAGACGGTAGCTCCAATGGACCGCGGCATCGGTGCCTACGGTTAAATCAACAACCTGTAGATACTCACGGGCGGCATTTGTGCGGTGTACAAAGAGGCGTTAAACAGCGGTATTAGGTACTACAATTCACAAAAGCTTCTTTGTATTACTGTACCACGGATAATGCCCCCCATGCGGAGCTTAACGAGTGAGAAAATCAATAGCCCTGGTTCATTCAAAAGGAGAAGAAGAATTTCAAAGCCTCTGCATTTATGTTTCCTGTTTTTTTTTTTTTCTTTTTTCTTTTTTGTTGTCAACACTCCTCCGCGGCATAGTATTTGAGCTACCGGCAGACAAGTTGAACTATCGTGTATGAATCAATCGCGGAGGATCGGTGTACGAAGCAGCGAGAGCTCTTAACGCGGCTATATCGATTTCCCAAAACTTCGTAAAAGCTCGGAGCCGGCGCTGCAAAGGCAAAGGGAGGCATCATCAGGGATTACCTAAATACATAACGAGAATAGATCGTTTCAATAATAAGGCGGTTGCTATACGCGAGGCGCTAGCCAGAACGGAAACTATGGAGATTGAAAAGAAATGTTGAATAATGAGCGGAGCGTCGATAATCCGTAGTGAATGACGTTGCAGGATTTATGGAAAGGCCGGAAGTGAGGGGGGGAGGCGGTACGAGCGCCACCAGGATGAATGAGTCCTAGGGAGTGAAAAGTGGATAACTGCTGGTCGAGTTCTGGCGAACAAAAGGACGTACTCCGCGTATCGTGAAAGAATCCGGAATGGAAAGTCAGCGCCTATTGGATTCCAAGGGATCGCGCGCAAGGCGATGTACATGTGTGGGGTGGATTTGCTCGAAAGCGAGAGAGAACGATGTGAAAAAGGGGTTGGTGGAGGCGGTCGGCGATAGCTATTCGTTCGATGACCGAGCTTTCAGCCGCGAAGCGAAGGCTTCGCGGTTCTGGCCTCGGAGCGACGGGTCTTTCAGGTGTCGGAAGGCTCTTTGTCCTTGCCAACCAGCTACTATCCATCGCGAGCCACCCTTCTTGCTGAGAAAGCTGAAAGCCGGATCTCGAACTTATCCTTCTCCGACATTAACATCCTGTCCTCTATTGCGGGATTCTCGCGGCGTAAGGAACAGAATTACGGACATTTGTACTCCATTCGGGTGAGAAATATTGCATCAGTCACGAGGAGAAAAAGAAGGAATGGATGGATGGATGGATAGAGCGGCGAGCGTGATCAAGATTTTCTTGAGAGCGAACAGTTATCCCGCAACCCCCTTACGGAATGACCGGTGAGGCCGCGATAAACGCGCCGAGCTTTACACGCGGTATCGGAATGTTAATTTTGGCAACGAGTGAAATTTAACCACAAAGGGCAGACTTGTGGTTGGACGAGCAGCCTACAAACATCCACAAACTCCGACTACAAAACTTGATCAAACGCGATGTTAAAGGGTTCAGAATTTGCGTTTTACGTTCGCGCGAGGAACGGGGGAGGGGGGGGGGGCGGGGACTTACTTTGCGAGGTAACATTCGTTACAGGCTGTTTAAAGAAAGAGCTGCAGTTAAAACGAGCTTTAATGAAACACCAGCTTCAAAGAGCGGATAAACGGCTTTTTCAAGCCCGAAAATTAATTAAGGCAAACTCAGTGGCTGAGCTTGAGTAGAAAAATCATAAAAAAAAAAAAAAAATAATCAGTGTTCCAGCTCGAGGAGATTTAATAAGAGAGTTAGCTCGCGTAAGAGAGGCGATGATAAATGAGATAAAGCAGTGGCGAGATGAGTCGTGAAATAATGACCTATCTAGGAGTATTTATAGAATAGTCGATAGAGTTTTCACCAATTATCGGTTTCTGGCATACTCGTTCCTCCAGTTTTGCTGTGCTCATGTGCCGAACTACGAGGCTGGAGGGGAGGGGGGGGGGATGGGCCTGCCTAACCGGAATAGGTGGGCGAAACGCGAGAAGCGCGAGGAGGGCAATGATGAGGACATTCGAGGACGCGTACGGAAAGCAGAGGGTTGTAGAGACGAGGAAGAGAGGGAGAGAGCTCGAAACGACATAGCCTTGGCCCATGATACGCGGCGGTGCTCGTGGTCGCTGTTGGTGCCTCGTGCGCGACGGGGACACGGCACACGCCAACCCCAACGTGTTGCCCGGGTAACGGTATCGATTTCAACGGCTGAGCTATGCAGGCGAGTCGAGAGGGAAGAGAGAGAGAGAGAGAGAGCGAGCGAGCAACCTCCGTAAAACTGTGTGAGCCAACGGCGACCAAGCGACGTACCAGTAGCGATAGAAGCAGGAACAGGAGTAGCGAGCACACGGGGCGGCTGGCTTCCGGAATTCTCCGATGGTACAACCAACGCCACCTATCCTCCGGCTCTTTTCATTTTGTCATCGCGCTACCGCGCGCTTCGTATAGTTCTCCCCCTATACGCGATCTCTGAAACTTTTCCACAAAGTACGGCGGAACTTTCATCCCCTTTACCTCTCGCCACTCGCGTCGCTCCTTCCGTAACGCGATTAGCCGCGCAAAGTACATGGGCATCGGGCGCTATTGAAAACTCGAGTAGTCCGATATGACATCTGCTTGATAGAGAGAGAGAGAGAGAGAGAGGGAGGGAGGGAGAAAGTTGTAGAGAGGCTTGGCAGAGAATAAGAATGGCTGAGCGCTTTAGCGCGTCTATCAGAGTGACGTTTTAATCCCGTCAAGACGCCATATTAGCCTCTCTTGCGACTAATTGCTTTTCCCTTCCTGCCCGTCCTCGTACTATCTCCGCGTGTTATCCCGCAAGAACAAACTTGAGTAATATCGAGGAAAGTAGAATCAAGACACCCAATATTACTCGACACACCCTGCATGGCCCCCATTATGATCTCGTGTTATTCCCCGAGCGAATGATGAGTAATATCTTTCTTGCATCGCCGGCATAAACCGCTTCAACCTTTCTTCCTAAATCCAACATTTAACGACGACGGAAGCATCACGAGCTCGCGTCAAAGAACTCTTTAACGTTTTTTCACAACTGCAGGCTCGTCGCATTTGTATAAGCGCGGAGAATAAAAAATACGGTTGCAACAGGAAAAACCTTAGGGAGGGTAGGTCGCACTCGTATATCGCCTGCTACCGCGCACGGCAAGCACCTGTCGCCTGTCGCGACCGAAACCTTAAGTACGAATTTACGCGGAAAAAAAAAAAAAAAAAAAAAAAAAAAACAACAACTCGCAACTTCAACGCACCGCTATTGGTATATTCCCGATGCTTTGTACTTGGCGGTTTGCCTCTCTGCCCCCTGACTGCGTAAAACCATTCGAGAACAAAGAAGTGTTCCCTATGCAAAACAGCCTACGGTAAAAAGAAGAAGAAAAAACAAACAAGTATGACGAGGCAAACATTTTCTCGTTTTCATTTCCCTTTCAGATATGCCTCCAACACCAGAAGCCGAGAGTGGCTCGGTTTCTGCTATAAAAACTTGGTTTCAACGATACGCGATGAATATTGCGCTCTCTGTAGTGGAATACTGGGTCGGAGCCCAAAGGAATAAAAAAAGCCTTGAGCAGGAAGGATACAAAAACAATCGCGCGAGTCCGGAATTGCGGTGCTGGTCGTCGAATAAAGTTTCGCGTTACAGTTCGAGCACCGCGCCGCTATGTAAAAGAATAGAATAATTCAGCCGTTGGCCATATATTGAGAACAATCGTTGACAACTTTTATCAAACATCTTCGTTGCGATTCAATCTCGTAAAAAAAAAAATTACTTACCTCGACACAGGCGCGTGAATCTGGTTCATCGGTGCCGCCGCGAGGTTTCGTCGACCAGAAACGATCGTGGCGTTCGCCATCCAACCGCGGAGAATCGCGCGGCAATTTCCCATATTCAATTTCATTGTATATCGGATCGAAATTCCGAAAGCTAATGAAAACTTTGCGATATCTACGAGCGTCATGAAATTTTCTAATGAAGCGCATCTTTCATTCGCGAGAGCCCCCCTAAGCTGCGGTGGAACATCAGGTTGGATTTAAAGCGAATGGAAAAATTTTTTCCATCATCCGCCACAGTGGGATATTCGCTTTTTTTTCTACAGAGACGAACGCGAGTTGTTTTCGCACAGCCGATAGAGCGAAAGAGGCGGCAGGGGGGGGAAACGTATTGCCGCGAAGCTAGAACCGAAAAAAATGATAATGGTGAATGGAAGCGAGCAGGGGAGAAGAGGAAAAGAAAAAAAGAAACCGAATTCTCGGACGTGTGGACGTGAAAAGCGATTATTTATATACAAAGGCAGCTGGAACGATGTATACGCGAAAGAGTGAGCCCGCTATCGGCCAACCAGAATCTATTTTATTCGCTTCGACAATAGCGTCTCGCGAATTCCTCTCTTTCTCTTTCTCCTACTGCTGGACCGTCTGCCAAACACGCTCTATATCTATATATATATACAGAGCTCCCAACTCACACACGCACACACACACACACACACACACTCGCAGAATGAAAACCTATCCGAACTTTTCCATAGCCGTAGTATGTACCTATACAAAGCCCGAGTGTTTTTTTTTTTTTTTTTTTTTTATTCTCCACTCTCATATCAACCTCGGCCAATATGTATACGATCCGATGGATTCGCCCTATACCGTTTTACTCTTTTCTCTGTCACGTACATATGTACAAAATTGTACAGGGTGTCTCGGAATTTGATTGAAACTCGAGCAACTTTTATTAACGTTTAGTTTTGAAGAGAAAAGTCCTTTTCCATTTTTCTTTACGATCCGGCGTTGCTGAGATATCGATGAAAGAGTAAAATAGGAAATGCGGTGAGAGCCTCCGGTCACGCCCCACCGGCTCCGTCGTCGCTCTCCTCATTGGCTCTCTACCAATTATCATTAACCGTATTCGTAACCTTGGACCATAAAAAATTATGCGAAAGAACTTTTCTCATCGTCAAACTCGATTTATGGCAGATCTCCTCTCAAATATAATCGGAGATTCGTACACCGCTTGTATACCGCGACGTTCGAAAAGCATCAGTCTCGTTCGGGCTGTTTTGGCACCTGTTTATTGGGTCCAGAGGCTTGCAGCGTCCAACGCGCGGATTTTCATCCGTCGGATATATGCACTCGCGAAAAAATTCACGATAATCAAGCGAAAGCTTTTTACCTGTTTTTCTGATTCTTTTATTTTGTTTATCATCGGAACACCTGCGTCGGAGAGCTCTCTCGTGAGTGCGTACGCTCGAAACGAATCCCCGCACGGGCCATTGAACCTGATACCACGATTTAAAAACATGTATACACCACACCGGTGATAAATTTTCTTTTCTCCCTCTTTCTACGCGATCCTTCGTTATTTATTTATTTATTTTTTTTTTTTCACTATCCTCAGATGCAGCCGCCCCTTTGACCTCTATCCACTTTCCTCTTTTCTTCTATCCAGGATCGTTAGGTGCGCGCTGAACAGAATTTAGAGGATTTCCGGTTCGAAGACCGTCCAAGTTGTCGCGGGAGAAGCTCCGCTCTTTCGCTCTCGAACTCGTCTCCTCATTTTGGCTGGTCGACCTCGAAAAGGCCACAAACTTTGTTGGCCGGTACGGCTTTGTCTGAAACAATATTCCATCCGATCTCTCTTTCTCTCTTCTCCCGTGTACCTCTGTATTTTCGTATGAAACTCTGCTGCTGCTGCTGCTGCTGTGCGCGTATGCGAGTTTTGCTTTTAGCGAAGGAATATCGAATCAGTAATTCGAACACGTACGGAAGCTCTGCCGAGAGTGCCCCCCCCCCCTCCCCCGAAACGCGGCAATGCTTTTTACCCTTTATCCGAGACTCTTTCATGCCTTTCAGGCCATTTTTTACCGTCGCGACGAATCCAAATTTTGTCAAAGCGTATTCTAGTCTTTTCTATCGAGCAGCCAAGTTTTTCGAATCGATCGTACCAACCGCATCGCCCGATCGATTATCGGCTACATGCCAATTGTCATAATTTTCTCGAAGCCTGCGTCACCGTATGAGCTCAATTTTGTTTCATCACGCGCGAGACCGAGAGCTTTAATTATATTTGCCTCGCTAATCATCGTCAAGAGGCCAACGGTTAATTGAGAAAAAATTATGTTTTCGCGTACGTGTGCAAAAAAAAAATCAACAGAGTCGATCGTTTAAATCGCGACTTTTTGGTATTGCAACGGCTCCGAATCATCGTGTAAAAGTAAAAACTTACCAATCATTTTCGGATACGGAAGATTCAGTTTTTCCATAATCTCGACAAATTCCTCGAGGGATCTCGTGAGACGCGGATTAAATTTTCTTTCCTCCCCGACGCTCGTAACCATTCGTCCGTTATAATCGTGAGCCGGATACAGCAAAAAGTTTTCCGGTAATTGGAAAATTTTCGAATGTATCGAATCGTACAGAGTCGACGCGGAACCTCCCTTTTTTTTTTTTTTTTTTTGGAAAAATTCATTTCAATCGTTAATAAAATCATTTGAAAGATGCAGCTATAATTGAAAAAAAAAAAAAAAAAAAAAAACAAAAAACTCACCTGAAAATCTGTTCTGCCACAGCCGCGTATGAGCAAAGCGTCACCCGTAAACGCTATTCCCTGCTCCGCGCAAACGTAAGTCACGCACCCTGTAAAAAAAATATTGCAAATTATTCGAGTGTCGAATAATTTTTCAATGGCTGCGCGCCTCGAAGCGAGTATCGCCGACCTTCGGTATGTCCGGGAGTCGGTAAAACGTTGAGCTTGTGCCTTCCGAACGTAACGAGGTCATTGGGCTCGAGGAGAACGTCGGCTTGGGCACCGCTCGATCGAGATATCATCGATTTACAGCCGGGCAACAATGTTTTCAATTTTCCTGTGCCCGTTATGTGATCCGCGTGCATGTGGGTGTTGACTACGGCATCGTAACAAACCAAAAAAAAAAACAATTTCGTTAAAAATCATGGGACTCTTCTCTCTCCCGACGAAGAATTTGAATATTTTTATTCTTATTCGAAATATTTTGGGCGAATCTAATTCCGAGAAGAAAACAATGAAAATGTAATTCGGTGAGGATGAGGGTGGAACGGAAACCGTTGAAAAAGTGCCTCGAGTATTGTGGAAAATTGAAGACGCGCGCGACAAGGCCCGCTGCCCGCGGCTGTCTTTGGCAACTTCGTTTTCAGCCTGAAATCGCATCAGAGCCCCGCCGATTTCATCGAGAAAAGTTTTACGTTTACCGCAGAGATACCTCCATATATATGTATATGTAAATCAAAAGTTTCGCAAACAAGAGAAAACTCGTAATTCTGTTTTCCGCGAGCGCCATTTCGCACTTTTTCGGGGCCAGAAACCGACGAATGGACGCGGCGATTCCACGTTGACTATGCGAAAACGACGGGGAAGCCATTTGCGAAAATATTTTTTTTTTGAAAATTCGCTTTTTTACGAAGCAGTACTTGCAGACGTTACTTTTTTACCATTTTTTCGAGTCAATCGACGACGAAATTCCATTCGATTCCCCTGCTATGACGCGCGGTTTCGAGAAAAGTTGGTTCGAAATTTTTAGACGCTGTTTTTTTCCATTTTTTTTTTTTATCGTACTCACGAACAAAGCGGAGCTGCAGCTCAAGTTCCACGATGGTTTTTGCATCGCGTTCGGCCCACTCGATAACCGGATCAATGAAAACCGCATCTCGACTTTTAACATCTGCGAGCAGATACGTGTACGTGCACGACTTTGGGTCGAAAAACTGCAAACAAAAACAATTGCCGAAAGCCGAAACAATGAGTTTCTTTCACCCAGTGGCCAAAACTGGAAACACCGAAAAATTGCCAAATTCAAATTGCTATTTGATCGAGAAATTTTGACCAAGCGATTCGATATATGTTTGATCAAAATATATATTGGATTTACCTGTCGAAATAGAAAATCCTTTGACATCGGCACGTTTTCCATTATTCCGATAGACACGCGACTATTTTCACAAAATTTTCGCGCACTTTGTGCCAACGATAGTGTACGCAAGACTGCGCAACACCTGGCAACTTTAACGGGAACTTGATTCATGTTCGTGACTGGAAAGTCGAATTAGAAGAGTTAATTACGACCGCACTGCATCGAGATAACGTATCATTGCGAGTTGAGCTTATGAATGTCTGCGACCAAAAATCAAGGTCGAATTATCGGATCAGATTATTCTCAATGTTTTTCTCTGGTGTACCCAAATGATATTTCAGGGATCACAACAACAGCTGCGCAAGATTTCGAACACGAAAGTTAACCTAAATCTCGACTGACTCATTTCCACGCGAACTCCGCGTATAACCAGCAGAGCGACGACATTCATGGTTGCTCAACAGCTGATTCGTAAATTTAAAGATGTTTCGAAAAAGCGCCATTGTTAGATCCTCTTCTTTCTAAAATATTGAGAGAGATAGATAAAGTTGAGAATAGAACTTGGAAGAGGCCGAGGAGGCAATGAAATTCAACACGAATGAAGAACTCGCAGCGTCATCTTTAGAAAAATTTGGGAAGCCTGCACAATACCGACACACGATGAAGCAGCTTCGATTATTTTTTGAACCAATATTGTATTCGAATCTCATTAATTCATTATGTAATTATATGGGAAAGATATCACGACGATATATATAAAATAACATTCGAATTGATCGACTATTCGATTCGTTTGATTTTTTTCGTTTTTCCTCGCTTCAAGTTTCGGCTCTTGCCGCAGTTTAGAGCGTTCGCGTCGGTTTCCGCCGGGAGCGGCCATCTTATTTTATCTCTTTCCGGTTATCACCGTCGCAGAGGTGCGTGGTATTTGACATATTATCTACAAATTGTTTAAATAATTTCGGAAAAAATGCACGAAATTTGTATTGAATTTGTTTACCGAGTTCGAGCACTTTTTTAGCTTTGTATCAAGTGGGGAAATTGTGTTTTTCATTGTTCAATGAAAATGTGGGGAAAAGTTTCTTTGCTCGGCGTTGCTTCGCGCACCCATGTGGTTCACGAACTTTTCCATTTTTTTTTGTAATTTTTTGAATACCATAATGTTTCTTAAAATTTTAATCAGATTTCTTCTTCCACTTTCAGATGCCTTCCGTAACTCTTAAGGACGTTGACCAAAACAAATTCGTCAAGGCTTTTGCCGCGTTTCTCAAAAAGTAAGTTCTGTGAATCATTTTTTACTCGCATAACTTCAAAAATCATCTTATTGCACTGAAATTTCTGATTATTTTTAAAATCTACCTTGTTTCGTCACCTTTTATTTTTAATTTATTTCTCCAAATCTGATCTCAAAAAAATAACCTCCAAATCAGTTGAATTTTATCTAATTCGGAGCCGAGAAAGAGAACAATCTATTTCAATTGACACTATTTCGAAAATGGAGTTTTCTCGTGAACTTGGCAATTTACAAAGAGAGATATTTATTATATGTCAACATTCTGCAAGTTTTTATCAATTTGATTATCAAAATAGTGTTAAGAAAGTAAAATAAAGTCAACATCGATGGCCATTGATGTCGATAGCGGCACTCGTCGGACAATTGTAAATATTCTGTTCAATGAGAATTCTATTGAATTCGGATGAATCGAGGATTCTAGAAAATTTTAATAATTCAAGCCTAGGTCCACAGTTTTTGATTACATCCGTGTGCTTTTTTTATCTTCCATGAATCGTTTCGTTAAAACACTTTGTATTTGAATAATTTTACATTTTGGCTAATGAATATTTCTTTTAAAATGATCGAAAATTAGAACCGGCAAAATGCCTGTTCCCGAATGGGTCGACATCGTAAAGTCGGCACGTTTCAAGGAACTTGCTCCCTACGATCCGGACTGGTACTACATCAGATGCGCCGCGCTCGTCCGACACATCTATATCCGCAGTCCGATAGGCGTCGGAGCGGTGACCAAAATATTTGGTGGGCGTAAGCGAAATGGAACTCATCCCAGCCATTTCTGTCGTTCGGCCGGCGGAGTCGCTCGCAAAGCTCTACAGAGTTTAGAACAGCTGAAACTTATTGAAAAAGCTCCTTTGGGTGGACGCAAACTCACCAGCCAAGGCCGCCGTGATCTCGATCGAATTGCTGCCCAAGTCAAAGCAAAGACAAGGACACAACTCAAATTGCAGGAGACTCTCGTGCTTTAAGCCCCGTTCCACGTAATATAAATAAAAACACGAAAATTCAAGTCTCTCGTCTTCTTTATTCATTTATTTCATTCATTATGCATCGAAATAAGATTTTTTAATCCATTCGCCCGATCGTTCATTCAGGATCTTCCAAATTTATTATTGTTCATTGATCATCGGTGCTGAAGCGTTTTTAAAAAGCTGGCGATCATTCGAAACGGTCAAAAGCCCTATCCATCGTTTTACTTCTTGACTCTGTCAACGGCAAATGATTAACAGTCGATAAAGAAACCTTTCACTATTCTCCCAATTTTGAAAAATCAATCGAATTTCAGTACCGTCATAACTACTTCGATAAGCTGTCTAATTTCTGATGAATCGTCTAAAATTCCGAAAGAAGAAAGAAAAAGACGAGTAACAAGTTACCGGAGTTGAACTTCCTTTTTCAGCGTCGAAACGATGATGCCTGAATTATCGATCGACACAACGTCAGATCTGCACTATCGACCGAGTTGCCGTAAGTTCCCAAAGTTGTTCACCACGATAAACCACAAAATTGAAGAAATCACTAAAATCCCTAACATTTATAGGATTTTCCATAGTGGTTTTTAGAAGCGGTGTAGTGCGATGACTGGATGGACGCACTGGATTTGATAGATATAAAACAGCAAATATATATATGTGTGTATAAACGAATAAAGGAATAAAAGAAAAAGCTACGATCGCGCTTGGTTCAGTGGTCGTGCGTATGTGCCTCGCGAGCGAGTGAGCAGTGTTCGGTCCGCAACGTTGGCCGAGTTTTTCGTCTTTGAGTGTGTTAAATAAAAAGCCGTCAAAAAAATAAACAACATAAAAGATAATAAATATATACATGTGTATGTGAGAAAATTCAATGATGTCTCGTTCGTTCGGGATAGGAGCATCGGTCGAAAAAATGTCGCGAAAATGAACGAGTTTACGATGTTTTGAGGGGCCGGGGAGGGCCGAGAAGTGAGAGGAGGGGATGAAAAACCGAATATCCTATCGAGTAGAAACGGGCGTGAAATTGAAATTGCAAAAGAATCATAAAAATATTGGAAATTTGATGTGACAAGGTTGAATTCCTCTTCTCGGGGATCGCCAAACCCGTGCGATTCGTTGCTCGCCAATCGTTCGACCTGGAATCTATCGAGGAATGCCTGCAATCGAAAATTAAAAAGGAAAAAAAAACAAAAAAAACTCGCTTAATATTCCTAAATTTCGGGAATTTATTGACAAACGACAAAAAATATCGAACCGCGGTCATGAATCGAAAAAGGGTGGGGAGGATGGGCATGGTACGCCGCATCGGGAATAGGCGAAATTCTCTCGAATTTTGAGAACCACCACCCATTAGAAAGTTTTTAAACTGCAAGAAAGCAAAAAAAATATAACACATTCAAGTTGTCGAAAAATACGTAAAACTCGAAAAAAAATTTGACAATTGATTCCTCCTGTTTATCCTTATCTAACAAGAGTGTGATAAAAATTGTTGGAATATATACAGAGGCGTCCATGTTTTGCATTTCGCTATTTTTTTTTCATTGGTCGTGAACGAAAATACAGTTTTTATCTATTGTCAGTGAGTGCTCTCTGTGTGTTGTTGTTTTTTTTTTGTTTTTTCTTACATCGCAGCAAGTGCGCGAAACTTCGGAAAAACGTAAAAGCGTATCGTGAATTCTCGTTGGCTCGAGAAAAGATTGATAAATAAAAAATTGGTACACGTACAGAGTTTTTTGAATTATCAACATGCCGGGTTTAATTGCGGTCAGTGAATTCGTCGAGGAAACCAGGGAGGACTATAATTCGCCGACAACGTCGACATTTGTATCACGAATGCCACAATGCCGGCAGACGATCGCTGCCCTCGAAGAAGTGAGACATTAATCATCCCATTTTTTACCATTTCATTACAAATAATATCTCTACTTTTTGTGGCACTCATTGTTTTTTTTTTTTCCCCGGTAAAAACGTTGAAAGGTGTGAGAAAACATGCCGTTGAAATGTCAACCGATTCTAACCATCTCGACCTCGCGTTTTCGGCTCCTTTGTCTTTTTGTCCAACGTATGGGGCGTTCCGTGCAAAGCCAAACAAATTTTTGAAATTTATTAATTTTTATGCCAATTTCTTTCCAGTTTCGTCAGAGTTTTTTAAACGTTTTGCATTCTTTTTTTTTCATTTTATTGGCCCATTCTCCATATTCCTCTAGTATTTCGCAACGTCTCCAACGAAGATGAAAAAATAAAAATAATGATCGAATAAATTGAGAATAAATACGGAAAATATAATTGGATAAATAATAATTGAAACGAAAAAGTCACGTTTATCACAAGAATCTTGAGTGGAAGAGTCCCCAGACCTGGTAAAACGTTGGAGTGAAAAAAAAAAAAAAAAAAAAAAAATATGAAAAAACATTTAAAAAAAACGCTCGGGGCGTTTGTGTCAGTTTGGACTTGTCGGTTGTGCAGGCCGTGTGGCGGTGTGGTGCTCTTCTCAATTCCTCTTCTTCCTTCCTTCGCGTTTTTTATTTCACGAGAGCAGACCTAAAAGTACTTTCACCGCGTTATACACGATTGCGTCGTGCTTTATGACGAAATTCTCGATTTTTTCCGTCTCTTCCTGTCCCTCCGCTCTCGCAGCGGCGTTACTCCATCGAGGCTTGAACGTAAATATATTGAGGAAAAAAAGAGATAGACGAGCAAATACTGAGAAAATTATATGTTTACAATGTTTTCTTTTTTTTTTTTCTTTCTCAACGCCAAGCGAAGATAATACCCCCGGTACATTCTAATCCGTTCTAATGAAATGAGAGTCGTTCTCCCGACGGTCACGTTTCGATTTTTAAATTACACTCTCATCATCCGCATTAATTTTTTATTCAAACTGATAATTCTGAAATTGGGCAAAAATGTTTGAAATTTCATGGAGAAATGTGATTTTAGCTAATTTCGATGAAAACATAGGATTAGATGTAATTTGAAAAATTTACAAACATGAGAGGTGCATGGAAAAAGAGATGAGCCCCTGAAATTTTTTGCAATATGAGTGCGTTATAGGATGAATGGGTCGTGTGTAGAGAAAGAGAAAGAAAGGAAATACGGATAGGTAGGTTCGTCGTAAAATATTCAGAAGGTGTGCAATGGAAGCACGAGGAAAGAAAAAAAAAAGAAGCTAAAGAAATCGAAGTCTGGAGTGTCTAGTCTCGAAAGCGTTTTGCACAGAGCCGAGCACTCCTCGAAAAATTTGCTGAACCGACACAAACGCCCGAGTCTCTATAATGTACGTGATTAATCGAGTGTGACGAGAGATCACTCGCGGCGCGGCGGAGGACCCAAAAGTCTCTTGGGTAGGTCGATGCCTCTACCTCTCTGCTGCTCCTTCCTTTTAATGCGAGCTATAGATTACGGATCAAGATCAGAGACTGTTGATTCCAGAGACAAATGTCAAACTCATCAAAAACATCAAATTTATCAGTTTTCAATTGTTTTTCATTTCTCCATATATAAAATATTATTTTCGGATGATTTTTCTCATGAATATGAAACGGAGATTATCGTCTCGGACAATTTCCGGCAACGACGAGGCAAAACGAGGAGCCAGATGTTCGTTAGCGTAACGCATTGGTATTTCGTACATAGAGGCGGTTCTACGCGCTAAAAATTCTCCTGCCCCATGGTTCATCCAAATATTTCAAAATGTTGGCCAATTTTTTTTTCGCGTCGCCTTCCCCGCAGTGTTTTTTTTCTCCCCCCCCTATTTTTTTTTAACTCGAAATGTTTTCGAGTTTAGAGATCCGATTTATTTTTTCTCGTTTTTTCGCTACAGTCCGTTGTGTTTTTTGGGGGCGTGGGGAGAAGAGAGGAAAAGTGGGCGAGTCTGGAGCGTGCGGATTTTCGTTAACCCAGATACAAGCTGCTGGCCGTGTTGTTGGTCGCCGTCTCGCGCGAGAAACCAACTCGGTAATCGTTGCGCCGTAAGTAAATGGCGAATGATTGAGCCAGCAGCAGCAGCAGCAGCAGGTATTCCCGGTATTGAGGAATTTCAAATTTCATCAGCCATTTAAATTTTAATCGAAACGATTGAAATTAAAGCGTAATTACGATTCGTAAATCGATCATTCGAGCAGGAGCGCCCGAGAAGAAGGCGGGGTAAAAACAAGAAAAAAATAAAATAAATTGAAATTTCGCATACCAAAAATATTTTCGTCGTGAGCCTCTTTTATTCTGCAGTTCTAAATTGAGCCAAGTTTATTTTCATCTCTCGGGTCGGAAGAAATTCGGTGAGAAACGAGAGACTGCTCGACGCACGCGCGCGCGCGCCCGCCCGCGATTTGCTTTAATTTGAGAAAATCGCGCACGCATTAATAAGAATGCACGCGCAAAGCGAGAGAGAGAGGCGAATGAAATGTTGCGTCTACGGTATAATGACGTCATACGAACGGATGACACTTGATTATGACAACAAAAATAGCCGACCGCTTTAACTCGTTGCATTGATTTTGTGTTGATTCGCCCGAGACGTTTTCGCTCAAAGTTGCATCTCGATGAAAAAGAAAAAAGGGATTGTCAATTTTCGATCGAATTTTCACAATCGCTCCGAGTTTTTCGTTAACGTCGATTCGAATTTTTTTTTTTTTTTTTTTTTTTTTTTCAAACTCACGCGCCAGCAGGTATTTTACGGTTTCCCTCGAATCCTCCTTATTCTCCCTTCCCCGGCGCGCGGGGTAACATTCTCGTGGCGTAATTTTCGTTTACAACGCGACGAGAGTTTCTATTCGAGCTGCGAACAGCTGCGAGCGACGAAAATCGGAAGAAGGAGAGAGAGAGAGAGAGAGAGAACGATTCGTGCCTCGGGCTAGAGAGCACAGTTGAGCTTCTCTTCCATTTTTAGCGAGACTCGATCACACCTGGTGGATGCATGCGTACACGATGAGCCATCAACCGGAAAGTCATTCCACAATTCCAGTCACGTAAATCGTGTTTACTCTCGTCAAGCGCACTTCTCTCTCATCATCTCGACTCTCGAAGGAGATTTCCTCGAGCCTGCTGAGATGTCGATTAAAAATATCATTTTTTTTTTTTTTCTTTACCATTCGTCATTTCTTCGCGACATCTCAATTTGGCATTAAATTCATTTTTCAGACTGTTTCCATCGGGACAAGGTCCTAACACAGCTCTGTTCAACTTTGATAAATTATATTTTTTTTCCTTTCAATATTTTTATATTCAAGATCAATCGAAAACCTATTTTTGAAATTTTAAATTTCAAAAAGTTTTCACAAATTTAACGATCACGTTGTTGAGACGCGAATATATTTATAATACTATTTACACACCATATTTAACTTCCATGGGTCTGCAGCCTGCAGCAGCCCTGCTGGGTGGTCATAAAAATATTCGATTTTAGACGGGGTTCGTTTCGAGGTTCGAGATTCGAGATTCGAGCAAGCATATCTCGGGTTTCCGCTATTTATTAACATCGAGAGGTCAATTCGTATACAAGAAATGTTTCGACGCTCTGCGCCACGTAGCGGTCGGAGCGATAACCTTTAGCATATAGAATTTTGTTTTGATTTTTAAATAGAAAAAAAAATCGAATAAATGATATCCTGGTAGATCGAGATCGATCTTTTTTCCGAATGAATTGACTCGGCGCGTCATTAAATTGAATTTTTTTTTAGTTAAAATAACGCTCTCAAGGTTCTAAGATCGGCGTCATCGATCCATAGTCGCGTTTTTAACGAAAGATCAGCAGCTCGTCAAAGCGTTACCCGAGCTAAAGCCATATCCGATATGCGTTATAAGCACATTAGAGAAAAGGCTGTAACAGAAAATCCTGTTTGTCTTCTTCGCGGAATGAAAGTTTCGGTCGCGATCGTGGATTTTGTTTTCTCAATCGCTTTTGAATCGCTAGAACGGGGCACGACCGGGAAAAGCGCGGTTATGCGCGAACGAAAAGCAACGGAAGGGGGAGGGGCGGGGGGAAGCTCTTCGACCATTCGGCGCGCGCGCGTCCTTTTATCGACGCGGCTCATTGGTCGACGATCCAACGGTTCGTCGTAGAGAAGAAAAGAAAAAAAAATAGCCAAAAATAGTAATCTCGAAGGCTGCGAATTTTGAATTGAATTTTTGGTACCGCCTGTATGCGCTAAACGCGTTGAAGGAAGGAACGGGGGGCAAGGAAACGCGGATGACGCGCGGACGAGGAGGAACAAGAAAAGAGATGGAAGAGGAGCGCGCGGCGAGGAGAAGAGAGGAAATTGTGGACTACCAGCAGCAGCAGCAGCAGCAGCAGCAGCGGAGAGCGCAATGGAGAGCACTGGTTTTGCGTTCGGCGAATTAGCGCTCCGGGCTCTCTGTTCGTAAATTACAGCACGTACAAAACCGTTCGCAGATATAAACGACCTACCAAGGACGTGGGGCCCCCAGGAATTTCTCCCATTCTCTCTTACACACCGCTACAGCCGCCATCCCAGCTGTATCTCACCTGCGCTCTCTTATCCTCTCTCTCTCTTCTTCTTTTTCTTCTGTTTCTTCCCCTCGCCCTCGCTCTCTCCCTCTCCCGGCCGACGCTCCGTGCCCCCTGTCTCTTTTTCTTTCTTTCTTTCTTCTTTCTTACGTGGCTCGTGCGAGAGCACGAGAGCAGATTGTCGAGTGAAAATATACGAGGCAGGAACGACGGGACGACGCGCGATACATTCCGAGATTCGATGCATCGCGGTCAAAATTTTCAACGTCGATAAACATTTTTTTTTTATGAATTTTCGTTCATGCGAGAAAATTCCAAAAGTATAATGGAAAAATCTCAAAACTCGACGAATTCATTCCATCGCGAGATGGATTTTTGTAAACCGTCGATCGTCGCGCGCTTTATCGAGAACAACATTTCTTTGCCAAGATTCGCTTTTTTTTTTTTTTTTTTTTTCTTCGATCGAACGGCAGTGGACAGGGGGGCCCGATGCGAGATGAGAAAGGATTGGAACTGGTCGAGCCTCTGGGATTCGACCTCGAAGTTAGCGCGTGCGCGGTAAGGACCGCGTAAAGAGGAGCAGGAGAAGGGGGAGGGGGTGGGGGGTAGAAAGGATAAGGAGAGAAAGAGAATGAAATAAAAAGTATTAAAAACAAAAAAAGCTGTGCAAGCGGGAAGGTCGTTCGTGTTCATACGCGCGTACTTGAGAATAACCGCACCGCCCCCGACCATGAATGAGAGACGCGCGCGACCCACGTTTTTATTTTCATACTTGGAAATTTATTCGACTCTCGTTTACTACGCATTAATTTGTACTTTCGTTTTCTTTTTTTTTTTTCTTTTCCTCGAGCCTCCGCCTCAATGTTTTCATTCCTCGTAGCTGGAAAAACTTTTGGGCCCCGCTTACCAATAGAGATTTATTTCCAATCGCGGACGAATAAATATTGAATCACAAAAGCGTATACGCGTATGGCGTATATGACACGAGCGAACGATTTCATTAATTATGTATTCCGCGCTACATTCGTCGAATTGATCGCAATAATACATATACTCGATAATTCGCTTCCGCGTTTTCGCCCACGCGCCATCACGCACCAATATATTTCTCATAACTCTTGGCCAAATCGAATGAGATTAATTCTCTCGATTTCTTCGCTCCGCGGGTCCGAGTCTCTCGATCGATCTCCCTCGATAGAACAATTCCAAGTGTGTTTCATGCTCGAAGATAAAATTTGTTCTTTGCACCGCGGTTAACGATTTACGCGTTGCCCGTCCGCACCTCTCGAGCGAGATATCGAGACATAAGAGAAGCCTCCTCGCGCAGAGGCGAATGATTCTTTCTTTCAAACTTCAATATATATATATATATATAGATACGAAATCCGAATACATTGGAGAGAGAAAGAGAATGCGTCAACAATGAGACAATGCCGCTATAACGACTGCGGGTATGCTATGTACATGATATGCAACAGTATGCAACATCGCCATGCACGATATAGGACACGAGAACTCTAAGTAACCGGCTGTCGAAAATAATCGAACGCCTTTGAACTTTCGACATTCCTGCTGCGTGCACGAGGTCGATAATGCAACGTTGATCGATTTGTAAGACGTCGCGCGGACTACCATTTTGGGAGACTCGACGAATCTCTCCTTCATTACGGTCTCATCCACCGATCGAGACTCTAACGAACCTCGTTTCATCATTTATTAGTTAAAATAACATTCGATTCTGCGGCAAACGATACAACAAATATAAACGGACGAACGATAAATATATTTCATCCGGCGGCGGAGCCTTAGAAATTTGCGACTCCATCGCGAATTCGAGTGGGAGTTTGTGAAAATCGGTGTGAAAAACAAATATATATATATATATCGTTCGATGGTTCTCGAGGTCAGACTGACGCTCCGTTCGAAGCGTCGTGTGATATATCGTGCGCGTGGTCCGGCGGTGAGTTGTCCAGCTTGCGGCTACTAAAATAAACACCAACTTGGACCTCTGATGTTTGCAATTGGCGAGCGCGCTCTATTCTTTCCACTCTCTCTCTTTTTTTTTTCCTCTAAAGTTTATCGAATCCTGTGATTCAGAGACGCCGTTTCATCGTGCGTGCGAGTTTGAGATAAGATTCAAAATTTTTGTACGTTTTTTTCAATTTTTTTTTTTCAAACCACTCCTTTATCGCCTCGATTCCAGCAGTTTATCGAATTATTCGGTATATCCGCGCGGTTTTAGGACCCAGCACCACCGCATCGCGAGCAGATAAGCACAATGAATATTCATTTAACGCGAGGTTTCTCTTTCGTTTTTCCAGACCCTGGACTTTGATCGGGATGGCCTCACGAAGCTGAAGAAAGCCATCAAAGCGATACACAATTCGGGGAACGGTGAGTCTCTCGTTACGATATATATATATATGCAGAAATCCATGCAGTTGTTTTTTTTCTTAATCCTCGTAGATCTATCGTTTTTTCGGTTGTTTCGCGGTGAAACTCGTTCGTTCGACGATTCCAGGAATTGCGAACGAAAAAATTCAACTCCAACGATTCCGAGAAACTTGAATCAATTTCCGCGCGTTCGATAAATGAATCCTCGTATAAATCCGCGCGCCCACGTGACTGGGATTCCTTAACGCGCGACGAGCTTCGAAAGACCAACGATAACCGCAGCCGCCGCGCGCGTTCGATCCAACGACGAAAGGGCGCTCCGATATCGTTAACGCGAGCAGATCGTAACAACGACCCCGTTGAGTATATATAAAATGTGCCAGCTCGATGGCTCGAAAATTAATCAAACGTCCGTCGCTATATAGATGGTACGTTGAAAGGAAAATGGGTTGAACGAACATACGGTGGGGAGCCCTTATCTCATTGCGATGCGAGGGTGGAGATGTCCCTTCGAGTCCGATTATGATATATACTCTACTCTCTGGGTCAAACCATTGAGAGAGGGCATGCGCCGCCACCGCAACGCACCAACCTTTTTTCTCCTCCTATCCACGCGACGGGAGTTGAAAGACCGCGAACGCAGACCGGGTAGACGGATCGATTTTTACTGGCGCCTGTGTGCACTTTCGAACCCTCTGTACGTACGCCGCGGATAAACCGCCTACGACTATGAATTCCCTCGGATCGAGTCCTCTTTTTACAGCTTCGCGCACACATTTTTTTTTTTTTCACATCATCTTTTTCCTACGAGATTATCCCAGCCCCCCCTTTGCCCCGTCTATCAACGTCTAACAACAACAAAAAATTCTTTTTCAATTTCAAGGAATTTCATGAAATTTTTAACGCGGATCTAAAGACTCGTAAGTATTTTTGATCAACAACATTCTCTTTCCATAAACGTTCTCGCACACTTGTCCTAGGCGCGTGCTAATCGCTTCTCGCGTGGCAAGATAAACCGCGCGCGGTAACGCCCTCCAACTTCCGACGCATGCATCTCCTCCGTTTCTCTCATTTCACTTTTTCCCCCGCTTTTCTTTCTCTCTTTCTTTTTTCTTTCACTTTTACGCTCGCTCAGCGCTTACCATATTATTATTTCCACCTTCTATACATCGCCGAGTCCCACCGGTTTATAAACGGCCCGCCGTTCAAAGCCGTAGGCACGTGAAATTTTAACCTGCGCTCGGTTTCCGCGCTCGCACTATCCCTTTCCTATGTATACGCGCGCGAAACTTTCGTCGATTTATCTCGCTCTCGCGCTCGCAAAACCCAACATTGCGCGTCACGCTTCCCGCCCCCCCTATCATTCATGTACATTTACATATTTTCCGCGTGCTCTTACTTCATACGAATCTATTCCCCCCCCCCGACGTTGCTGATAAATTCAACACACCCTTTTCCGAGCTCCAATTCCGGCTCAATCTCAAAAATAATACTTTTTCGAGGCAAAATATATATATACTATAATTGAAATACGAATTGCGCAAGTCAAGATTTTTTGAAAGAAAAAATGAAAATACTTTCTCTCCGTGCGCGGGGGAAGCTACTAAAATTCAGGAAGAGGAAATGACGATCGAAGAGCTTATCGGTTGATTTTTTTTTTTGAAAGTCTACACCGCGGAAGTCTGCGTCACGATGAGATTGTAGGCACGTGAGGGGAAATATCACGAGATGCGTATATAGATTTTTTTTCTAATCAAGTATCGCGCGCGTTCCGAATGGCTCATCGGAAAAAAAAAAATAAGGGGAAAACTTTCATCGAGATTAAACTCCGATTCGTATAGAGCGAGCGATGTATCCGCGTATAAAAGGAGATACATTTATTTTCTGAAAGAGGCAGCGGACGAGGAATGGAATCGTGTTAAAGTTTTCTGCCGGCTCTGCATGATTTTTTCATTGCCCGGAGTCGTGAATTTACGATCGGAAACTTTCGGTATACGAGCGTAAGATTTTTTATGAGCGGGGCAATGCCGCTCGCGCGTCATTTATTATTTTCGAGATTCCGTATTCTCCCGGCGAGGAATGAGGAAATTCATCATCTTTTCATTTATCGAGAACAAAGAAAATCATTGTATTTTGTATATTTATGAAATTCATACAATCAATATTATCGCCGGATCGAATAAATTTTTTATGATTTAGAATTTCATTATGAAATTTTCATTCGTCTTATATACGAAAAAGAGGAGAGGATTAAACGGCGAGGGCGACATTTTCACAATTGTTTGTGAATGCTCGAATGCACTTTTTCCGGCCTCTTGATCCAAGAAAATCCGAGTGCGAAGAGGGCGGCGGTGCTCTCAAGACCGACGTAGAATGGTACGCGAGTAGCTTGTTCTTACGAGGAGCGAACGCGAGAACACCTGAGAAATTTAATGAGACGCGGCTATACGAGGAGGGTCTTGAAAAAAAAAAAAAAAAAGAAAAAAAAACACACGAAAATATTATTGTGCTTTCGAGCACGATGATGAGGTCAGAAATTAACGTGAAATATATCGAATTAATTCGGTTTAGGACGTCAAAAAATAAATTGGGGTCAAACAACGGTCGAGCGAGAGTTGAACAGAATAATATGTCTTGAGATTTCGTAATGCATGCGCTTTATTTATATGACCATTTTTTTTACTCGCTTTTTTCAGCCCATGTGGACAACGAGGTATATCTTGGACGAGCTCTGGAAAGACTCGGAGATGCCGCCCTCAAGGAACAAGAGCCTGACATCGGTGCCGCGTTTCTCAAATTCGCCGTAGTCACCAAAGAGCTTAGCGCTCTTATGAAAACACTGGTACGTCCAAAACGATTATTCGTTCTTTCTTTTTCTTTTCATTGTTAAACATATCCAAGGACTATTTCAATTATGAAATTATTCCATTCGACGAATCACGATCTTTTGTCGTGTGCGCGAAAAACAATGATGCTCCCTCGCTCCCTCTCCAAGGGTCAATAAGTCTGAATTCAAGGTCACGCGAGACCAGCTCTGGATTTGAGTTATAAAAATTAGTCGGTGCCTCCTCCTACACGGAACGATAAAATGCTATATTTATATGATATTATATATATATATATATCAAGTGCATTATCGCTCATTGGTATATCGCTCGTTAGTCATGACGCGTGAATTAGCTACGTCAACATATCGCGTTTTATTGAGTCCCTGACAAACTCGTTACGCAACTCATCTCATATTCTATTCCCGACTCGTGCAATTTTATATCTATATCCTCTCTACTGTTTATGGTAGCCTATCCAACTCATCGCCACCTTCTTTCCTTTTTCTTTTTTTCTTCCTTCCTTCCTTCCTCCCTTCCTTCCCCAATTTATTCCTTTTCTTTCGCTATTTGTCAGGAGCTTATACCGCTCTCGGTGACGTTCGGACGCGTGTACCTTCTTCGGCGCGCGCGCGTTGATGACGAATCGTCGGATATTTTTTTCTTTCTTTCTTTCTTTCTCACTTCGTGTGCTGCACAATTTATTGAAAAATTGAATTGAATTTCAATTTAAATATAAAAAAATGATGAATTTGATGTTGAAACTGGTGAAAATTTCTGCGTCAGATGCAAAATATAAACAACATCGTCATGTTCCCGTTGGACTCGGTACTGAAAGGCGATTTGAGGGGTGTCAAGGGTGACTTGAAAAGGCCGTTCGAAAAAGCATGGAAAGATTACGAGACCAAGTACGCGAAAATTGAAAAGGAAAAAAAGCAACACGCGAAAGAGGCTGGCCTCATTCGTTCGGAAGTCACACCCGCTGAAATAGCTGACGAAATGGAAAAAGAGAGACGGTTATTTCAATTACAGATGTGCGAGGTAAAGTGAATTGAAAAAATTTCAACGAAAATCTCATGATGAAGAAGAAACGTTATTTAATCTTCGTTTATTATTTTCTAGTATCTGATAAAGGTCAACGAGATCAAGACGAAAAAGGGTATCGAACTTTTGCAACATCTCGTCGAGTATTATCACGCTCAAACCAAGTGCGTATTCCCCTTCCAATTGTTTATTCGTCGTTTCATAACTTTTTTTTTTTTTTTTTTTACCACTACTCTGTTCATTTGTTATTTCCACGAATTTTCGCAGTTATTTTCAAGATGGCCTCAAAACGATCGAACACTTTGGATCGTACGTGGCTGATTTGAGCGTTAAATTACAAAAGATCCGACAAAATCAGGACGAGGAACGAAGAAGATTGACGGAGCTGCGAAGTTTGTTGAGAAGTTCCGGTTGTGACAAAGAAGTGAGGAAATAAAAAAAAAAAAAAACCAATAATTCCCCACAAATTATGTTTTAATTAAAATTTTAATAAATTTTTTTTTTTTTTTTTTTTTTTTTTTTTTCCAGTTGAATGCAAACGCGAGCGCGGGTTACTCTTTGCATCAATTGCAAGGTGATAAACAGCACGGTGTCACGAGATCCGGCCATTTGTTGAAAAAGAGCGAAGGCAAAATGAGACGGGTTTGGCAAAAAAGAAGATGCGCCGTGCAAGCCGAGGGATATTTGGACATTTGCCACGCCGACGAAAACAAACCACCGACTCGTGTCAATTTATTGACGTGTCAAATCAAACTCGTACCCGATGACAAGCGCGGCTTCGATCTCATTAGTTGTGAGTCCTAATAAAAAAAAAGGAATGTTCGCTTTAAAAAAAAAAGTAAAAAAAAAACCAAAATTATACATATACGAATTTTTGTTGTTCGTAGACAATAGGACTTATCATTTCCAAGCGGAAGACGAGGCTGACCAGAGAGCATGGATGTCAGTATTAGTGAATTGCAAAGAAAGAGCATTGATGCGGGCGTTTGACGCGAGCGGAAAAGCCGAAGCTGGTCAAGGCAATCCTAGTCTGGTTGAACTTCAACAAGCTGTGATACGTTGCATCATGAGACTTCCCGGCAACGATCATTGCTGCGATTGTTCCTCGCAAAATGGTTCATATTGCTCCTTTCGTTATATCTAATCGTTATATCATTGGAAAAAACGAAAACTTGAACTATATCAGAACCGGAAAAATGCGAAATTCTCGATAAAGAAAAAGAGTAAACGTCATTGTATTGATTTCAGATGCAACCTGGTTATCGACGAATTTCGGGATTATAGTGTGCATCGAGTGCAGCGGTATTCACAGGGATTTGGGTGTTCACATATCGAGAATACAATCGTTGACGTTGGACAATATGGGAACCGCTCAATTATTACTCGCGCGTTACATGACCAATCAATCTTTCAACGAAGTTATGGAAGCGACTCTGCATCACAATCTTAAGCCTACCCCGTCCTCCACCATGTGAGTTTACCAACTGATTCAAATTGATATTGTGGAACGCGTTCCCGAATATTTCGGTGAGATGACAACAACAACAAAATTTAATTATAGAGTTAATAACGGCTGAAAATTTGTGACATTTACAAATCAATAGACGTTGATATTCGTGTGACTCGAGTTAAATTCTGGAATATAATTTCACGAGTAATTGAATTTTGATTCGTTCCAATGAACAAAGGGACGAACGGTACGAGTTTATACGAGCGAAATACGTGGACAAGAGGTACGTAATGAACACGTGTGCCGACGAGCACGATCTCCTCTCGGATCTCGAGCATGCGGTAAACAATCGTGATTTGCAACAATTGTTACAAGTTTATGCGGAAAACGTCGACGTTGCGGCGCCACTTCCCACTTCGGTGAGCGAAAAATAAAACGTTTGTTATTCATTTGCGCAGAATTTTTTTCTTTCGATTCATTATTATTATTATTGCCGTTGTTTTCGTTTCAGGACATCGGCGAAACGGCCTTGCATCTGGCGGTATTACGAGAAATGGGAAGCAGCCTTCACATTGTTGATTTTCTTGCACAAAATATGCCGACCGGTGGGATCGATCGTACCAGTCTGGCCGGAGAAACTGCGCTTCATCTTTCGGCACGACACGATCGTGCCGAAGCAATGAAATTGCTTCTACGCGCTGGCGCTGATCCGACGCTAAGAAATAATCAGGACAAAACAGCGTTGGATATTGCACAGGAAATGGGACATCACACGTGCAAAGAATTGGTGAATATGAACCTCCGAAGAATCGTTTAAATGTGTGAAAAAATTTTCTCTGAAAATCAAGAAAGGTTAACGGAGGGTGAAAAATATGCTCTTCAGTTGAACAGTGCTCTGCAGAGGCAAAAAACACTTTTGGACAACGTCAACATCGACTGGAATCTGTCGCACGACGAAGGATCAACGGATTTCTCGGACGACGAGACGATAATCGAGGATCGAGTGAGTATTTTACAACATTTTTCAAGAGTCTCGACGACTCCTTTCTATTTCTTTTCACAATTATATATATTTTCATGTGGCATATCGTTATGTCATTGATAACTCGATTTACTCAGAATGGATGTTTGACGCCGGAAAAGAAGTCGCGTAGCAGGCCACCCTCGTACGCCGGTGGGGGAGGAAACGGACCCGGTGATTCGCCAATTACCCTCAGAAGTCGTAGCAGCACTTGTGACAGTCTACAGAGCGGTTCCTCACCGAATTCCGTCACTAATAGACAACAAATGCCACCCCCACCACCCCCACAAACTAGAAAACCTGTCATCGGTACGTACATTTTTATGGTTGTTTCTAAATTTCCTCAAACTATATGTATTATTGACGAAATTTGATTTGCAACTTTCTAGAAATTATGTCGAATAATGTCGGTATCGTTTTTTTCTATTTTTTTTTTTTTTTTTTTCCATCAAGCTCCCAGCTCGATCGGACCCGACGTGTCGATGAACATTCACGGATCCCTAAAGAAACGAGTAGCACCTCCGCCACCGCCTGGCAACGGAACGGGACTGTTAACCGCCCATTACGGAACTTTACCGTCCTCGGCTTCGTTGGCGAGTTCCTCCCACAGCAGAACGACGAGCGAGCCTATTTTGGCCGGGCACTCGTTACACACGTTGCCACACTCCTTGAATACCCTTGGTTCTCAACATCATAAAAGATCACCCAGCGGAGATTCTTCCACCAGTCATGGTACAACACTCATGACACACTTAATATTTTCTTAAATAATGAACGACAGCAAAAATAATCAGCCTCAAAAACGATTGAGAAAAAAAAAACATTTTCGATTAAAATCCTCAAAATTGTAAATCTCTTCACGAGTCTTTGAGAACTGAGCGAATTGTTTCGCTTTTAGGAATGGACAAAGTTAACAGCTCGACTCTTCAGAGGCCACGAAACCCACCACCACCAGCGCCTTCGGTCCCAAGCTCGTCGAGACTGAGCAACGGACGTAGCAGCGAATCTTTGAGCTCCATGTGCTCCGATCATGGTATCGCCGGCAATCCTGTACCCCCACCGAGAAAAGTAAGATTTTTTTTCTCTCCTTTTCGATCAATGATTACGAATAATTCAATCATTACTTTCCGGTTCAATAATGACGTAGCAATTTTCGCCATACGCGCAATGACAGAAATTATTTCATTTTTTCATTCAATCAAATTATTACTCGATTACTTGTTTCCAATCATCATGGATCTCAACATCTCTACTTTGAAAATCCTCCGTTACTATATTATTTTTCCTTTGTTTTTCGTTGTTTATTTTTTTTCTTCTATCTCTCTCATCAGTTGAAACTTTTCTCTATTAACAGCTTGAGCACCTCATACTAATCACATACATCGTGCATCCATTTTTTTTACTTTTCATCCGCTGTGCGAGATAATTGTTTTTTTTTTTTTTCCTTTTTCTTCTTATTTGATCATTTGGGAGTAAGCTCACAGGGAGAATTTCTTTTCCCCATTCATTTCCACGAATAGATCGCAAGATGAATGTAATCTTCAAAAAAAAAATGGAATTTGAATCTGGAAATAAATCATTTCGAGTGATGATAAAATTGTGAGAGATGCGTGGGAATTGTGTTGGAAAGGAAATAAGAGTTTGAGCATGTAAATTGACGATTTTTGGTGGTTGTTAAATGGAAATATGGATTGTTATTAACAATTTATGGTACAGAGAAGGGACCGATCAAGACTAGAGAGCTACGCCGAGGAGCCTTCGTCTTTGCTCCCAAACACGAATCTGGTAAACATTTGGCACCACCACACTATGGCATGCTACACTTGAAAAAGAGCAGAAAAAAAAACTTTACAAAAAATTTAGCACGCCAATCGGACTTGTTCGAATCATTATCAATAGTCCAAAATAATACTGTGAATGGTGAAAAATAATTCTAATTGAAGTAAACAATGTTAACATTAATAAGGAAAACTTTTTGGATTTATCTTTTTGCAACGAAATAAAAAAATAATAATAATAATAAAAAATTCGTTTCAAGTGTGGCGGCGCTTCGCATGGTCCAGTTGTGCTGTTCGTTGCATTTCTCACTCATTTGTTTCATCGAATTAAGAAAAAAACGGATATCAATTTCAACTTCACAAATCATTTATTTCACCATTTTCAAGATGCTTTCAAAATGTATTCGTTCACACACACACACACACCCACACACACTTGCACATATTATCGTTAACCGTCTATCATCGTTTTCTTTTTTTTTTCTTTTCATAATCTTTAAATTGTTCGAATAAATTTTGTTGATTAATTATCCATAATTGGCAAATAGTGAAATATCACTTTCTAGGAATCTCGGACGCTTGACTGGCGAATTGAAATTGAAGCATGTTAACTTAACGGAATTTTTATTGTCCGGGGAAGGAAGAAAAAATAACTGAGAAATATATCGAGTTTTTTCGTGGCGTGATTTGTTGTTTGCCGAAATTTTTAGTCCGTATAGAAGCTGAAAGGCAAAACAGTGTATATATATCTCAATTTGGCATGAGCTTTTGTGTTAACTTGGAAATTCTAGCGTTTTTCATTCGTGAATAAGTATTATGTATTTATTATTGGTAATGCGTATGAAAATGTTTTCGTGGGGTGAAAAAATTTCAACAATTCTTCAGCAGAGCTGTTGCGTGCTATAATTCGAAAATTTTGACCTAATTTTTCATTCTAATATTATAATATGTGTGATTTATTTTTAGATCGATCTAGAATTTCCAATACAGTCTCCTTTCTTCCAAGGAACTAATAGCTTATACCCCGTTACGCATTCACTTGATTTGTGATGATAAAGAAAAAAAAAAAAAAAAAATTACTCGTCGTGTTTCCGTATTTTTTGTGAATTTTTAAATATAAGAACAAAAAATTGCGCCATCTATGATTGAAATACCGAAGATAGGAAAAGCTTTATTTTCGTTGGAAGAAAGGAGGATTTGAATGTTATTTGTATGTGTTATGAATTAATGCTTCCTACTGGGACAGCCATTTTTGTTTTATTCCCTTCAGCCAACGAGTTCAAACCTCAACGGTCTTCGTCGTTGTCGAGCGTTGTACGACTGTGAAGCGGACAACGAGGATGAATTATCATTTCGCGAGGGTGAAGTTATAATCGTGACGAACGAGCAAACTGACGACGACAATTGGATGGAGGGCGCCCTGGAAAGATCACCGGATAGGCGGGGGATGTTTCCGATAAGTTTCGTTCATATGCTACAGGATTAACCCTCGTTGAGTTTCAATTCACTCACGAGAACAACGAGCTCGACGAGTGTTGTCAGCGTTACCAGTCTCGGGCGCCAAAACGGACGAAAATTCCCCAAGTAATGCGTGACCTGATGCTGACTCCCTCAAATTCTACATTCTTCAACATATTTTCGGCTGAAATACATTTTCCAGATGAAAGAAACACAAACCGTTCTTCGAGTGCACGAAAAACTGGGAAAATTTCTTTGTGGTTGAAAAAAAGTCCTCCCTTGGACCAAACACGTTGAATCCTGAAAAAGTAATATTTCAAAAAGTTATGGAAAATAGTGTCTATGAAATTAAGAATAAAACATCTTCTCGGGATATCTATTTATTAAATGAATGGCTATAAAAATTCCATTTACGTAATTTTTAAGTACGAGCTAAAATTGATGATGAAAATTTTCCAAGTACAAGGAAGAATAGAAAAAATAATGACAATTTTTCAGCCTAAGTACACGGAATTCCGAACAAAGATTGCAATCGTAACAAACAAAAAAAAGTCGTGTATAATTGAACATGGCTTAAATAACTGTATATCTAGGTAAACAAAAAAAAATTAAATGACTCGAAGTTGTTCAGAAAAAAGGAGACTAATCGTTGTTAGGGATCTTTTAGAGCCCTCTCGATATTCTCCAAATTATGGGTATTTCATTCTTTCTTTCTGAATGATACACCCAAATTTTTTATAGTTCCCAAAATTGCTACCAGGCAACACAAATGTCTGTTTAGATTCTCGCAAAATTTAAACTTTTTCTTCTTGGCTTTATCGGGCATAAAGATTTTGCCTTCAAGGCTCGAAGCTTCTAAAGTATTAGAGATATTTTCTAAAATGTAGTACTTAAAAATCTATGCAAAATAAATATATATATATATATATATATATATATATATGTATAAATAACAGACTATTTTGGGAAATGGAAGAAAAAAATGAAAAATATCGTGGACACAGATTTCCAGACTTTTTGAAAACATTGGCTCCTCAAAAATTTCTCTACGAAGCCATGGGAAAGAAAATCAATGCCAGAAGCAGAAGGGATTCACTAAAAAAAATTAATTTAGTGTTAGCGAATACGAGTAATTCCATCGTACACTTCGATTTAAACTTTTAAACACCATTATAACTTTTCGTTAACACACCGAGCCCCGGGAAGCAAAAGAAAACAATGTGATATTCGAGAATCTTTATTTTTCATTTCTGGTTTTCGAGAGTCAAATGAATAAAAAAGTTACTAACTGCGAGAATATCGTAACGCGCCATTTACGCTTAGTTAACTCATAATTTAACGTAAACAAATGACACACACACACACACACACACTTGAATAAAATCTGAACCAAGAAATTTTGTAGTTTTTGTGTGGAAAGGGAATTGAAAAATTTGGATTGACATCGGCATCAAGGGTAAAAAAAGAATATTTCAAAAGGAGGAAAAATATATTGAGATTGACACTTGGAAATTTTAGAATCGTAACAGATCTTGAAAAAGAAAAAAAAACCATATTCTCGTCGAGTAAAGGAGCGTTGATATTGCATGACACACAAGAATAAGTATTATTAGAATATTCGTATAAAAATAAACGAAAGCGAGAGATGTAAAGATGAAAAAATGGAGGAAATCTTTAAAGCGTGTAAATTTTTTTGTAATGCCATACTGTTTTATATAGTACATACAGATACATATATATTACATACATACATACATCCATATATATATAAATATATTTCGTCTAGTAAATTATAGGATTTTATTAGTCACTTGGAAAATCATAGTTATGTTAAAAAAAATTCAAATCACATTCGAATTGGAATGTTCGAGACCAAAGAGAGAATCGAAAAGAAAAAATGATGGAGAAAAAAGCTCGAAATTGTTAGTTCCAGTGTGTAAATAGTTTGAATGTATATAAAAAAAATGAAGAATACAGAAAAAGTTGAGAGGAGGATTTAAAAGCGCAGACAGAGATCGATGTTAATAATAAATGGTTTATTCAATGATCAATAATCTTAGAATACGATTTTGAGAAGAGCGTTAGAAAAACGAGCATGTGAATACGTGTTGTAACTTAAAAAACGTACGAGACGCGAATTTAATTGATTAATTTTACTTGTATTTATTAATCTGATATAAGAGGAAGATTTTTCTTTCACGTGATTTAAAAGGGAGCTGTCATCAAAATTAAGAGGCCACTACGTTTCATTTTAGAAATTTTCATGATAAAAAAATCTTCCGAATGGAAAAAGTAAAGAAAAAAATCATAAACATAAATAATATATTCAATCTTTTTAAGTAACGATGTCCTATGATAATGATTTATTATCGAATCGCTTGATTAGGGCAAGCCAGTAAAAAACGATTCAGAATCCGTTGGGATGAAAATTTTAGTTTTGAAATTTTGAAAAGATAAATATGACTCATTTATAAACGTTGAGCTTTACTGGTATATGGGAATTCGCCCCACGATAGCGAATAAAAAAAAGTCACTCGTCCTAGAACTTAATGCTGATTATTACGGCATAATATTTAACTAATAAGTATTTGTACTACACGAAAAACGATTATCCGTATATGATTATTTAAATAAAAAGATTAAAAATGAGGCAAATCGTGGAAAGAAAAACCAATAATAATGAAAAATTGACAAATGAACAATCTCACCGTTAAAAATATGCACAAGATGTTCCGGAGAAGAGAAAAGTGAAAACATATTAAATATTTAAAATACGAAATAAATGCTGCTTAGGGAGCTGTATTAATGAAATGCCGTATTCATTTACCCGACTCCTTCTACATCGATTTTCGATCAAATTGTTCGAATAATTATTACATTTTTTTCTCAATGTAATAAAACATATTTCTCCGTTTCGGAAGGCTTATTTTATTAAGTTTCAAGAAATAAAACCACGACGAGACTCATCAATATTTTTCGTATTGCGTATGAAAATGTTTTATTGAAAAGTGGTATTTTGTTTGTTTTTTTTTTTTTTTTTTTTTTTTTTTTTTTTTTTCGTTCAGCTCACACACTACAACGTCAGTGTACTTATTATTTCGTTTTCTCTATTTATAACTTTTTTTTTAACAGTACAAAAATTGCGTTTTTACACGTTGTTGTTTCGGCTTACACAACTAAATATCCCAGCTAGCAGAGCCTGATCTCAAACAGGAAAGCACAATCTTGAATTTTCGAAGGAATTTCTTCGAAAAATTCTCAAAAAGGAAAAAGTTAATTTGAGAGGATTTCCGAGGACAAATATCTTATTCTGTGGCCAGCAGAGGCTTGCTACCTGGGTCTGGGGCACAATTATGGGCCCAGGCAATATTTTTCACCACGCACGCACCTTTTCCAAAAATTCGTAATTTCTTTAAAAATTTGAAATTCCGATTTTTTTTTCCCATTTCTTGCCTCGACCAAAACAAGTGGACCCAGAGATTTATGAATATTTTTATAATTACGTGTGGTATATCGCATCCTTAATATAATATTAGCCGCCGCCTTCGATCTTATAAACATTAAAATATTGGTGAATAACAATTTTTCGTTAGTTTCTTCTTTTTGGGTGTGCCTTTTTCTTTTGCGTATGCGAACGAAAACCGGTGATTGGAAAATATGGTTCTAGCAGTAAGTACAATATTGAATCTCGCCAGTCTTAATTAAGATTTCGAACCGCGATTGGCAACAAAATGGCGGACTGTCGATGAAAAAAATGGTCCACCTGATGGAAAAAAAGCTTAAAAAACAAAGACAAGGCTCAGGCCTTTGGCATCGTCGGGACGTGATCGTAATTTTACATTTATGGAGATTAATCGATAAATTTATATAATATATATATATATATATATTGATATATATTTATATAGATTTATGTGTATAAGCTACAATGATACTTAATTAGGAGGAAAAAGAAGAAAAATCATACAAGAGCAAGGCTCAGTGATCGCGCAGTGCCTTTTTGATTTAAAAAAAAAAAAAAAAAAAAAAAATCCAATCGAATACATTATATGGCGGCGACGGAATTCCCTTTCTCTTCATCTTTCTTAGCTCGATTATTGTTTTTTCTTCAATGAACGCATTAATGCAAATTAAAAAAATTCGCTTGCTCTTCTCTTCCTCTTGTTAGTTTAGGTCCTGCCTTTATATAATTAGATTAGATAATGTGGTATTTTATTTTTTTCCTTTTATTTTCTTTCGTTATTTTTTTCTTTCATTCTTCCTTTTCCTTTCTTCTTCTCCTCGCATTCAAATTTAATTACAACTGATAAACAAAATTCCTGAAATCGTGCAGGAACAGTCTTTTTGTTACTTCGCTTGCTTCCAGTTTTTTTCTCTTTCTTTTTCCTTTTTCTTCGAGGATGGATAAAAAATGTGGGTTTTGTAAGCTTCGTTCTCGAGACGATTTGTAATTCAGTGTGAGTTTTTGTTTCGGTTTATCTTTTTTGAAATTCAAATTTTGAGAGAATGAAACAGAGTAACAAAACCTTATCTGGCTAGAAAACAATGCTTGATAGAAAATTTGAAATATTTGACTCTCAACCCTTAAAATAAACACTTCCCTGTAGTGATGTGAATGCTACACGGGGAGGAGGAGGAGCACTGTTCCACCGTCTCAAAGTTGAGAAAAATCAAGTCAAGGGTCGAAAAAAAAAAACTGTGTTAATGTGTTAGGAATTACGATGGATTCTCAAAATTGTTAAAATTTGGGTTAAAAACTTTTTCGGGGATACTTTGAGGGTTCAGACTCAACGTCGCAATGTGTAACAATCTCGAAATCGGAGTATTAACAAACAGGAGTTGTAGATAATTGAGCATAAGCAGAATTGACGAGAAAACAAGGAAGAAAAGAATAGAATAAGAAACGTAATAGCTTGACTAGCTTAATCATCTCGCACTCGGAGTTAAAGATTAAATTGTGGTATTTTTTTGTTTCTTCACTATTTCTGCCTATTGTCAATATCTCGCAAGTGCAAACGTGGGGGAAAAAAAAAAAAAAAAAAAAGGACGAAAAAAGTAGAAATTTAAGACTACAATAATTTAGTAAGAATCGCAAAACGATATTTGTTTCTTCGAAATTTTCGACTTCTTCAAGTTTTCAATCGTTAAATTCCAAGGACTGTTTCACTGGGATACCCGATTAGAATTACAAAAACAAGAAATGTTTGAAAAAAAAAAAAAGCGATCCACCATGAGATAGGCTTACATCAATTATCATCTAATATAATAATGCTATAATCGTTGATAACCTAAAATCGCTACGCTAGTACTTCCATTATTCATAATACATTTGTTTTTCTTCCTCTCCTGTATTTTACGATTATTTTTTATTTTTTTTTTTCACTTTTTCTTTTTTTCTTCCGCAGTTAAACTCATTTCTAATCGTTATTTATTTTGACAGGTTTTTTTCATCCCTTCCGCAGTCTTCCAATTGTTTTATATTCACGCGCACGCTTCGTCAAAGTCGTAATAATTTCATTTATTTTTATTTTGAATTTTTTCAAAATTCTCCATTCTTTTAATCGATTGAATCTCTGTTTTCAGAGAGATATTTCTCTCTCGTCATCGACTGGCAGGGCGCGCGAAATAGTCAGTCTTTCATTTTTTTTTTATCTTCGATCTATAATTTAATTAATCAGTTTACTTTGCGTTTCGTTCTTTTTACTCTTTTTTCTTTTCTCTTGCACGAAAAATATTACTAAGGTATATTTACGCAAAGCTATCTTGACGTATTTTTTTCCTTTGTTTTGTTTTTTTTTTTTTTATGCGTTACAATAATAAAGTGTATGCTTAACATTTTGAAGCCACAGATTTCGATGTTACTTATCAAACGCTCTCTACATCCACACTTTTTTCTTCTCTCTTTCTCCTCATCATTTCTTTCTTCATTGCGATTTCAAATTCTCGCGCCTTTTTTCAAAATCAAAATTAAATCTTATTCCTCCCTTTCTCCGACGTGTAAGGCCCTCAGAGTCTTTTTTTCCTTTTTCCTTTTTTTTTTTTTTTTTTTTTTTTTTTTTTTTTCAAATTAATTTGAGGAATCGAATGAAAAAATGAGAAACAAGTCATTCTTTTCTTTTCTGGTCTTCATCTCTTGAATCTCAGCCACGATTTTGGGCAGTTATCGGTTCGAATCTTTCTTTCATGACAATCATTCTTAAGTCAGAGACGAAGCTTAGAATCGAAATTGCCACCGAATTTGAGTCCGACAAATGCCAAAAAATCGCGCGAGACACTATATTTTGGTGAACAAAAGAAAAACAAGAAAGAGTTTCGCACCGAAAAATTCACTACTAAGGCGAATATCCCAATCGTATGATCGAGAAAGAAAAAGTCACACATATATTTATATAAATATATATGTACACGTATTTATATCACGAAATGTGTGCACGAAGTACAAAACATACGAGTACGTATGAGTCAATATATCGAAAAATTCACGACAGGATAGAAAAAATAATTACAATTTTTCGATCTCAGCTTGATGTTTCTTTTTTCAAGCTTCGAATCGTATGTTTTTTTTTACGTACGTTTATCGATGTTTTATGCGATAAATGGACAATCTACAAAAACGTATTAATAATTAATGTTTAAAATCTTTGTTACGAGGATTTGCAATCTTTTCCCACCGGGTTGTGTGTTCATTTTTTGTTTTCAGTACTTTTCTAGTTTTAGTTAAATTATTGTTCGAGTCCATTTTTGGTACGTCCAGAGAGCTCGAACTTGTTTTTTTCTTCTTATTCTTCGTTAGATCTTTTCTAGCAAGAAATAAATCCATTAAAACATAAAAAAAAAAAAACGAAAAAAATTGTATTAATCAGTCCGTTTCGTTAAAATCAAAGTTTGCAATTATCATAATCATAATCATTATTATTACTATTATTATTATTATTATTATATTATTATTATCATTATGATTATGGTTATTATTATTAATATTATTCGATAATGCGTGTTGGAGCTTAAAATCAGAAGAATTCCATTTCCCGAAATGGATAACACAAAAAACAATATTGCAAATACCGCATAGCTGTTTCACACTAAATCCTTTTTTTTCAATCTCATTTCTCTCTTTAATTTCTTTTCCCTTCGTTTCTTTTTCGTCTAATCTCTTTTTTATTCTTCGGATTTGTCTACTCGTTCAAAATTCTATTGTAATTATATAATATAATAATATATTCCATATATAGATTGTAGTAAATAAGTTTCGAAGGAAAGAATCTATCTTTCTAGTAGAAATTTGGCTTGCCAAATTTTCTCTTTTTCATTTTGTCGTTTTCTCTTTTTTTTTTTTTTCATATTTAAATATTACAATTGCGATTCAATGGATTCTCAATAATCGGGATTCTCTCTCTATCTTTCTCTCTAACCCACGTGTTTTCCTTCTCAATAAAATATGATCTATAAATCATCGATAAATCGTCCGTACAAGATTATTCTCATCGCGTTTTTTTTTTATCCTCCTATTTCATCTCGCGTGATTCCTTTTTAAATTCCCAAAAACTAAAAATTATTTGGTAGTGTCTGTATTGTTTGTTTCATTCTTTGACTCTGTGAGCGTTTTCTTTTCAGCATTCTCGAGCCTTACGCGCTATTTTAATGCGCAAAATTATTTCGCTTGTCCAAAAAAATCATGCGGTTCACCCTTGTGTTCGTTCATTCATTATTTGAATTGTTTTTCATTTAATTTGTTACCTTCTTGATTTTATGTCTCTTTTGTTTTTATCGTCTTTTGTTTCCTCGCTTCTTTATTTTAGGCCTCACCAAAACCACCGATCGCTTGCTCGGTCATTCGCAAACAGAGCGATTCTAGCCGTGAATTTATTTCTGGCTCCGTTGTCTCCAACGGGTTGCTTGTATTCGTGAAAAAATGGTCGCGCGGCGCGCTGTAGGTTCGCTGCAATGTTTTCTGCAATATCTGAAAAGACAAAATTAATTTTTTTTTTTTCTTCATTTTGGAACAAAGAAAACCGAAAAAAATATACATTTTTATCGCATATTCATATATCTTCCGTATAATAATTAGAAAATTAAAATGCAAGTTTTTAGGGGAAAATAAAAAGAATTAATTGAATAAAAGAAGGTTCTTCAAAATTTCAACTTTGGTTTTGTTAACAATTGTTAAACGAACCTCTAAACTTGTTTCCTGGAGGCTCGGTCGTTTTTCGGCAGCGTGCAGTTGTCGCATATTGTTCTGATTTATACTGTGACTATGATTGTTCTGCAAGTACGGTGTCGAAATACTATTTCTATGGGGGCTGACCATAAAGCTGCTTATGTGTTGGTGTGGATTATTATGCACGTGACCAAGATTCAAACTCGGTTTCCTGCTGTGAGGATTGTGCTGTTGGGCATTGCAGAATCTCCGGTTACCGTAACTGTAGCTATGCTGCCATCTGATTGAACAAAGAGAAAAATTTCCAAAAAAGTATGAATTTTTTCATGATCGCATAAAAAAAAAAAACGAAATGTTATCGAAATCTCATCAATTGGTCGATTGGGATCATATAAAAATGTAAAAAACGATAAGTTGTGTTTTTATCATGAGTAAAAAAATATTAACTAATGAGAAGCTCACTTTGGTGTTGGTCTCGGATTTCCAAGACGACTGCGCCATTGTTGAACTTTTTCTTTTTGATTCGGCGTGAAGCAATCGTGCTGCAATACCTTTTCCAATATGTTTATACAGCCGCATAATACAATATCGTCGATACTTTCGAGAGCCAATCTGCTACATACTGAAATTTGAAGGAAATAAAACGTAGTTTGTGTCGAACAAAATATTCGTTTTATCATACAATGATTTGATTCAATTTTTATGAGTACTAACATTTTCCAAGAACCCGGGTAAATTGAGCCGGAATATCTTGAGAATCGGTTTCTTGGCTCGGCTTTAAAGGAGTAGTGAGAACAGTGTTGAGCTCATCGAGAGCCGTGACTAATAGTGCGGGCCCTTGAGAAAACGATGCGGTTTGATTTCCGTCTCGAGTCGGTTGCAGCAGATCCTTCTCCAAATTGTACAACGTTGTATAACGTTGCTGTAATTTTGTGATCGATAGTGCAAGCTTGTGTCTCGCTCCTTTTGTCACACCTTGCTCGGCCAATTGTTCCTCCGTTAATTCAAGCATTTCCTCGTAACTCATTGTAGCGAACAAATAACTGTATTTGTGCAGGCGGAGAGTTTTTAACCAGGCTGGAACATCTGTGAAACAAAATAGTAATGCAAACTCATGAAAATTAAATAACCGGCAACCAAAATTTACAAACAAATCTTTAATATTAATTTTTATAATTTTAACCACCGTTATTCTTCTTATACAGTTTCATATTTGTATATTTAGTTTTTTTTTCAACCAACCTCGCATTCCACTGCTGAGAGTTCGAGTCGAGGCTTCGTCGAGTCGACCCTCGCTGCCGCTGCTTGCACACGAGCTTTGTGGACTCAAGGGTCCCAATCCAATGAGACTGCCTGTTGAACGAATAAAATAATCCAATTTTATTACATTATTGTTTCTCTCAATTGGCCTAAATCGAAAATTTTTTTGTAGACCGTTTGCTGCCAATCAATAAATGAACGGGAGAAAAAAAAACCTTAATCGTGTCATAAACAAAAACAAGAATTGGAGACAATAATTATAGTTGGTACAGTTTTTTTATGATACCGATAATCATTGCTTATCAAAGGGGAGAAGCAAATTTGGATTTGGAGTCGAACGTACTAGAATTATCGCCGGAGACACTGAAACTCCGTGGTTTGTGCCTAGTCGTATTATTTGTGTTGTTGCTCCGTTCAACGATTTCCAGATGATTCGGGGGCGCGACAGGTGGAGTCAAACTGTTGGAACGACGTTGTCTGCTAATTGGAACTGGAAATGGCCCGTTGTAACTCTGGCCGAGTTGCGAATTGAACAAACTCGTTTGTTTGCTCTGCTGCTGCTGCTGCTGCTGCTGCTGCTGGAGTTCTCGCTGTTTTGACGCTCGTTGCCACGTCGTGTCCCATCTAAATTACCACCCGAAAGAATCCATAAAAAATCGACTCGACGTCAAATTTTCTAATTCGTATATTTTATCGCCGCGTTCATCGATTTTTCAAACGTTTCTCAATACAAATTTGATTTTTTACGAAAAATTATATAAATTCAATGGCGTGTAAATTGGATAAAAGAGAATTTTTTTTTTTTTTTTTTTTTTTTTTTTTTTTTTTCAAATAGTAGGTTTTTTTCAGTATTGGTTTTTGTTTCTTCTGCAATTCTAACCTAGTAGAATTATTGGTGTATTCCTCAAGACTATTGATCGGCGGTGACGTGCTGATTTTCTCTTCGATGTGCCTCAGCCATTGTGTGAGCGGACGTCTATCTTGACTAGTTATGGCTGGATGTATGAGTGTATAACCGAGCAATTGTTGCACCTGTTCGATGTACAAACCCGAATTCGAGCACTGGTTAACGAGCTCCGGTATCGCTGCCAAATAGCATTGCTTGCACTCAACGTCCCCAGGACGTAGGAGGGGCAGATGCGTGAGCAATTGGTTTATCGCAACCTCCGTTGGTTCCGAAAGTAATGAATTTATGAAAGCTGTTTCCGAAAAAAAAAAAAAAAAAAAAAAAAAAAATACGAACCAAAACATCAATTATCAAACATATCTCATTAGCGTATGGTTCAAAACATGTTATGGTGGAATAACACCCAAATGCAAGGAATTGAGTTGAGAAATCATCGATAGTTCTTTACTATTATTGTCATAGAAATAAAGAATACAATCCAACTTGTTTGCAAATTGAGTTTCAGTTCCAAACTATTATTGTACATTTTAATTTGTCGATTAGTCGGAGAATTATTGATGATAATAATATTTGTATATGTAGTCTAAATTTTCAAATCGATTCCAGATTTTGAAAGATTATTCAATTTCTTTAGTTGTTTGATCGATCGACGACGATGACTTTTTAATTGGATACGAGTTTTTATTCTCATTTTGTTCTCTGTCGCCGCTTACCAGGATTATTGGCGTTTGATTCCTGTCTGTCGAGTTCAGAAACTGCGTGCAAAGAATGATGCACCGCCTGAGCCAAAAATCTAGCCTGCACAGCCGGGATACGACGAAGCAGAGCATAAAGAACTACCGTCTGTTCGCATTCGTTCCATTGTGAAAAGACACGCGTCAATTCGCTCACTTGCTCGCTGAACAACGCCCCTGGAGACCACTTCATGTTGTCTCTTGTGTTCTTCACTTTTTTTTTTTGTCAATAATCCTTCAATGTTGTCTTTTCTCCAATTATAAGTCTTTTGTCTCTTTCTCTCCCTCCGGTCCTTCTAGCGGATATTTTTAACTTTTTTTTATCTCAAAACTCAAGAGTCATTGTCAACTTTTTTGAAAGCGCCCGTAGGATCCTGCAAAAGAATACAAAAAGTATTGTTTATTATTCCTAAGCTCGTTTCGGAAACAATTAATTTCTAACTTTTTTTTATTCAGATTGAAAAAAAAAAAACATTCACTTCATTCTATCGTTTTTCACAGAAAAATACAATTTTCGTGATTTTTTGAAAATAATTTAATCCATCATGGGCTATTTTCGAAAAAAAGGGAATGAAATTTGATAAAATAAATCATTTTTCGTGAAATGATGAAATACCGAAATATTGAATAAACAAAACACAAACGAGCCTTGACGAAAATAGATGAACAATGGACCAATAATGGCCATATTCATACGAAAAAAGGTTCCACTGCTTCGAAATATAACGGAAAAAACCTAAAAAACAACAATAGAATAAAACAAAACGCCAGTAAAAAAACAACAACACGAAGTATCCCGATCCAAAATGGCGCCGAAAACTCGATAACCCTGCACAAACACGAATAACGACTAGAATCCTATTAAAATTTGTCAAATCTTCGAAAACCGTACAGAATTTCGAGAATAAGTCGAAAATCGAAGTCCAGCCCAATTATCAAACGTCACAAAATGTCTTCAAGGACGCCGCGAAACATCAGGAGGGAAAAAAAAAAATATACACGTATATACGAATCCCTCCAGCCAAAATAATAATGGCAATAACATCACCAAACCACAAGCACGAAATTTGACAGAATAACCGAAAAAAAACATATCATATATATACTTCGAAAAGGCATCCGTTTTCTGATTTTCCGTTAGACACAAGGAAATTTCGGTCGCGTTATATCCCCTTCCCTTTCAATCGAAAACAAAACCGTGATCCGAACAAAAACGCGCAAGTGTATATCTGTATAGATGATTTTATATGGATATATATGTTGGAACGACGCACCGCAGGTCATTCGCACCGCGAGCGCGAAACTTCCATGTTGTTGTCGTAGGTACGGCCACACGCATATATAGGTATGCACAGACACTACAGCAGACAGACGCACGTACGCATACGTATATAGATATAGCAATCTATCTATTAAAACTTGCGTTACGATTCCGTACAGTTTTTTCTCCCGAATATATTTTTTGTTGTACGAAAAAAAGTTTGCAGATTCGAAATTTCAACAAAAATCCCGTCTTCTTGTTTTTCCCCTTTCTACAGCCCCCCATACGGCCCCCCACGTTCGCGTCGCGATAAGAATTCCGATGAGGTCAAGTTTGTTTACCCCGAGTTGGGTGTATTTATAGCTCGCCTGGCATGATCCATTGCTCGCTATATCCAACCGACATCTTTGTAAACCTGTCGCACAGTTTTCTATCCTCCGCACCCAGCCTTCCCAGCCCCTTTTTCGTGTTAAAGGTAAAAAAAAAGCTCACTTGATATGGAATAAAATTTGCGACTTTTTTTGTTTTTTTTTGTTCTAGAGGGACGTGCAAGTTTTTCTTGAACGGGCTTTCACGCAAGCTTCCGCCAAGTTGGCTCGGCGCTGCTAAACTGGGGAGAGGGCGAGTTCACGGGTTCAAGGGGCGCGGGGGGGCCATGCCGCCAGAGGGCGACGTCGCCGCGTCTCGCGTCCCTAACATCCACTCATGAAGAAAACAATTTTTTGGCTCGGGATTATTATCAGGCACGACGTAGGTAGAAGAATTTTCGTCGGATTGTTGGAATTTCTCACGATTTTTTTATCGATATTTGCTAAGACACTTCTTTTTTCGATGCCACGAATACCCGAAAAACGAACTCGTCTCCTCCTGCTCCGTCTTTTTCCCTCCCACAACCCACCACCCCCCGGTCGAGTGTTTTTGTACAGTCAAGCCTTTTTATTTACCTCCGTTTTCAAGATTTTTCGTTTGTTTACGTTTCCTTGTCCTCGGGGTATGGTTTTTTCTCGTTTGTTCGGCGATTGATCTTGGTCACTACGCGAGAAAAAAAAATTTGAAACGAACGCACCGTTATAGCATATTTCTCGAAATTTTTATTCAATCACGCTTCTCCGCACACGATACAGCGCGCTTTAAATGTTATCCACCATGCGTTTCGGTGGGCCTACGTGACCGCACTGGCTCCTCCTCGCTCCTCGCATCACAGACGAAACTCACTATTATTTTTTTTCGCCTTTCACGGGGAAAGAGAGAGAGAGAGAGAGAGAAGAAAGTGAGCGCGCTCCCCACGAATCCCGGCATCTCCGATTCCAAGCGTCTACCAATCAAAACGTTTTTCTAGATTCATGCACACGTTCCCTCCTTGCGCAATCCTTACGATTTTTATTGCGCAGCTGTTCCTTCTTGTTTACGTCTCGTTTGTATTGCTTCTCATCATTTTGTTAGCGTTTCACCGAAGAGATTGAACATATAACGCGTCTTTTGAGGATTCCAGACAAGTTTCGATTTTGTTTCTCGAATTAAATTTTCACCGTAATCGCGTTCAAACTTCATGCAATCCTGGTACTTCTTGCCAGTACCCGCATTCGCTCATATCGACCAATGAGAGAAAACGCAAAAATTGAACGAAATTTGAATCGAGAAATGGGATACTTGTTGAAAGTTCAAGAATTGAAATTATGATCTTAGTATAAAATTTTTTAAAACATGCTAGAATTATTCATAATAAAATATCGATCATTCAAATAAAAATTTTGTAAATGAATCCAAAAACAATTGAGTACTTATGAAATGTAAATAGCCTTATGTAACCAACGGTCTTAGCCGCGGAAACACGTGTTTATTGAAAAAATATTAAAATAATGCAATCGTTGCATATAACATATGTGCGATCAGCGAATAAATACATTGCCGCAGATTTTTAGTTCCATCCGCGACGCAAAGATTTACAACGACATTTTGTCTTAATGAATTTATAACAATTTTGTTTTTTCGGCACAAATCGCGATGTATTTTCTTAACGCGCTATATTTTAACACAGTGACGATTTAATACTACATGATAAAAATAATTATAACAACCCTCGATCGAAGAATCGAATTTTGTAGATTATTTGGTATTCATACGATTTCTTAAATTTCTATATATTTTCTCCCATCCCGTCGCTCTCGGTGACCAAAGCACGCTCCAAAATAACTCGTCCTTCCTTGTAGCGTTGATTGTCGTCCGTTGCAAACTCGTAAACCCAGCCAAGCTTGGCATCACAATTTTTACAACTAACGTCTCGCACCATATGACGTCCGGTTAACATAACTCTGTCTTGGACCTCGCTGTATAACAAATAACATTTTTTTTCCTCATTTATTTTGGTTTCATTTTGAAAACATCTACAATCTGACTAATGACTAACGAGCTGGATTTTAATACATCAATGACTAATTAGAATTTCGATCGATAAATTATAGGAGAACCTCACAAAAGTTTGTTCACTTTTTTTGAGGTTGGATCTCCTTCTCGAGTTTTAGCATCAATTTTCCTGGTGGACGAGTCAATGAAATTATACAAAATTTCAACAGTAAACGTCGCAATGTGGCCAGATTGTTAATCAATAAATCATTTTTAGAAATTGTGATGGATTGATGAAGAAGATTAAGAAAAAAACATTTCGCACTCGATCTTTGCTACAAGTCAATATAACCTCAAAGTCCGACCAAAATAACTTGAAGCACTTGATAAAAATGGGGTTTTATGCGCTCTCACCTGTAATTAAGGTTGACAACTTTGTTAAATAAGAATGCGCGGCCCGTGGCTCCGGTGAATCTCGTGCTTATCAGATGTCCACGATTTGTCAGGTACGTGTCGCAAGCATGACAAGAAAATAGCCTCGTACCTCCCATATGTTCTAAAAAAATTACGCCCATTTTGCTTTCCGATGCACTTTCTTTCAATCGACCCCAAATAACGTAACAACACAGTTTTCTCGCTAAACGAGATCGAATTATTACGTTGATGTTTGTACGTCGTAGACCTCAGACGTCTCCCGACACACAAAGAGTAAACAATATAAAAATGACCCAACCTGCCGTAGATTCGTAACAATTGTACGCACCAATAAGGCGCCAGTCGACCAGCAAGTTTCAAAAGAGGATTGGCCAATTAAAAGTATACGAATCAACGAAAACGTTCGAAAATTTACTGCCGTATGAAATGTAACAAATTTTAAAAAATTCGAACGTGCACATTCGATGGTTTCTACGTTTCAAGGACTTTGAATGATTTATAATAATCATATAGTTATCGAAATGATCAGGAAGCAGAGAAAGGTAAAAAAAAGTATAATAACTCGTTACCGGCAAAGTTACATCAAAATATTGTATTTTATTACGAATATAAACAGTATAATGTTACATATACATATTGTTGTATAAGTATATCATATATTTATTCATCAATTTATTTAATTGTGTGTATATATATCCATGTATATATATATATATATTTTGAAACCTACGTATTCGTGTAAATTCCAACATTAAAGCTAGCCACACAACATTTTGTGCTAAAAATTTGCAAAATCCTTCTGTTTATCATCTCCAAAATGCCTGCAATAATATTTAAGGTGGTCGCCAGGCCATTTTTAAAGCTACACATATAAATGTATATCTTACAGTGGCCCCGTATTCGTAAAAATCCTCAATCTAGCGTGAACCTTGCCAATTTGAAAAAAAAAAAAAAAGTACTTGGTGCACGAAAATAAAACGAAAGAAAATCGACTTGATTTTTCTGAAAATTTTGGTCATTGATTAGTCGCTATATTTTTTGTTTACATCTTTAAGGCACATTTGAAATATAAATATTATTACACTCTCGTACTTGCGTCCCAAAAAAAAAATCTATTTTTATAATTTTCGAAAAAAAGAATTAAAAAAGAAAAAAGAAACGTGGAGTCGATAGAAAAATATGAAAAATATGAAAAATTCCTTTAGCCAAAATCACAGTCTCTCACTTTCCTTCGACGAATTCGTAAAAGTTACCATCATTTTCCTTTAGTTGTAACCTAAAAATGGCTGATTATTTTTTTTTAGATGTTTGCCATATAAATATAATAAATATACACTCAATTTTATATATTTATATATTAGAGGACTTAATTTCCGACATATATATACGTACTTACATATTTATATTTTTTTTATATGTATTGGCAACGTGAATTTCGTGTTAAAGATGAAACTCAATAAAGTTGCGGACGTAAGGCATTTTCTACAATAAAACAATGAATCATTGAATTTTTTCAAGATTACTCACGATACTAATTTTTTTTGTTTTTTTTTCAAAATTCATTCGTTTTTCAAACTTCAAGGCTCTTTGCTCATCGAGAAAGTGACGTTAGGCGAGTATTTTTTGATGACACCCCATTTTTGGGAGTTTATGCTGCCAATCATTATTCGAATGAAATATTGATGTTAAATTTTTGATTTTTCATACACATTTAATGAACAATATGAATAAATAGTTTTTTCTTTATTTTTAGTGCCTATTTCAACGTATGAAAATTTTCATTTTTGGTACGCTCATTTGGTCCACGGCTATAATATATGTAAGTACGCATTCACATATATGATTGAGTATAAACTGCTCGTTTATATATTTTGATTATATTACTATTCTTGTGTTTTCGCCTAACTTTAGACTCATTTTTTTTTTCTTATTTCGACCAAGACCTCCCAATGCGTGGGATAATACTGTCCCTATTTCAATGTACTATGTACACCAAACACGTTAATATAATATTCGTACACAAAAGATGTTCCAAAAGCTGACCTATCGACAGGGTCGATAGATCGTGAAATTCCCAGCAGAAAAGTCTTTGGAGATTTTCATCTCTTATCCACCGTTGCCGATACATCAATTAATGTTTCAGCTATATAGGCAATTGGCTGAGACGGAATTTGGCCGATGGCCCATTACGAGTTCCTTCGGTATCTCTGCAACGGTGTATCGGAGAGAATAATCCTTAATCCCTTGATTGTTCATGACAGATATATCTGTCATAACAAAACGAGCCAAAATCCGTTATATTTTTTCTAGTTCAAGGTTTTGTTGATAAGCATTCTTGGCACATAAGCGTTTTTTTTCTGTCGGACAGTCAAGGGCTTAAGGACTATTAGCAGAATTAATTGTAAGAGATTTATCCCATGAATAACTCGGAGGATTTTTTTGAACCCTTCATACACTTTTGGAGACTGTATAGCTTAGTAAAAATCTGGATGAAGCGTCTCTACATTGCGAAATAACACAACGACGAATCATTATTATTAGTATTATAGTCATCGACGATAATTGTCTATCATTTGATAAATGTAAATTTAATTGACGTCGTGCAATTTTGATGAAGATCGTCGAATCTTCAAAAATGCCCGATCGATCGAACTACTATCAATTCCCGAGTAAATTCATCTGTGTAAATATTGTGTTCTCGATGTTAGAAAAATGAGGAAAAAAAAACTTCATAACCGATCAAAAAGTTTGAGGAAACAATCTCGAAGCACCAGATCGCTCGTTTTGGCGAGCGCTTAAAAATCATTTATACTACTTCTACTTTTATTTATAAATATGAATAGGCATTTTTGTTAAATATTCATGTCTGTGTGTATGAACGTAAAAAACTATGACACGCGGTCCGTTCCACGGGCGTTTAGTCGTTTATCGACTTTTCTGTCCCTGAAGTATGAAATCCAAGTTTCGTTCCATTTTTTTTTTCAATAATGTTTTAAAAAATTTTACTTCTGTCTTGTATACCGTTGTTGCTCGTTGGGAAAAAAAAAAAATGGTTTCGATTTCAGAAACCCCAAAACTTTCGTAACTGCAAAATTCAAATTTTTCGATCAGAAAATCAAAATTCCTCCCGCCCTATCAACGATCGTGTTATTTGTAAAACTATTATCAATATGAAAACATGTGATAACGAACGGATTCTTTGTTTCTGTGTTGTCACACTAAAAATATCATTTTTCTCAAAGAAAATCCATTTCACGAAGACTGCGAGACTTAACGAAGCAAATGTATTGTTTTGGTTTGATGGAGTTGGTTTTTAATTAGCGCTCCTCTTTCTTGATATTTTCATCTTAAATCCTTATTCATTTGGTCAACTTCGTACGATTTGCCGCAATCTCGGCGAGGCACGCGAGTGCATCAAGATCCGGTGAAGCGCACCATGCTAATGAAATAAAAAAATAACAAATATTTCAAAAATTCACAATATTTTATTACATTTTCAAATGTAATGATTGGTTGCTTAATGAAAAATATAAAATAGAGATTGATCGATTTATTCATAAAGCTTGTAAATATTATTTTTCACTCACGTTTGTTATCGGTCTGTTGTTTTTCATTTTTTGAGACACTCGTCGCTGCAGTATTTCGTGTTATACTTTGTTTCCTAGCCTTACGTTTCTGGCTCCCAACGAGAAGAGATTTGTCGGAATCCTCGTGGAAATCGATTGATTCATTCATTGTTTCGGGCAAATCTTCGCTCGCTTGACCTTGAAACAACGAATTACGTTTTCCAGCAGCAGAACTTATTTTTTGCGTGATTTTTTTCTTTTTCGTTCGTTGCTGCTTCTTCTTTCCCTGAAATTCCTCTAGGCTCAGCTCCGGTAAAGCTTCTATCTTTTTCTCCAAGTTAAAATCCCTTTGGAGAAACGAACATTTGTCGAGTTATAGATGAAGCGCTTTTATCATAATTCTTTAGTTAATCAGTTGTCATTTATTTTATTAATCAATTACTTACTCGGCCTTGAACCTTTTATACGGTGGCCATTCGCTATAATTGTGGTGCGACTCGGCACCTTCGGTTTCTGTTTCCTCCGGTTTTGATGCTTCCAGCTTACCCTCGGCGCTAAAATTATATATGTTTTTTTTTTTTTTTCAATAGAATAACAATTCTCCGAAAACTCTAGAAGAACCAACTGACTTCAGGGTCCTTGGAGCTTTACAAATTTTTCGTAATATATCGGTTGAAAAAATTTTTTTACCTCTCAACAAGATGTTCCAAATCACTGCGTGTACTATTTGCACCTTCGCTGCTTAGAGAATCTGTTTTTTCACTGACGTTAGACGAAATTGAGTTCCTTCTCTCGTTCGGGCGTTCTTCGTGACTGATAAAAGATTTATAATGAATTTCGTCTCAATTATGCTTGGAGGAAATGATTGAAAATCGAATTTCATGAAAAACTGTAATCGTTCATTACGTATTCAAAGTTCCTGGACGTCGTCGCTTTGGTTGATGACCCACTGCACCCACATTCCTTTGCTGTTCCGCCATCAATTGTTGATATCGTAAACCCTTGCAGCTTCTTTCACTACGAAAATTATTTTCTTCGCCAGTTTCGTTCTTCTCCTCCTCATTCTGTCGAATTAGCGAAAATGTATTATTCCTCAAAATCCAAGAGAAAAAACTATTGAGTAATTGGCAAAGATTAATTGTGAATCGAGCATGATTTAAATTTTATGGGGCCTGAAATTCTATTCCCACATTTAAAATTCATCGCTGTTAAAATGAAATATTAAATAGCGAATTGGTTGGAAATGAAAGGAAAATCAACGATGTGGAAAAATTAATTTTAGTTCTGTTGCTTTTTTTATCCTTTACCAAATGATGCTGTTCATTGTTATTGGATTCAGTATTGTTTATTTTCTCATTGCAGAAGAGATCGATTGCGCATTTCCTTCTCTGTTCATCATCGATTGGAACATCGGTGTACAGTTTTTTGGGACTTTTTGGAGCATCCTCTGTCAAATTTTGGGATTTTGGTTCTTCGCTATCCTCAACCTCTTTGGAATTTTTTTGAGGAGTGAAAAGAGAACTCAGACCCCCAATTTGAGTTTCGTCGGCCAATTTTCCTGGCTGTATCGAAGCATCCTCTTCGATCGTTTCAGTTTTTTCATTGTTCGTGCAGTCGTAATTGGGATTCCCCTCTGAATTTTCCTCGCCGCTATCGATCTCTGATTTTTTGTTCCTCGGTCTTGTTGTTAGTGTTCGCAGCGGTGGAGCTGGTAATTTGTACCATTTGAAGTCTGGATTTGCGTTAAGGAATGCGTCTTTGTACTGTAAGACCAATTTATTACAAGATTATTTCTCCGCCTATTTTCTTTCCCCTTTAATCGATATTTTTTTTCGTTTATCTTTAGCAAAAATTATTAATTAATGTTGCCTCACATCTTGCGCCAAGTTGGTGTAATCACATTTCTGTTCAGGGCCCAGAGTTGCCCACCATTCGCCAAGAACCCTGGTAACGGCTCTATTCTCCAAATTTGGAAAAGATTTTCTCACTGAACTTCGATGCTTTTTACAAAATATCAAAAAAGCATTCATCGGCCTTCTCGCATGATGAGCCGGTTCTCGCAAATCTTGGACAATCTGAAAAGAATTGCAACAATAAAGCTGGCAATGAAATGACTTGAAAATAAAAGAGGCCGAGATCTAACGTATGAGCCAAAGTTGTCCTTTTTTTTCTGTTTCATCCGCACGGGAATAAGTTATTTTTGATTCAAAGTTCCATAAAAATCTTTGATCTAATAAACAAAAGTAATGAAAGATCAAGGAACTTTGGATCATTGTTTTCGTGTATTTTTTTGATTAAGCATCACAGAAAACCCGTTCTTTCGATTGTGATGCTGTTGATGAGAATAATGAATAATTCGCTGTGGAATTTAATGAGAAATGAAAATTTGAGAAAAAAATTTTATTCTCCACCGTTTGACATGGAATTTTTTCTGTGTTTTTCTAAAACTAACGTTTATTTGGCAGTCATAAAAGATGACATGAATTTGCTACGAGTTTGAAACCTTAAAGAATTATTTTTATTTGAATTTTATTGGAAAATGTCAAATTTTTGACAGTTCAGGATTTTTGGAAATCCGAACGAAAAAATATGACAACTCACAAATTTCTAGCAGCTCTTAAAGATATCACAAAGAAATAATTTACCGACGAGTTCTAATGGGTATAAATTTTTGAAAAATGTATTTCACAATTCACGATAAATTTGCAAAAAAAAGTGATCATTCCTACAATATTTCCGCGAATGTCCAAACGAAAGTGGAAATCCGTTGTGACGAAATAATCTCAAGGTTAAAAAGTGCGGACGGTGAAGTCTCTCTGATTTCCTACGTGTCTGAAACTCTTTATTATGACTTTTGACAGGAGGACGTCACTTTAACGAAAACAATATTTGACGTCAGCAGATTCAGCACAGAAAAGAGGGAAAAACAACGGGGATGCTGTAGGAAATCGAAGGATTTATAGAAATGTCGAAATTTTTCTTTGACAGTTTGTGTCAGAAAAATAGAGACGAGAGAAAAATGATTTAACATTTGGCAGGTACGAACCTTGTGCTGTTGATCGTTGGCAGCCATTTTTGGATTTTACTTCACAATTCACTTGAGGCGGCGCATAATAAAAGATAAAAACACTTGCTCGTGACTCAGTCGCGATTTCTCGATTCTTTTTTTCGTTTCGATTATTTGACTTTCGTTTTCGTCTATTATATTTCGTGGATGACACTCTAACAAAATCCCTCAAGATCGACGACAGTCCACTCGTCGTGATTCGACGAAACAACGAGTAAAGATACTTTTCCGGAAAACTTTGCGACGTGATAAAAAATGAAATACCAACAGATGTTATTCGTGGCTCGAAGTCAAGAGATTAATTTTTTTCTCTTTCTTTCGCTCCCTCTCTCTCACTCTCGTATGAAACTGTATTACTTCTTTTCCGATCTATATTCTACGTTCCCTGGTTTTTATATGAACTCTTTAATCGCAGCCGGAAGTGGAACGAACCGTTTGTGACGTTCCGCCAATTATAGAGACGAAACGTCAGAATTATCGAAAACGTCACTGCAGCTTGTTGCACGCGATACTCGATATGTCATGTGTTTTGTCTCCTTTTATAATCGCTTCTTTCTAAGTGGAGATTTTTGTAATTATACGAGTAAAACTCTGCCAATCTTCACTCGCCAGAAGTTTTTGTTACAAAATGTTGAATGTTATTATTTTTTTATGAATACTCTTGTCAAACTTTCTGTTTTTCTCTTTCTATTTCTCTCTCTCTCTCTCTCTCTCTTTCTCTCTCACACCACTCTCGATGTTTCAAATTCCATACGTTCCAAGCACCTTTTACAGTACTGCCAATAATGCAGCCTGACTTTTTTTGTTTTCGAAGTAACGATTGAATCAATTATGCCATTAAAATCAATGAGATTGCGATTGTTTTTCGTTGAAAAATCGAGAAATTTATACAGAAATTAACAGCGATTTATCGGTACGTCTGACTGAAGCACAACCGTCAGTTTTCTAAGGTTTTTGTCAAGGTCGTTGGGAAAGTTGGGAGGGACGATAGCTGTGCATCAATTTTTCCCTTTTCTTGTTAATTCGGTAGTGACATCTCTGAGAATTGCAAAAATGTCGATATTTTTTACCGACCAGAGATAAAAGATTTGACTTTTCAATAATTGATCAAGGAAATTCCTGAATTATCAGAAAACATTGTTAATTGTTTTCAAACAACTGCAATACTCGATTGCGTCAAAAGATGTTTTCGTAAAATTACCGCGAAATGGTAAAACAACGAAAAGATGCTGCCAAAAATTCGGCCAACGTTATAATATTTGGTTGATTTTTTTTTCACACGTATAAATGGCGAGGGCCAAAATTAATATGAAATCCCCCACACACACCCCCACTCTGGAATCGGAGTTTTTTCTTCAAGAACCGTAAACCGTAGAGCGTGGTGGATGATGATGTATCAAACACATCAAACACTACACGACTACATTTTCTTGTTATAATCCTTTTTTGGTATCGCCGCCGCCGCCGCCGCCGCCGCAGGGCTTTTCGTCAAAAATCTCATTGGTTCATATTTCGTCTACGTTAAAATATAACAGTGTTCTCGTAAAAAAAATGGCTCCCCGTCTCTATGTTGTTTATCCTCCATCGACGAGTGAGAAAACGACATTCAGCATGTAATTGAAATTTTCATTGAAAAAACAAAAACGTTGATACGAATTTTAATCGAGTTAGCAAAATTCATGGATACTTTCGTAGTATTGAACACGATATTTTTCACTTTTTGTCTTGAGTGAAAGTGACGTCCGACTTTTTTGAGGTTAATTTTTCTTCGGGATTTTCGATAACCTCCAAAAAATGGCCGCTTCTTTGTCAGGTAAAAACTTTCGTTGAATTTTATTAGAGATTTCGATTTTTTTCAATTTTAATTATCGTTTTTTAATTGAATTATTAGTTTTTTTTTTGGAATTTCAAGACCAGTTTCTTTCGTGGTCTCGATCATTGCAGGTTATGGTCCGTTTAGATTTTTTTTGGATACGAATTTCGAACTGTATCATTGCCGTCAATAATATAAGTTTCACCATTTCCTGATCGAACTCAATAAAGTTTGAGATTTTTATCAATTATTCAATAATTTAAAAAAATTAAATATCACAGCAATGCACAATTCAACACAATTCTCATAAAATTTTACATTGGTAACCAAACTATTTTCAATAATAGAACAATACAGTAGCGAAGAAAAGTTCATGATTCTTGATTTAGTGAAATATGAATGGGGTATGCTCAATTTGTTCGCGATGCGACGAAAGTAAAGAAAACCATTGATTTTTCATGAACAGCATACTGGGTGAAATTTTTCCAAGGTGCCGGTTTCCCATTGGACGTAGCTACGAAACATGCCGTAGTATTTTCCAGCCACCGTATAAAGCCGGACATGTTGCCGGACTTGGATAAAGCCAGTTTGAGAGACATGGGAATAACGTTGATAGGAGATATGATAGCAATTTTAAGATACGCCAAGAAAGTGGTAGAAGCGATGACTTGTGAGAATTTTTTGGTCGATACAGAGGACGGGAAAGCGGTTAAAAAAGTAAAAGCGACAGTTCCCAGTCGTGAAACAGCTAAAAATGTAGTCGTCAAAGCTACGAACAAAAGCGTAGCAGGAAAATTGAAAAGCAATCAGGATGTCACGACAAAAACTGCTATGAGACCGACCAGTGTCAACAGCGTAGCGAGAGCTGCGACGGTGAAAAAAAAAGTGGCTCCGAGTCCCAGAGTTGTTTCGGCGGTGACCAAAGAAATTGCCAAACCGACGGCGGTAAAAAGAAAAATTGTTGCTGTCCTTTCGGAGAGCGAAAGTGACGAAATCGCCGAATTCGACGACAACAGGGAAGAATGGATGAGGAAAAATGGTAAACAGGTTAAATTGACAACCGAGGACGAGGATAAAGTTGGATACACCGTAATCATGCCCAAAGGGAGAACCGCGCGGACTCAACAAATTTTGAAAAAAATGACTGAACAAAAACGCACTGTTTTCGATCGTTTGGGCGACAGCTCCGTCACGAGCACAACCAATCCAGCCGAGAGCAATCCTACACCGACTTTCAATATCACCGGACTCGGTAATGAAAGCCTGAAAAGAACTTTCAGTGTTTTTACTCGTCTTGGGGATAAAGATGCTATGGAAAAGGTGAAGAAAATCACGATCTCAAAAGATTCGACAGATCCCTCCCGGCCTGGAATCCTCAAGACTACTACGAAACCTTCTTCCATCGGATCAACTACTCTCTCTCTTAAACAAGAACCCATCATTCTCTCGACAAAGTCAATCGGTACCATGCACGCGGATCATGAAAAGAACCAAAAAACTACAGCTGGTGTCAGACAACTCGTTAGGACCACAAAAAAAATAAGGCTGAACGAACAATCTTCTGCACCCAAGTTCTCTGCTAAAGTTATTACGAAAGTCAGCAAACCAGCTAGCAAATTGGGTGAGAATCATTCGCTTTATTGAGAAAAAGAAAAGAAAAAAAAAAAAAAACAAATTCGAAAGCTCCAAAAGTATTTTCTTCCTTCAGGATCGGATTAATAACTAAAAATGATTGTTCTCTATTTTACAGCATCCGAAAGAGTTGGAATTGTACCGGCAAAAGCGCGTCTCGGACTCGGAGGAACCGGAGGAAACGCAGTGACGAAACAAGTCACGTTCGATCGTTTCGCAAAAGTCACTTCTTTTGAAAAACCCGGAGTATTCAGTCGTTTGGGCTTTTGAGGCATGTTGGATAAAAAGAAATTATAGTCCATCAATTTTTTCAACCTTTCATCGTAATCATAATAATTCGTTTTAACGTTTGTTTTTTTTTGTTGCTTTCTCCAAACGATTTCTCGTTGTAAATAGTGGGAGAAATATTTGGAAAAGCAGCTCCGGTACATTTCGTATTTCACAAATTAATTCTATCTTAAGATTTTTCACTTCTATTTCATTGTGGTTGTTTTTTCTTGAGAAAAAAAGTAACCAAGCTTTTAAGAGTGTACCTCAATGGGGTTTTCCGTTTGTTTAGAATTTGAGATGACAGGAACATGTAATAATAAGTTGAAGGTGAATGAAACCACTTTTTTATACGAGACAACACGTGCTCCGCAATGAATCATCTTTATTGTGTATAAATTACGTACAAATGTACGTAAACGTAATTTCCTATAAGCTTCTTAAAAAATCATAGCAAGTTTTGTTGATTATTATGGACAAGAGTAGACAGAAAATCATTTTTTTCCTCCGACATTTGTAAAAATATATACACATTTTTTGCCAAACTGTTTCTTTTTTGCAATTGTGAAAACGAACCATTGGGACAGTCTCGAAATTACACCGAACTACTTCTTCCGCCACTTTTTCTTACAACAATTTTTCAAACAATTATCACTGTACAATGTTTCAAGATCAATTCGCGCTTCAAGTTCTTTTTTCGTCGTCAAATTGTTACAAGGACGAGAGTCGTGAACGGGTGATCGAGAGACTGGCCTGTCCGGTTTTTAAGGGCGGGAGCACTGAAGATTACCAATGAGCTTCATCGGTGATAGAGGATTATCGTAGAAAGTTGGTCCACGGCCTTCGACGCCCTTTGGTTGTGCAAGCTGAAACTTAAATGTCCGTTCGGATGAGAAATAAACTGTTTAAAGATCCACAACGCCTACAGTGTCTTGTCTCGCTTGTATTTTTTTTTCTTCAAGAAATTTCCAAGTTCTCGACATAAGATTTTTTTTTTTTTTTTTTTTTTACTATTCGAACGTTTTGTGTTTGAAACTCGACAATTTTTTAGAGATGCTCGAGGACACTGAATTTTTCGAATAATCAATGGTGGAACGATACATTTTTTTGTTTATACTCAACCTGTTCTTTTTTTTTGTGTAAACGATGCATTATTTATTGAGAAATGCAAATATGGGGGAAGATTGCTGCTCCCGAGACAAGTCCCAATTTTCACAATGCGAGACGACTGTAACCATTTCGAAAAACATGAATTATACTAGCAATTTACGTAAATGCGTCAAACGAACCAGACCTTCGTTCAATTATTTATTTTCGATGACGTTCACGTTATTACTCATCAATGAAAATTATCGTAAAACGATCCTGACATATGAATTGAGAGAATATTTTTTAATAACAAATATTCAATTTCGTAATTATACGCGAGATTGAAAGAAAAGAAAGGAAACAAACGAAGATCTGGTTTACAGAAAAAAGTTGACGCCCACCTTTTGAACACACAATTCCAAGTGCCACTTGATTCCGACCAAGTACCGCTGCCCTGCAAAAATGAAACAATCTTTACAACCTCGGAGGAAAAAAATGTTACATGTTTGTGTTTGATGATGTTAACAGGAGTAAGAAATACGTTTTTTTGACAATCTTCACGTCGTAGCTTACAAATAATAATAATAATAATAATAATAATAATAATAATAATAAAGCTATCGAAGTTGATATAGAAATGTTTAACGGATTAGAGGCAACGAGAAATAATGACTTTTCCCAAAAAATCTGTCATTGGACAGAAAACAACGACAGCTGTGAGCAAGGTAGGAAAACAATTGTCGATGCTGTACGAAGAGCGTTGAGCTAATGCGTATCAAGACGAAATACCGACCATTGATAGTGCGATACAATCGTTTAATCAACCGGATTCGCAGAATATTATCAATCAATATGTTTCAAGGTAGTCGAAGATGATCCTTCAGAAATTCCATTTCCGAGTTTATTTATCTTCATGAATCCTCGCATCACTCGATGGAATTGACGCTGTTAAGATGGCAAATGGAGCAAAACTCGAGGGAGATTTTGCCGGAATTAACGTGGAGACAAATCCCACTGTTGTCAAGGTTATCAAACAATTGTGTAGAGTCGTACAAATTCTCAAGCCCATTGGATGGATTTTCATCGAAATTACCGACCGAATTGAATATGTCCTCGTCGAATTGTGGCAATCGGTCGAGTTCAAGGTCAAAGTTGTCCTTGAAGGTGGAACAATCATCGTTATCGAGATAGGGATGATTCTCGTTGTTATCGATCGAGTGACAATTCTCTTCGGAGCTATCTCGTGACGAATTAGTGTAAGTGTGATCGGAATCGCCGATCGTTGAAAGTCTCTTCCTCATTATTCCAGCAGCAGCAGCAGCAGTTTCGTCGTAACGTTTTTCTCCCCCTTGTTTCATGCTCCAGCTGCGCTCACTTGTTTCGGTTCGCCATTTTGAATCCTCGTTTTCTCTTGCGCACTTGCCGCCGTCGGCGCTTTTAGATTTTCCGTTCCATCCACCACTCATGACTCGCAGCTGTTTCGAATGTTCGCTCTCTCCGGACTTTCGATTTGAGCGGTTTGAGCCATTCCCGGTATTCCCGCTTCCGGCGGCTCTTCCGGTCGATAACGACTCGTTCATCGATCGCAAGAGATTCGTTATGCTGCTGCTATTGTTCAGAACGTTACGAAGGTACGAAACCTCGCCCTTCAAACGCTTCAAATCGATGTCCTGACGCTGTATCATATTCGCCAAGTTTTTGTTTTCTTGCTTAAAATACGATAATTTGTTTTCAATTTTCTCCAGATATTCTTTCTTACGACGACGATTTTCACGCGCCAAAAGAGCATTCCTGTTAAGACAGGGTCGCTTTGTTGTTCCTCGACCTCCACTGCTTCCGCGACAGTTTCTCCCACCTGACAATACCGACCCCTCGTTTTTTGATGACTGCACCGAACGACTGCTCGACATTACCTCGTAATCCATATCACTCTGATCATTGTTCACGCTCTCCTCGTCCTCCGAACTACTATACTCGCGCATTGCAACGTTTCTTACGCGTTTCAACGACATGGCGACCGCCGCGACCAACTGCGTAAAATAAACTCTTTCGCAATCCTCCCGTTTTACAATGTCTCTATTGACAATTACTCACTTTCCTTAAATCGTCCACGTAGATTTTCTTTATTCCACGAAATTGTCAAATTCAGAGATATTATTATTTTATATCAAAATAATTGCACAACGAAATTTCGACGACGATTATTGCGACTTGCGACGTACACGTCAGCAGAAAATTATATACATCCGCTACAATCGAAAGAACTCGAAACGATCGACGCGACGCGCGACGCCCAGTCTTGAAGCTCAGTCACGTGATGGTTTCACATTTTTTTTAATCAAGCTTCTGGCGGTAAATTTCAAATTTTTGTTGATTCCTGAGAAATATCTGGATGCTGGCAATGACAGAGGACACAAAATTATGGGTACTCATGGGTAATTTTACATTTTAGCGGATGAAATTCTTTATTCAAGTAAAATCCTTTGCACAACTGTAAACTCATCGTACACGTTTCCTGAATTCATCATCCTCGTGGTATATTAATGATAAATCTCACACTTTTTTCATTTTCGTGTCCCGGCATTGTGCATCCTGCACAAATGCAGTATGATACATATATGCGTTACATGTATATATATTTCATTATATGAGGCAATAATTTCGTCCGGATGGAAAAAAAAATTACAAGAAAATTCAATAAATTTAAGGAAATCACTAAAAAAAATGCATCGGGTCACAATTTCGTAACGTTTTCATAAAAAAAAAAAAAAAAAAAAAAAAAAAAAAAAAAAAAAATAGCGAGTTGCTTTATAAAAATGATGAAAGCAGTCTGCCTGGGAAATGAGAGGTTCGGGTGGAAAAAACGATTGCCTCATTCGGTAAATACATATACGTATATATTAATATACATGTAAATATACATTTCAGGATTCGCGTGGATTCGTATAGAAATATAATCTGAAATAATCCTAAGGCTAATTAGTTGTTGAATAACGTCACTAGGTGTGTGACTCAAATTGTTTATGATTTTTCTTTGTTTCAAACTCGACACACATCGCACTTTTTTTTGCAGGAATGAAACAACAGTTTTGTATAATTGAAAATTCTTTTTTATGTATATTATATCCAGAAAATACGTAAAGACACACACAGACACTCCGGTTGTTTTTCCGCACTAGGGACGTTTTTTTTTTTTTTTTTTTTCCAATCATCAGAATCGTGGTGTTTTTTTTTTTTATTGAATAAATTATGGACTAAAAACTGCTGGATATGTCATAAAGGCGATGATCAACTACGTCTACATAAGTTTTGGTCCAATTTTTCTCGTAACACGAACACTTTTCAATTCTTTTTGTCTCGCAGCTTTTTTGTTTTTGTTTTCTTTGTTTGTTAGTTTCGTCGATTTATTTTAAAGCACAACGATTTTGCTATTATTAATATATAATTAATATAATACTATTTAGGCTGGATCGGTCGAAGCAACAATCGCCCCTTTGCGGATACTTTATTCTTCTTTCGTTTTTTTTTCTCCTATTAATTTTTTTTACAACACACGCGTCACGAGATAATAATCCAACCACTCGCTAAGCGGAGGAATTACCCGAATAATTCATGTGAAAACTTAACGAGGGATATTGCAAATATCGATCGCGGTTGATTAAAACAGGTCTGTGGGAAGGGAATGACGTTAAATACGACGCGATCGTTTTTTCACGTTTCATTATACCTATGCATACATTCCAGGTCGTATGGTCAATAACGTAAATTCGAGTAAAAAAGCACCGTTTTGGATCGAGCTGTTCCGATAAGTTATCAATTATTAAAATTGCCAATGTTCCTCACTGTCCTACTCGTTTATCCCACATGTCCCGATCGGTATTCTTATATCCCCTGTAGTTTAGTCCTTGGAGCAGATTGAAAAGCGAATCATCTCGAAATCAATTCGAATACGTACAACTTTCGAAAATCCGATCGTCGTTCTTCATGCCGCTCTCAGTAGTAAACCACTGTGGATAGAAAAATGGTGTTCGGGACTCGTGTTTGTAGGAAATTTCATTAGCTTCAAATTTCAAGTTTTCATTATGAACCGCTCGACCTGGGGAATGATCGCGTATATTGCTGAAGGGGAGAAAACGAATGGCGTCATCGAGGCTTTTGTCTTTTGGAAGTTTCGTTATAACAACAATATATAGACTATTTTCTTATCCACCTTAAAAACGTCCTTTCTCTTTTCATCTCTCTCTCTCTCTCTCTCTCTCTCTCTCTCCCTCTCGAAACGAGGTCTAAAGTCTCTTATTGTTTTCTGTTTGTACTTAAAATCTATGTCTCTTACTTGGCTCTCTCCTCGCGTCGCGCCTAAACGCCATCTATAGCATATATATTTAAGTACATTGATTTATTGCACTATTTTTACTCCTTTCTCTCTCTCTCTTATTTTGCATTTTTTTTTCTTTTAATACTTTTCAGCTTTTACTTGGAGGCCACGAGCCTCGTAATCGCTTCCATCTCGTACTCGGACTCGTGGACTCGAAGCTTCCTTCTTTTTTCATCCAAATAACACACTTCCGCTTCTTCCTCCTCCTCCTCTTCATCTTCGTCTTCGTCATCCGCGTTTTGTTCGGCGTATGGAGCGCATCTCGGAAAGGTCCATCTCTTATTCGATAGATTGTAATCCCTCGCGCGAGCTATTTCCATAGCTCGACGCTTCTCCGCGTGCTGTCACAGCTTCGTATGCTTAACACTGTCGGTCCAATAATTTTGTATTGTCATCGCCTCGAGCGAATTTAGGAACGAGTCATTGTCCAGGCTGTACATTTCTTCAGAATTATCCTTTGGAATTGGATAAAGAATCGTCTTAATATTCAACATCGGTGCGATCATTTGAAATTTTTTTTTTTTTTTTTTTTTTTGGAAAAATAACTCACTCGTATCGTCGAATCGTCGATGTAACCGGAACTATCGGGATTACTGCATTTGTCGCTGTTCAAAGTCTGCGGTGGGTTGAGATACTTCCGTCTGTAAAGAGAAAATATAAAAATACATTGATTGATAAATGTAACGAAGAAAAAAAAAAACTAAAGCTCTTTCGTTCTTTTGATCGAAAGAAAACGCGGGCGCGCGCGCTTACCTGTACATAATAAAACCGAGGCTGCCCATGGTACTGAGTAAAACGATTGTGGCGAGACAACTTCCGGTTATGGCCGCGATATCAACCACGGAAGGCGAGGACGATGTCTCGATCTCCCGATTAACGCTTTCAGCCTCAAGGAGAACTTTATTCACGTTTATACTGGAAACTCCATCCTCCGCCTGTTCCTCCTCCTCCTGCTCCCTCTCGTCTCTTTGAAAATCGCTCGAAAAAGCGTTTCTCGCTCTACTCAGTCGCGTCGATTCGCTGATCCCGGCTGTAAGGAAATCTCAAAAAATTTCGTCCAATAGAGTAGGTTGTTGTTTTTTTTTTTATTGTTCCTTATTCCCGATAAAAGATCAAGTTCAAGTATAAATTTTCAAATTATTACCAGCCACTCGGTGAGTATTGAGATTTTTCGTTTTCACGCGAGCGGAGAAACATTGGGAGAATTTAGAAAAAAAGAGAATTGATGGAAATACCTTGAAGAATGGAGGCTGCGGTGGCGGAAAGCCTGGGTTCGGCGAGTTCCTGATCAATTTCGATGTCTTCGGAGCCGTTGAAAGTTCTGGTGCTAAAATGTTGGCGGTTACCGGTGGTAATGCTTCTGGTGCTATTCACAACGAGTTTGATTCTCGCGCCTTCGATGCGCAACGGTAAAACGGTTAAATCTTTATTTTCTTGATCGTGGCTCCTGGAGCTAAAATTTCTGAGAACGTCCGTTCGGCTACCGGTGAGATTATCATTTTTTTTCTTTCTTCTTTCGGGAGTTTTGCTCGTCGTTAATAACCAGGTTATTCGAGTGTCGCCGGGCTGTTGGGAAATTGAGGAGGATTCGGGACGAGTGGCGTTCGGATCATCGCCTTTTATTTGATTATTCGGACTCGCCTCGATTCCGCGAAGGCTTCCATTGTCGCTCGAATATTCGATGATCGAGGAAATTCTTTTCGTCGTTGTAAATTCCATTTCAGCCTCATCGGTACGACGATCGTTGTTGTTCGCCGATGCGGAATTCGTCTTGGCCTGTGAATCGTACGAACTTATGGCCTTGGCAACACGGAAATTCCCGCCTGTCGCGAGCTCCCGTGACCCATGCAACGCCGCCGCCGGCCCCGTCTCTTCGCGATCCCTAATCCCGCTAGATGTCGTCAGCCCATCGCTACCGTTACCTATTCCTCGAGGATCGATCTTCGGACTCTCCATTATCGACGCCTCGCCGCTCCTCCTCGATGGCTCCTCTACCTTCCGCTGCTCTATTCTTGGATCTTGGGTCGTCGATGGCAATGGGCTCGCCAATAATAAGCCTGCGACAACATAACATTATTTTATTACAAAAGCATCTTTCATAGAGAGATCAATATTTTTCTTTTTTTTTTTTTTTTTCCATTCTCCGCATCGAGTTGATAAATTTTCCACCAGTCTGTTTTCTCCAAGCGCGGATTCGAGCAGCAGATTAGGAATAACTCCGAGTTAACACTTTGGCGAAAAGAAGCCTGGTTAATAAATTGGCGGGAAAATATACTCACCGGTGAGTTGCGCGGTAACCCAGAACCAGTGCATCCACCAGTGAAGCGTCATCGCGTCATCCGTAAGCTCACACTGTTGGAGAAAACAAATAATAAAACTTGATTAACTCGTCGTTGATTAACCGGATCAAGCTCGATCTATCAAAAAGGATTGCAATTCGATCGGATCGCGGCTATGTAATAGAAAGTAGGCAATTATTTGAAGAATCGCGTTATTCGTTTACTTTCAAAATGGCAGCGGGTCGAAAAAGCGAGAAAATAATTTATCATTTAAACGCTTATCGGGATATTCATCATCGATTCTTTGCTCGCTTATCTCTCTCTCTCTCTCTCTCTCTCTCGAGTATTACTCCACCAGCTCGCGGCGGCACATATAATATAATTATATCCATACGCATTCATACATGACAAAGTTGTTTGGCCTCTCGCGCGCAGACTCACCAAAAGCATATTGGTCGCATTAAGCAAATCTCAGGTCTCGTATCCAGTTGCGCAACTCTATTTTTTTATTTTTCTTCTTTCTCTTCTACTTTGACGCACAAATAATAATAATAATAATAATAATAATAATGCATGATTATTGAAATATCTCAGGTTTTTGTATCACGTCGTAGGCTGCTGGCTTACACGGTTAAGCTCTAGCTATAAACATATATTTATGCTCGATCGAACAACGCGGCTGCGCGACGGCTGCTCTTCATCTCGAATTATGAAATGACGAATACATTTTTTTTTTTTTTTCAGCAAAGGCTTTTCATGTCGAAGAATTTTCTTTCCTCCGTCCGTTTTTTGACTTGAAAAAGTCGCTTTTTGATGGTCGATGGTGATTGTTGGATGCGAGTGTACGCGGCGGCCAGTTTATCTTTTAAGTACTGTTATACACGTTGGCGCGAGCTACAACGGTACCGAATGAGAGGACGGACAAGAGGAGTTGACACACGAGAATTTCTCGGTAAATTACACGTTCCTACCTCGATGCTGGATAAGTGTATATAATAATGATACCGCAAAGCTACGGATGGCCCGACGTTCTTCGTGCACGAATCGTGATTTCCTTGTGCGATTATATATTTTAGAAATTTTTATTTCATTCTCTTGTTCAGCCGGTCGTGGTGTTCGTGAGCTATGACTCGCGTTAATAAACGTTAACAAATCGCGCGATATTAAATTTAAAGATTTATTTGTTGATATCGATGATTCAAAAAACAAAAAAAATGATGAAAAATTGGAAACAACGAAGAATGATAGCGCGGCGATGCGAGCGCGCGCGCGCGCGCGCGATAATTCCCATTAAAATTGTTGGACAAACCAGTCGCGAGAGACTCTCGCGTGTTCTATACCGAGGAAGTCGCTCATTAAGCGACCCGGGCAATTAACATTCAATTAACGCTCCGGAGAGCCATTTGCACAATAATTTTATGTTTTTTTTTCTCTGATTATTCCAAAATGAACTGGGCGCATCGCTCGTCTTGGCGACTCGATCTCAATTTCTTTCCAAAAATCCATCCAGCCATGATATAAATTTCGATTCATTCGCACTCGGCACTTTTTCCTATAGAACTTGAAAAAATAAGGTGAGACGACTAATCAAATTCTCTAATAGCACAGCTAGAGACTGGGAAAAAAAATTTCACCGTAATTCGCCGCGTTTTTTTTTTTCTTTCGAAATCTCATTCGACCGATTAGAAAGTGCACTATTTTTTTTAGCCAGAGCAGGCTGACGTACGTCAAAAAATATAGGTCACGGAAAAAACGAGTAGTCGGAATGCCAAAGTTGTTGCAGTTTTCTAGAAACTTTCACGCTCAAATCCGTTTCGCGATTTTTTAAATCTAGTTAATACGACTTTTTTTTTGATGAAAATAGTTCTTCGGATTCTCAACCTTCTCTGGCGGTATTCGATTTTTTTGTCAAATTTTACTCAATTTTTTTTTTTCCGAGCCGAACAATTCATACGCAGCAAAAATTTTAATCAAATCCAGACGGAAAACTGAATCGACAAAGTTATCATATGAATCGCGACAATTTTTTTTTTCAATTCCCATCATTCTTTCTCTCCGATGCACGCCTATTTTGAGTTGAAATCGTAATTTCAACCTCATGAGTTACTATCATTCGAGCTGTGTGTCTCCTATAGTGGACGCGCGGCTACGTCACGATACGCTGAGTCTGTACTGGGTGGAAAAAATAAAAAATAAAAACAGACTCAGGGACCGTGACAGAGACTCGAGGCTGTGTGTATACGCACGTGTTGTATATTATTCGCGCGCGCGCGCGCGCGCGGATAGACCGCTGTGTATATGATACAGGATAGAGAGAGAGACGGAATGAGAAGAAAAAGAGAGACTAGACCGGATGTCGCAATTCCATCTCTCCCCTCTGGTGGAAATAAAAAAAGTAACGCACCCGCAGCAGACACGGTCGCGATTCCAGCGTACGCGATATAAACGCATAGGTAAATCTCTCGTTAATAAAATTCTAGTCATCCGTGATTATTATAGCGCGTTTAATCTTATCGCGATGAAACGCTAGCTACGAATTAGTAGCCGGAACGCGCGAGCTAAGATTTTAAGACTCTTATATATCCGCGGTTACTCGAATTTTCTACATTTTTTTTTCATGCATAGATTTAATCCCTACAACTTTTCCAACGTAATTAAGCTGATGCGGGGAGACTCGACCTTCATCGTGGCGATTTTAGCGATCGTATACGGCACTCCTATACTCGGTGTGGAAACGTTTCTTCTCTTCTCTCTCTCTCGGTCGCGCTGTATTATGTAGAGCACCGACTCTAATTGAGCGTGTCATCGAGAGTTGCGCAATAATCTCTCATGTGGCATGAAAATCTTTGACTCGATTAATTATTGACTTTCGTTTGAAAATTTCAGGATAAAACTAAGCTTCGAGCGATATGCGCGCGGAAAGCATTGATCGAATGAATTCTTCGCGATAACGAATGAACTCGCGCGAAAAAAAAAAGAAAAACACACGTTTCTGCAAAATTCAATGTTTTTTCTCAGCAGCGAATCGAAGGGGAAGCTCATTCGCTATTCAAATTATTCAACAACGTTTCGTTGTGCGTTTTCAGCCGCCTATGTCTACCTATAATCATAACACAATTGAACGAAGAGCGCGTTTAGCAACTTTTACTTTCACTTCATGCTCCAAAGGATTCGATTGCACGAAGACGCTCGCTACCAGCGACCCATTCCATTTTCTCTCTCTCGTATTATTCATCGAGAGATAACGAAACAATCCTCATAGGTATATGCGAGCACGTGACTATGCGTGCATGTTTTTTTTTTTTTTCTTTATAAATTTTTGGTTCGTTCGCGTACGATTTTACGATAAACCGCTGCTTCGTTCGAAATATATCACTCAAATGCAGTCGTGTTTCCACTACGTCGAACAAGAATGTATTAAATTTGTGTAAATTTTCTTTTTCTCATAGGATCCATAATATGTTTTGATAATGAAGACTAGTTTCGAGCGGAGTGATGCATCGGCGCGCGGTCGAACGTCGAGGCACGAAATCATTGGATAGTGTGCGTATGTTGTTGCTTATAGTGCATTGACCGGAAGTACTTTCTACGAGGGCACAACGACTCGTTTGCGTATATACAGTATTGCCAAAGAATATATCAGCCTGAGGCTGCTGAGAGAAAACGAGCATCGAGCCTAGAGATACGCGAGCTCCGATAAATACTACTCCGAATCGATATCACTTTTCGACTTTTTTTTTTTTTTTTTTCTTTCATTCGCAATGACAAATTACATGATCGTACCAGATTCGAAGTGTAAGTCGCGCGATGAAGACAGTTATTTTATTTCGTTTTTAGAGATAGAAACGTACGAACGAGTTGTTATAATTGAAGGTGTAGCGTGTAAGGAGAGTCGTGGAATTTGTGGAGGGTTAGGGTGTATACGCGCGAGATTGCATGTAATTGGAGACGCGTGTCGCTGCTCCTCGTGAATAAACGTGTAAGCGCAGCGCCCTCGAGATATCTCGAAAGAATATATATACGACTGATGGCTCGAGAGTACAAACGCACGATGAGACGACTTTGTATACAAATGTCCATGTAGATATAGCGATATATAAATAAAGAGGGGATGGCGGCGGCGCGTGCCGCTTTTATTAAATTACACGACTCTTGATGGTACACATACGCGGGTTTATATAATTCATTTTAATGTGATACGACGATACGACATAAGCAGAAGCAGGGGGTTAAGAAAACAACGCACGAGATTGACTCGTACGCGCGGCCTCTAATGTACCTATATACACGCGTAAATTAATGTTCCCATGCGGAATAGTAATAAGTTCTTTAACGACGCGGCGCGCGCGGTAGTACCGCGAGTATACATAAATATCGACCTTAACCATTTACTTTACAACGTTTATCACAGGGAATCATTTTAATTGTTTTTTTCTTTTTCTCGCTCTAATTAGTTTATAATCGATCGAAATATATATATAGGTAAATGGGTGTATGAAAATGAGGTTTTGGATCTCGACGAATGCCTGCTGCTGCTGGAAAATAAATTAACCGGAAGTGGCTCGGTTCCTGCGAGAGGATATCGAGGAAAGTGGCCTCCGTTAATGACCTTCGCAACAGCTCCGCGAGAATGTTGGTCTTTCAGGAATTCCATGCGTTTTTTTGCGAATTCCTTGTGTTTTTAAATTCTTTGACGAATTTCGAGTCCCATGCATCGAGAGATTCAATGAAAGACGAGATTATTGTTTTATCTTTCCAGGTGTGTCCGATCGTACGAAAATCCAGGTCATAACACACACACACACACACGCACCAGAGCAAAAGACTTTTGTGATGAGCAAAGCCACATCAATTTTTCCCCCCTCCTCCTCCTCCTCCTCCTGCTCGTCGTTCTATATACTTCTCTCTTTGCACTCGTTTTATCAGCCGTCCGGCTTTTGTAAACTCCTCTTACACGCTCTATACTCGTTCAATTCTGTTCTAGCCTCGATCACGTATCCGAAACGGCCTATACTATAACATCAAAAACGTTTGTCCTGTATTCCTTTGAAGCTAGCGCAATTTCTTTTCTTTAGATATGCAAATATCCATAGTACCGTTACGATGTCTAAATAAAACTCAAATACCATGCATATTCTTGGCACGCGTACCGCAAATTCTTGATACAAAAACATATTATTTGCTTCGAAATTCAATTGCAATAATGTGAGCAATTCGATAAACGTGATTATTTACATGCATTATTCGGTCTACAGCCTTGTTCATTAAGAGTGAATTAAAAAAATGATCAATCACACACGACCAGTGGTAGAATTATAGTTAGATAAAAATAATATCGATCATGATTACATTATGCTGAGAATTTACTTCGAGAAAGGAATCACCAACTTTTTCTATACGCATCACAACCTGCTTCCGTCATCGAATTTTTTCAATATCCAATTTCAAGTATGCGCATCAATTTTTCGTATAAACAAAAAAAAATCGTGTCCAAGGCGATTGTGGCACGTGGATAAAATAAAAACGAAGAGTAATGAGGAGAAAAACGAAATATGACGTTTAAAAACGGTGGAAAAAAGTCAAGATCTGTGCGTATGCGTTCGAGAGAACAAGAGAGTAATCGACGAAAAAAAATAGAATTTTCAGCGTGACGAAAAATTTTTTTCTATACCAATTATCAATGTCAATTCCCAAGAGAATGTATAAAAATAGGATTTTCATAGGTTTTGTACGAACGCGCGATTCGAACCAGCAACAATAAAAATTCCAGATGTTAAAAATAATTCCTGCACACCGTGCAAGACGGCTCGAGTAGGAAAACAAAAAAAAAACAAAAAAAATGAAGGAAAAATAAACAACAGCTCACCGTTCGCGTTGAGACCGTTCACTGACTGTTTCACATGACACTCGAACACAAAAAGATAATTAATCGAGTGTTCTCGCGAAGGTACGGAAAAACAGGGGTTTTCCAGTTGTTTTTTTGTGTAGAACACGCGAGACAAAAAAAAGCGCGACGTTCTTCGCGTCGATATAGTGGACGAGAATTTAACGTTTTTATACTTGTTTTTTATTCTTTTGCGCCACTCTTTTGATAGTCCTTCGGATGATTTAGTTCGGATTGTCTTTATTTATTTTTTTAAAAGTGTACAAGGACGGTGCATCACGAGAGAGCCTCGCGATGAACGTGCCCGCGAGCATCGGTGTCGCAGACTACTGTCACTGTTCTCGCCATTCGCCATTTTGGTTCACACCGACACAAACACAAACATACATTCACTCTTTTTTCTCTCTCGCACTCTCGGCCTTTCGCTTATAATTCAGGTTCCTCTTCGAATGTTCTAACGTTCGCGAGAATCCAATCTCCCCCCCTCTTTCTTTTTCTCTCCTTTTTCCTGTCATTCCACGGAAGGAGGTATTAAGCAGGTGCGCGCATGCGCTCGACAGGTGGCTCATTCACACTCAACTCTGTCTTTTTTTAAGCAAACACACTCACACTCCCTTTCTTTGAGTTCAATTTATCGCGCTCCTGCTTACCGACGAAGAATTTCGGGCAGAAAACTCACGAGTGCTGCCATCGGTCGGCTGGCTGGAAATAATAGGTTCTCACGAATAAGTAAATAATGTGTTTGAAAAATTATTCTTTGCGAGCTTTGCGATTGTAAATGTAAATGGTTAATTGTAAATGAAGGTTTAAAAATTCTAGTGTAATTCGAGATTTATCTTCGTGTCTCGTGTCGTTGCTAAATAGTTTTGAAGGGTCTGAGGAAGACACGAAGCTCATCCAATCCTTACGGGCGATATTCGAAAAATAGTACTTTTATCACTATAGGAAATATATTTTAACTTTTAACAAATACTAAAATTTTCAACAAGATTTTTTCACTTCGAAAATATTGTGGATAACTGATTTGCTTATTCGTATTTCATTCATAATGATACATAAAAAATGAAAATAAAATTAGAAAAGAAAAAAAAAACACGTAACAATGCGAGTGCATTAATTTAGGAAACAAAGACACAAATATAGTCGGACGAATAAAATTCCGGACGAATAAGTCCAGACATAACTCGGCGCGTTGGCTCGGTTCGTACCAGTATCGCAGAAGCATGTAGCAGGTCGTACGGCGCATGCACGACCAACTTTACACTTCTGTTCTCCTGATACCGTCGACACCGTAATACCTCGATGAGACTCCCAGAGAGTTGTTAGTTGTGCTTCATAACAAAGTATGCGCATGCACGACCAACTTTACACTTCTGTTCTCCTGATACCTTCGACACCGTAATACCTCGATGAGACTCTCGGAGAGTTGTTAGTTGTGCTTCATAACAAAGTATGCGCATGCACGACCAACTTTGCACTTCTGTTCTCCTGATACATCCGACACTGTAATACCTCGATGAGACTCCGAGAGAGTCGTGCTTCATAACAAAGTATGCGCATGCACGATCAACTATACACTTCTGTTCTCCTGATACCTCCGACACTGTAATACCTCGATGAGACTCGCTGCTAACATATTGCGACGCGTTACGAAAATAAAAAAGTTAATATTGAAACAGATAATAGTCGATTTTTGCTTTGCACGCTCTAAAATTGATGAAATTACTATTTTATTATTTTTTATAATTACAATAATTACAATATTTCATTACGATTAAAAATGAAACTACAAAAAAGAAAAAAACATTACGAAAAAAACAACTATACTTAAAAAAGCAACTATACTTAATAAAATTTATCGTTAATGCTCTTGAAATTTTTATTTATTTAATGACTTTTGGTGAAGTCTCGACTTATTTTCGATCATCTGAAACTATTATTTGGAGGTTCCTCAATTAATTTCAAAATGTATTTGACTATCAGTGATTTCAAAGTTTATATTCTAATAATTTTTTGTGAAGTCAATACTTTTTTTTTACGGCATCTTGTTCCATAACGTTAACGACATGGAAAAAAGACAAAAAGATTCAAAAGATCAATCAAATGTATGGGGACACTATGTTATTTCTCCGGGATCTCACGGAAAAAGTTGTGATATCTTTATAGAATTAAAGAAAAAAAAAAAATTACGCGGTTATGAATCGAGCGTCAGCGTACTGCGCTTGCTAAAGAAATTTCTTAGCTCGTATCAGGATCACAGCGGTATACGGTTAGTCGCGGCGCATGAGCTACCAACCGTATACTTCTGCGATCCTGATACCTCTCCTCGCTCGCCTAGCCCGGCAAGCGCCAGTCCTTCCCACTTCTCGGCAACGCGGTGCAAAAAGTGAGGGCCAGCGCATGCGTCAGGGCCAGCTGTAAACTCCTGTGATCCCGATACCTCTCTTCGCTCGCCTAGCCCGGCAAGCCTGGCTTCGATTGGGCGCCAGCCCTTCCCACTTCTCCACAATCTCGCGCGAAGAGTGGTGGTAAACGAACTCTTCGATCCTCGTGTACTCCTGATACCAGGCGAAATTTTCAATACCCAAATTCATTGCGTATCGGTTGTTTCGAGGACTCGCATATGCGATCTTATACGTTCGTGCTGTTTTGCTCCTTCTACCATATACTTTTTCATGATTCAAAAAATTTATTTGAAACTGTTTTTTTTTCTCTTTTTATTACTTTAGTATACAATTGTGAACGAGGCGCATTGAATAAATAATGCACATTTTTTAACGTACAATTTTGACGCTCTTTTGCATTTATCTCTGGAAAATTAAGTCGCATCTCGTATATCGTTTTTTCAAATTGTATTTAATTTTTTTTTTCAAACAAGTATATTACGGAAATCCACATTTATCGTTTGGTTTATTTCGTACGTCGTACGGAATATGTATTAACTCTTCGGTAAGTTTGGCCATTTTCCAGGGTCACTTGTAGCTCAAAGCAATATAAATATTATTCCGTAAGCGCTTTGGTTTCGATGCGTCGATCTCAGGCGCTCCAAAGAGAAATCGTCGTATCCTGTTCTCATATTTATTCAATTTATTACGAAATATCACTCGAAATATACGCGCTGGCAATGCACCTTTGTTAACTAAAATTTTGATCGAACGACGATCGTAATTGGATTAATTTGATCGAAGGAGTCAGAAACAGAGAATAATCCATCAAAACATAATGAAAAAAAAACGAAGTAATTTTGAATACTCAGGTTCTCAGCTGGTAATCGAAATAAGGATGACGAAATTCGAGCAAACGGTGGAGCAGAGTTTATCGGTGAGATCGAGTATGCGTTGGTCGAGGTGCGATACACGGGGGAAATCTTTTACTCTCTCTCTCTCTCTCTCTCTCCCTCTCTCTCCCCCTGCTCCCTTCCTTTCTCTTTTTCTCTTTTGCTCGTGGGGGTGGATTCTATTCCGGTAAATGTGGACGATCCAAAATTAAACGACTCGAAACGCACTACAAGAGCACACGAAGAAGCAGCTCATCTTATTCCTTGACTGCTTCGTTGAAGTACACGCACGAGGAAGAAAAACGATCGTGTCGATTGATGCTTCAACATATATTTTCTCGTAGGCGAAATAAACTGGAACGATTTCCTCCTTCTTTTTTTTTTTTCTTCAACCTCCCAAAATCCATTGTTGATTTCCCTCGAGCCTTCACACTTCGTTACAGCGGAAATGACGCGATCTTATTTCATTTTATTTCACATTTGGAATGAGCTTCGCGCTTCTGCTAAAAACTATTGTCGCGATCAGCGTCATTTTTTCTTTCGTCACTTAAATTTTTTTTTTCTTAAATCTTTTATATCTCTGGGAATGTGAGAACGAAGAAAAAATCATTCGTTCGGAATAAATTTGATTCGTTATTGAAATTGTTTTATTTTCAAAATTATTCGATCGAACCAGCACGAATAAAGAGAAAAATAGAGTCTGAATTTGAAAATTCTCGAATCACGGATCACGGGTGGGTGCGAGAGATTATTCGTTGTTGTTCTTTTTCGATTTTTCTAAATTTTAATGTAATCCGGAAACGAGAAAGCGGTCGCGATCCTATTAATACATATTCAGGGGGTGGGGGTGGGATAGGAGGAAGGATTTCACGCGCCCGAGAGAGGGATATTTTCAATGAATCGAAATAAATCGGCCGAAGAGTGGAAGAGTGGGAGAGAGAGAGAGCTGAGAAGCTACTAAGCAGAGAGGCTCCAAGCTCCAAAATGTCGAACGAAGCGCGTGCGCGCGAACCGCGTCTCGAAAAGTCTTTTACCCGCATCCGCCGACGCCTTCTTCTTCCTCTTCTTTTTCTTTCTCGTCGTCGTCTTCCTCCTCTTCTTCTTCTTCTTCTTCTTCTTGAATGAACGTACGGATCCAGTTCTCCTCGAAGTGTCTCCACCCTCGCACACATTTTCCGCACGAAGGACGACCGATCCGTATTTTACAACATTTTCATAATTCGTTCACTCTTCTTACAACGAAAATATATATTTTTTCACTCGGAACGTCAAATAATCTCGAATTCCAATAAATAGGCGATCGAGAATGCGGTCAAATAATCGGTAAACAAGTTTATTGTCAATCGTTACAAGTTTTCCTGGATGTCTGCGCGACAAAAAACAAAGGGTAACGTTAAATAATTTCTTACTAATTTAAAGTAAAATGCTATTCCTCTATCGAAATAACTCAAATTTTGACAGTTAACTTGACATTTGGTCATTTCAAAGCGAAATCGCTTTGAACGGACTGGTAACGGAATGGTTTGTACAATCATAAAAATTGATTGATCAACGCGATAGATTCGAATGATACGTTATTCAAAAAGTTTGCCATTCGAAACAAAATTTATCGTGATTTTACAATTTTGTACGCGAACGTTTTTATTTTCTCTACTATTCTTCGAGTTTGCTAATATATTTTATTCGTCCTCTTGCTAACTTTTTTTCTTTCCGCAAGCTTTTCTTCTCCCCGAGCTTTGCAGCTGAGATATTTTTCGTTGCTCCGAAACTATTTTTCAATTCGGATTTAACAAAAACGTGATCACCGTTCGACGAAAAAGAAAAAGAAAAAAAAAAGGAAAAGGAAAGACGATCGCGAGGAGGAAGCCAAAAATAAGAGTAAGACGAGCAGGGTGTTGGTAGAGAATTTGCTCCGGACGAGACCAATCTAAACAAACTGAAGAAATCATATAGGACGAAGAAGAGCCAGCAGCAGACCCCTTAAAATGTTGAATAAACAATTGCATCGGTGAATTATTTTTTTACCGTAAAATTCATTGATTTTCATTCGCTCGCGAGTCGATTGGATCCGGTCCAAACAATAACATCCGTCAAAAAAGATGTATCAAAAAAAAAATGTTATCATTTATTTATCCCGCGTGGGAGAGTGAAAAAAGTGCTGAAAATTACAAACACGAATTTCATAAATAATAATTAATGAGAAATTTGCATGATCTCCGTGCGGATTGGCAGTGCACTCGCTAAATAAGAGAAGGAAGCATACGCAAAGATATAGGGATAAGAATATTAAAAAAGCTTATGAAGAGCCCCATGGACCGAAGAGACATCCGGTTATCTCCCGAACAACCGGTCACCTTCGTCATTTCTTGGAAAATCTAATTAGGCTCTCTCTCTTTCTCTCTCTCGCTCTCCTGCCTGTATTCACTCTTTCGTGTACCATTGAAACGCATAGAATATTACTCTTGAAACTTGCGGAACACAATTTATTAGCCGGACGCGTATGGATAGTTGAACAAAAAACATTGCGCCCAGTGGGATAAAAAATAGAGGATCATTGGGGGAACGAATCGAGATATTTTGATATGAAAATTAGTATGCAAATATAATCATTAAATTTTTCGATTTTCGATTTTCGACGCTGTATATATTCTCCATCGTCATGCACACGGGCATTAAGCTTCGCTGCTTATTTCGACCCTGCTCGCACACACTCGCATTCGCATCAATTTGGAGATTAAATTTAGCTCCCCCGCCAGAGCAGACTCATCGACCATTGAATAACTTGTATGCATATATATTGTTACGAAAGAAATGAAAAAAATGTTTAGACTAAAAGGCACGATTGGGAGAGAGTGAAAAGGAATGACGGTTTTTAGCTTTCGCGCGCATGTTCGTTGATTCAATAATTAAATAATCCATCAACGCAGGCTCAAATTCGATTACGTTGGAGCGAAATGAATCTTGCGCGGTACCGAAGGATCGTCGTCGGGAACGTCATGATCGAGAATGAAATCGGGAGTGAGCAGGGAGTCTGACGTCGGTCGAGGATTTGTCTTTTTCCGCTTTGCTGCCGTTGTACGATAAAATTCGCCAGCAAAGGGGAACAGGCCGATTCTTCCGCGTCCTCATCAAAAGATACTTGGATAATATATATATGTCTCAAAATTACGAGTGTAAATTCGAGGATGAAACGTGAAGCGGAAGAAGCAGAAAAAATAAAGAGAAAGAAAGCCAAAAATAGAGAACGATGCTGAAAAATGATAAGTAAAAGGGGGCTTGGGAGAGAAATTATCGGCCAAGGATTAACGGGCCTATTCCCGACTTTGCGCGGTATTTCCGTCCTCGCGTGTTCGGGGAGCTCTTCTCAGCCGAGAGAGATTCTCTCGTGTCTTCGTGCCTGCGGATCTTGTACACACATACATCGCCGCCGTCGCCGCCGCCGCCGCCGCCGCCGCCGCCGCAGTCAACGATGCCACCCTCGCATTTGGGAGCTTTTTCCTCTTTTTTTTTTTTTTTTTTTTTCTTCCTTTTTTCATCTCTTTCTCGTGTTATTTATCCTCTTTGCAACTATTTAACGCAACATTCTACTGCTGGACGTTTCGCGTTGCCTCGTTTCTCAAATTCTCTTTGAACGCGTTAAACTCTCCAAAAGAGACGAGCGAAATAAAAAACGATGGAGCGAAAACACGAAATATTTCACAACCGCGTGACTTAAACCCAAATAACTCGCGAATACTCGTTTTCAAAAACAATCTCGCGTCAAATGAATTCTGAAACTCCGGTAACCGTTGAAATTTGAGAGAAAATATTAGAAAATAAATGTTGGAGAAACTCCAAGAATCATTATCCCATGAATATTTATTCATTTTTTTTCTTTTTTTCTTTTTTTTACCTGCTTCTTCAGAACCGACATCTATATTTTTCATCCTTCAATTTTCTTCTACTTTTTTTTTCAATTTATTTTTTTCATCGTACCTTCGAGCGATGAATTATTTGAATACGCGAATATACGAAATTTCAATACGCGAGGAGTAAAATTGAGGGAGTTTGCACCAGATATTCGAGACAGGAAATCACGGCGTGTTTACTCGCGCGGGGCTGCCGAAGGGGAAGGGGAAGGGAAGAGGGTGAAAGGGGTCGGACAAGTTTTAAGAACCCCATAACTCGTAACTTCGGTTTAAATTTAACTCCCTGCCGGTCGGAACCACGTATATACGCGCGCTATAACGAACGAAGAATTTAGTGATAGATCGCCAGACCGTGTATAAAACATCGACGCTTTAAAATCTCTCGGGTTTATATATAAAACGTTTCTTCGATTCGTGAAACGTTGACCGACTCAATCGTTAAATTGTTGCTCGAAAAGAAAAAAAAAAACTAGTAAGAATAATAAAACAAAAAGTAAGAGACTTCGCGATTGCATTTGTACCAAGAAAATTGATAATATTCAAGAAATATAATCATCGATATCATTACCGAAAATAAAATGGACGGTTTTTACGAATCTATAAATTCCATTTTACGGTGATGAAAAAAAAAAAGAAAGTTTGCAGCTCGAGTAGCTGGAGCCGCCACCCTCGAAATTTGACAAAAATTTATATTTCTGGCAAAGCAGAAATGACATTTCGAAAGAAGCCTCCAATTGTTTTATATATCACGTCGTTGGACAAGAGAGTAGACGTATCATATGATATATTTTTCAGGCTTGAAAAAAGGAAGAGGAGGAAGAAGAAGATGATGAGAACGAGGAGAAGAGAAGATAATAATGTGTGGTATGGAAAATTCGTGAGGGGAAGAAACATGCACTAAATGTCGCTCTTGAGCGAAAGACGAATTAGTAAGTACGTCGCGGTAAATCATAAATGTTGGACCCGAGCGCGTCGCGTTCTGTTTCTCCGCGAAATTCTCCTCGGTTCGTTTACACGTATTGAAATTTTACTGACGCAACACCGGATAAACCAAATCCACGCAGAATTCTCATTTTTTATCATAACAATTATATCGCATATCATGTACATTATGAGCAATCAATAAATTTTTTATTTCTATTGAGTCTGATATGGAACCCCCGGTAATCTGTTTTTTTATTCCAATTCAAAAGCCCCTATACAGAGGTGAGTATAAAAATCCCAATCTCGACGATTTATAAGAAATTGTTAGGATTTAACGGTTTTGATTTTAAGATTGAGGGGTATGAGAATGGAGAGGAAAAATTAAAAATGCACGCGAACAACATTATTTTCGGGCTCTACTGCTTCGACGATTAATGGAAGTCAAGAGATAGATACTCTCGCCAACGCGTGTCCGCTCATCCAAAAAACGTCTTCGCACGAATGATGCACTATTCGCGTGGGTGAAATTACGAGAACCCGAGGCGAGCGATTTCCTCGCCAAATTACATGCATCTGTTACAAAATCTTAGCTCTTCACGCCGCAGCACAGTTTTCTCTTCCTGCTCTCTCAAAAGAAAATATGAATAATCGATGAATCACGATTAAAGAGCCACGAATGAAACTAAAATTTCAACAAATATGAGCAAAAAGAATACACATGATTACAAACCCGAAAAGATAAAAGTGCAAAAACAATATAATTAAATAACCGTTTCACCGTTTCAAAAGGGCGCCTCGAATAGGACGCATGCGTAAGAAGCGTCCGCGTTCGCTTCTCATTTTCCGGTGAGGACTTCTGATGTGCTGCGCGCGCACGCTCAACAATTCCTCCTCCGCCGTCGCGTCGTCGTCGTCGTCCCCGGCGGCGGCTGACAGATTTTCATGCGACTGCGCGCACACGCATGCACGGATACGTACGTACGTCGACGATGGGATCAGAGCAAACACAAACAAAATGGCGGTTGCGCGCAATGGTCTGTTTATTTACTACGTATCGTAAAAGCGATAAAAAAAAGTCGTAATCGTTTTCGATAAAAGATAATCGAGCTGTCAGGAATTCGAAAATTAAAATGACAGTATAAAACAACCAAGAATAATACAAATGTGTCGTAGATTTCGGCAATTGATGAGAAATTAGTGCAAGTTTTTGGAAACGTTGAAAAGTGATTGTCAAGAATCTGCTGCTGAAGAGACAAAGAGAGAGAGAGAGAGAGAGAGAGAGAGAGCGAGGGAGGGAGGGAGAGAGAGTGATAGAGTGAGTGAGAAAGAAAAAAATAAAAAGACATCAAAGTTTGTGACTGCGAGAGGGAGAGACAGAGATAGAGACATTGACGCTCTTATATTGCGTCTTTTCTTCATGGTCATTATTCGGAAACCAAACATAACCTATTTGTTGTTCCGTGTTGGGTAACTTGTTTGCCCCGTACCCCGCTGTCCACCCTCCTCCGGTCCTGCGTTTCGCGCTTCTCGAAACTTCCGCCATTTTTTTTCGTACAACTTGTGTCAGGCAGTTTTTTATTATTTTCTTTTTTTTATTTCGAAGAAATTGATCAAGTTTCGATTCACGATGCAATGTATGGGAATAAGCTGAGAAACGTCGATGACGAGTCTCTCCTTGGAATTTCGAGCATGGCCGACGAAGTATTGCCGGCGAGCTTGGAAAAACTCGAAATTGATCGCGCTTCGATCTCAACCGTCGAGCATTCGAGGTAACTTGGTTTTTTAAAAACCCTCTTGTTTATACCTACCTCCTCCTCCCTCCCCCCCCTCCCTTCCCCCGTTTTTAAAAGTGCAAATTCGAATATGGCCTCGATTTCGAAATCTCAAATTATACGTAAATATCTTTCAAGGTCACACTCCGTGTGCCAGTCAACTCTTTCCAATTCACTGTGTTCTCGTTCGTATTGTTTACCTCTTTCGTTATACTCCATTCTAATTGATCTTCGGTCGAGAACGGATTTTTTGTCACTTCGCTGACAGTTACAATAGAACGTAAGTTTGTTTAAATATCCGTGGTTTTTAAAATCCTTTTTCAATTAAAACTTACGTGAAAAGGTAATGGAAATTTTTTGTAAGAATTTCATTTTTTTCTTTGTAAAAATATGTTTACTTGATGAAAGGATCAAATTTGAGGGAGGACGTTTTATAAATTTCATTCGAAAAAAAAATTTTCCGAGATTATTCCATTCGTTCGAAAATTGAAAAATGCGTTTATTTCGAAGTTATTATGACAAACAATTGTTTTTTTTTTCTTTTCAGAGGGGAATCGAGCGAGCGATCGAAATCCCTGAATCCATTCGGTTCGAGCTCGAGGAGTGTGAAATCGCAAGTAGACACGAGTTATTTATTCAGGCGAAGATCAATGCCGAACAGGCCAACACCGAGTTTCGTGAGTCCGCGCGGAGTGCAGACCACGTCAAATTTCAAGTCATCGCGAAGCAAGACGCTTTGTAATCGTCCTCGGAAAAAAGAAAAAAAAATACTGAGGGAGGCTGTATTAAAATTGAGCGATTCGAGTACGGGTTCGAGTTTGAGTGAAAATTTGGCCAACACTTTGTTGAAGGAGGCTTGTAGATTGAGCATTTCGACTCTAAGCACAAGAATCTTCGGCAGTGGTAATGCAACGAAAGATTTTCGAGCTCTGAATCCAAGGGATAAACCGGACACGAGAAGGGTCAAGGACGATGCGAGTATACCGGTTGAAAGTTTCGAAACGAGCAGTTTTCAAAGAGCGCGGAGCAACACAATGCCCAGCTTAAAAAGGAGAAGCCCCGGACCAGGAGGAGGAGGAGGAGGAGGAGGAGAAAGCGAAAGCGAAACTTCGAACGTTCAAACACCAGCGCCCTCGACATCTTCGTCCTCACTTCCGGTCCCCAACGACGCCAGTCTCAATTCCCAAAATGGTGGACAATCCTCGAGCACCGCTTCGTCAAGCACTTGCTCCGTTCAAGCCCGAATCTCTCCTCCATCCTGTGACGTAACCATCGACGAACTCGCCAGCTACTTCGAGGAATTCGTCCATATTCCAAAGAAGATGTCCCACATGGCTGAAATGATGTACATTTAAATTATAAAGACCCCCCCGATTTCTCCCTCCCAATTCGTTCCCATATTTTCCAATTTTCAACATCAATGTAACTTTTTTCAGAGGTTTCGACCTTTTCAGACAAAATTCGGCCTTCCAGGCTTACCCGTTCTTTCATGCTCGCCAAAGTCAATCGGAGCGCTCGTCCTCGTAATCAACAAGATTACAGAGCGATGCGCTATTTGAAATTTCAACAAAGTTTTTTTTTTTGTCTCTTGTCAATTCCCAACTTGTTCAAACTTACCTCCGAGACAAAACGAATATGATCAAATTTTGATGTTAACGTAAATTTGTGGTTCCCCTATTGAACACAAAATATCAACTTCGCTGTGAGACGAACTGTTGAATGAGGAATTGAAAAACCTTTTCCTCGAACGAGTCCTACGATCAATTTTTTCCTTATTTCTTTTGAACCCGTTGATCGCTCATTTTTTAAATGGAATATTGTTTCAATATGTCCCTTTTTCGTGTCGTTCTTCGCGTCCTTATTTCCTACATAAATTATATATATATATCTACATGTACGATAATGATAATTATTATGATAATAAAGAATGGTTAATAAAAGAGTGCGAGTATTGAGCAATTTTTTTCACTCTGTCCAGAATTTTAATATTTTCAATGCAAGTTCTGGAAAGTTGTACATTTTTATCAAAATTATCATTATTATTATTATTATTATTATTATTATTATTATTACTTCAGATCATTGGCAACTAAAAAAATGATGGGTGATGAAAAACAGGAACGAAATCTACAAATATTCGAAAGGGCCTGTTCAAGACATTTTTCTAGCCACAATAAAAATTACACAAACAATTACTCGAAATTTGTTTGACTTGTGATAAATTTCATAGGGGTGAATAAACTATATATATAATTTTTTTTCTTTATCTTCATAGGCTTATAAGATAATGAAATACAATCATACAAATTAATTCGTAAATGTGTACTTAACGATAATAAGCTTTGGTTCGTAAACAATATAATAATTGATTAATCGTGAATGAATTAATTGAATGACAACGACGACGATTTTACTACGAATAAATGTTGCGTGACAAGAAAATCATTCGAGATTTTCCGGATGAAAATGTGTGCGAGATATTTGCTTCATCTGTTTTTAGTTAACAATCCAATAATCATCATTGGATCGATTGTCCTCGGGATTTTCGAGGGCAAACACAAATAACCTAGTTCGAGGTAATTTTTCAAAATTCAAAGTGGGGAAATTCGATACAAAAACGGATGAGGTCTGCCGACTACTATATCACAGTTTGGTCGAAAAAAAAAAAAAAACAAAAAAACAAAAAAACAAAAACAATATTTCCACTCGTCCCATGGAACATAATAAGCCACAGGATAAACGATTAATCGAAGATCTGTTATAAGAAAAACTAGCTTCCGCCAAGTTTTTTTTTTTTTCTTTTTCGGTAAGTATCGTGAAAAATATTTCTTAAGTACGATTGATACAAAATGGCAGTAGGAATTATCCTGGAAAGAAATACGCGTGGGCATGAAAATGAGGTTTTTTCTTCTGCTGAGAGCTTGTTTCAGTCAATTTCTTGCTCTTCGATCATGATTAATTCGTCGTTCATTGCAATGCACCGTGACAAATATTCGAGTTGATGCGAAAAAAAAAAATCGTAACGTTCATCCAAGAGCATTCGATTATTTTTTTAAAATAATTCGAGATTGCAAAAAACTTGGCCTTTTTTCGTGTGGTTGACACTCGAAAAGTTGTCAAGCCATAAAATCTCATTTTCCTGTCCATACGTAACACAAGAATATGGACATAAATGATGAATCGAAGGGTGAACGAAAGTTTGAGGAGTTTTTCTGGGTTATGACGAAGCGAAATTGGAATGCAAGTTGGGGATTGGGTGGGAAGGGAGTGAGTCACGAATCAATACGCGGGGTCAAAAAATGTCTCATTCCTCTTTTTTCTCTTTTTTTTTTGGTCTGTATAAAAAGATTTATAGAAAAAAGGGAATAAACGTATTTCTTCTTTACTCTTTTTCGTTTTCTCTTTAAACTCTTGTTGGACGTTATACTATAATAGTTGATCCGACGTTTCTAAAACGCTGTCGGACTTTTCTAAAAAATTGTTCATTTTTATCTCGTAATTGATTAGTGGCTACGATCGTGACAAAAGACTCCATTTTTTTTCTAAATCCGCGATCTGAAAAACCTCGTAAGAGAATTTCAATGATTGAAAAATAGAAAAAAACCGGAAACTCACTGTTTTCGAAGTCTTGATACAAATTTTCGCAGGAGAAAATCATAAAAAAATACCAGTCCCTCCGAAGACCACGAAAAAATAAGTTAGCAATTGAAACCACAATTTTTTTTTAATGAGAATGACGTTTCAATTGATTCTCAAGAAGCAAAGATATTATCGTCAGTCTTTTTTCCACATTGAATACCAAAAAATCCTTGTAACTCTTTGCGACGATCGTGAACCAGAACAAAAAAAAAAAAAATGAAAAAAAAGTGATAAAAACCGTGAATTTTTTCTTCTCCACTCTATCGATCCGTGAATTCACGTACATTCACATGTATATGAAAGTATGTGTGTGTCTGTGTGTGTGAGAGAGAGTATGATGGATTATTCGTACTAACGACACAAACTATCATCTCGTTAACCTTTTTTTTTCAATTACCAGCGAACGAAGTGTTTTTTTTTGTTTTTCAATTTAAAAAAATGCGACAAAACGTGTGTACTCCGTTCGCTAGGATTTTTCGGTAGGACGATTCTAGGATCTAAACTAAAATCTGCTGTCTTTTCGTTCCTTACTATTTAGTATAAAATTTACAATTTTTTTTCACCTTTCTCCATCTCTCTTCTTTTTTTTGTACGAGTAACACATCGATGACTTGAGTCTTAATCTTAAATTCTCGTCTTGTACGTCCTCTTTCTCTATCGATTTTTTAATCATCAAATTGTAGGAATCTATATATATATATATACGTTTATACATGCGAAAGGAACTTTACGGGAATGTTCCGTTTGATAGTTTCCGCCATTTCTTTGCCACGAAGTCCGGATGAGCTTTTTTTTTTTTAATTCAATTTATTGAATAATGTCTTCCGTCTTTTCCTGTGAAATGGGTAAAAACCACTGAGTATAAAAGTCTCGATTGATCTCGATACAGATAACCTTTTCATGATTTTTGAATTGTCTTGTCAATTGGAACGTGGCGAAAATTTTCAAACTAAACTTCCACGTGAAATACCTCACGTATACACATAAATATATATGTACATATATAAAACGCTGATATACTCGCTACAGTATATAATTCGCACTCACTCGTCAAATTTCAACACTCACACAAAAATCTTATCAGATTCCCGCACGAATCACACACACACACACGCACACCAGCACACCTCGTATAATTAGTAACTCTCAGTTTTTTCTTTCTTTTTTTTTTTGTTGTAGTTTTACTTTTCATTTCTCGTCTCGAAAATTCGGGACGAAAATTTATCAAGAAATCATAATTTTTTTTTTCGTTATCATATATTATAAATTTCGTATAACTCTTTTGTTCTTTTCTCTGCCACCCAATTTACGTCGTTATCGCAAGGAGAGAGAGAGGAACGAGATAAAAATAGTCTGGTAAGCATCCGATGACCGTTCGAATCAACAATTTTTTGTTGCTACGCTTTTGTTTCGAAAAATTTTACGCTGAGAATATCACAACCAAATGATTTTTTCTCGCTCTCACCTGCTCTCTCGTTTCTTTCTCTTCCTTTTATCTCTAGTATCTCTAAAGGTCGTTTTGTGCTATAGATTCGAATTTTGTTTCTTTTTTTATTTCGTTTGCTATTCTCGAGCAATGTTTTTTTTTTTCAAAAGTTTTTTCATTTTCGTTCTTTTCTACAAGTTTGTTTTTCCAACAAGCATTTGCCAAGTTTTTTTCAGTCGCTAATTCGTACGCTTGTTTCTTCAATTTTTCCCGTGCAATTGTTCTGTTTCGTTAAGAGTTTACGTGAAAAAGTTTTAATCTTATGACTTATATAAAAACTCTTATAATCGATTCTTTTTGCTTTTTTTTTTCCCTTTTCATGGCACACAAAAATTTGTCCCGGTTCCTCAAGGAACGAGCTTCGTTCTGGCAGTGTTTTTGAGACTCAGTTTTATTTTTCTTTTTTTTTCTCTTTCTTTTTTCGTTAGCGATTTTTGACACGTGTTCGATATCGAAAAATTTTCGAGCTCAGAATTTTGGTGCTTGGTCGGTTGAGAAAAATTTGAAAAAATTCTGATCGTTTTCGTACGTTCGGAAAATTGGTTTTCTATAATGATCGTGCCAAAGTTTTATCATCAACAAATTCTTCAAACGATCATTGAGATCTTACATGTTTCGTTGGCCGAAATGAATCCGACGATCTTTTTCCTTTGCAGTATTAAAAATATCAGCGAATCCATTCCGTACGACGATAAGAGGAAGGGTCGAAACATTTGGCACGATAACAATAAAAACTTGATTTAAAGATCATTTTGTGAAAGTTGGAATCATAACAAATTTTTGGCAACCGTGCCAAGCACAAAGAATCGGATTTCAAAAAAGTTTCATCCCGGAAGAAAGGTAAAAAATCGTTAAGAAAATGGCGGTCGGGATTGGGGGGTTAAAAAAAACAAAAGAAATCAAAGAAAGTGGTAAAAGTTTGGAAAAGAAAATATGCATGAGAGAAGGAAAAAGAAGAGACTCGGAGCTCAACAATAAATACCATAAAACTCCATGGCACAATTAATATGAGGAGGATGAAAATGTCCATGGGGTAATGGATGTCCATGCAAATGGGCCCTGTATCAGTCCGTCGGAGGTTCGAGATAAGGTATTTCGCTGGTAACGTTGAACGATTCGAAATAGTGATTGAGAAATTCAAAGGTGGGACGTTTTTCTGGGCTGGAGTCCCAGCATTGGAGCATGAGACGATAGATAGTGTCGGGCAGGGGTTGATTAGGAGGCTTGGGCATTCGATAGCCTTTCTCGACTTGTTCGATAACTTCGCGTCCATGCATACCGGGATAGGGGACTTGTCCATAGGTGAAAAGTTCCATGAGTAAAACACCGTAAGACCAGACATCGGACTTGATGCTGAAACGTCCATAAACAATGGCTTCCGGTGCGGTCCATTTGACCGGAAATCGACTGCCTTGTTTAGGACAATATTCATCATCTTCGATAACCCTTGCCAGACCGAAATCACAGATTTTAGCACGATTTTTCTCCCCTATTAGAACATTTCTCGCTGCTAAATCACGATGTATCAATTGTTTAGATTCCAAATGCTCCATACCGGAAGCAACTTGTGCAGCGATATAAATCAAATCCTCGAATTGCATGTATTTGCCATCGCCGGTACGTAAGAAATCGATTAAGCTACCGTTGCACATGTATTCCTGGACTATGTAAATCGGCTCCTCCTTCGAGCAGACCGCGTACAACGCGACCAAATGTCTGTGCCTGAATTGTTTCATTATCGCTGCCTCCTGCAAAAACGCCTCCGTCGACATCGTACCCGGACGCAACGTTTTCACCGCTACCTCGATCTTGTTGCGCCATTTTCCATAATAAACCTCACCGAAATTGCCGTGACCCAATTTTCTGATCAACTGAATCTCGCTACGATTTATCTCCCATTTGTCCCGCAATTCCGGACCCAAATCCCACATGTCCGGCTGAGGCTTTGGACACGGCTTCGCTAATACGTGACAGAGACCCAGGGCATTTTCTGCAAAAACAAAACAAATCCACAAATCATACTCGGTTACTTCATTCGTTTCGAATGCTTTCTTTTCTCGATTATTTACTGCTACTACTACTACTACTACTATACTACCGCGTGCGCGTTGATGCGCGATTCGATTTCTTGTATTTTTGTGCAACAAACAAAAAAAAAAAAAAAAAAAAAAAAAAAAACACTCACTGCTGTAGGCCATAACGAGTGCCGGTAATGTAGGGAAAGTTTGATTGGTAGCGATGAAAAAGCCGCCATTGTCGAGAGGTTTGATTTTGTAATGTTTGACATGATGTCCCCGGCCTTCCTCCCAATCTTTCACGGAGAGGCTGTAACCGCGCGGATTGTGCTCGCTCGGTCTTACGAGAAACGTGCCACGAGGATTTTCATCGACCAGAAGAAGCTTTCCCGCTTCTTTTCTCGATACGTTCTCGAAGAACCAGCTAATTGGACGAATAAAGATAAAAACATTCGATGATTGGTACAAATTTTTAAAATTACGTCAAAGAAAGAGAGAGAGAAAAAAAATAGGCATTAATAGTGAATTTGTATGAAATTGGAGATGAGAAAAAAAAAAAAAAAAAAAAAAAAACTTACTCCTCGCTCTCGACCGAACGTTCAACGGCCACAAAATTCCAGGGTATCAAACCTTCCTGAAGAGTCCTGAGATGCAAAACTCTCCACCAATCGTGTTCCGAGTCATCGAGAATTTCCATACGATCGCCCTTAACGAAACTTACATCGGTACTCTCACGAGCTGTGTAATTGTAAAGAGCAACAACTACTTTGTTCGCCCTTTGCGAATGAGCTGTAAATTTTTTTTATACAACAGAAAGAAATTCGTATAATTTTTCCATTGTTAATGAAAAACAACGATTGCGTTCAATCACGGCCAGCGACGTGTTTTGATATTTAAAGCGTATGAAAATTATAAAAATAAGAAATAAGATTAATCGATCAAACGAATTAAAAAAAAAAAAAAAAATGTGATAAAACGTCAGAAGCAATAATAATGTGACGGATAAATAAACGGGTAAATGGAATAAAGGAAAGAAAAAAAAACATAAAATACACACATGCAGGCACAACGACGGGTGAGCTTGTTTTACGTGGTTGATGCTGTAGCTTACAGGGGGTTGGTCTTGGTCGTATAATGTCAGCTCTGGCTTGAACCCCTCTTTGGTTTGGATCAGCGGTGTACCGATCGAGCGAGCCGCCATTACTGTGTTTCGAGACTAATCCCGTCTCAGCTTTCTTATAAACTGTCCCAAAAATGTTGTCAAATGTTACTCAACTTTCGCCTTACTTTCTCTCCACGAATAGATTAACAAACAAACAAAAATCGCAATTTCTCTTTTGTTGTTATTTTCGATGGATGAAAAAGAAAAAAAAAAAAAAAAAAACTCACCGATGGGTTGAGGCTCTTGTCGTTTGCTGCAACACTTGCCCATCTTGGAAACTCGCTCGGTTTTGTTTTTTTTTTTCCTCGAATGAATAAAAATAATTCGGGGCTTCGCGCTTGATTGTCCACCGAATGGTGACGATCCGTTCTTATCTGTTTCTCGTCGAAATGGAAACACGACGAGGTTCCATCTCTGCCGCTCTTTCACCAATTCTCACGAGCTCTCGCAACTGTAACACTTTATTCCTCTTCTTATCTCGAATTATTAATTACGAGCTAAAATCTCGTTCATTGTCTCATTATTGGTCCCAGGAAATTTCTGTAAAAAAAACCATTCGATATTTAATACATCTATGATGATATTTGATTTTTACGAAAATTTCGTAAATTTTTTTTTCCTCCTCAAAAACAATGACACAACGAGTGTTTTCCCGTGTTAGTTTTGCGGTATCGAATATATTGTCCGCGTATATTGAAATGAAAACATTAAATAGAGGGGTTAGAGAACTCTCTCCCCTATATAGGAGCAGCCCCAAATTTTCGTCGATGAGGCAACGACCAAGGGGTGCACGAGTACGGTCGCTGCTATATTCGTATTTCAATATAACTGCTTCGAAACGCGGACGCCATCTTCGTTTTCCACAACTCTTGTTTTTCCTCGCTTCTCCTCTCTCTCTCTCTCTCTCTCTCTCTCTCTTTCAACCGTTTCGAACCAGAAATTACACATCTTGGAGAAAAAAATAAAAATAGAACTGTCAATACTGAAAATATGTTGACTATTTTTGGAATTGAGAATGGTGAATCGCGGTGCTGCTCGAGTTTGCGGAACAAAAGTTTGTCCTATAGTTGAGAACCCAAACGGAAATGCCTCTTCGATCGTATACGCTAATAACTTGCGTGTACGTGAATGTGAATATCATATCTCTCACGCATATATATAAATATATTGTACGTACTCGAGCGTGTATTTCGTGTATATAAGGTCTCGTGTGTATATATATATATACGTTGTATACATAGGCAGCATACGAAGAAAAGGGATTCTTCTGCTTTCCGATCGAATATTCGATGCATGGCTGTTACTTCCTTCGCCGGTCTCTCTTTCTCTCCCTCTCTCCCTCCCTCCCACCTACCTACCTGTCTCATTCTATACAACTGTGAATTTTCTTTGTTCTATTATTCAATCGGTCAATGCGTAATACCGCTATTAAAAATAATAAAATTGAATGTATTCGTTGACTAAAAAAGTAGGAGAATAATTTTTCGTTCCCATTGCTGGTTTCCGTTTATCGCCGTTATACGCTGATAGCGAGGAATTTTCGGATGATCGACTCTCAAGGAGCTTAGAGAATCAAGGTCAAAGAGGTACTAACGGTACGACGTTTGATAGCTTTGAACAAAGGATTACTCGGAAGGAGTAAAAGATAGAAACAACTGAGGAAATGCAAAGACTCGATTTGGCCAGATTTTCAAATCTTTTTTATTTTAACGGCTAAGGATCGGCGGTTTCGGTGCGTATTCGTAATTGGCGTACTGAAATAAATGAAAAACGATTCCTTTCGTTTCTTTTTTCTCTCCAAATTCTTTTAAAATAAAAGCTATTGAAAATTTTGAATTCGGATTTGTGAAGTGAGCGAATAAATAATTTGTAGGGGGAAAACAAAAAATTCTGGTTCGAAAGAAACTGTGTGAATGGGGCCTTGTTTCGAGTGAAACGATTGGTGAAGCGATGGGAACGAAGCATCGATTTACGTATAAAAACAAATATGTCAAAGTGTTTTGATAAAAATTACAACGTTCGGGTCCTTTTAAATTTGATGGCCTCTTGGCGTTTGCCTCTCAAAAGCTTCTATTTAACGCGCGTTCCCGGCGTCATACGCTTATACCCACACGCGTGAAACACTTTTGATATCTCGAACGAAAGAAGAAAATGCTCTCGCAGGCCTAAAAGACGAAAGTGCTCGAAGCACTTGAGGAAAAATATGCGGTTTTATTATATTTCAAAGGAGCGATATACAAGAAAATTCCCACGATTTAGACTACCGGCGCGTCAGATTTTCCAAAATCATCGCCTCAACCATTTTTATTTATTTCCTTCATCCTCTTTTCGAATATTCGTTTCCCCCGATTTTTATAATTGCAAATTTTATGAAAAAATCATTAAATTCATTAGAAAATATTTTTTGAAATCTTTTTTTTTTCAAGTTTCGCCGTGAATCCGTTAATTGAGTAATAATAGCGTTTCCGTAAAGAGAGAGAGAGTTAGTAAAACGCCATGCGGGGTTTCGTCGATCGATCGGAGTAGGCTCATTCGCCGGAGACAAACTCGTCTCTAACCCCCCTCTCTTTCGCTCTATTCTACATTTGCCATGTGCGTGTCTACGTCAGAATGAAGATATAACGCTGATAAACAAAATTTGAGTATTAAATTATTAAATAAAGAGGCGAATCATTAAAATTCAAACGTATAGTGAAAGAGAACGCGAATAAGAGAGCGACGACATCATTAGAAAATATAACCAATGAAATGGTGTCAATGATATATTTTTGAGAAAATAAAAATTTCCACGTAAATAATTTGAAAATGAAATTTTACAATTTCTCTATGACGGAGTATTTAGCATAATTTTTTTCTTCATCGATGAAGAAGAATCCAATTCAGAGAAGAGGGGCGGACAACATTTGTTTTGGCACATCTGTGCGACGGAGGCGACCGTAACGCGTTCGTACCTTCTGGATTTAAGGTGCGCTGACCATAATTTTATGGCTAAAAGGAAGGTAAGGAGCGAAAGAAAGAAGAGCGCGGAAGGAGCCTCTGATTTGCGGCACATGCAGGGACAAGAATGCAAGAGAATAAAAATTAAAAAAGAAAAAAAAAAAAACAAGCAAATTTCGACATTGCGGATGAGTCACCATCTGTCAGACAGATTGCAAGTTTCTTTTGTACTTTAGGACCACATGGAATTTTTCTACGCGCGATTCTTCCTTCTTACACCTTGAGAGAAACTCAACGAATTGTCAAATGCCGAAACGATCGAAGCGACCGGTATACAGAGCTGACACTTTGAACGTATCTGTGAAAAACCAGAACGAACACGTACTTTCATAGATATTCGAATAATTTTTTCTCTCTCGCAATGCGTTCTCCCGGCGAGGTGCGACATAATTGAAAGTGGACGCGGAGAGGGATAAAAGAAGAGAGAGAGAGAGAGAGAAAAAAAAACTACGTGTCTCGAGGAGAAACGATTTGTATGAGGAACGAGCGCCGTGTGGACGGAGCTAAACATTGTTGTTGTTGTTGTTGTTATTATTATGAAAGCCAGAAACTCGAGCGAGAAGAAAGAGAGTGTGCCAGCAGGGTCCTGTTCAATCCACTGGATCGTTCGTATTTCATTATATACTTTCCTACTACTATACATCATGAATTACTCATATATATATACTTTTTTACTTTTAACGAATATATAGTCGAAAATACATAACATCCGTTTTTTATGCAAGTAAACGCGAATATCATGCATTTCGTATATACACATGTATTTGCTCCAGATTTACGATGTATCATATATACATATTATGCTTACACACGCGTCCAATAATATTCGAAAATTCTTTATGTACATATATAAAGACGTGTATTTACGTGCATATTGAAATTTCAATATATATTATAAAAGGTGTAGAACTAACCAGCAGCAAGAGTGGTTTCGAGTCGTCCTCTCTCTCTCTCTCTCTCTCTCTCTCTCTCTCTCTCATTCTCATTATTTTCTCTCTCGGTTGGCCTCTCCTTCTCCTTCTTCCCAGAGCTGCTCTCACCTCAACGCTTGTCGGGCTTTCCATATAATATCTATGGCTATATACATATATATATATATATATATGCACACGGGGTCTGTACTTGTTGCCTGTGATTGCCTACAGTCACATACACGCGCGTCTATACCTATATACGAATAGGAACTCGAGATATATACACGGCGTGTGTAACTTGCCCAGCAACCGCGTCTAAAATTGTCCTTGAGCCTTCGCACCTTTTTTTTTCTCGCTTCATTTTTCTTTGCGCATTTTCACCTCGATCCACCGCAATTACGATCGATTATTAAAATATTAAAACAATTCCACTTAAATTCCAATAAATATCGAGCTATTTTTCTATAATTGCCAATTAAAAAATTGTACACATTGGTAGAATATGATTACGGAGTATCGCGATGAGTCGATTGAGAAAAAAATGACAATTTCTCAATGAGATACAAGCAGCAGGAAGAACTCGCTGCCACGAGACTCATCGTGTTCTCGTGTGCTCGAATAATTGAATCTCGTCCAAGAAGAAGAGCCTTTCACGTATAACATATATATATATATATATATATATTGACATAGATGCAAGTAATATAATAAAATACCAAGAGTGTTGGACGAGTCATTGATCTCTCCGAGTAACGGGGCCACGAACTTTGACTCGTGTCATCCTGGTTCTTGATGGGCTATCTTCAATTTTCTACATTGTCAAATTTTAACGACCACATTCCTCTCCGGATATATATATATATATTATGTATTAGCATTATTTATGATGAGACTCGATTGTGAAAATCGTTGTCGTTCGATGCGACTCAACCGTATACTCGTCGTGTCGTATTATCATCAGGATGCAGCTCGAACGATCAAATTGTAATAAAAATGAAGGATTGTGAGAAAAAAAAACACGTTGAATCGAATCGATGAAAAAATAATAAAGAGGCTCATACCGCGGCAACTCTCGGTGTCCTCGCGTAATAGCCACAAGTTTGTCTCCGTCTCCCACTCTCTCTCTCTCTCTCTCTCTCTCTCCCTCGATAATTCAACGTGTGCATATACACAGAACACGGGGACAAGGGGGGGAAAAAAAAATCAATAACACACAACAGCGTACGAGGAGAGCGAGAGCGAGAGCGAGAGAGAGACTGACTCTAATCGAGGGTACACGGCCGGCTGCTGCTGCTGACCTGTGAGCAAATTAGCCGAGTCTCATTCTCTCTCTCTCTCTCTCTCTCTCTCTCTTTCTCTCTTTCTTCCAGTTACGTTCATCGGTGGCGAATGGACAACAAACGAATACGCCCGATTTACTAAAAATCAAATCGATCCAAAATAATATAAAAACAAAGAAATTAGAGGAAATTCACTTCTCGTCGCGGGAGAGAGAGAATAACGTTTCGACTCATAAAGAGCGTGCTTAGGGACAACCCTGAAAAATTTCTCGTTCGGTAAAAATCTATGGGAAATTTTTTTTCAGAGGAAAAAGAATCCAACTAAAAACCATTAAGTTAGCGGGGGGGAGGGGACTCTTTATCTCGTAGTAAATCGCGATTTTGGCTCTTCGCTGCAGTAGCGAAAGAATGAACGTGCCAAAGCGAGAGAAGAAAAGATAAAAAAGAGTGAAAGAGCGGCGAGAGAATGTTGGCGAAAATCCAGCAAAAGGATATTTCGTCTCTCGTGTTCACTTCGAAGCTATACACCAATCGAAGAAGAAGAAGAACAAGTCGGTACAAACCCGTTGAAAGGAAAAAAAAAACAAAAAAAATTCTCGTCGAGATGGAACAAAATGCGCTCGATCTGCAATTGCATTATCGTCATACATATATCTATATATTTTGGACGAGCGAGTACGTTGAAAAATCCGATAGATGGAGCGTTGTGATATGTTATTTATTCAATTTCGTTGGATATGTTTCAGGCGTAGTAATAAATCATGAAAAAAAAAAACAACAATTCGTTGATACTGAAACTGATAATATAATCATTCAATTTCTTCGGTAAAAAGATTGTACAATTTTTCCATGAGATTGAAAAGAGACGAATTCAAAAAATTTCACGTCCTTCTGTAAACAAGGGTTCGAACAAAACTCGCAACCTTCGCAACAATAATATAAATAATAATTGGAATTGATAAAAATTCATCAAAGAGTTTCGTGTCGGGTGTTGGGTTAAGAAAAAAGCCTGCCAAGATGGCAATCCGGTCTCGAGAGTGTGCTAAGCTCTTACTGAGAACACAGTGTGTCATGGATCTTTCACGAAATAAAAGAGGGAGAGAGAAAAAAAAGTACGGGAGACGAATGAGGAGAAGGCGGCTGCGGGAGGTAAAGGAGAGGAAAGCGAGTTTTCGTCGTCGTTTCTTCGTGAGTGTGCGCATTAGAGATTGATCGTCCATGACGCGTTACAGTTTACTTTTTTTTTTTTTTTAATGCTTTTCTTCATTTTATTTTCAAGTTACGGAAGAGAAAGAGAGACTGATGGAAATAAGAGTGTAATAATAAATGATTGATAATTTATTATGGATCGAGAACAAAGAGCGGCGAGGGGAAAGGGTGAAGAAAAGGGGAGCTGGGAGGGGATAATGTAGAAAGTTATTCTCCATAATTCATCGGATCATTGCATTTTTGACCAAAGTATTACACGCTCTATACGTGCATGTATTTGTGTGTATGATACGTATGTGTGCTAGTATGACGCCCCGAGTCATCGTCCCGACGAGAGACAACGGTACTCTTTTTACCTGCTATTCTCACACGCCCCGAGAGACCCCACGATTTATCGTGTTTTTTTTTTCTTTTCGTCTTCTTCTATGCTTATCCCTCTTCCTCTTCTTCTATTCGGACTACACGTATAGATGTGTATTATGGATACATAATTTTCTAGTCGTTTATCCCTCGAGTCGTTCGAAGGACCATTTGTCTTGTGGGGAATCAGCGTAAATACTTTGAGAATGCTTTTTTTTCTTCAATTTCTCTGTCTCGATAGAAATGTACTCTTGAGATTCGAGGATTTCGACGTCGAATCGTCAGTTGTATCTTGAAATATAGGAATTTCCTGTATAGCGCTTTTGTCACCTCAATTTTTCGTTCGCCCATTCAAGGGGTACCCAGCATGCTTCCATGGCTATTTTACCGAAATAGACCAAGCTCGTTAGAAAGTGAATGCATATAGCGTTGATTGCGGCAGGGGCGAGAATCAATACGCATGACTATGATAAAGATCGATTATATATATATATTGGTTCGTGTATCTGTGAATATGTATTTTTACCAAGAACCCACGCAAAGTGTGGTACAAAAATTGAATTTTAGATTCCGAGGACCGATAGCTCATTAAATTTCGAAAAGAAAAGTATCGAATTATTTTTCTCTTCGATAAGCCGTTCAGAAGATATCGCTTGATCGAGGAAAAGGGGCGTGGCGGGCGCCACACGCCACGCCCCCCTGCTCCCGGTAGGCGGAACATTCCCTCTCTCTCTCGTCTCAACGACGACGCGCATTGTTGATTACAAATTTAGCAATAGCTCATGAACGGTCAATCCTATCGAAAAATACCCAAGGACTTTTGTACTTTTAATTTCACGATGTATATAGATTCCGTTGCTCGTGAATTGAGACCCCCGGACACCCGATAGATCTATGAATATTCGAGGAACGGTAGACTCGTCATTGCGGTTGAACCGCGCGAACTATGTGGACATTATATATACGTATAATCCCGAATCTATCGCGCGATTGCTATTCCACCTAACCTATACGCGATTATCGTCCCAATGTTTTGTCTCTCTATATACTCTACATATATAATCGAATACATACATCCTTTTGGCAGAATAAGTAGCTCTCGTGTGCTCGTGCGCTTATAAACGAGGCCCTCGCGCGCGCGCGCCCGCACTGTTAAATGTCAATGGACTCTTCAAACTCTTGCGCGAACGAGTTGTTTTCTTCCTCAGGGATAACGTTAAATATCAATCTCATATCCTTTCTCTCTCAATTGACAAACATTCAAGTTATCAAATATAATTGCAATAACGCGACGCTCATCAATGACAATATTTTTTCATATTATTTTGATGGCTCGATCGACCCGTGTATCACGAAAATGAATAGAAACGTTATGAAATTTTTCTGGTTCAGTTCGCTCGAATGATTCATCGAAATTGAAATATCTTCGTAATTGGTTGGATGGAAAAAAAAAAAAAAAAAAAAAAATGAACAACGATTACTTGGTATACAACGTAATTTCGAATAGTATGCACTTTTATTATCGGCGACATTATCAATTCAGGAAAATGATTCAAACGACTCGTGTGAGTGAGAATAAAAAAAGGCAAATATGTGTTATCGAAGAAAAAACCGGAAGTGTGTTCTACCGATGAGCCATTGCGCGATAAGATTGCAGTTTATCCTGCTTGGCACCATGAGCCAAGACACGAGACGAGAAACACCGAGTAAAAAAAGAAGAATATATTAAAAACGTAAATAAAATAAACGAGTATTCAATAAGATTTGTTCGAAGGATTTGACCGGGTCCGAATCCGTCGTACTATTCAATTTCGTTAACCAACGAGAACTTGATATATATATCGCGTGCCATTCTCTCATTTCGTTCTTCCATCAATCAAGCCTAAGCCCCTCGAATAGTTTATTTTTGACACTTAAAATCGAGCTATTTTCATATCATTTTTTTTTCTCTTCGAATCTCGAAACACCAGCGATTCCACGGAATATTTCGCGACGCGATACATCGAAAATGTCTCGAAACAAATTTCATGATCGTTATTTTTAACAATCAAATTTACAGTAACGATGATCGATTGGATTTTATTTCAGTCATGATTCGTTTCATGCCATTGATTTGTATATATTGTAAAAAAATATCAATCAATAAAAAATTAATGTTTCAATCGTCAGATGTGATATAATGGACCAGTCGCATGGTGTATATTCAACGACTTCACAATGTTTGTTTGTTTTTTTTTAAATCGAAAATTCGTCGTGAAACATTCGGAAATTTGCAAGAAAATAATCAAACAACTCGAATATGAATAATCCAACACTCGCAAAATTTTGTAAGAAGAATGATGTAAAATTAAAATGAGGGGTAAAAGAGTATAAATCAATAATTTACAACATTAAAGTGTATTCAGCGATAAAAAAAACAAAAATATTCATTTCGGTCGGCCATCTTGAAAATGTCCCATATTCTTATAAATCCATTAAAATTTATACGTACTAAGGAAGAAAAAAAAACTATTCATTTTTCACTCGTCGAGTCAAGAAAAAAACGTTAGAGGTTTCGTGTACGGACGCCATGTTTTGTTTTTGTGGAGAAAAAAAAAGGAGAGAAGCTGGATGAAAAGGGCCATGGATACAGAGGAAAAACAAAAAGTAAGATAGAATGAGAGAGAGAGAGAGAGACAAACACATACAGGACAATGACTGCGATTGTGTCTCGGAGATCGAAACAGAATCTTGATCGTAATGGCGGTAGTTTCTCATACGAAAGATTAGAAAATTCGTTTCCTCAACAAAATAACCTAACGAGACACGAAAATGAACGCGAAAGTCGAATAATCCTACAACACCTTTAAATAAGGTAATTGAAAAATAAAATCTCTCAGTTGCAAGAAAAACACTGTTGGATTGCACCTTGTTTGATAATTAAAAAAAACCTGCGCTCTAAAAAATGCGCATGAAAGAGATCACGAGGGTGTCGGAGTGTGAATAATTTTTTTTTTCATTAATTAAAAAATAACAATACCCGTTTATAACAGAGATTTGAAATCTTTTCACAACGAAAAGTTTGTGATGCATATTTTTGGAGGCCTGGTAACAAGGTGGAAAAAAAACATTAAGAAAAACACAACAAAAAAATTATACCTTTCGCTCTCCGTCGTTGTCCGTGGAGCTCGTCGGTTCTTCGTGTAATCCCTCCAGGGGCGAAGCGTTCAAACGTCCTATCACTATATATATACATATGTGTATATGTGGGTGTATAAATATTACATATATATATTCAAATATATATGGAAAAATCGAAAAATGTGGGTGTTGATGCTACATCAAGTAGTATAGATCGTCACACGAAATATGCATAATGTAAACACACACACACACACGCTCCTGGAATAATCCTTTTTGAAATTGTCGATATTATTAGTTTTTAATTTTTATCCACCTTTGCCCGTCCCGCAATGCGCGATTTTTATTTTATATTCACGATTTATTCGATACGTAATGATATAAACTATCGAGACAATTTCTTTTGATCCAATACGAGAGAGTGTGAGCGAAAAAGATACGAGGAAAATGAACACAAACCCTCCCGTATATTGGCCTCGCTACTTGCGAAACTGCTTTGTGCTTTTGCCTTGCGCAGCCGGCGCGATACTACCCGGAGCCAGAGAACTCGCTCTCTCTCTCTCTCTCCCCCCTTCTACGCCCACTCGGCGCGCCATCTTTGTTCCCCTACTCCTATACCAGAGGACTCGCTCCCCTCTGTCGCGATCGTCGCGAGTGTCGCGACCCACGCGCCGAACCAGTGACGTAGCACCGATGTAGCGGCAACGATTAACTAGCCCCCCCCCCCTCGGCAATACGTCTATATTCGGAATGGGTTTTTGCACAAAACGCATATGAATTTAAAAAATGTGTTGATCGTTGTATGAAAAACAATGATTAATTGAAAAAGTGTTTACGCTGAAAATAATGAAAATCATAATTTGTATATGGAATGAAATTGAGCACAATTTTTATTGCTTTTCCCCATTCTACCGGGCGAAAAATATTTTCCGTGCGAACCGATTGACCAAGAACTCGACCTACTCTACATAAACAAATATGGTATTTTTTTTTTCTCAACTTATAAAAATTCTCGTTCGTCGGATTTTCCAATTTGAATCTCCCGCGTTTCATCTCCAATACAAACGCTCACTCGATACAACGATCAAATAACAGACCGAATAGGTTCTAGGAATCTTCACCGTAAGCGTGTTTGTTTGTGCTTTTTCTGTTTTTTACCGACTGAGCTACGGGACTGTGAGTTTGTGCTGCACTACGCACTACGCTGTTCAACTACAGTTTATAGTTTGGGTTTGGAGAAGGGTGTACGCACGTACAACCTCACGGCAGACTCGCGGAGGTTGATTCGGGGAATAAAGTTTTATCATCGAGAGCGCAATCCGCATAGATATTCGGTGCTAAACAAGAAACAATAATTCTCTGGCAAAAATCGTTATAAAACCACACATAGATAGATAACTTCCACGCGTATATACGCACCCAAAAAGTACATATACAATACTCTGACTCGCGGGGTTGTGCATGAAAAAAAAAAAAAAAAAAAAAAAAAAAAAACCTGAAACGACAGCAGGCATCGTTGTAAAATCGAAGAAAAGTAAACCTCGTGCAGTTTTGAAGTTTTTTTTAGAATCTTCCTGAAAAGTGGCACCTCGACAAAAAGTGGTTATACAAATAAAATAATATCCACATTTAACAATATACAAAAAAAAATAACGTGCTGCGCGTAAATTCGTGATCATGGCGGTGCCCACGGCCGGTGTAGGTAAGTAATTCATTCGTTTTCTCTCTTGCTCCTTCCATTCCCGAAACCGCTAAAAACTTTGTCGAACGATTTTCTCCTTTTTTATTGATCGTCTTTGAGTTTTTTTTTGTTTTGACACCTTTTCCCCATAGTTTTTGACAGTTTTTCACACAATATATACATATATATATGCATACCCATGTGTGTGTTAATTCTCTTGTACTTCTTCGCACATTATTATATCTGTATATGTATAATATGTGTATATACCGCAATGCGCGTTTCCACCGCCCCAAGCCTCGAAAAATGTTTTCGAATCTTGAAATTTTGATTTCCATTATTTTTGTCACCGGTTTTTTTGTTGAAGTATAAGGTTTCCCTATAATTTTTCAAAAAGTAATATAGTTTTCGGGTTAATTGATAATTAATTGAAAAAAATGGCGACGCAGTGGTACCTCGAAATTTCCGCCTGCTCGAGGAACTTGAACAAGGCCAAAAAGGTGTCGGGGATGGCACCATCAGCTGGGGCCTCGAAAATGACGATGACATGACGCTCACACACTGGACCGGCATGATCATCGGACCGCCAAGAGTAAGAATTGTTTTTTGTTTTTGAATTATTGAGAACATTTTCCATGGCGCATGAAATTTTGATGGAGGATTGAATAAAACAATTACAGTGATTTTCAATTTTTTCAAATTCGAGCTTTTCTGACAGCGGTATTGTTGATCTCCTTCGCAAGCTTTGCATATGCGTCAGTTTCATTCAAACTAGATACTACCATGCGCGACTCACAAGTTCCGTTCATATTTTTAACTTTCAATATGTTTAAGAAAAAATATTAAATGGAATGAAAGAGAAAAATATTTTCAGAGAGAAACAAAATGATTTGTATAAATAAATTTTCAATCTTCTGTCGAAGGAGCATTTTTTCAATTTGTCGATATTGTATCTTTGGGAAACGAATGAGAAATGGTTTTTTTTTTAATTGTCAATTTGCAGACACCGTACGAAAATAGGATGTACAGTTTAAAAATCGATTGCGGTCAAAGATATCCGGATGAAGCTCCCAACGTTAGATTTTTAAGCAGAATCAATATGAACTGCATCAACAGTACTACGGGAGCGGTGAGCGACGACTTTTCAATTAAAAATTTTATTCAAACAACAATACGAATAATCATTATATTTTGTATGGGCAAAAAATTTTTAAAACGAATAATAATGATTGGTTTTGATTTGTTTGTATGGAAAAGGTGGACAATAGAAGCGTGCCGGTACTGGCTAAATGGCAGCGCGAATTCACGATCAAGACGGTGTTGCAGGAGCTGCGTCGTTTAATGACATTGAAGGAGAATATGAAATTATCTCAGCCGCCGGAGGGAAGTACTTTTTAGCCCGGAAAGACAAAAAATTCTGTTGAAGAACAGAAAGGTTCGTTGATGATGAATGTCGAAGCTGGAGAGAGAGGAGTCCGAACTAAAAGAATAGCAAATCATGCGGCGGCATTAAAGATAGAAGAGCAACCAAATAAAATTTCACAATATCTGTTGCATTCGAAGGGAACAACAGTTGAAAAACACTCCAGGAAGTCGGAAAAAGAATCGAGGCGGGACGAAAGAAGAAAGGAATAACTAAAAAAAAAAAAATGAAGAAAAGCTTAAATAATAATAATATTAATATTATTAATTAATTAATAATAAAAATAATTGTAATGAGAAAACAAAACGGTTTAATTAGTGAGTGGTTCGATTTTTTTTTTTGCATTCTTCAGTGTCGCCGTTCCAAGACTCTTACCCGAGGGCGAACACGTCGACCACACGCAATAGACACACACATATACACACACACACACATTGCATCAATGAGAAAAAAAAACCGATATAAAAAGCATGAGGATGTCGTATTTTCGAATTTGGCGACTTCGATGCCCTGCCGCTTGGAGAAGAAATTTAAGAAAAATCACGAGCGAGAGTAACGCGAGTCACGCTAAAGTGTAATTAAGAAAAAAAAAATGCAAAAGTAATAAAAAATGATGAAAGATATTTTGATTTATAGGAAATATTGATACTTTTGATTTTTTTCTTCAGGCATTTTTATAAATCGCAAATAAGTTTTTTCATTATAGGATTCACGTTTGGGATAGACGAATGATTTGTTTGATTTGTCTTTTGAAGAAAAATAATTACTTCGCAATTTTAATTGCAAACTTTGATCATGGCAGCAGTACGGTCGGTGATTTGGCTTGTTTCATGGTCGAATTTCGCGTCCATAAAAAAGTCAAATCTTTCATATTGATAGAATGAAGAGATATTTTGCTTCTCTTGAAATCTCCATTATTTTTCTCCTCTCGATAGAAAACGAGGCTGTTTCTTATTCCTTCAAAGGTACGTACGTACTGTCTTATTGAATTGGAGAAAGAAAAACTTGGAAGCAATTTTCGAGGATTTCGAGCAGGAATAAATTGTTGGGTTCACTCGTAATTCGTTTGGTGTATATATATATATATTTTACAAGTAAGAAGCGATTCGTAAATGTTCGCTTCATTGACAACAATTTCGAGTTCCGAAACTTACGAGCACGAATCGTGATATTGCCGAAATCCAAAAAAGTCAACTAAGATCGAAAAGATCGAGTATGAGAGGAGGGGAAAAAAGAGAAATTCACGTTATTTGAATCGAGTTTGAGTTTTTTTTTCTTCAAAATTCACGAATCTTTCTTGCTTTTCCTTGTTTTGTTCTTTTTTTCGCTCTCTCGATAATTGTTTAAATTAAAAAACTACGGCGTCTCGACCAGCTAATACGATCGTCTCTCGACGAACATTTTTTTCTTCTTTTCCTCGGCTGAGCTATTTCTCGTTTTATTCTCTTTAATAGTTGCTTCTCACAATTGATTTATTCATCGCCGATTTTCCGCAACGACACACTACTTTTTGCTCTTTGGCGGCAGGAAAGCCAGCTTCGTGTTCTTTATTGTTGTCCACTTGTGTCTCTTCAACCAGTACACTACCAATGTCAGTATTGTACCAATTCCAATTACCTGTAGGTTTGAGAAACAAAAGAACAGATAAATTAAGTGAGGGATTCAGTTTTTACATTTTTGCTTTTTTTTTTTTCATTCTTTGTGAAAAATATTCTTAAATTATAAATGCGGATATTTGGATTCACTCCTTTTGGATCTCGATTGTCTTTCATTCTCGTAAGGACATCGATGATAGCGTAATAAATCATCGATAGGACCGAAGATGAAAATATGAAAACGGTAGGTAATTGAGTTGAAGAAAAGTGTTGGAATTTTGAATAAACAGAGACTTAGAAACAACGAAGTAATTCACCTTGATGGACTGTCTTTGTCGCTCATCGTACTCGTGATTCGATGTCCACATGAGGAATGTGCAAATGTCCTTTGCTACCTGAGAAGCGGTTGCCGGAGTGCCATCCTCGTAATCGAGTACTTCGTCGTAGATAACTTGTGCCATGCCAATAGCACCACCCAGGAAATACGGGTTGAAGTGAAGACCCTCTCGTAGGGTTATACCGGCGGGTGGATCGCAATAACCGGTCAGGAGCGAGAATATATAATTCTTCCAAACAAAATAAACAATCATTCGTTAAAAACAAATCGATCATTAGGAATGAAGTAAAAAAAAAGAAAAAAAAAAAAAAGAAGAATGTTTCGAAACCAACAAATATTCTTTCGGTACTGTAAAAAAAACGTCTTGGAAACGAAATTTCAAATTCACCTCGCCGTCGTGTCTTCCATTAATGATGTAAGATAAATCAGGTGGATTGGCACCACCATTGGCAGCACGAGCAGCCTCCTCATTCGGATATGGAGGAGGCACATAATCCGACAATTTTCCAGGACGCATAAACATGTTGCCCTGATCGTCGGGTCCGTCTTGAACTTGAACCTCCGCGGCGATAGCTTTCGCCTCTTCTTCGGTGTGCGTAACGTTCACGAGATGACGATAGGCTACGAAATTCAGACTGTGACAGGCTGAGCATACATTCTTGTACACTTCCCATCCTCGTCGCATACTAAATGTAAAATAACGAATTAATATAAAAAAGAGAAGTATAAAAACAAAAATTAACATGAAAATCGAGCCTTGAAAAGAATCAAAACTAATTTAAAATATGAATTGACATTGTAGTCCAAAAGCATGTAAAATTGTGCAAGATATAACATTTCTGATGATATTCTAGAGACAATTACCTCGCATGATCGAGGGATTTGAACCATCCATAAAAGTCCCATCCATACTTGGGAGGATGGGCAATCAGTTCGATAGCTTTTACCGAATTCTCCAGAGCATATATCAAAGCTCCTATCCCTCCGGCGGTAACTCCCAGACACGATAACAGCTGTCAAATAAAAAAAAATCAGATCTGTTTTTTTTGTTTATCAAAGAATCTTCTATCCGGATGGATGAAATATGAAAAAATAAAACAAGAGGGCTTATTCTGTAAATAATTATCGTTAGTTAATCCGTTTTCGCTATTTCGGTTCTTTAGATTTTTCTCACCGGTCGTGTCAATTAAAAACTCTTGGAAATTCAGGAATAGAGGCTGGATAAGGATCTCGACTGGGCAGAGTTTATTTCTTCTTTAAAATGACCTACCACTTTACGACCCCTGGACCAGTCTTTGCCCGCCGTTGAAAACTGGCTCCCCTGGAATAAAAATAATAGCGATTTATTGAGAATCTTGGAAAAATCACTTCTGTGTGCTGGAAAAAAGTTCAAGTTTTTTTTCATGCTGAAAGAAATTGTTGCGGGTAATTTTTCAAGTCAAATGTCAATAGGTGGCGTTCGACAGTTCAAAAAAACTCAATCGCTAAAATGAGAATACAGATGTTCTTGGCAAAAAGTAAGTTTTGTTATTCTTGATGGACATCGAAAAAGCTCTTTCGAACGAGTGTCTTGGCACAAATAATCTAGACTCATTTCAAACAATTGTCCAGCAAATTTGAAATCAACGTTCGGTCTATCCAAACTCAGAATAACAAATTTTTTTCTTTATTCAGGGCCGATGGCTCGGATTGACATACGCCAAATTAAATTCGTTCTATTTTTAAATTTGGCCAATTTCTGTCAATGATATTTCAAATGGAGAGAAACTTTTCTATAAAAGTGTAAAAAAGCAGAAAGATTTAATATTGAAAAAAAAAAAAGGATTTTTTGACTTTGATGCAACGATGGTGGCATCACACGCTATTTTCTTTTGAAATGATACATTACATAACAGGCTTGAGGATTGGGTGTCGAAGTGCATTGTTGAATTAATTGAAAAAAATGAATAAACCAAACTTTGACATTTCTATGAAAAGAAAAAGGATGGAAGGGGGAAAAAGTCGTTTAAAGAACGAAAAAAAGTGACATAGCAGCCGACAAACGTAACAACGTTGGCAGAGGGGAGAAACTCAAGTGCTGAATTTTAGCCTCTGCGAACGTAACGGTTTTCAACAAAATGGTCAATTGTAAAAATTTGACGTGGCACAAAAATATGTTTATAAGAACTAAAAATATGTAGATTTGTTTTAAATGTTTAATTTTTCTTACTTGATTAAAGAGCGATCCATTATTCGCCCTAAGAAGGCCAGATCGACAAATTTTACCTAACGACGCCGCCATCTTGGCCAGAGGTGCAATGTGCAAAGAACCGACCTAGTCAGGTAGACGACTCACACCAAAACTCAAAATCCAATTTTTTTTCAAACCGTTTACACGTTTATATTGACACATGAATTTTCCGTATTTGATTTTCGAATGATTTTTGCTTTTTCATAAACAACAGAGTTTTACCAGATTTTGGAAATGATTATTGAATCAAATGATCGTCTCTCTTCGACCCACGCAGGCTTACCAATAATCTCAGTCTTTTAAGGGTATATATACATATACATATATATATATATATATATATAGATTGGCGTATTATTTTTGAATCATCATTCCGTCACTTTTTATAACGGGTACTCCAATAATGAAATTTACCAATTCATTTAGAGGGAATCACGTAACATTCTTGGCATGTTTTTCCTATTCTTGATACGTAAAAAGTTCTCTTTTTGGTTTTATATCAAGGTCAGACGGTCCAATTTCCGGCCACGTGAGGGCGTTTCGTTTATATATTCACTCACGGTTTATTGTTTATAAAAATAAAAAGCTTTTCACAAATTATTTCCATTGCGAATTCGAATTGTAGTTGAAAATTATTGCAAAGGTATTCAGAATTAACACGATATTAAGTGAATTATCAATATTTGAATGTCCTCGGGTTTAAACGGTGGTTCCCGCGCTCCAATCAGCGGGGAATCGAGAGGACTGCCTCGAATTAACTTCCGGTTGCGAAACCAAAATCGGAAGAATCACACGAGAAAGTAGTAACACAACAATAATAAATGCTGTATTTCATAAAGCAAACAACCCGTTCAAAATTATGTATCAAACACATTTTTGAAGGAAATGTCAAAAAAACAATTGACACCGGGTCAACAATTGTTAACCATGCAATGTTATCAGGCTAAACGCATGAGAGAGTGCTTAATACACTTGAAATGTCAATTCCATTTGGAATCGATAACCAGTAGACATTTTGATTGTTAAACATATGGGTTTGGCGATGGACTAATAATAATTCTCAAATTAAGATGATCAATTATCCCTCTGGTGGTCCCGCGTCTCAATTGTGCATCAGAAGGCGTCGTTTCTGACGCGTGCGCAGAGCATCAAATGAGGTTTTAAACAGTTGGCAACACCGTTAAGCTCTCGAGCAGAGAGAAAGAGAGAGAGAGAGAGAAAGGGAGCGAGAGAGTGAGAAAGAGAAAGAAGAGAGAGCGTTGGTAAAATCTCGGGGTGCCCGTTGGTTGGTTGCGTGTGGTGTGGGTCAGATGGTGTCGTGAGTCCTGTTAGATCGCATCAATCGTGACGATTATTAAGTATAAAAGGGTAGAAGAGAGTAGTTGTAAAAATGAGCGCTGGAATGCCGGAGCTCGGCTCCAAGATAAGCCTTATTTCGAAGGCTGATATAAGATACGAGGGACGTTTGTTCACGGTTGATCCACAGGAGTGTACGATTGCTCTCGCAAACGGTGAGTCTTTTCACATTTCGTTTTATACATATATCTATACGAGCCATTCTACGTGATAGAAAAAAACCAAGATGGATACCGATAATCGATATACACGTACGAAAGCGTAGCATCGTCGCCCCAAGCTTCTCTTCCCGGTCTTTTTTTTTTACCGATTAAATTCTTTTTTTCCAAAGCCCATTTTAACACCCACTTTGTTGGGACTCATTTTTATACTTTTTATACAACTTCCGGTGCATTTTTTTCCATTCGCTCTCGCGGTCGCGTTTCCTCATCTTCTCCGATTCGCATTTTGTCTCGAAAGTTGAAAAAGCACTTTTCGAATCTATAACATTCTTGAAAACTAATATTTTTTGTGTCAACTCCAGAAAACCGCTATCATGATATTTAAAAACTCTCGAAAAATTATGATTCTCCGAAAATTCTCCCATATTTCACGATATATTTACGAAGAAAAATGGTCCTGAAATTGAACGAAAATCACGAGTTTTCATACTAGCTCCCCTTCCACGTTGCACGAAATGATAATGAAAATCCGATCAAAATCTAATGAAATAATTTCCTATTTTTCGATCGAGAATTTTCAACTCGCGCATATTTAGGATTTACTGGATACAGCAGATTCGAGGTGTCCAAAGCACGTTATCAGAAATGAAATTTTCATGAATTTATTGATGTTGATATTTCGGTGAAATTTTTTTTTTTTTCACTCGCTCGAGGTCTTTGTCTTCTTACAAACAACTTTAATCTCACCATCGTATACTATAGATGTATATTATATGTATCTATGTATACATATATATTATGTTCGAATATGGAACCTTTGTTTACAAAGTTTTTCTACATGTCCTTGCCCTCTTCGGAAATATTGACGACCTCGTTTCATTCGAATTACACTCTGAATACTCAAAAATTCACTGGTTCTTCCAAAAACCGTTAGGAATTTGAAATTTTAAAGAAAAAAAAAGGCGATTCGATTTTCGATTAAAATTTTGAAAGCATTTCTGATCGATTTGAGTTACTGTTTCTGAACAAATTTCTGTTTCTCGAAAGTATAACATTGTAATTATTAAATCAATTTACAATAAATTCATCACGCCGCTTGGCAAGAACTTTTTATTATTACAAACTGCCATTCTGCGTGCATTTTTTTGTTATTGAATGTCGAAGTTGGCTATTAAATTTTGAAAAGAAATAAAAAAAAAGATTGATATAATTTGTTTTTCCGTTAAAACTTTTGATCAATTTGGCTATTTACGACCTGCTCCGGTTCGTCACGACTTTCCTAACTGACATAAAATTGACATAATTGAGCGCAATTATGCAAAACTTTTTAGTCCTTCGATGTTACAGCTTTAAATTTCCACAAGATAAAATTTGACTATTTAACCAAAATGATTGAATTTTCATTTTTAACATACTGGAAAGTTCTGCAAGTGTGAAACGACATGTTTGTTACAGTGCGATCGTTCGGTACGGAGGAACGCGAAACTCAGTTCCCAGTAGCACCTCAAAATCAAGTCTACGAATACATTCTGTTCCGGGGCTCTGATATCAAGGATATCAGAGTGGTCAACAATGTCAACAATATTCCAAATGATCCGGCAATCGTGCAGGTAACAATGAATTTTTTTTTCAACAAACTATTTCATTCAATAACTATGAATCGCCCGATTCATCGAGAGATGAAGAATTGATAGAAAAAATATAAAATTTGATATAGAATATAATAGATAAAATATAAAATATGATTGAATTTTTTAAACGACGCCGTAACAATGAAAATTTGATGTTCTAATGAAAAATGAAGATGACGGTGCAACCGTCGATGGGACAACAGTCGTATCAGCCACAGCCGGGTTATGGTCATCCGATGATGGGTCAAATGGGCCCGATGGGTGGACAGTATGGCGCGCCGTACGGTATAGCAATGGGAGCAATGGGGCCTGTAATGGGTATGCCGGGCGGCGCGAGAGATCCTCGAGGGCCGATGAGCAAACCTCCAAGTGAGTTGAACTCGGGACTTGTCGGGGAACCGAATGTCATCGCCATACCGAACACACTACCAACGGCCAACGTTAAGCCGTTGACTAAAGATCAATCTCTGGAAGATGGTAAAAATGTCATATTTACTTCTATCTCCTCTTCGCAAGTTAGTTCGCTTTCTTTCTCACCGCCGGTTCTCGGGCATGCCTCATGCCGATGCTGATGTTCCTGACGAGCCAACGACTATCGCCTCTTTTGCTTGTATTTCATGCGCTTCGTTTTTCTCATTCCGTCTTCTTTGCATCAACCTTCTCCATTTGTAAATTTAATCAATTTTTTTATTTTTCTCATTGCTCCTATTATATAGAATATTTTCAATTTGCAATTAATTACTTTCGACATATTGCGATTTTTTGTCTTTTGAATCTTTATACGTTCCTTAATCTTTTCTAGATTTACCGCAGTCCAATTTTATCCGTTTCGATTTATTGAACGTTTTTTGCAATTTGTAAATGAGCTTGCTTTGCTTTTTTTTTTTTTTTTTCTTTACTTTTACGAAGCATTCTTTTCTCGCATGATGGCGCACCAAAGGTTTGAACAAACATTTTAACTTATTTACGCATTGACGCTATCATCTTCCATGAGAATTTTTTGCATGCTTTTTCCGTTTGTGCTGTCCAAACTCTAGCTTTATTTTTTATTTTAGTTTCTGAGTTTGCCTTGCTTCGCTTTATTTAGCACCTTGGGGATCTTTCGATTTGCAAAGAAATCACATTTAATCGTTATATAGTTGATTTCCTGAATAAAGTAATCGAATTATTCATCAATCGATCGAGCAACAACGAAAATGATCTATGGTTTAAATTTTGATCCCACGGGTATCGATGTTTTTGTTGAAAAAATTTAATTCGAAGGTTCAATTTTTGAAACTTGGACATTGCAAATTGGTTTTCTGAAATTTTCATTTGATTTTCCCGTGAAAAAAAGGTGTTCTGGATCTGATTAGCGGAGGTTCTCGTTCGACGACTCCAACTTCGTCGTTACTGACGAGAAAAAGCCCAACGATTGATCAGGGTATCCAGGTTGGTCATCAAGCCGCGCAACATCATCAACAACAACATCATCATCAACAGCAGCAACCGCAACAACAGCAACAACAGTTGCACCAATCGAACAACATGACGTCCAAGTTCGGCGATCAGAGTCACAATAGAGCTGTTCAGCCACCGCGTCGCGGTCGCGATAGGTAAGAAAAAAACCAGGGAATAAAATGTTATCCACAGAAAAATGATTATTCTTTTTTTTTGTTTCATTCCAATAGAGGTTGAATTTGTTTATTTTCCGTGTAACGTTGTCTATATATGTTTCAATTGTTGAAATTAATTAGTCCCGGAAGCGGAAGGACCGCACGCGGGATGGGTCAATACTCCGAGAGGAAACACGAAGCGATGAAGCAAGATGGTCAGTTGCATGAACAGGGACATCCTCAGGGCATGCATGGAGCGGCAGGACGCGGTCAACGCGGTGGCTGGATCGCACGCGGTGGTAACATGCGAGGAGGTCGAGGAAGTCGTGGTGGACGCGGTGTTTATCGTACCAATCAGCCTGGCAATACCGGTGCCAAACCCAAAAATACTCTAAAATTCGACAACGATTACGATTTCGAACAAGCCAATACCGAATTCGAGGAGCTGAGGTATTCAATTTTTTCTGTTCTTTATTTGAATAATTTAAAAAATGTAAAAAATGTATTCGTCGAATATCTGCAAATCGCATGGCTTGTGCCGGGTTCGTTTCATATTTTTCCAATGAAACGACGAATGTGGATGCCATGCAAAATCAAAATGTTACAGTATGAAAAAATCAACGCTTATACGTAGTGTTCGATTTACTCATCGTAACTACATTTTTTCTCAACTTATTTTGTTCAATTTCAGCATTATTTTCGAAACTGTCGTACAATTGTTTGTCGATGTATCGTATGAAAAAGTAAGCAATTTTTTTCCGTTACAGATCTCGATTGGCCAAAGCAAAGATCGACGCCGGCACAGAGAACGAGAAGAAAGATGACAGTGGCAACGAGACGGGAGCTGGCGAAGGCGAGCCCGAGGAAGATCAAGACGTCGTGCATTACGACAAATCGAAATCATTTTTCGACAACATCAGCTGCGAAGCTGTCGAGAGGAGTAAAGGGTTAGTAATTTCATCATGGTCCTAAGAAATAAAAAATCACGAATATGTTTCGTTACTTTTGGAAAATCTTTTGGAACGCTACTGAGAAACGCGCCTCGCTTGAAATTTTACTCTGAAATATTTCAATATTTCTCATTCAATTGTCAGTATCTCAAGTTGATAATTCTTCTGCAAGTATACACAAAGAGATCCGACCAAAAGTCTCAAAGTCTCCGATGAAACTCTCGCGAGAAGCCGTTCGAAAGTTGTCGCATTTTTAAAGCTCCCGCAAACTGCACGTAATCTGTATGAAAATGGAAAAAACAAAAAACGTATCGTTGAGGAACAAAGGTCTCACGTAATTTGGAATCGAAACACGATTCCACATCTCTCGGGTAAATTTGTTCGCAGAAGGTCGCAGCGTACGGACTGGAGAAAAGAAAGAAAATTGAATTCCGAAACGTTCGGAGTGGCTTCGACGAGACGAGGAGGTTTCCGAGGACGCGGCTATTATCGCGGTATGGGTGGAATTTATCGCGGCGGAGGTGGAGGAAACATGGGACCAATGGGCCTTGGACCTCAGGCAATGGGTCCGGGTGGTCCTGGCGGTTTTCGCGGAGGTTACCGGGGTCAACGCGGTACGGGAAATCGCAAACCTCAAGGAAACCAGCAACAGCAAATCCAGGCCAGCCAGAATCGTGCCAACAACGAACAATCCTCGTCCTCCGTAAATCAGCAACAGAATCCGACCGGCCGTCTGGTTACGGGTACCGCGTAGAAACTACTTCTCGTAAAATTATTCGAAAAAAACTCACCCTTGACTTTTTTTGACCGATAATTAAAAAATTATATTTTTCGATTTTTTTTCTATATCATTTTTCGGTCGATTGTGCTTTCAGCCAGAATTCCAGGATTTATCTCTTTTTTTTTCGGTAAATTTCCGTCATGAGCCTCTTTCAGACATTCGAAAAGATTGCGAGCGATCATAATTTGGGGACAAAAAACGTACAATCGTAATACCACGAAAAATGGAATTTTTTCCGAGAATTCCATCGATTTGCCAAAAGAAATTCTGACTCGAATGAACGATTGACTGAGAATTTGTGTATAGAATTCTTAATGATATTTGAAACAAAAAAAAAAAAAAAATACGAAGGAGAAAGAAAAATTGAAAAATGAAAATGAGAGAAAAAAGATAAGATGATAAAACAACGCGACACTTCTAAATAAGTATTTACTTAGAATTTAAGATTTTTACGGATACGTTCTTCGCGCCCGAATAATAAAAAGAAAAAGAAGTTAAAAGTAAAATGAAGAAAGAGTACAGAGACGAATGACAGGAAGTAATGAGGGTTCTGATTCAGGGTCTTATCCGTTGAAAAATTAAGACGAAGGTGAGCAAAAAAAGAGCGATGAAATTTGAAAAATTAATTTTTCTTCATTTCCCGTCAATGTCTCTGTATTTCGTTCTTGATTTACATTAAAAAAAAAAAAAAAAAAAGCAAGAAACAATCGACTTTGCCGACAGACTGAAAATCAATGGGATTCGAGGAAGGGACATGGGTTATATTTTTTTTTAATTTTTTTTTTTTTTCTTCTGAAAAAATAAGACAATTTGGGGGAGAGTGGAAATTTGTCCCAAAATCCAAAAAAAAAAAAAGAGGTAGTACCCTCTTAAGTCGATCAATCATTGATAGAGTTTGTTTCATTAATCACAATAACAATAATCACACATATTTTTTTTGTTTCTTTTTTTAACGTGGGATCAACGCGAACAGAATTTAGGATTAGAAAAGAAAAGGGAATAGTGAAAGAGGAGAGTTATATTTTCAAAATAGCATGCGAACGAAATTATTTGTTTATTTTTTTTCGCAAATTTGGCGCGAGTTTTTCCCGACCGTCCGACGCAACGACCAGTTTTCTCTCTCTCTCTCTCTCTCTCTCTCTCTCTCCTGCTTCATCTCGTTCTTTCGAAAATCAGAGACAGACATTTTGGAATGGCATTTAAGAAGAAAGGCGGCAGAGAAAAATTACTTTGTTTTGACAAAAAGCAATTTTTTTCGTTAATAATGCTGGACATTTAGGGGAATAGTTGGATCGTGTCCGTTCGTCGGTAGTTGATGGATATTTAAAATTTTTGCTCTTTTTTTTTTTTCGAAGAACGAGTCTTGAGGGACCGGACTGTCTCGTACGACCGTGAGTGATTCATAATAAATTAGTATCAATTGTGCATTGTTGTAAAAATAATAAATGAAAAAGTAACGAGAGAGAAAACGAGAGAAATTCGTGAAAATATATATATAATTGTTTCTTACTACTTCCGAAAAATAAAACAGTGAGACTCGATTGAAAACAAAGTATGCAAATTTATTACCACTTCCGATTCATTCGCGTGGTAGAGGAATCCAAATTGAGAATTTTTAAGAATTTCCAACCAAAATATGGAATAAAAGCTGCTCGAGGAACAAGTACTTTAGTCACATTTTCAAAGGGGAAAACAAAAGCTTTCCGGAGGAATGAAAAAGATTCTCGGGAAAGAAATTATTTCTCAGGAAATTCTGTAACATTATAATATTGTGTCTCTTTTTTTTTATGATTTCAATAATGCGAGGAGAGAATTACAATAATAATGAATTTGAAGGAAAAAAAAAAAATGAGAATCTTGGTTTTTGCGAATGGGACGTTTCGCACGATATTTTCATCGTATCGCTTCGATCACGGTCGATGCTTACGAATTTTCGATAGACGTAGGTGCTTGGTACGGAATTTTTCAACTATTTTTGAACTCCGCCGATCATCATTCAATTTCTCGTGAATATGGCAAATATAGAGAAAAATCGAATCCCTTGTCCGCTTACTTTTCGCATAAAAATATATGGGAATTTGAGTCAACCGAAAATTATCGAGTTTTTGAAAATTTCACGCGACATGCCCCATATGCATTCGAAAGGAAAAGAGCCAGGAAAACTTTTTATTCATTTAAGATTGATTGACTCTGCGAAGATGATTTATCAGAGAGAAAAAAAACGATCTAGAAATTTAAGAGAGAGAGAGAGAGAGAGAAGAAATATCTCGCACTATTGAGCTTTCTTGGATTTCGTTCTCACTGGAGAATTTAGTTAGCTTGTACTTTTACGATACTTACTCTACAGACTGGGTTTTTTCAATTTATTGTTTTTTTTTTCCGTTTCCAAACAAGTAAACACCATTAGGCGAAAAAAAATGTTTGAAAAAAATATAATACGAAACACGCCCGTACGGTCGCGTACAATGAAGCGTTCTGACGAGCGTCCAGGCATATATTTATATATATATGTGTGTGGTTGAAGGGAAGTGAAAAACGATGTGGAGGAATGAATAAAAATTGAAAATCTATTCAAGGCGAGTTGAAACGTTCGTTTTCCGTTTTCTCTCTCTCGTGATTCGACGAAAAAACTATATGAAATACGTATACTTAGTTGGAAATGGCAGATGAATCGGAAATTTGAAAAAAGACGAGAAAAAGCGAAAAAAAAAATTGTGTAGTATGAAAATAAATGTGTTACACTTTTATTACGTTTCATCCTGCGATTGGACGAAAATACAATGAAACTTATAAATATAGTTGGAAAATAGGAAGAAAAATTGAATAAAATTTCAAATAAAAGACACTTCCTGCTGATGATACGTTTTTAAAAATTTGTTCTGTAGTAGTTGTAGAAAACACAGCACAGAACAATGAAGAATAATGGAACAAGCTACGAGAACCGGGAATGGGCAAAAATCGAGTAAAATAAATTTAAAAAAACCTACAACTCGAATGTTTTTAAACTTTTGCTCGCGCAATTGGACAAAAAGGAGAACGCAACACAAGGGGAAAAAGAAAAATCCAGAACCACTCGCGAAAATCGACTAAACTACCAGAACATTTGCAATTTTAATTTGTCAATTGAAAATCGTATCTTTCGAAATCGGGTTGAAAAGTCTATTTAAATTTCAATAATGAATTTAAATCAAATTCACGCCTAACAGTTGAGTGAGTAATTTGAATTCTCGCATAACTGAAAGAAAAAGAATTCCGAAAGAGAGAGAGAGAGCGAGAGATTTTAGGTGAGGAAAGAAAGAATGATACGAAATACGACAATTTCTTTAGCGGCTGTTATTTTTGTATGGCCCTCTCAGAGGGTCCCGTCTCATATATGCATACACATATTCATAAATGCCTAGAATTTAGTTGAAATATTTGATTAACAAAAGAGATGAAAAAAAAAGCGTATAATGAAAAATAAAAATAGACTTTCGTCATGGAGTTTCCTGCTCGCTCGTAATTAATTATATAAAAAACGAAGAGAACATAAAAAACTGTAAATTCGTAACGATCGTTTCGGAAAATCGACCGGGTTCGAGAATTGAAAAAAAAAAAAAAAATAAAAAATAAAATAAAAAACTATAATTATAATTAATAATAAAGACTCCTTAGTCTACGGTGAAACGGAGCTGAAAAATTTGTTTTGTACAGCTGTTGTGATTCGAATGATGCTGAATAATACTGAGATGATGAAATTTCAATAGTTTCTCTCTTTTTTTCTTCCGTCTCGTCCAATTTTCCTTGTTCGTATTCGATACGAAAAATCGTTTAGTTTCTTGTTCCAGAATCGACGAAATTTGAACGTTTTTTTTTCTTCCGAATAACGATTTTTCATCGATCGAATCGTCTCGAATATCTCAACCATCGTTGAAAATTAGAGACGCGCGCATATAGCTTTTTGAGAAACATTTCATTTTGTTTGAAAAATGAGTTTTTTGTTTTCGCACGAGCTTTTTCGAAGCTTTGCAAAGTTTGTGAAATTCTTCGCTTCCGAGAGAATGATTTTTTGGATTCAAGCGCAACTCATGAGTCCGGTTCTCGTGTTGTCGCAGACTTCGCGTATCGGTCGACCTCTCGTAACTTTGCTCTGTTCCTCCACTATTACGAAATTGTTTTTGTAACAACGACGCAACGATCTGTAGGCCGGTGTGTAAATCTCGTACGCCGCGCGACCATTTTCCACGACCCACGTGCTTCCCGAACGTCCACCCTTCAACACCGACATCAATCCCTGGGCCACGACGTAAGGACTGATGAAAAAATATGAAATAATCAATATATATTTATAAGACTTTTTTTTTCTGTTTTTCTTCAATTTATTCGTCGAATTAAAAAATGCGCTCACGTTTGTATCGATAGCTCTTCGAGATTTTTTACAAAATCAGCTTTCATGACTCTTGATAAAAGACGATTCGGACTGTTGATCGTCAAGGCGGTCTCGGTCAAGCCAGGGCAAAGCGTCATCACTCGAACTCCAGTTTTTTTCACGTGGTACGGAGCCTGCGGATAAGAAAGAAAAACAAATGACTTTTTATTGAATTTCCAACGTTTTGAAATTCCATACATTCCAATTTGTATCAATGAAAAATATAACTTTTGCATCTTGCGCGGTGACAATGGATCGCCGCACGAAAATTCGTATACTTACCCCGAGGGATTGTGAGAGTCCGATAATAGCGTGTTTAGTAGCGGTGTAAACGGGTAATTGTGCCGTCCAACGATAATCAATGTGTTGCGCAATATTTACGAGAACACCACCGTGTCCCGTTTGATTTTTGCCCATGTAGTACATCGCGAGACTCGCCACGTTTACCATCCCACCCTGAAACGAGATCAAATACGATCAGCTCGATCACTTTTTTTTTTTTCTCTATCCGAATCCACTTTTATCAGTAATTTCAAATTTTCTTACAATGTTGACCGCAATTTCACGTTCCCATCTTCGCTCGTCCAATACACCGGCGTTGTTGATAACAACGTCGATTCCACCTTCGAACGTTTCATTCGCTCTGACGAAAGCATCTGAGGACGCAAGAAAATTTATCTCATCCTAATTTCCCTCCATTTTCTTAATTTTTTTTCAAACGAAAATAACATTTTTTTTTTTTTTTTCACAACTCACCGACTATTTGTTCGCGACTGGTCGTGTCACATTGGACAAATTGCACTTTTCCATTTCCGTAAGTCTTTTCGACCGCTTTGACAGCTTGAGCGGCAGCCTCGGAGTCGATGTCGAAAATCATTACCATCTGCGTTGAAGAAATGTGTGTGTGTGTGTTTTTTTTTTCTTCTAAATTCAATGTTTCGATAAAAAAAATGTAGAAAAATAGTTTTTTTTTCTTCGCACTCACACTAGCACCATGCTGTATAAAATGATTGACGAATGCGTAACCAAGACCAGCTGCTCCACCGGTTATTATAACATTTTTGCCACAAACAAGACCGTTTATCAGCTCGAGCTCTTTCGCCTTTTCCGAGGCTGAGGTCCGGCGACTTTTTTGGTACTGCACATTTTCGGATGTATTTTCAGCTGAAAGAAAAAAAAAAAATTTATCATACCGATATATATTACCATTGGGCTGAACGATGATGATGGGAAGCGTGTTCTCCGATTTGAAAAGTTTAATCAGGAAGCGCGAATCGATCGAGGCTAATTATTGCTCGAGCGTACCCATTTTATTGTTATGAAAAATTCTCGAGCGCACGAAGACAAGAATCGGACGAAGAAGAATTATTGATTCGATGAACGAATTCGACGTTTGTCAAGCCTTTGAGCGCGACTAAACTTACAAGAGTCGTGTGGGATGGTATTTATACGCGAAGAGGCCGGAGAAGAACTGGTTAATAAACTGGATGGGATCCACGCGACTGATCGGTCGTTATGGATCTTGACGCGCGTGACCCGATCGAAGAGGTCGAACAAATTTTATGCACGCAACATTTCCCGCAATCTCGCGCGCGCGCGCGCGAGGTTCGAAGAGGGAAGCAAAAGTGCGGTCGTGGCGTATCAATTTCTTTCTTCTTTTTTCTTTTTTATTTTCTTTCTTGACGAGTACTTGCATGCATACATGTGTATATTGTTGCAAAGATATGGAGTAACGCGCAGCGTGCCAACTAAGCAAATTTTATATCAATGCTCCATTATCGAATCACGCGCGCGAGCCGCTCTTTCTTCCGGCTTATCGCGATGACGACCGTCACGAATTTGTTTATTTTTCAAACTAGCTTCTTCGTATTGTACGATTTTCTCACTTTTCCCTCGATGCTGCGCTGTTCCCGTGACGCGTTCAGAGTTCAACAACACTCGCGGTCTCATTTTCTTCCAAGAAAAAACAAAACGCGCAATTGCGGAAGAAAAAAATTCTACGCTTTTTAGGCTTTTCGAGTTTTAATATTTTTATTAAATTGTGTCGCGTTTTATAAAAGTTATCAGTCTTTTTCCGAGTTTTGCGAGTATACATTTCTAATTATTCAGGAAACAATATGTCTTTCGGGTGTAAAATCCGTAGCTTCGAAGGATACTTGCATGAAAATATTGGAGTTGAAATAGTTAAGAAAACTTTCGATAATCCAAGCTCTCTTCTGACAAATTCCAGACAATTCGTTCCAGAAAATTTGGAGAGAGGGAAAAAGGAAATTGGCCTTTGACCAGCATCGAGCGAGCGATGCGTCGATACTGCTCGTGAACTTTATACCCGCGCGAGAACAGCAAGATAGCTTTTTAGCTTTTAATACTGAAAATAGAAGTTCGATTCTCGCGTCTCTTACTCATGCTCCAAGATTCGTTTCTATCGATGATAAAAGATTTATACGCTCGGCGAACACCGATCGTCCTCCAAGCTTTTCATTCCTTTTTCTTCTCTACATCGTCGAGTTCTCGGCTCGTTAATTAATCGCGTTCTTCTTTCGATTTTATTGAACAATTGTTTTTTTTCTCATACGTCGCCGCTGTTTCCTTTTCAAATTTTTGCATTCGCCTTCACATTTTTGTTTTTCATGTTTTATTTTCATTGGAATTAATCTCGGACGTGCGATATATATTGGGAAAACGCGCGTCTCTCGCGCGGAGAAGAAACGTTGACACCGCCGCCCGAGACGCGACAGCGAGGCCAGCACGCGTACGCCCTTTTTGCCCCCGTTTTATTATTTATATTCCAGCTTATCGCAGACGACGTCTCGGTATATGTGTGTCCCATCCCCTCCCTCTCCCTCTCCCTTGTCGGTGTTCGCTTTACAGCGCATTTTAGCGTATCCCAAGCTATAGTTACAACTCAATCGTTCATTACTATTATCATTCTGCCAACTTTATAATCGATTTTTGAGAATTCCTTCAAATAATGAAGTCATGGAGAAAGATGAAACAAAATCTCCCAGTTCGAATTTAGAAACTACAAATTATCCGAGTTGAACGTTGTTTATTACTTGAAAAAAAATTAATTTTGAAAAAATCGCCCAAATTTCGAGTTTGAAAATTAGTTCAATTTTGACTTTGGGAAAGAAATATCATTCAAAATACTTCATCACTATACAAGATTTAGATTTTTGATGATTCGACATTTCTGAACGGAGCCCCAATGTTTATATACCTACTTCTCGTCGTGTTCAAGCTTAACGACGTGAAATGGCACGTATACGTTGAAAAGAGAAAAAAAAAAAAAAAAAAAAAAAAAAAAAAAAAACCAACTGCGCGTTAGTCCGGTGGGTTGTAAAACGTTAAAAGAGTTTTATCTCTTGAGGAATGAACAAAAAATTCGGTGTATCCGTGCACTCGTGACGTTTGACGTTTTGACGATAAGAGAACTTGACTCCCGCGGACGGATAAGAATTTTTTTTTAATTTATCATTTCGCGTTTCTCGTTGGTTCCTAATGAGACGAAGACCCCCTTGACGAAATTCGATCCGGAATTAAAAATATCTTGTCTTTTGCTCTCTTTTATATAATATTTTTTTCTTCCTATCTTCAGCAGACATTCCACAAACAAACATTTTGATGATCTGCCGAGAGTGCACTCTTTAGTGCGATAAAGCGATGCATGACCGGTCGCATATAATAATATCGTTTCCCTCATAACCAGCATCAACGTACGTCTCAGACTTTGTAGCAATTTTTCTTCTTTTCGAATCCGCCATACGAAAACCGTTTCAGCGGGTCGATTTATTGTTTTTCTTTTAGTTAGATAATTGAATACACCATTGAACGAATAATGTTAACGCCAAGGTAAATGAGATTCGATCGATTTATTTATTTGTTTGTTTTTTTTTTTTCCAAGCAAAAACAGAGTATTCCACTTGGTAATTATGATCATAATCAGCAACAATCTTGATTCGTAATTATTGTAATTGAGTGAATGCCAATTAATCAGAGAGTCTCCATATTGGGGATTTGTTCATTAATTTCTTTTAGTGGCATCGCATCCGGCAATTGGACCTCGTACACCGGTTGACCATCCTCGCTCACCCAGATACTTCCGTTTTGAGCACATCTTATCGCGTACACCAAACCGTGAGCCACAGTTTCCAATCTTGGGAGAATAAATCAAACGAATGAATGACGTTTCCAATGGAATGAACATTTTCAAACGGAATTGTCCAAGAGGTAGAGGGGCTTATTCGAAATAAATGGATTTCTTCACGATCTGTTCTTCTATTCGAAATAGTTTTGCGCGATACAAAAACACGAATCCTGTGTTTTTTTTCTAAAATTCGGACCTCTATCCCGTAATACTGTACATACAAGGAATATATACATGAAAGCTGCGAAATCGTTTGCAGATCTAATAATTAATAGTCCTGTGATCCTGAAACTTTTCGTTGCTCTCCTATCCTAGCCGCGCCACTCGGCCTCCCTCCCTTCTCTCCTCTCGCGTTACCATTGCAGTCGTAAGAGTAAGAGTGGGTGGGGGATCGACGACCTCTTTTGTACTCATGCCTTCCTGATACCGGGCGAAATTTCCAATGTCTACATTTACCACGGATCGGTTCTTTCGAGGACTTTTGTGCCGACACACGTTTCTCTCTGCCGTTGCAGCTCATCAATGTACTACGATATTATTTTTTTTATTTTTTCCATTATTCCACATCGTCGCTCATCCGAGCCTAATTTCATAAATTTTGTTGTCGACGCGATACTTTACAGTGTGAACGGGTATGATCTACTCAATTTTTTACTTTTTGAGATTCGAGGAAATGAACTTGAGCGAATAATGACAAAAAATACTGCACCTTTGAGGATGAATATTCGGACTGGTTGAATCGGAAATTTCCAAGGATTCGATATTATCGGAATCGCTGTCGGATTCGAGATTTTCAAGATTTTCCAAAACCGGGGTTTCCGAAACACCGGGACAGAGAACAACGATTCTGACTCCGGTTCGACGATAATGGTACGGTTGCTGATAAATTTCAATGAAAATAAGCAAAAATTCATAGGGAAAAAGAAGAAAAAAATAGATGAAATGGAAGTGGAAGCAGAAAACTCACGGAATAAGATCGACTGAAACTTATAACGGCGTGTTTGGTGGTCGAATAAACGGGCAATTGGGGACAAGCTTCGAGGCCAAGAACCGAAGCGATATTAACGACGATACCACCCTTCCCACCATTGTCTTTGCCCATTTGTTGAACAGCCAAGAAAGTTCCGCGAACCACCGCTGTCTATACAATTTAAATGAAAAAAAAAAAACAATTGAAAAATAAATAAATGCAGGAAAGAAGAATGCAAAATTTTTCAAAGTTTTTTTTTTTTTTTTTTTTTTTTTTTTTTATTTCCGCATTACTCACGACATTAACTTCGATCGCTTTTGAATAATCGTCCTCGTTGACGACTTGAGCGTTATTCACGAGTATATCCAACCCACCGAGTTTCGTAACGGCGTTCTTGAATACGGCTAGAAAATTGAAGCAACGTTGTAGAAAAAAAAAAAAAAAATTACAATTTTGATGAGTACATAGTAATAAAAATAATAATACATAAATGATTACCATCGAATTCTGTGTTTTGGCTGACGTTACAGGGAACGAAAAGAGCCCTGTTTTGACCGAATTCCGCATTAAGTTGATCAGCTGCCGATTGCCCAGCTGATTCTCGAATATCGATCATGATGACGCACTGCGTATATGTTTCGGTAAATAGGGACGTAAAAAACTTGTTGAAAACATTAAAACGATACTTAGTTTATAAGAAAAAATTCTTACCGCTGCGCTATTTCTCAGCAATTCCCGACTGAAAGCAATTCCAAGATTACTCGCGGCTCCAGTCACGATTGCTCTCTTATCTTTGATCTGCATTCTCTAGCCTTTTCTTCTCAAATATTCAACCTTTATCAACAATTTTGGAACCTTTAATTTTCCAAATATTATTTTGCACCTTAGAAAACACTAAATTTATGATTTTCTCCTTCTATTCCTTATTTTGTCTCCGTAGCATTTTTATTTTTCTTCTCTCCCGCGTTGATCAATGCGATGAATCAAGAGAAATCGAACGTTCTCGCCTTCTCGTTGATTTCTAGTACACTGATACGTCGGTTCTTTCGTCGTTGCTCCTTGACCCCCTCGTACGTCGTACACAAGAATTATCGAGCAAGTTGGGAAAAGAGAGAAAGAGAGAGACGATCGATGCACAAATATTTTAAATGAATATTAAATCCGCGCGCGATTAAAATTACTCGCTCTCTCTCCGTCTCACGATTTTTTTTTACACTCCATCCGCTTCTGGGGACAATTTACGTGGCAATTGGACGAAGATGCTGTAACAATGGGCTCAAAAGCCATTGCGTAATTCTGTATAAGAGAAGACATCATTTTTTTTTCTTGTTAATATAATATTATGAGCAATAAATTTCATTGCATTCTTATTTTGATCTTGAATCGCTGGCATGAACTTATTTCGTTCATTAATGTTTACGTTTGTTGAAAACAATTCATATCGAAATGATATTCCATTCGTAGGTTGAATATTAAAAATATATTGAATCGATGATTTTCTGACCTGCTTTTGCTTTTCATAAATTCGAGGATCTACGGTCTCGCCGTGTCGAGATGGAAAATGAATTTGCCATGGGATTTCGCGTATGCACGGAGCTGGTTCCGAAAGCCATGTCGTTCCCGTTGAGGCTCGTGACATTACGTGAATCAAAGCTTTACCGATTCGAGATTCTCTGCATACGAACGAATAAATAATGAATAGCGGAAAAAGTTATGAAATAATTATGCATGCATGCGCATTTAATAAAAATAGTAAAATTTTATAATTGAATCGTTGATTATTTACGGTGGTGGCTCGAAGCTCATCGATGACCAATGATCGTCACACGTTTTTGAACTCGATTTTGGGAAATCGGGTAAACCAATTTCCGAAAATGGTCTTTGAGATCTTAATAGTGCGACTATTCTTACTCCAGTTTTCTCCGGGGGATACATTTTCTACGATACAATTATAATAATTTCAAAAAAAGGAAGAATTATGCAGAGAAGAATTTCGATCGATAAAGGAATGAAATATTTGTCGAAATTTCGTTTATTCGACAAATCGTTCGTTACAGCTAAATCCATGGTGGTTTCGGCAACTGGTTCCTTATTGAAGCAATAAATTGGAATCGGATCTTCCGGCCATCCCATGAAACCAATTATAGTTGTACCGTTTATTATTATTCCACAACCTTTTTCATTTTCACGAGTTCCCATATATTTTACTCCAGCTTTTATCGCTTTTGCTGTATTGCTCTTGAAAAATACAGTTTTAACATTTAAAAAAAAATTTTTTTATTTGCTCACCGACGGAATGTTAAGTTTTTTATTTTTCGAGTAGAAAAATGAATTTTTTCATACCAGTTTTGTATCATCGATTTCAGCGACGTTGGAAACTTGGTTGCAGCTTCTAACTCGTGACGAAAGAATATGTGAATTATTTCTATCGAGATTACCGAAGAGTACATCAACTTTCTTGTATTTGCAGATCGCCTCTTCGAAGATGCCTAATATTTCAAGAAAGTTCGGATGCATGTATATGAATTTTTGAAATTAAAAAGTCAACGGTCAAGGAAAATAAACCTTCTAATTGGCAAAAGCTCCGAAGATCGCAGCGAAAAAATCGTGCTCGATTTTTTCCATAAAAATCACACAAATTTTGGGCAGCATTTTTTCCCACTTGCGGATCGTCGTCGGCCAAAATCACGATCTTTGATTAACGAGGATTGGATTAATTTTGCTTATAATTTTTTTTAGAATTTCATAGCCACTCGAGAATCTTACTCGAGCACCATGATAAAGAAGAGAATCAGCCGCGCTCAGACCCATCCCCGATGATCCACCCAAAACGATGGCCACTTTGCACTCAGGATCGATCATTCGTTCGTCTTTTCCATCGCTGTGATTTTTTTCCAAATCGTTCCAAATATCCAATTCGAAGATCGCGATATATTTTGAATAAAATTTGTATAATTTTGAAAGACTATATATTTCTAACATTATTTCACTCACCAGACCATTTGTTGAGGTTTTATTATATTCAATTTGTCTTTGTCATTTTTTTTCTTTCCTGACCAGGACCAAAAATCTTTTTGCAAGCAACATCCAATTCTATCGGTCGATCTGATTGTTTTTATTCTGGAAACATTATTCATCGTCGGTCCCACAAGACTCGTTGATCGTCGAAAAATTCTATTAAGCATTTTGGATACTTTCAATTTTTCGTTCCTATTCAAATTTGATAGAGAAAAGTTTTTTTTTAAATCATTTTTTCATCGTATGACAGCGAGGTTAAAATTTACCCAAGATTTGATAAGCGCACGACTATATTCCGCGCCTAGTTCTTTCGTTTGTTTTCATCACATATATCATTAGGAAAATATATCGCGATCAACCGCGGATTAAAATGAAAAATTTTTATGAATGAGAGATTGAATGATATTCTATCGAAAGAGGATACATTTTCGAAAAGCTAGGCATTTTATTTATTCGCAGATATACACACGTAAGGATAATGGTCGAAGAAATAATTTATTTACCATCACACCATAGAAAACGATTTATCGAGGGGCGGTAGTAGATAGTAATCATCGTCGCGCATCATTTATATATCGAATATAAAAAATGTGAATTCACGATAGAGGGCTTTGTATTAAAAAATGCATCTAAAATCGTATTACAGACGTTTTACATGAAATTTATGCAGGATGTTGATAATTAGTTTGATGCGGTGACGATGAAGTCGATGATAAACCACTGATTAGTTAATGCGTTGATTGATAAAAGAGCGACGCGTGATTTTTTTAGCGATTTTTTTTTTCGTCAACCCCCTGAAGCGGTACGCGGCGGCGTAAATACGCTTAGTTTTGTTTGTCGTTGAGTCGATAACGCCCGCCTCTGCTTCAGAGGGTCAAAAAAAGTTTATTATTTTTTTATCTCGAAGCGAGGAATTGTGCGTTTCCGGAAGGATCGCGCGATCACGATTACATGTATTTTCTACAGGTTGTCTCTTTCATAATTCTCAAGCTGTTATCCCTGAAAAATAACGAGCAAAAATTCCAAACTCGGCTATTATGAGAAAAGGAGGGAATAAAAAAAAAAATAAAGTCGACTCCTCGCGGTGAGGCGGTTTGCGTAAAAGGGGAAAGCGAATTGAAATAATCGGCTCATATTCTACGGATATAGAATCAATCAACACGGACAAAGAGATAAGAGATTGCGAAAATGATTTTTTGAAAGAGCCTGTATATACGCGGTTTATGAATGACGGGGGGGGGGGGCGAGGAAACGGATTATCGCTATTGCTACGGGAATACGACTTCGCGGGGCTGTAAGCCGTTCTCGACGAGCCAGACACTTCCGCTACGACCAGCGCGCAATATGTGGATCAGGGCTTTGCCAACGTGTTCGGGTTTTTGTGGAACGTAGGAGGCTGTGTCGCTGTGCCAAGCATCCTCGTAAAGCGGCGAGAGCAGAGTCGTGGGGGCGACGTCGCCTTGGGAGCACGTGACGTTCGGACAGAGCGCCATCACCCTCAGACCCGTCAAATTCACGTGATAATCATCCTGCGGAAACAGAAAATAACGGACAAATAGTTTAAGAGGCCAGAGTCGCTCTCATTTATTTTTTTTGTCTCATCGACGAATGCTCACCCCGAATGCCCTGGTGAGACTGACTATCGCGCTTTTTGTTGCCGAATAAATTGGCAAGCTCACGTAAGGCGTTATACCAACGTTGCTTCCGGTATTAACGACCACCCCGCCCCTTCCGCCTCGTTCGGCGCTCAAAAATCGTTGAGCCAACAGCATGCCTCTTATCACGCCGTTCTAAAAACACCACGCGGACGTTAAACAATTGCCAACTTTTTCTTTTTTTTTTTTTTTTCTGTTGAAAGACAAAAAGAGGAAAGAAACATTCAACAATTGTTACCAGATTTACGTCGACTTCGAGCTCCCAAAATCGGTCGTTCATTATTCCGGCGTTGTTGATTACTATGTCGATGTGTCCGAACACAGCGATAGTCGTACGAAATGATTCTAAAGGATCGAGATTAAAAAAGTTATTGCATTTATTTCGCATTCGAAAAATTTTCCTATATTTTGTGCACATACCTTCGAACTGAGGATAATCGGTCACGTCGCATTGACAGAATATTACTCGATCTTTTCCGTGTTTCGCGGCGAGTGAGTTTGCCAATTTTTCACCCTCGACCCCGTTGATGTCACAGATTGAAACCTGAACAATATTGTTTTTTTTCCAAACAATCTTCTTTCCAGTCAATCTTTATTTTTATTTCTCACCTTGGCTCCATGATTCAGTAATTCCTCCGTGTATGTGCTCCCGATACCGGAAGCCGCTCCCGTAACCAGGGCCACTCGTCCGGTTAATTCCATGTTTTTTTATTTTTTTATTTTTTCTCTATCAATTACCAAAACCGCGCTCGTATTTTTTTATTTTTTTATTTCCTGCAATTCACAATGTTCCATTATCAGCACAAAACGGCACGAAAATACAAATAAATCAACTCTGTTATACTGCACTGTTCGAAGAGCTTTCGTCGATTTTGTCACTTTTTTTTAACGGTCGACCAATTTGCCTTAATCGACGATCGAGAAAAAAGGGGGTGAGGAGGAGGAGGAAGGGTTGTATCGCGTTATTTTTACCTCTGATTATTTTTATCCGCGCTTCGCTTCTTCCGGTAGTCCGTTGATCCCGAAACAACGAGCCGCGGGGGAATGGCCAAACGAAAGTGAATCGACCTTGCGTCGAGGCGATTCGAAGGGCGGGCAAGAGTCGGAGAAGAAGGGCAGCTTTCGGCCTACCTCGCCTCAAGTTTCGCCGAAGCTGGTAAAAGCTTCTTTTTTTGCTTTTTATTCTCGAGGCCGAGGCGATTTTGCCCGAGCACGGGGGAAATGATTTTCGTGAGCCTAGGTGTGGCTGTCACGCTGCTGCTGCTGCTGGGCTTAAACCCGCTGCTATTTCTGTACAATAATAATATGAGCGGGCAACCACCGCGAGCCGCACGAGCCAGCCTAGGGATGATTCTTCACCCACCCACTATTCACCGATACGCCTTTCCCTCCTCCCCCCCCCTCCCCCACGTATAAGTACGACGCGCACGTGCGATTCTATGTACCTCGGCGCCGCGTCGCTATATACACCCAAATATCGATTCGCGTCGTTCCGTTCTCTCTGCTTCTACCGCGTAATAAAGCGCTTACTTGACGACGAAAAAACTCACCGGTTATGCGCGTATATATATCGCGTCGATGTAAGGCCAATTTAACACCCAGCAAGAGCCAGCAGGAGAGTGCGAATTCGAAAAAGCGAAATTTATCCAATTACATACGAGTCTCGCGACTGTAAGTTTGAAAAAAAAAAAAAAAAAAAACCAAATCATCGGCAGCAGGATGATTTCAATCCAGATATTAGAAGGATAACGCGGATCGGCTGAGAATTTTCAGTCTCGACTCCGAGAGATTTTTATTTTTCAGATCTGGAAAAAAGAGTTTTAAAATTACTTTCAAGAAGGAATGCTGACATTTCGAGGAGAATTAGTTTTCCTTTTGTACACCCTATATATGTGTCATTATGACGGCTGTCAAAAACGAAATGATATTTTTGTTTTTTAATTTTTTCGTACTTCGTCTGTCTTGGCGAGGACAAAATTGTATCTTTGACGCGATATCGTGCGCACCGGCAGCAGCGGTGCTTCGGGCATGAGTGATCGATCCTCTCTCAATAAAACCGGTACCGCATCAAGTAAACAGAGAGCCGCCGCACACCTTGGGAGAATGGACTGCACGAACGGTCCGGGTTGTCGTATAAAAGTCAAAAAAATATCGCGCAATCGCGTGACAACGACGTCGCAGACGACAACAACGACCCCCGTCAACGGTTCAAGGGTCAAACAGCCAACCGCGAGAAGAAAACAGAATACGAGGTCGAGAAAATGCATTTGTTCCCCATCGAATTATGCTCTTGTCGAATTTCCCTCTGTCTGGTCGGAACTGAGGTACGTTAATTTTTTTTTTTTTTTTTTTTTTTTTTTTCTTTCACTAAATACATTTTGATAGTTGGATCAATAACCGCGACGGCTGTATATGAAAAGATGGAAATTATATAGCCGCGGAGAAATAGAATGCAACTCGCTCTCGCGATAAATTCATCAATATTTTTCGGTTTTGATTTGATTGCAGGACAAATCAGCAGCTTTGCGATGGAGCGGTAAGATGCGCAATGGACCAAGTGTTTCCGGTGCATCGCGTTATTCTTTCAGCCGTTAGTCCCTATTTCAAGGCACTATTTACGAGTAGCTTGAAAGGCGGAAAGAGCGATATAAATCAAGTATCGATAAGTACCGTAAGCGCCGATATTTTTCGACTTATACTCGATTACGCGTATACGGGTACGTGCAAAGTAACGGCTGAAAACGTTGAGCAACTTTTGCCGGTTGCCGATCAATTCGAGGTTTTGGGAGTGGTACAGCTTTGCTGTAGATTTTTACTGCAGGAGCTCAAGCCGGATAACTGTCTGGGTAATGAAAAATTTCTCATTACAAAAGATAATAAAATTGAATTGAGTTGATAAAAAACATAATTTTTTAAGGAATTTTCAAGTTCGCTCGGCACTATTTCTGTCGCGATCTCGCGGAGAAAGGACGAAAGTTCATCTGTCACAATTTAAAGCAAATATTGAACGAGAGCGAAGAATTCAAGGATTTGGAGGGAGAGGAATTGGCAGCGATACTGCGGGACGACGAATTGAACGTGAGGAACGAGGAGACAGTTTTCGAAGCTGTCAAAAGTTGGATCGAGGCTGGACCGAAGGAGCGTGAAAAACATTTGGTCCAACTGCTCGAGTGCGTCAGATTTGGACTCATGAGTTACAAATATTTCACGCACAACGTACTCGCGTGGAAGTGTATCAGTGAAAACAACGAGTGTTACCGGAACATACTTTTTCCCGCAAATTCTTATCTCGCCGATCAGGAACATGGCCAGAAAAAAGGCTCGATCGGCCACAACGAGATTGATCTGAGAAATCCTTTGACGAGACCGAGAATCCCGTACGAAATTTTGTTCGCCGTTGGCGGCTGGATCGCCGAGTCTCCGACGAGTTTCGTCGAAATTTACGACACGAGGTATCTCGCGCCCATCGCCAATTTTTATTTCATCGCTCGAAAAACTCGATTGCTCCCTCGCTTCATCATCGTGTTTGATTTATTTCAATGGCAAAAAAAAAAAAAAAAAAAAAAAAATAACAACAAAAAACAGGGCGGACAAATGGTTTCTGTCGTCAAACACCGACTCGACTCCGCGCTCCTATCACGGGATGTGCGCGTTGAACAATCTCATTTACATTATCGGTGGTTTCAATGGAAACGAGCACTTCAACACGGTGCGTTGCTTCGATCCGGTGAGCAAGGATTGGCGAGAAAGAGCCTGCATGTATCACGCTCGTTGTTACGTCAGCGTTTGCACTCATGGTACGAATAAAACGAATAATAATCTCCTCTTTTTTTCATGATAATAAAACAAAATATGAAAATATGTAAAAGCCGGAAAAATTTACGCGCTCGGCGGATTCAACGGACGAACGAGAATGAGCTCCGGTGAACGTTACGATCCTCAAAGAAATCAATGGGAAATGATTCCCTCGATGCATACCCAACGCTCGGACGCCGGTGCAGCTTCTCTCAACGACAAAATTTACATCGTCGGAGGCTTCAATGGCAATCAAGTTTTTTCCTCGGCCGAGGTTTTCGATGTCGAGGCTAATCAGTGGAGTTACATCAGATCAATGTCGGATCCACGCACCGGAGTCTCTCTCGTCGCTTTTAGAAACAACCTCTACGCTCTCGGGGGCTTCGACGGGACCACCAGACTCTCCTCAGGTCTTTTTTTCTTTCTCCTTATTTCAATCGTTTATTTATTGGGTGCGCGAAAAAAAATTGGAAAAGAATTTTTTCCAACGAAAGAAAATTCGTTCGGTTTCGGCCTGTTGCTAAAATCGGCGGTATGATATATATGATATTGTGGAAATATAAAATATTCTTAGGTGAACGTTACAGCCCGCATCAGGACGTTTGGCACGGCATTTCGGAAATGTGTTGTCCGCGGAGTAACTTTGCAACGGTCGTCCTGGACGACATGATTTTCGTAGTCGGAGGCTTCAATGGTATGTTGAAAAAAAAAAAAAAAAAAAAAAAAAAAAATCATTTACGCGATTGACAAATAATAATGTCTCGTAAAATCGAGGTTCGGAGCCAATCGCTTACGTGGAATGTTACGATCCCGAGAGCAACGAGTGGTACGACGCCTCGCCGATGAATCTCAACAGAAGCGCGCTCGGTGCATGCGTCATAGCGGGCCTGGAAAATGCCCGGGAATATTCGTACGTCAACAGAGCTCGCAACAACGAACAGCCGCGTACTAATTCGAGAAATAGAGCAAACAAAAATGTTCGATACGGCAATTCCTCCGAGGGCCGTTACACGGACGAACGGGGCGAGCTCGAAGGACGTTGAACACGAAACTAAAAATTCGAAACAAATTTGCCTCCTTCGCGGCGAACCTGTCGATTGCGAATGTTTTTGCAAATTGATCGCAAACAAAAAAAAAAACAAAGAACCATTATATTAGCGACAAAATCGAAAAAAATGAGCCTGAAAGATAGTTTTTACTCCCTTTTTCCGATCAATTTCGTAGTAAATTTTTTTTTTTTTCTCAACTCTCCAACTTCCGGGACTCTTTTGATCAACGAGCAGCAGGCTCGTAGGAAGAAACACCTTTAGCCACCACGGGCTTTTCGTATCGATGTTTTTTTTTAGCTATTTTTTTATTTATTTTTTTTTCAAAATCTCACAACGAAACGCGCGCATAAAATGTCGCGGGGATTTTTTTTTTCGACACGATTGTCATCATGTTGTACTCGAAAACTTTCAAGATCCTGTTACGCCGAGTTTTGCAAATAATATGATCTTTGTGAAAAAAAAAAAAAAAAATGTCGTTTCCACACTCATTCATCGACGAAATATCATACGGGGATGAAAATGAAATAAAATAGAACGAGTCAAGAAAAAGGAGAATGAGATAGATCGTAGAAATAAGTCATGCGCCGGTAATAATTAATAATTACGATTTGTTTTATTAATCTATCTCACATATATATATTTTATATATGTATATGTATATATTGATAGAATCATTTGTTTATACATATATACATATACACCTATATAATTATGTATATTGTATACATTATTTGTAACCGCTGCGCAAACCTCCGTTTATTGAATTTTCTTTAAAATCGTTTAGTGTTTTATTTTTTATTCTTTGTAATTTTGTTAATCTTTGGTGTTTTAACTTGTCACCGCCTCAAAGTGGCAATCTGCCCGCAGGGATCGCTCGGCGAATATCCCTGACGCCGCAACTTTGCGGAGCTCGTACACGTTTGTTTTCCTCGCGTTTTCCAGTTTTTTCAAAACCTTTTCTTTCGCTCGGTTTTTTTTTTCGGTTCGCCACGTTTCTCATACGACCGAGCACACGTTCGGCTATTAACTAGAAAATATTTGTGCCTTACTTTTTTAAGTCCATTGAAAAAACACTCTTTTCGCGTAGTTAAAATTTTTTTTCTATTTTCTCTTAACGTCGATCGTTCGAATTACGTGTTTCACGCAAAGATATCTAAAAAGTCAATACGCATGCTCACGGATTCGAGCTGGATTATCGTACAAGTTTACATGATAACGCAATAATTAGTTGTCTTTGTTTTTCGTATCTCTTCTCTGTCTTTTTTGAGCAAACGATAGGACGACGGTGGAAAAAATTCATCAATTATTTTAGTCTGTCTTTTTTTTTTTTTCTGCTTTTATGCATATTTATATATAATATGGAATATCAGAGAAGCGAAAAACGGAGAAAAATCTGGATCGTTTTTTGGCCTTTTTCATCATTTATTTTGTTATTTCATAATTTTTTCAATTTACGAATCTTGGATTCATTGGGAATAAATTTTGTGCACAATCCGGAGATTAATTCCTCATGCGTTTTGTCTCTTTAATTCGGTTCACGTTTCTTTTTCTAATTCTACGGCAGGGCGACAGAATGATTTTTGGCCATTGAAGATCCGGACGACAGAATGAACTTGCGACAATTTGTGAATTTTTTCTTGACATTTTAACGCGACCTACTTTTTTTTTTATACGAGAAAATCCGCGCATACTTTTCTCGGTAAGTTTTTTTTTTCCCCATTTTTCAACTCGAACCCTTAGCGAATCACTGCACTCTCGCGCAACGAAAAAAAATTGTTCTGAGCAATTGAGATATCTATCTGGAGGGATTTTTTTTTTCTATCTCTTCGTAATAATAGCCCCAAACACTATTTGTTCACACCGTATAAATATATTCACGAAGAATTCTCGTCTTTTTCTCTGACCGGTGAAGAAAGCAGAGTTTTTTCTAATTTCAAACGATCACGCGAATGCAAAATTGAAAAAAAAAAAAAAAAAAAAAAAATCTTTTCCTTGAGCCACGATCTGATTAACCTTTTAACATGCATACAGCCTACTTCTTCCAGTGCACATGACTGATGTGGGTGTGTGTGCGAATGTCGTAGATATACACACGGAGAAACATAACGGAGTATTGTAGGAAGAAAAAAGTGATTGTTTTTCGAGTTTTTTGTCTCTTTCACCCTCCAAGCCTATAAAATCCTGAAAATGTTCACTCGCCTCCCCTCAACAACAGCTCGTGCGTTTTAATCGTTTTCACTCGCAATTACAATAATGAATAATCGAACATTCTATCACGCTCACGACATTTACCCCAAGGGAACAATTGACATACGTTTCGTAACTTTCCTAATTTACTCGACGGCGCGCTTAATCGTTACTTCTTCTTCTTCTTCTTCTTCTTCTTCTTTTTTTTTTTCACTCGCATACAGCACAATCCGCAACGTTTTTTTCTTCCTCGATAATTGACTCTCGAAAATCGGACTGCAGAGGTCCCGTCGGGGACCTATACCTTTAGCAACGTTTCAACAGGCGTGGAAACGATAATTTGCCAGAAATCATCGAACGGTAAGCCTGCTGTGCTGGATCGCGCGGGAACAGGAATGTTGCAGCCCGATTTTCGACGGTCAACATCAATTTATTCATTTATTTTCGTTTTTGTATTTTTTTGTTTTTTCTTTTTACGCGACGACGATGAACTTAGTTAAAAATGACTCAGTCGTTGGTTGTTGTTGTTTTTGTCCGTTAGCGAGTTATCGGTATTTCAATTTATCGCGATAATAAGAGTTTATAATTTAGGAAAATTGATTTATAATTAATTTTAATGAATATTTTTTATACGCGTATACGCACGGTTAGATCGAGACGATTAACGGAAAATATCTGATACACACGGACGACTTTACGTTCTGGCGAAACTATATAATGATCTTCGAGAGTAAACTAAAAAGTTTCTTCGATTTTATTTAGGCCGACGGTTCGAGTTCGATTAAGTTTTTTTTTTTTTTTTTTTTTTTTTTTCGTTCGTCGACGCCTTTCGAATTAACTAACCAGAGTTTATACGTGCATGTGTGTTTTTTTTCGTTTATTTTTATTTTTGTTTATTTTATGTTGAATTACGTCGTGCTACCCTGATTTTCGGACCGACTTTTCATCAAAAACCTTCCCCACCTCTCTCTCTCTCTTTAGTCTTTCCAATTCTCCTACGAGTCTCGAAACACGCACTAGAACGACAAGTAGTTTAAGCACTATTATAAAAATCGAGCGATGGCCCCGCGATATTTTCGTTTTTAAAATTTTTTATGTTTTTCTTTTTTTGCTCGTCGTCGCAATAGGCCCAATTTTTATTCAACTTCTCATTGCCGGTGTAGCGTCTGAGGAACACACCCCGAGAGTTATTGGAAACATCGATATTTCAAGTCGACGCGATATCATTCGGATCGCGTATCACTCATTATTTCTGCTCGTCCTCGCGCCCGTATACTTCCTATTTATTTTCTTTTTCTTACGGGCATTTTTGTGGTTGTCGTTGTGTTTTCTTTCTTATCTAAAGTACTTGAGACCAGCGACCAGAAGGAACTTTTCGATGAAGAGCTCCGAATCGAGAACCGCGATGTGAGCCGCTCTGCCTATGAGAGCGTTCGCGGTTGGCGGTAGAGCGTGATGCACGTCGTAGCGCACGAGGCTCACACCCGATGCGGACATTATCGGATACAGGATATTGTGAACCATTTCTCGGTAAGCTGCGCCTGATGGTGATGATAACAATAATAATAATAATAATAATGATGGATAAGGCCGCTGGCGGGTAAAGCTTTCGAGGAATATCATTACCTTGATCGGTTGGGTCTCGAACAGCAGCTTTGCAGAGTTCGATTCTCGCGGAATGAAGAGGAACGTATCGATCCTGAGCGCTACCGCACAGCAGCACGTGCTTGAATCTCTGAAGATTGCTTCTTTGGCTCAAACGAAACATGAAAGATCGCCTGACCTCCGTCGCGTCCTTCATCGCTAGTTGGAGCAAGGAACCAGACTTTTTCCACTTTTGCATGAACCACATGCCTGAGAATTGAAAAAGTAAAAGACGCGTGATTAACGGAAATTGGAAGGGATACGTCGGAAGCAGGGATTCGTTGTCTTCTGCTTACCCGCATTGACGAGCCCGCTCGTGTTGTAAAGCGTGCCCAAATGCGGTCCGCTTAAACTGAGAAAGGTGTGAAGTCGCGGTAAGAGCGGCCTTAAAGCGGGTCTCGTTAACGCGCTACGAATTATTATCGTTCCCAACGAGTGTCCGATAAAACTGACTTTCGTAGGATTCAAGCCCGAAGTCTCGATGTGATGCAAAATTTCGGCGACCAAGCGATCCGTCATTTTGTCGAAATCGGAAAAAGTATCGCCCTGCCGAGAAAATCATATATGATATACGCAAGTCATCGATGAATATAGAATAGAAAAAAATGTTTGTTCCTCCCTTCGAGGATAATTTCGTACCTGATTTCTTTCGGACATGAGGAAATCAAGATGAGCACCGGCCAGGCCAAGCTCGAGATAAGTTTTGACGAGACGCAAGTCCGCCGCGTTGCCATCCAGGCCGTGAACGCATATTATAAGATGAGCTCCTTCGGGCGAGAAAAGACGGTACTCGTCGCTGATCGAAAAGTACGGAAGGGTCGAGGCGAGCGTTGGATAATCGCTATTTTCAATAGAACGAACGAATATTAGTGCGAAATAGAAAAAAAAACGGGAAATAAAAAAAAAAAAAGAGACAAGGCGCGGATCGTAGAGTGAGAATTTTTTCACAATTGATACCAGCCAAACGTTGGACCGTTCGGTTATCTTAAAAAAAGTGTGTTTCGTAAAAATTGTCAAAAAATATGACGATTGATTATTGATATCGATTGGTCGATCACAAGTGTGACAAAATTTCTCGAGGCAAATATCTAATTCGCTGGCGATTGAAAAATCTTTCTCAATGTCAATGAATCCATTGGGAGATATGATATTTCCAAGCGGCGAAAGTAGAAGCGGTAGGTACTCGCGCGATAGAGAAGAAAAAAGAACTCGACAGAAACTTAATAACCTTCCACACCTGTAGATCCTACCGGAGAAGCTCATTTGTCGTTTGAATTCGTCCTTGCATTTTTTAAAATTAGCGTGGTCGTCCTGGGTGGATTGCAACAATTCTTTGCCTTCTTGATAGCAATCGAGGCAAAGATCTCTCGGTCCGTAAACGCTATTATCGTTTCTGGTTTCTCTGGAGTCACGATTGCGTTGAGGACTGCACGGCGCGGTTTTATTTTGTTTGGGACTTTTAGGACTTTTGGGACTTTTGGCACGTTTGACAGTTTCGTAAACGTGATAAAGAGGATTATCTAGCATCTGAGCAGCGGGTGCCGGATCGCGGAATTCTTCGGGGGGCGGTGGTTCGTCCTGAAACATTTTCGGAGGTGGCAATCGGACTTCTTCGTAAGAATGTTCAACGACGCTCGATCGTTGAACGGCCGACGAAGCGCCGTTCGGCTCTCGGCTTCTCGGTCCAATTTTCGCCAATTTCTGTCTCAATTGCTCACCGGAGACTCTGGCAGCGGCTGCTCTTCTTTGCTCCGAACTGGAGGTATCACCGCTGCTGACCCAGCCGGAACACTCGGAAGTCAGGTTACCGGAACTCGTGCTCGTCGCCGGGCTGCTCGGCCTGGAACACGATGGCGGACTCGGGGGATCGATAACGAGCTCACCGGGCTCCTCGCCGATAAGAGTGTCCTTGCTGTCGCGAATAGGCATGCAAGGAAGAGATACCGCGCTTCTCGGAACAACCATTTTGTTCTGTTCCACGGGAACACTGGCGCATCTCAGTCTCTGCTTATTTCCACTTTGGCTAATTTCTGTTTTGCTCGAATCCTCCGAGCAGGCCGGCGAAACTTTGCTTTCCGCTGGTTCCTCGACCTTGACCATTATTTTGTTGTTGTTCTCCGCCCGAAGGACGCTTTTCGCGTTCGAGCCGCGATATCTCACTTCCGTTTCTTTAGAATTCCTGGAACTCTTTTTAGCGCGATCATTGCCGATTCCACCGAGCTGAGGTTGTCGTATGCTCGCTGCGGCGGCGATGGCGGTATCCTCCTCCATCGCCGGAGCCGAATGAGGTCTGCGTCCCTGTTGACCCACGCGCTGATCCCTCCGCATTCTGTTGGTCTCTTCGCGAGCTTCCCCCGATCTCGGGGGATCGATCTTGAGAGCTATAATTTCGTAAATGGGTTCGCGAGGGAAAGCCTCGCCGGATCTTTTGTCCGTCTGATGATGGGATCGTCGGGGATTTTTGTCGCGATTACGTTCCGAGTCCCCCCCGCCCCCCGCCCGACCGGTGTAAATATCGTGGCAGAACAAATCGTTACTTTCAGCGGCTATCGCGTCCAACAGTCTCTCGGTACTTTTGGGCCTAGCGGGTCTCTCTTCTCTGCAAGTTCTAGCTCCGCTCGTAACGGTACAGGTCCCGTTGCTCGGCCTATAAAAAAAAGTCTCAAGGTGAATGTTGTTGGTGCCGGTTCTCTCCTCGAAAGGATTCTCCTCCGAACAACAACCGTTCAACGGCTGTTGAGCCAGCAACAAATTGCTCATCGCTTTGCCCAGAGTGTGATATCTTCTGCATTCCAAACTGTTGCTCTGACACTTGTTGTTGTTATTATTATTGTTGTTGTTATTGTTTTTGTTATTGTTGCTGCTGCCGCTGCTGCTGTTGTTGTTGTTATTGTTGTTTGCGTGTTTCCTGGCGTTTCCGGCGCGGTAAGTGACGCGATCGAGAGTCGCGGTGCGGAGGGAAGACTCGTGATTGTCGACGATGCCGTTTGAACATTTGCCGGCGGTGGCGTAATCGTTTTGTCGATGTCCCGGGGGCAGCAAGTTTCTTCGAGAAATCGGAGCTCCGGTTCTTCTGGCGTCGAGAGATCTCGTCGCGTCCCCTGATTTTCCGTCCCTTCCGTCGGAAGAAGAGAGGCCCCCCCCCGCGTTGTTGCTTGATCTTGCGGAGGGCGGCGCTCGGTAACCGGGAAAATGTCCACTGGGCGGTAGTTCGGGAAACATGGCGGCGAGTAACGAAGTTATCGAACTCGATTCTTCGTTGTTCTCGGCTTGTCCGCGGCGTGCTCTGTAAGACTGTGGATTTTGATGACGAGGCACGAGGACCTGGGTGGATTTGGCACGAGGCAGCGTGGCGATTGGCATCGAGGAATTTATCGAGGAAGGATTCGGTGCGGAGCAAGCCTGTTGGTGCAGTCCCGGTGGAAAGAGCAGGGTCGAAACGGTGGGGGTGTTGTTGATGCCGCTGCCGCTTTGATGGGAGGCCGCTTTCAGGGCGACCGGGGCGGATCTCGTTCCACCGGGGCGATTCGCCCCTCTGTTGCTGGACGGCAAAACGCAATTTCTCTGGGGTGGAAGAAATAGTTGGGTGGAGGCTGAGCGCGGTAGGGTTTTCGGCAAAGTTCTGGGTTGGCTCGGTACCAATTCCGGGCCCAATTGATCGAGGGATTTGCTGTGACGCGCGGGCAACGAAGACGGGACGAGATCGAGTCGTCCGGCGGCGGCTGCGGCTCTCAAAGGTCCCAGCATTCCCGCTAATTCCTGCGCCGCGCCCTCGCTCCGCGGCGACCATACGCTCGCCGGGGTCCGCGACTCCAGTATCGCCGCGATGCCGCAGCTACAGTCGTCCATACTCGGCACCGAATTACGATGTCGATGCTGCATATCGGCGTACCGGTCCTCGAATATCAACGGTAACGTGTGCAAATCACCGTCCAATTCCGGACAGTGTACCGGCAACGGTGGCAACGAGGCCAGATAACGGGAACGTCGGGCGATCTCGCTCACCGCCTGATAAGACTGGTAATTCGCGTCGTAGCATCCAGCCGCAGATGTTCGTGGATTTTCCAGTACGAAGAAGCCCTCCGCGAACCGTTTCACCTGCGCATTTATCAATTACGATCAGTCCTCGCTGCGACCGTATATGCATGATTTGGGAGGTATATATTTTGGTCGATTGAAAATAACGATACCCGATATTGATGGTGTATCCTCGCCAAATGTTGATGAACGCTTTCTTGTCTGGTAAAAGCTTCGAGAAAAATGTTCCAAAGAACAATATTTTGAGCGCACAGTTGGGCGATGTTTATCTCCTCCTCGGACTCGCTCAGCTTGGTCATTTCTTTGTGCTTTCTCTCGGCTATTTCGAGCTCTCGTTGTTCCCAGGACGGCAATAAACGCGCGAGCTCCATGAGATCAGCGAGCAACGATTCTCGGGCTGCCAGCAACAGTTTCGTCACTTGACGCTGTACGAGCTTCGCGTGCTGGATTCTCGTTGCCGAACCGACGCAACGAGTCGTCGGCGGTTCCTGCAAATTTATTTTACAATCAATTATTATTCTTCATCCATTACGAATCAAATATTTTTATTTATTTATTTTTCGATCGATTCGTTACAGGGTTGCCAAGATAAGCAGAATTCGCTTCCCCATTCCCCTGAGGCTGTTTGAATTGGATCCATGGCTTTCCGCCCCTCGGAGCACTGAAAAAAAAACAACAACAACAAAATTTTTTTTCCATCTTTATTTCCTCCCATCCACGAAATAATGTGTTCCGACTCGATCGAGATGTGTATTCATTATTTTCGTACCAGCTTTGTACGTAATGGAGTATACTCTTTTTGACGAATGGCTGGTGAAGAGCAACGAGACAGGCGTGAATCGTGATTGAAACTGCTGCCAGATGAAAATAATCAAAGAGCACCGGTAGATGATAGTGCAATCCTTTAGTTGGCACAAAGTTCAATTGCAAAGCCCTGGAATAAAACAAGTCTGTGTGAGCACGCATAATTCCTCGCATAGTTTGAATCGCGGAGCGATGAATCCGCGCGTACTTCCATTTCGAAGAGAATTAAAAAAACCAAAAAAAAAAACGTTCGTCTTAAAAATTCGTGATAATAGTGCGGTCGCGGCGAGTGATCGATCGCGGGAATAAGAAGAGGACGTCGTACCTCGAGGAAACACAGGCCATGTTACCGGGCTGCGTCGGCTCGCTGAACCATAGCTCGACACCGAGATTAAAGTGAGTTCGTGACAGAGCCTCTTCGATTTTGTGACCATGGACGAGAACGTGGGCACGAAAGAGAACCGAAGTTCCAAGGGTTACTTCCTCGTTTCGATAGAGTATTTGAAATCTTTTGCTCGTACCCGGAGCTTCCACGGTGTCTAACGAACGTTTGTCTGAGGATAAAGCGATTGTTTTCAACAATTTATAGTCTCGGTTTATCCATTTATGGGAATAAAAGCGGTCGAAATTTTTTTTTGAAAAAACTCACGATTTCGAAATTGGTCGACTTCCACTTTGATAGGCAATTTCGGGGACACCCTGAGGGCCGTTCGGATCTGATAATATCTGTGATTAACAGAATTAACAAGAATTTTACTCTGCGCGATCCAGGATATCCAAGGATTAAATTGTAAAGAGCGAAAGAAAAATAAGTAGAAGTAGAAGCTTACCCGCGTTGAAAAAGATCGACATTGTAAAACTTGCAGAGCTCGAGAGAGAACTCGAGGGTAGCCTGTAAATCGCTCATCTCTCCAGGTCCAACTTTGGATAGGAAAACCTGTCGATCGACGGGGTTCTCTCTGACGTCGTCCGTTTCTTCTCCTTCTTTCTTCTCTTCCGCCTTTGGATGAAGCCTCTCGAGATCGGAACCAACGAATTGAGACCCGAAATTTAATAGGACAAACGATAGATCAGTAGCTCGATGTCCTTAGAGTCTCATTTATTTTTGGGCTACGTTCTTCAGTTGTAAATTTCGGGGTTGATAAAAATTTCATCGTTACGACGACAACGCGGAGGCGGACTTTCGCGCGAGTGAAACACCGACGATGACGACCCGCAAACTGCTGTTGATTCTGTTCCTTCTTCTTCTTCCTCCTCTTCTTCCTCCGGCACAGCACGATGATACTCTTCTCGACTGCTGCTGCTGCTGCTGCTCCTGCTGCTCCTGCTGGTGTTGCTGCTGCTGCTGATGCTGCTGCTCGTCTCTTCCATCGTGACTCGAACTCTTCAACATCGGCATTCGCCAATATTCTGTTTAAAGAGAAATTAAATTTTTTTTCACGAATCAGCCCAAAGAAACGTAGCGGTGATTGGAACAACTTTGGCAATTGCATGTATCCAATTTAAAAAAGCTTCGACCAACTGGAATATTATTATTATCGAATCACCAGAATTCGTGACAAATATCTTCATTTTATTGGCAACCGGTCAGATCTCCCCACGCTTACACGCGAACGGCGGAGTGTCTCTTTGTCCGTGCGTATATATATATATATATATATGTTGACGCGTATGCGAGAAACCCCTTCGAGTGTATTATCGTTTTGATCCCCGCGATTACGGGGATTCCTTTTTTCCCTCTTTTTTTTTATTCTTTTTTTTTCATCCGTTCGCCTCGCTTCTCCGTCGACCCGCGCGGCGATATCTATATCGCGGATGAAGAGACCCTCATCGGGAAATCGAGGGAGAGAGCCCCGCGCGCGCTCAATCGATTCGAACACTCCGGTATAGGGATGATGCTGAGCATTAGCGAGAGTGATGAGTCGCTCGAATGGCAGGAAGGCAAAACAAAAGAGATTTAAATATATATGCGTATATCGAGAAGGGATAAGCTTGAATTTTTATTACCATCAATCTCTCATCTCATCCTCGATACTGACTTTGATTTTGACGACTTTGCGCGTATAATTGTAAACGCTAGACGAACGTGTATCAGAAGATAATGTGACTTTTAGGATCATCTGCTCCGGCGCTATAACCTTGAATGGAATATAAATGTGTTGGTATAGATTCCCTCCGCAATCCGTTTCTGAGTTTACGCAAATAGAGAGGCAGCGAGATGAAAATTTTGCAATATATGCCATCTAGAATTCAGGATAGCGCAAGGGATCATCCATCCTGCTCGGTATGGACGGGGATGGAAATGGAAATTTTGCACGTGGATTATTCTCGTCGCTTTAAACGCTATATATATGTACATACGAAATGCATATGCGATAGAGCGCGGGAGGACGACGTTTGGGAAATACCGTGCGTTTCTCATTGCGGAGTTGAAACTTTTGCTTTCGCGCGTACGCAAACTCTGTGGAAAAATCCAACGTATTTGATCAGACGTCTAGACACTCGCCGCCGCCGCCGCTGGCTTCATATCCGATCGGAAACGCATAGAGAGCGAACTTCAATCCCCTAAACGAGTTGTCTCTTTTGACCGTTTTTAATTTGAAAATCCATAAATTCGATAGAAAATTGAAAATAAATGGAATTATAGCCCTGTTCGGACAGCTTCCTGCGATCTTGATACGCGACTTCCTAATCGATCAGACGACAATATCCTCCGCATCGGTTGCCAACTTTCCAAAGGTCAAGTCTCCGCGTAACCTCGATTGAGGCGCTATAAGCCTGTATTTTAGCCCAATTCTTCCATTTTCTCCCGCGCTCGCTCCCGCGTCCACGTTAGCAAGAAGTGCCGGAATTCCTATTTCTAAAGACCCTCGCGAGTAGCATACCATTACTCTTTAAATAACGCATGCATGCACGGAGCTACCGCGTAGGCGGAGCTCCCCGCCCGCCCACCCGCTTTAACGAGCCCTCTTATATAATTCCATTCATAACCGGTTAATTATTAACCGAGTGGCAGAGCTGAATAATTTTTGGGTGATGAAAGCTCGTAGAGGCGGGAAACCTCAATAATAAATAAAATAACTTTATCGAAACAACAGCAGCTTATTCACGTTTTCTGCTCTTATATATCAGGAAGTTGAATAACGATGTTAACTTTGATGGAAATTAGTCGAGTAGCGTTGACATTTAAATTTGATAAAATCAATATACGAACAACGAAAAAAAAAGCGTTCCAAGGTGATTGAGCCGAATGAGGTCAAAGACTCGATGAACCGCTTGAGAAATTCTCAGCGTATCGACCTCAGATCTAATCCGCGCTTGCACTTAAATTCCAACTATTTCGGAGCTTTTTGCTCCCGCGCGGTTACCCCCCGGTGTGCACATTTCGGTACATCGATAGGCTATATCTGGCTACATATACCGGGTGGTGTGTAATTTCAGGTCACAATCGTTGCTACCTCGGGGCGGCGCGCTTGAGGATTCGGGAAGATCGAAGCCGCTCTCGCGCCGTGTGACACCGGCGGGACAGAAACACACACTCTCGGCTGACACAAATTCTGAAATAGCTCTCAAAGCTCTCTGCTCATCTCTCGCCACCCGGTACTCGTGTCTGGGTTTAAGTATATACTCGCGCGCTATGTCGACTAACCGCTAGAAAAAATGAAGAGAAACGAAAAAAAAAGAAAAAAAAATGAGGGGAATGAAGCGAGAATGTTTTATTTCAATTTGATTCTTTCGTACCCCAAAACTTCGATATTTTCTATTATAGCTCTTTGAATAAAAATAATTCAAATCTCATTTCTTAAGCCGCGGGATTGGAAGAAGGAACGCGTGTTACGCGGAGCTGCTGGTATAACGATCGCTGCTCACGGGAGAAATGTAGCCCGCTATCCTGCTACGGTGTCGCGGTTGCGAGCTGTCGGATCACCCGAGGGAGGATATGCATGCGGAGAAATGAGCAGGGTGTACTCGGAGAGCTTGAATATTCCGCGACAACCTTTTATTCCAGAAGAGCCACGAAACTCGGTCTCGCTTCTCGCTACCTCAATGCGGGAGAAGGAGGGCGAAAGAGGCGGGGGTAACCACGTGACCTTTGGCCCGGGGTAGCGAACTAGAAATTTGTCGTGGATAAACGTACGCGTCGAGCGATAAGCTCCTCCTTCGTTGCATTTTCTAGCTCTTCTCCTCCGTAGGGAGATTGCAAAGATTTCGTAGATTTTACCTTAGGAAATGCCCGTTGACATTTATGATGGATCGTACAAGCAGCCCCCGTTATTACGAATGAAAATCTTTGTTCGTTCAACCCGTTCTGCGGCGGCGGCGGCGGCGGATATCGACGTAAATTTTTTTAGCTCCTATATAATAACGTCAATCAAATAATAACTCCGAACATGTCCGCAGAAACTGAAGAGGATTTTTTCATCCACTCAAAGTACTACATATGGATGTTTGAGAAAAGATTCTGTTCAATGCCTCTGTTGGTTTACCGAAGGGTCAACGAGCGCAGGCTCTCTTTGATCGAACAGTTCTTTGAGGTTCCGAGATCTACGATAGAGTCACAGAAAAATTTGTCGATGCGATTTCTGCGTTTCAATCGTTCCGACGACGGTGCTGGCTTCTTCTTCGATATTGCTCGAGATTTGTTTATTTTATTTTACTTTTTTTTTCACCGAGGAGGAGCAAGAAAACCATTCCGCTGCGGTCTTTTTACCTTTCGAAAAAAGAGTCGCGCGTGTCAAAGATCCGTGTGCATCGCGTTGCACAATTGCGACAAACAGAGCGAAAGAACGAGAATGAGAAAAGTTGAGCGAGAGCAACAGAATATAGAATACACTATATACAGGAGAGTGACGAGAGAAACTTGATGAGAGAGGAGCGGGGCAAGAATATGAGCTTGGCAAAGACATATACTCCATCGATATTCCCGGTTTTTCACAAATTGCAACTTCCGGTCACGGGAGTTTTAGACGCGCTTCGCCGGCTCCGTTTTACCAGAGAGTGCGAGAGAGAGAGCAAGTTTTTTACATCGCTTTACAAAGGAAAGAGAGCAGATGCCCTGCTCGCAGAGTCTACTCTCGTTGATGGCTTCCGCTCCCATTTTCATGGATACGAGAACCCGCCGGGGCATCGGGGTAGAGCTGGTATGTTTTTACGCGAATCGGAGTTTGTTTTTTTTTTTTTTTTTTTTCTTTGCTACAAATGAATCTCGTCCAGCCCATCCTCGTTGCGCCATCGATATTATGCTTTTTCCCATATTCGGCCGTACACATTTATATATTCGTCGATTTGGGTTATCACGACACTTCGGGGCTTTTTCTTTCTTTCTTTAACCTCTCCTGCTGCTGCTGCTGCTGCTGCTGCTTCTATGTACATGCACGTCTTTTCTGAGTCGCTGGTTGAGTGTGCCTCGAGTGTACCTGTACCAAGTACGAAATCGTTGGCTCGTCGTCGTCGTCGTCGTCGTGGTGGTTTAGCCTCGGGCTCTCGACACCGAATATAAAATCTTCATCCTTCTTCTCGCTTCTACACATAGTCCGCGTATCGAAGTTACCGGCTCGCCTTTGTGTGCAGGAGTGGCACATGTGCCGCCTTTCGTATTAAGAGAAACGACTGACAATGCGAGCCGGCAAAGGGCAACGCTGCTATTTCTGGAGGATCAGAAATGGGCTCCTAGACTCGTTGAATAGTTTTATGTTATTATTAAAACGCGATTCGTTTCTCTTTTGACTTTTCCAAACCTGCTCGATGAGATCGATACGATGCTTGTGGAAATCGCTAGGTCAAAAACCTTCAACATTCATTTTTTATTTTCCATCATTTATCAATCGCATACTCTCGGCCAGCTGGCTGTAACCAGCATGCATAAATGCAGAACGAAAAATGGCCGGCGTGATGCTCTCATGCAATCGTGAATGCACGGTTAGCACGAAAAGCCACTGTCTCTTCGGTGCAAGCATCCTGCTCGGTATGATACGTACATCGAGCGTGTTCCATTTTCATCGAGAAATCTATCAATGCCGCTACAGCCCTGCCGCCGCTCTATTCCTATTCCGCGTCTATATATACCAAGCATACTTCAGGTCAAATTCTCAAATCGCAAACTCTTGGGGCGATTCGATCAAATATTTTTGAGCTCTCTCGTCGCCGCAGCAGCAGCAGCAGCAGCAGCTCACGGACGAGACTTTTTTTTTTACCTTTCGACCATGTTTCGACCATCGATCCAGTTTTCTGCTGGTAATCTCGTGTTCTTCTTTTCCGGAGAATTTCCTTTTTATTCAACACCGGATCATGTTGTTTGCTTTTCTCGAATTCTCTTCTCTTGTTCGCTCATTTCAATTTCGTTTCTATATACATAAAAAAAAAAAAAAAAAAATCCTCCAACCTTTATCGGATTGTTTTTCCCTTTCGGCTATTTTTCATGCTTCGCAACTAGGTATACCGGAAGTTGAACAGCTGCCGCCGATGCAAAATGTGTATTAAAAAAACTTGAGAGAAGGTGTGTGTTTCTACGGTTGATGCGAGCATGCGGAAGGGATGCACACGCCGCGGACAAGGGAGCCGGCGGCGGTGAGTCGCTGTATAGAAAAGACCGATCGAAAGTTTCTTCTCTCATGCGTGTACGTTCGTGTGTGTGAACGACGAAGGCGAGCATTCACGATACGATTCGATGTAACTTGTGCACGCGTCCGCAGCGACCACTAGCCACTAGCCAGCAGCCACCAACCGCTGAGTAGAGATAGAGCTAGGGAGAGAAGGAGCGAAGAGAATCACTACCTAAATTGCGTGCCCGCTGCAAGCTCGGGCAACCTAGCTCACGGGAATTTTCTACACTCTCGTACTTTTCGCGATCCGTCCGACTCAACGGCGCATTAAGCCGTCACGAACATAATTAATCATTAAAATGTCGTCTATATAGCTTCCCCTCCCCTCCCCTCCCCTCCCCTCGCCTACTCACCCCTACATGTTTTCAGGTCAATCACATCGACGCTCTGCGATACGGAGGAGAAAAAGCTGTGGACAAACCTACAATGTAAAGCTTTTTCTTCAATTCGCGTCGCCGCTGTACAGGGTGTTCCCCGAATAATATGGATACTCCTCGATACGGGTTCTCACCGGTGCTAGGGCACGGATGGCGGAACTAAAATTTCCTAGTACTTTAATAATCGGAGCCAAGTAATTTAGATTCAAAATTCGTTTCGCTCCTTGTGTTTTTTCCTCCGTTCGCGATTCCTCGTTATATAAAAGAATCGTGAAAGAATCCTGTGCCAGCATTGAAGCTGCAAAATTGATTTTCCTCGATGAGCAAAATCGATAATTGCGGTACGACAAAACCTAAATTCGACATTGGTTATAATTCGGAAGGCTTCGAACTGGAAAGTTGTGATGGTATCCGAAAAAAAATGTTCTCGCCTTTGACCACTGAAGAATAATGAGCCAAATAAAAAGCGACTGACATTTGACGAACGAATGGAACTTTTTGTCTGACGAAACTCGACCAATTATCGGGGGAGTGAACATTTCGGTTCGTAAATTGTGTATAGCAGAGGTTCGTAGAGCAAAGGTAGTGTAAAAGTCAAAAGTCCACACGCGACCTCCGCGGAGCATATAGCGAAGTACAGCAGACACTTTGCCAACACCCCACAAACCCCCTGACCTCGCTCTCCCTCTCTGTCTTCTCATCGTCCAAGTTCGCCACTCGCACATCGCGCACCAATTTTTTTTTTTTTTTTTTTTTTTTTTTTTTTTCCCTCCCCGTATTCTCTCGGCCACATGAAAATAATTCATGCTCCGGCTCCGGGACAAAAGCTCTCGAAAGCGAGCACGAAAAAAAAGTCCTTGAATCTCAGAAAAATTCAGGCGAAACGAGCAGAACGCAAGGAGAAATGGAACGAAAAACCTTTTATAGCGGAAAAAAAAGGTACTCGATGACGTCGCGATTATTTATGATACCTCACCTGAATTAAGCTCATTCGCTGGAAGCGAGGAGCTCCAAAAAAAAGCACAATTATCGAAACTGTTGGTTCAATCCGCGCCCTGTTCCCTCGCTGCTTCTACGCAAGGATACTTCTCTATACGCACGAGGAAAATAGTCTACGTAGAAATATTCCGATCGTAATACCTGCTGACGTTGCACGATACACCTTAGAGGCCACTGAGCCCGGAAAACCCGGCTATGAGAGCCCGGTTCAGCCAACAACTTGGCGAGGCAAGAGATAGAGAGAGAGGGAATGACAGAGATAAATACAAAGAAAGAAAGAAAAAGCATAAACTATATGACGACGCACGGTCGTATCGTATCGTAGCTCTCCCGTAATCCATCTTGTAGTAATCATCTCTCTCTCTTCATTTTATACTGATCCACGACTTCGTAATATCGTGAATATTAATTTATAATCGATATAATCGAAGTTGACGAAATTTTAATGGCAAAGAGCACAAAATTGCAAGGCATGGATCAATGATCGATATACGTCAATCGATCAATCTTTCAATCCAACGGAGCACACACACTCTCTGATGAAAAAAAACAACAATAATAATAATAATAATAATAATAATAAAAGTACACAACTGGAAGCACTCACGTTCGAACAAAATCGTAACTCGCTCCTGTATTATCGTTCACCCCGCCTTGTATCGACGATGGTCCATCGTGGAGTTTGCAATATTTCCAACTGTACGAATATAAAGGAATAACAGAAAATAGATGTAAAAATATATTTCACCAGTAGATACGTATATACGGATGTATATGTTTATATATATATATATGTAGGACAAAAGGACACTCGTCCTTTCACTCCGAAAACTAATCGAAACGACCGTAAAGGATAGTAAACGTTGGAATAAAAAAAAAAAAAAAAAAATTGAAAAAAAAAAAAAAAAACGTACACAAACACGGTATAAAACGACGAGAGATACTCGATCTCGTATGATGACGAAATATATACACCAAGTATAAAGGGGATAATCCGTACACACGCGCGCGCAAAGAAGCACTCACTCTCTTCGCTACTCTTGTTCCGTGCTCTCTGCCGCGGGGCCAACCCCGTCGTCGTCGTCGTCGTCGTCGTCCCTGCCGCCGTCGCGACTCGTACTCTTCGGATTCTCTGCCTCGGCGCAGCTGCCCCGATCTCACACACACACATATATATATAGCATGCATACCACCTCTACTCGCCTCGGTCTACGGGGAATTTCACGAGGAATCGCAATTTCAACCATTTAATCCGAAAGTTATTTTCATTTTCTCCCACTCTCTCTTCATTTGTATCATCGATCCGAGATTTTTTCACGACTTTTCTCTCGTCTCTTCGGCGATGAAGGAATCAAATTTTTCACCTTTACAAATAAGATAGGTTTATGCAGTTGCAAATATTGTTAAAGGGTTTCCGAAACGAATTTTTTGCTTTTTCAAACAAGCTATACACTTATCTGAAAATTAGAACCGCAAGTTGAAAATAATGATTAGGAAGAAAGGAGCCTTTCGGAACGCGAGAGAATGACACTTTTTCAGTGGAATACCCTGTATACGTATATATGTATATAAATTTGTCCAAGTACTGATATCGAGAGCATACGAGAGAACCCCACCACGCCCGATAGTCGATCGCACATAGGTACAACACAAACTCACCTTTTTCTCGTATATATACCGCTCACGGCGCTCACTGCGCGCGCGAGTCACACAATGCTCGGAAGGGGCCAACTTGCGACTTGTCGATCGCGCGCGCGCAACACAATTTTCAACGAAATGAAAAAAAATGTAATTGTACCGCGTCGAAAAGTGGTGCGAGGTTAAACGGTGAATAATGTAAACTAAAGTTGAGGACGGATATTTAAACTCGAAAAGCCCGATACATCTCGTCGCGCGATTCAACCCTTTCCGGTCTGATGAGTTATTAATTATTCAAGTTGAGCGATGAGTCTCGCACTTTCACCGCTCGCATATGTATAGCGTAAAAAACGGTTAGAAAGAGCAGAGAAGAATTAAAAATGCACAAGTACAAATTGGTATAGAGCAGAGTATTTTATTTAACATGTAAAAGTATCGCGCAACTTTGTTTTCTTCCTCACTCTCACAGTTATAATAAGCTAATTATTTTTTTCTTTTTGTCCGTCTATCGGAGTCGATTAGTCGATCGTTTTAACGGCGACGGGTAAGCCATTCGCGCGGATTATCGATCGTAATTTTATCCATTTCCCTCTCGGTAAAACCTTTTAGTATCATTTTTGGTAGGACGTTGTTGATTATGTGAGCGTAACCGTGTCCACCGAAATTGATCAATCTGTGCTTGGTATGAATATCGTGGCTCATGAGTAACCGGTCGAGATGACCTTCCTCCTTGAGTAATTTGAGCTTGTCGATTCGTTGAGCGTCCGATGGCATGTCGGTACCCTCGTCGAGTTGATAATACGAGCATTCGATACCGAAAAGATCGAATTGACAGTAGCAACCGATTTTGCCAAATTCCAAAAGTTCTTCCTCCTTCAAAAGAGTTCCTGCATGTATATACGAGATACGACGATAAATATTGATATTGCGAATCCGTGTACTAACACGGATTCTGTAAATGCATCGATGCATCCATAAGTATGCTTAAAAAAAAAAAAAAAAAAAAACATTTTATAAAGAAGCTTACGATCGAGATGCGACATGATTGCTCTTTTCGCAGCGCCACCAGCCTCGAGATAAATCCTAAGAATTTCAAACGGAGCTTCGCTATTTCGCCCCGGATGGAACGTCACAGGAGCGTCTATCTCGGCTTGTACTCGTGCACTAGCTCGAATAGCCCTTTTTTCGAATTCTGCCAAATTTATTTTAATCTAAATTATTTCATTGTTGCGTATACGGAGCGAGGGGGTTTTGGAAATTTTTTTCATCACTCTCTCACCGTGCATCGGCCAGCCGCTTCCAACTTCTCCGATAATTCCAGCTCTGACGGATGGATAATCCTCGCAACCGACCGTCACTTCTTTTACCATCAGATCGTGCATCTTTTCCTCGTTACAGCTCGAAATTACATCGCTGCTTTGCGTCTGAGCAACGTAGTGACCTGGCGAGCCCCTCACCCCACCCGATTTAATAAACAATTTGCATAAAGCGATATCCGCAAGGCTTCTATTTTCTTCGAAAGATTCAAGCTCGAGGATGATAATTCGGTTCACCCGGTATAAAGTGAAAAGCGAGAGTATATACTTGGTTTTTATAATGACGTATATATATGGCGAGTGTCATACCGGTGCCAACGATAACATGAACTCCGGATTCTTGGCTGATCCGTTTCATCAAGGGGATATCGCGCTTGAGACCATGGCTCGTGTTCTCAACGATCGTGCCACCCCCGAATTTTTTGTAAAGTTTAACCTCCTCGAGAACCGCCACACGCGAATCTTCGTCATTGAACTTGACATTGTATACGTTGCTGTAACTGCTCGATGCGGCGGACAAGATAAATAATATCGATCATCATCAGTCGCGTATACGGAATCATGACAGTATCGCTAATTATACTTTGGATATATATTAAAAGAGATGTTATATCTCCGCTTACGGATATTGCTTATGAAAGCCAACGTTGCTCAGATTTATCCCGTTTCGAAAATAATCGGCGAGTTGTTTCGGTGGAGGCACGTAAAACTTGTCAAAGTCAAGAGCCAAGTGTTCGTGAGTCAAAGTTCTACCCAGTTCCGTGAGTTTCGTCAGCCCGAGCACTGATCATCGCCCGCCCCCCGCATAAATAAATATAAAAATGTGTGAAAAAAGCCACATAAGATATTGGAGGAGCGATGGACACTTACCAGTTTCTACGAAATCGACCATTTCTCCGAGGGAAAAGAAAAAAAAAAAAATAAAAAAAAAACAATGCACACAATAACAATCGACCGAAAACTCGAGACCGTCGCTGCTTCCAACTGCTGCGAAGCTCTTGGAATTTTTTGCTTTTTTTTTCTTCAATTTGTCAGATATCAGCAACAGCTTGGGAATTGAGAGAAGAAGGGGCGGGCGCGAGTGTATCGCTCGATCGAAACGAGCATTAGCATGTTCGTTATCATCGAGAAAATGAGGATGACGGGGACGAGCGAGTCGTATATTTGTTCGGCCTGATTATAACGACGGCGAGACCCGACATCAGGATAAACCAGTTGTAGCTAGACCGAACTAGTTTATCCTGGAAAAAAAAAAAAAAAAAAAAAACCCATAGAAAGTTACGTAAATGCTTCTTTTTCGACAGCGACAATCTTTGTTATAAAGATCGAACCGAAAATTAAAAAAAAAAAAACAATCCATTCGATTGCAAAGCGACGGGGATTAAAAAATTCAATCGAAGCTTCGTATTCATCTTTTTTATTCTTCGTATTCTTTTTCTGCCTTGCCTCGCTTCGCGGTTCCTTTTTTTGTGATTTTTTGTTTTTCCATTAAATAATCTATCGTTGTTGGGGGAGGGGGGATATAGTTATACGCGATTTATACGCTATACTCGTGTCCTTGGAACAGAGAGACTCTTATCGGCGATATCGTAAGCTGCGACGCGCGAGAATGTAGGAAAAAAAATCTTTGCGTTGCTGAAAATCTCTGTTTTATGCTCGCTCTCTCTCTCTCTTGCGACGCTGCTCGATTAATTGCACGCGATCGTTTGGTGACGATTGGCGAGGCCAAAATTCGCCCAGTGATCGCTTCGATCCTAATAACATTAAATATAATAATAATAATACTAAAAATAATAATTTACATTTACACAAAAATTCAGCAGCATCGACTCCCTCCTGCCCTTTCTCCTTTTAAACTAAATTCATATCCTTCTATCTAGCGAACAATCACGAGATGAATATATCGCCCTCGAGACACCCACAATTTTTCTTTCTCTCTAGTGTCTTTGTGTTTTCGCCACTTTTGGAAATTCGACGACGAAACGCGAAAAAATCGAAACAAGAGAATGAGAAAAAATGAGGATAGAGGGAAAAAAAGAGAAACGCGAGTGTAAAAAAAAATGTTTCTTCGTGAAAAGATCGAAGCGCATTATTTTCGAAAATATATAGGCAATATTTTCGTAAGTTTTTGCGCGCTCGGTGTGCCTCAACCCTTTTCTTCCCGTCGCCCCTTTTTCCTACTTTTCCTAATTCCCTCTTTCTCTCTCCCTCTCATTTTTATCCGTTTTTTTCTCTTCTCCGCTTTGTTTTCTTCTGTTTATGTATATATATAATATATATAAATAATATATTCCTCTGTAGCGCAAGACGAGACCGTACGAATTTCGATATCTCGTGTCAATCGTACATCTCGACGTTCATAAGCTGTCGTCGCTGTCGTCAGCGTGCGCCTCGATCGTCACGTTCCTCGCCAAAACGCTACTCTCCCCGCTAGCCTCCCCGCTTACCTCGCCGTCCTGCTCCGTCGAACTGTTTTGCGGCTGCGGATCCGCTGTTGACAAAAATTTGCAATTTTTTTTTTTTTTTTTTTTTTTTTTCAATTTTTAAACCTTCCAAATTCATTCTACGAACGTTGAAATTTGTTAAACTCTCACGTGATTGAATCGTGGGCACTTCGTCGTCTCCCTGACCAGGACTGAGAATCGCCTCTTTGATTTGGCTATTGACGCCTTTGGGATCCAAATCCGTGGCCCAACTGAAGTACATCAGGGCCAGATGAGTATTGCCTAATTTCTTATGAACCTGAGAGAGAGAGAGAGAGAGAGGTGAGAAGAAAAAATAAGAGGAATGGTCTAAATGAATAATTTGGAATAAAAATAGCGAGAGAGAAAAAAAAAAAGACAATTTACCTTTCCTATGGAGTAATAGACTAGAGACTCTTTGGGAGCGATGCTCTTTAATTCTTCAAATTCTTTGAGCGCCTCGTAGTGTCGTCCAATAGAGAAATTAATACTGGCACGATGGAATTTGCAGAGCGTATTATCGGGATCGTTGGCGATCGCGGCGTTCAAAGTTTTGAGTGCTTGGTCAGTTTTTTTGAGGGCATGTTGAACGACGCCGATGTGGCACATGATGGCCGAGTTGAGGGGATTTATTTGTAGGGCACGTTTAAAGTGTAATTCAGCGAGGCTGTATTGTTCTTGTTTGAAAAAAATAGTTCCAAGACCGAACCAAGCGTTGTAATGTCGAGGATCCAATCTTATAGCGTTTCTGAAAGCCGTTATGGCTTTGTCCAATTCTTCGGTTAAAACGTACTCGTGGCCGAGCAACGTAAAGGCGTACGGAAAATTCGGATCGACTTGAATGGCTCGTTGAAAAAATTTGATCGCCGTCTCGTGCTCGGTCTGAGCGGAAAATAAATTTCCCGTTGCGCACCACGCAGCCGGTGAATTACGATCTTCGGCGACGAGCTCTTGCGCCAGGGTCGATAATTCAACCTCGGCGTGTAAATGCCATAAAACCGTACTGTACATCTCCATTAATTCTGTACGTTGAGGCTCCGATCGTCGCACTTGACTAAAATAACTCGATGATTTTTTATAATCGTTCATCTCGAAGTGCGCTCGCGCCAACATCGATAATACCCAACTCGTGTTGTAGTGACGGGCCGGTAATATGTTTAAGATTTCAACCGCCTGGCTGCAATTGAATTGACTCAGATGCTGATACGCCAGACCCAACTCTCGAAGCAGCGACATTAATCCTTCTGTTGAACCAAAAATTTCGTTTTTTTTTTTTTTTTTTTTTTTTTTCATTTCATTTCATTTCCCTATTTTAATCTTTTCATCGGCGTCATAATAAACTTACCGGCGCATTGTTTTTGTAGGATCAACGCGCAATGCGAAGCGTTACTGTGATTAAGGGCATTGGTAGCTGCAACCATTTTTTCCGAAGTTATTGTCTCACTCTTTTCCTTCTCGCTTCGATTTCTCTCGTTCAATTCGTTGAAATTAGCCTTATTCAAATTAGTCTTTGATAGACGAGCTTTGGTCTTGCGAGACGGTGACTTTGGGGTGACGAATTTATTGCGATTTGGCGATTTGTTGTTTTCCTATTCAACGATGAGAACAAGAATTGAGAATACGTGAGCGGAGGAGAGCACGCGAGAAAAAAGAGAAAGTAATGATAAATTTTGAGAATCGTTACCTTTACTGAATAACTGTGACTAAAGAGTCTCGAGGAACGTCTGACATTGGGTCCCTGAAGAGTCGGTGCTGTTGGCGTCGGTGTTGTCGGTGTAACCGTAACAATATTGGCAGTGTTGCTCGTATTACCGGATTGCGAAAATACCGGCTTACCCTGCTGGAGCGGCGTTTCTTTTCTCGACATCAACTGCTGCGAAAACCCGCCGTGAATCAATGAGAGAGAGAGAGAGAGAGAGAGAGAGTCGAATGAAAATTCCAAAAATGTCAAAAAGCCAGCATTTCTTTAGTCACTTTTTTGTGACACTATCGTACGTTGCGTTGCGAAAAAAGGGCTCATGAAAAAAACAACGAGACAGTTTGGTCGTTGTACAAGAGTTTCAAGGCTTAAGAGAGTAAAAATATTTGACTCACCCCGACGTGTGCTCTGAGGCTACAGACTCGTTTGGCGAGGCTTTTGAGATCACTACCTTCGTTGATAGAGACGTGAGATGGCAATATCGCTGGTTCGGGACTGTTCGAATCCAGTGGAAGAATACCAAAACTGGGAGTTAAAGGACTCATCGAGTTGCTGAACATACTTCTATAACGCGGTGGTTTTCCTCTCGGTGATATCAACGAAGTATTGTTATAATGTACCGGTTGGGCCCCGGAGGGCGGTTGTTGTTGCGCCGTTTGCGGACTCTCTTCCAAAGAAGGGGTCGAGTACAATCTTCCGGCTGGTGAGCCGTTTACGATCATCGTTTGTCCGACCGGTGTTCTATTTTTCATCCAACCAATAATTCATCAATATTATGATTATTCACTGATTATGGTGGTCAATTGATGAGAATGTAATTCAAATTACTATTGTTTTGGTGGAAGAAAATTTGTTTGAATCCATTTGTTAGTTTCTGGCGGATTGGGGAGAATTTTTTAAACAAAAATCATGATTCCGAAAGCGAATACGAAATAACGAAATGTTTTTCAGATTTAGCAAATGGAAATTTAAATTATAATTACACGTTGTTGGTGTTTGAAGTAGGTGTATTGTTGTTCGAATTGTTGGTAACAATGAGATCAGGTTCGGTGACGTAATTCAAAATCGGTGTTGTTCCGTGACACATTGAAAAATTTTCCAATTTATCGAGCTGAAAAGTTTTGGCAGGATCAACTTTTTCTCCGACGTTGCAAAGTTCCTCGAACGAATGCCACAAAAACGGATTTAATTTTAAGGCGAGTTTGTGAGCTTCGTTGGCTCTCGCCGTTCTCATTATTTTGTAATATATCTTTGCTATTATTTGCAGCGTGAAACAAGCCTGATCACCGAATTGTGTTACTACGTCCTCCAAATTTTTCAATTGTTTGTAATAACCGCCGGTTATGGCCGCTTCCGCTTCCGCATATCTGTTTCAATTAAATTTTCATTATTATATCGGATTCTCATTTCGATACAAACGCCGTAATATTCGGACTGTTGAAGCAAAAATTCAAGAATTTCAGCTTTTTCTCACATTATTTTCTCAAGTTTGAAATTTTAGAATTAATATAACTTCATGCGTATTTACTTTTCAAGGTCGTGACAACATTTTGCCAATAGGAATCTGCACTGCGAGGAACTCGGCGCTTTTTTTGAGAGCAAAGCATGAGCTTGCCTAACTCTTCCGGAACGATAATAACACGTCGCTAAAAGGAAGAGCGTGTCCTCTGAATCCACTGCAAAAATTGGCAAATAAAACAAAAGGCATTTTCAATTTTTTAAATATAGAAACAATTATCATACATTATTACCGAAAGGACCTTGCTTCTAAAAATACCTCGCAATATTAGCTTTCTTTTTAGAATAATTTGCAACAAATAAAATAACTAATTATCCATAAAACCAAATTTTTACAGTTTTTTGAAAAACATCTTGTGAATTATTTTATTATTAGTATCGACAAAATACTCTCGTTGTTATTTGAATATTCGTTTGTTATTTCTACAATTGGAACAATCCATTTTGGGTTTTACAACTTTTTTCCCATATTCATGGACAATAATTTATTATTATTGTCATTATTATTCAAGATTTCATCAATGACTTTGTTGATTTTCATCATAATTACTCGACGAGACATTCCAAAATACTTGAACAATTTGGAAAATAATACAATTACTTTAGCACTTTTCGTACCAATGGCGAGGTAAGAAATTTTCATATACTTTGCGACGCGAATATCAAAAACCTGGGATATGAGAAATGAAAAATGAAAAAAAGACATACCTTCGGCGCAAAGCCTCTCCGCTAAGAATATAGCATCCGGATAAGCGTAATGGTTCAAGCAATGCCATATGGCAGCCTGAAACAGTAAAAAAACATTTTTTCCCTGCTGAACAAATTTTTGAATTATAAAAAAAAAAAAAAAAAATAAGAAATACAGAAAATTAAAAAAATATATGTATACGAATCGAAAAATCAATGTAATTCGTGGAAATGGGATTGATTTGAAAGTTTGACAGTAGAGGGAGAGAATACGATGAATTTCCGTTTTGTATTGAGTTTGGTTTTATTTATAGATTAATAGTAAATCGATGGGAAATATGGTCGGGGAAGATGCAAAGTGTTATTTTGACGAATGTGGATTAAATATATCGAATATAAAAAGATACGAAATGAAAAATTATTCCAATACGTCACTTGGTCGGAAAAAACATTGAAGAAAAAAATCAATTCTTATTAATTAAGGATTAATCATTGAGAAATTCCTTCGATATAAATGCACGGGCTTCACAAAGCCCCGCGAGAGAATATGCACTATACGGTTTTGTTACTAATTCATTACGCGAATTTTCATAGCTTTTTTTCTCTCTTTTTTTTTTCCATTATTTACCTGTACTGGCTCTTGCACAATCATTATTCAAGAAAACGTTGCATGCATAGACGAAACTTGTTCAAATTTCGGATTAAAGTAAACGGTTTTTTGCTCGCTCTCTCACGAATTTTTAAATAAAAAAAAAAAACTTTAACATCAGACACTCGAGTACAGCGAAACTGAGAATTCTCTCAAGAGTCCATCTTTACTGGCTGTGATGGAGGCGAGGAGAAGAGTAACGAACTTACGAGGAGAGGGAGGACGACAGTAGGGTGTGTGGTGGGCAGCCATACTATCGATATTTTCTCAATCGATATACTGTTTTACTTCAATTATTTCTCTCAATAGATGGTGGTACCGTCTTTGATATAATTTTTTTTACCGATCGAGGAAGTAAGATCAAAGAAAATACATTTCGTCATAATTACAGCATACTGTTACGAATTATATTCTAAATTGGTTAGATTAATGCTGTTATGAAACAAAAAATATTGAAATATACTGACAATTTGGAGTGGATTTTTTTGTAAGCGTTTTCTCTGGGCACGTTGAACCATTTTGGTATCGATCGATAAAGCAGACCCATTCAACAAAATGTCGTCGCTATATGACACCTGAATATGCAGCATCGATATTTCCAACTATTCCCTTTATAGATTTTATCAAAAATTTCACAAACTCAACAACTTCAATAAACCTACAAAATGATAATGAAAATTTCGAAAAGTTCTGTCAATTTCAAAACGTCCATTTTTCCCTCGCTTTTCGGAAGCTTCGCTCTGGTGGCAAAGCGCCGAAAAACATCAGCGGGGCACGGTGCGGGATACGCATCTCTGGCTATTCTACTATACTCGTTTGAGGATCGAGGCTCATATCATATGTTGAATCGGTTACAACGAACAGCAGAGTAGGTTTGCAGAACTAAACTCTTGTATTTTGTCGTGTAAAAAAAAAAAAAAAAAAAAAAAAAAAAAAAAGGTCAGCATTGTTTTACTTTCAAAAATATCTCGTGTTCCGGATTTTTTCTCAGTCTTGTGTCTTGTTTAACGTGTGACATCACATCGAAAAGATTTGGAAAACCGAATCAAGGAAGAATTATTGGAGAGTAGGTCAAGCATCGAGTAAGTATAAGAAAAGAAACAATGTTGACGTGCGCTTTTATCGATTGTGGAGAGTTCTAGAAAACTATACGTACGTAGTAATAATACGTACCGGGCGCGGTGACGCATCGATGTTTGACGTTCAAATTACAACATTTTTCATATATACACATATATATTGGACGTGTCATTTTCTCACGACTTATATACTCTTATACAACACTACAAATAACTAATTAATACAAATTTTTGCTGCATGCAACCTTGATACGACGTCATAACGACAACTTTTTATTGATCTTCTAATGCTTTCTTTGGCTGACTTTTTTATCTTTATACGTAATATAAATTGCGCAAAAATTCGTAAGTTTTCCTTATTGATTCCGAACGAAATTCCATTTTCATGCTAAACGCGGGTGCGTCGGCGATCGATTTACCATCTCGAAAAGTTTTCTTCCTGCTAAATTATATATATATATATATAATATGTTGTATTTTTTCGGCTAGATTACATGAGATCGTTCGTTTTTTTTTCTCGTATGTTCTTTCCCTTCTGGATTTCATCTTTCTTCGGATGTAACGACACACGTCGCGATAACAATGCGACACGAAGTGACTTATCTCTGTGATTTACTTATCGTTTTTATAGTCTCATCATCGTGTCTTGCAAAGTTGAGATTTTATCAGTTTAATCATTTTCACTGACGGTTTTCGATACAAACGGCTACATTCGGATAGGAGTCGTGTTATTTTAATAACGATAATAATATAACGAGCAATGTCAACTGTTTAGGAGATTTTGACGAATAATCTTGAGTTTATTGATTTCCAGTCGAAGAAGCTAAGAAAAAAAAATGACAACTTGGCAAGGCGGTCCAGGGGCAGGATACCCTCAAGCTCCACCGGGTATGTTTTTTTTACTGCAACAATACTTGGAAAAAAATCATCTTTAATTCCGCAGGATTAAACGCATTGGATATTTTTACTTTATTTCCATACTAAGATTTCATTAACATTCGACAGATTTTAAAAAACTGTGCGCTCTAGTCGGACAAAGCTTAATTTTTTTTACAATAATTTCATGCTATATGACAGTCGTAACCATTCTTTTTTGACACCCATTTTCCAGGTCCCGGTTTTGTTCTGCCGGACAATAACGGTCCGTATGGTCAAGGACCACCGCCGCCTGGATATCCTCCGTACGGTCAAGGTCCGTACGGTCAAGCTCCGTACGGTCAAGGTCCGTACGGACAAGGTCCTCCTCCGCCGGGTAGCGTTCCATACGGTCAGCCCCAACAGCCAGGCATGTACGGCGCCCCGTATCAAGGTGCATCCGGACAAATGGATGATCCAATGGGAGACGATGAAATCAAGGGTTTTGACTTCTCCGACAAGAGTATACGTCAAGGCTTCATCAGGTACAAAGCACAAATTTCCACATTATTTGCGTTGTAAACGTGAAAAAAAAAAAAAAAAAAAAAAAAAAAAAAAAACATTAATCTTGACATATTTAACATTTTTGTAGTTTGAAAAAATGCAGATAACCAAAATTGATTCGTTTCTTCCATACAAAAGCGACGAACTAATAGTAATTTCAATAAATCAGTCGTGTTGTATTATTTGTTTTTTTTTTTTTTCTTCCAGAAAAGTGTACATGATCCTGATGTGCCAGCTTCTCATAACAATGTCAATGATAGCTCTATTCATGTACCACAAACCAACCCAACAATGGGTACAAAAAAACACTTGGATTGTTTGGACGTGTCTTGGAGTAACGATCGTTCTTCTCATTTCGATGGCTTGCTGTTCAAGCGTACGACGAAAAGCACCAATGAACTACGTGTTCCTAGCGATTTTCACAGCCGCCGAAGGCGTCCTCTTGGCTTCTATCTCCTCGGCCTATAAGGCTGATGCGGTTGGTTTAATTCTTTGAGGAAAAAAAAAAGAAAAAAATAAACCAGAGCTCGCTTGTATTTAAGAGCGAAAAAAAATCATTCACTTATTCAATTGAAAATCAAATTTCATCGATTGATAATAACTCGAATTGTTTGATTTTTTTCATTTCAGGTTTTGATGGCAGTAGGAATAACGGCGGTGGTGTGTTTGGGCCTTACGGTATTTGCATTCCAGACAAAATGGGATTTCACAGCGATGCATAGCGTGCTGTTTGTCGCATTATTGATACTCATGCTGTTTGGAATATTAGCGATTTTCATACACGGAAAAACGATGACTTTGATTTACGCTTCCTTGGGCGCGTTTGTTTTCTCGATGTATTTGATTTACGATACGCAAATGATGATCGGTGGAAATCACAAGTATTCCATATCGCCGGAAGAGTACATTTTCGCAGCTCTCAACCTCTATCTGGATGTTGTTAACATTTTCCTTTACGTATTGACCATTATTGCAGCGTCTCGAGATTAAGAACAAAAAAAATGCTCCTTTGTTTCTTAAAGCAGAAACTTTGGAGAAAACACTACAGAGAGAAAATATTTGCATTGCTAACTTTATTTAAACTCTAGCCCATCAATGTTTATTAAAACAATCGGAAAAATAATAAACGAGCCAAGGAGGAAAAACACGCCCGATTTATTAACGGATGAATCATCCGAGTATTTTGACTGCAAGGTTTTCTCAACGCTTTTTTTTAACAGTATTTTTGGTTAAACGCGACTTGGATTTCCGCGTGCGAAATCTACAAATTAGAAGAAAGTCATTTCAATCGTTGAGTTTTGGCACGTATTTTTTTCCATAATATTTTCAGATACATCTATTCGGAAGGAAAAATCGTCAAGAAATAATTCCTCTCCATCCAACGTGCTTCTGACAACAGATTTTCGGAATTTTTTCACGAAATGTAACAAGAGTCAATATTTAAAAAAAAGTAATTCAGCCGCAATTGTTAAAATGATGAAGAAAAAAAAAAAAAAAAAAAAAAAAAAATGAATGGTTTCGGTGTTGTAAAAAAGAAGTCAAATTCGTAAAAATTTTTGGATAGTCTCTCTGAATCGAAATTCCGATGAAAAAAGATAAACGACTAGAAATAAGATGAAAAAAATGCTAAACAGAAAGTCGTTCCCAACGCTAGTCCTCCTAGTTCCGTTGCGTTTTGTCACGTAACGCATTAATTTCCTACAAGCAACAAAGTGCAAAGCTTCGTCATTCCGACTGTAAAGCATGCTCTGGACTTTTAAGGATAAAAAGTCAAGTTCGAAAGTTACATATAAAAACTGTTCGTTTCTATGGACGCGCAAAAATACGGGAAAAAATATTTAAATAAGAAAAACAACGTAAAACTCGACTGTTCATTATTTTCTACCGTGTTTGTCTTTTTGCGCGTATGCTATTGGAAGTATTTTCGTATTTATTAGTACCGTAGAATTTCTAATACTATCGTAAGTTCTTGTCACTCGTTCGAGAATTGAAAAATAATATTAAATATATCAATTAAGTTTTAATTAATTAAATTTACTCGATTGTTTGCTTATCGAAGAGTTTAATTTTCAACGAAATAAATTTAATTTGATTGAATTCAATAATCAATTGACTTTTAATTAATTAATTCTTAATGAAGCGAATTCGCTTTATCGCTCATTCTGCATTGAACATTGTAACTTACGATGATATGACGAATTCTGGTAGATGTGCTCTCAAGTCGTTCGTCGCAAGCACTTTGCTACGAATTCTCATTAATAATCGACGATTTGTCATCTATTATTATGGATAAGATAAGGATTGTAAAAGGATTATAAATGGAGAAAAATATATACGCAAATCGCGATGAAAGAAAAAACGATTCACATGTACATTTATATTATTTAATAGTAAATTATTTCTTACAGCTGGTAGGACAGAAGAGAAGCTCCTCTCGTATCGAAATAAAAAACAACGAAAAAGTGACCAAAAACCGTGAGCTCCCTCCGGACGAAATATATTGCCAAGTTTCGTGGCTCAATACACAATTGTCCCCTTTTCGATATTTCCTTTTTCTCTCTCTCTCTCTCTCTCCCTTATCCCTCATTTTCAATTTTCAATATCGTATATTATTATAAAAAACACCTTTGAAAAAGTTTATACTCTCTCGGGGACTAGATGCGTTACGAGTTTACTTTCTTTTGACGAAAAACTTTCGATTTTCAAATTTTCATCCCTGTGAAATTACGATGAAAATATATATATATATTTTTTTTTCATTCTCCTCATTTCCTCATTTGAAATATCTTTTAATTAACTCAACGACTGGGGAGATAAGGGAAAAAAATATTAAGGATTTGAAATAAATCATCAAGATCAGTAGGTATAAAGATTAAAAAATTGTTTCGTTGCTCAGTGGCTATTTTTCTCTTCGAATAATTAGCGTAAAACATTTATCATCCATTAAAAATCGTTGTTTAAAAATTCGCAAAGATGCAATGTTTTTTGTCGAAAATTCATCGAACCGTCAGATATTGAAAATTCTTGTCAAGAATAAAAATATATTCGATTCGAAATGCGCTTGAGAAAAGTCTTGATTGAAGAGGGAAATGAGAAGAAAGAATGAAAGATTTTATTAAAATTTGAGGCAGTAATCGAAAATCGAAAAAGCGGTCAGTGCAAAATAGCGTTGGTATAATGTGTGTGCGTGCGCGCGATACTGTGCGGGGCAGTGTTCCACAAAGAGAGAGGAGAGAGATGAGTTTTTGTTTTGTTTACATCGATGCAAAAAAGGAAAAAATTAGCAACAGAAAAATGACGCGACGATACCGCGACTAAGCCCTAGCCACGATCAATCTAATTCAACTGGCACGAGAGTTTAAATATGGTTTATGCGATTTAAAATTTTTTATCGTTCGATTATTTTTTTTTCTTCCGTTTTTTTGTGTTTGTTTTTTAATAAATAGGGTTAAAAGTTAGCAGCACCGATTCGAATTTCTCTCGACTCTGCGATCCACCGTCACTCGATCCGGCGCGTCCTGAGGCTCTTTGCCATGGGTTTTGTCTAATATTGCCTCTGCAAGTTCGCTGAACGCTCTGTCGATATTGATATTCGCCTTGGCCGATGTCTCCATAAATCTGATACCGTGCTCTCTCGCTATCTGTAAATTTTCACAAACAGTATTCAGTATTTCGCTCGATTTTTTGCTTTCCATTCTTTATTTAACGCATTCCAAAGACCAACCGCTTCGCCTTTTTCCGTGCTGACAACTCGTCTCTCTTCCATGTCGCTCTTGTTTCCCAATATCATTTTTTCTACATCTTCGTTGGCGTGCTACAACCAAAGAAAAGAGGAATATTAGAGAACAAAAAATTGAAGCGTACGCTCGACGAATGATGTTTTTTTTCTTTTCTTTTAAAAATTACCTCGTCAATATTTCTCAACCATTTTACGATATTCTCAAACGTCTTCTCGTTCGTTATGTCGTAAACGAGCATTATTCCCATCGCTCCTCTGTAGTATGAAGTTGTGATAGTGTGGAAACGCTCTTGGCCCGCGGTGTCCCTGATGAGGTGTTTGAAAAAATTAATTTTAAAAATCGTTTTGTTCGAAATATCAAAAAAATCATTCAAAATTTTTAGAAAAACTCTGTTCGTGTTGACAAAATTAACGACTCGGAGCCCCGGAGATTCGAACGAATCAAAAATATATGCAAAAAAAGTTCTTACCATATCTGTAACTTGATTTTTTTGCCCCTTAATTCGACGGTTTTGATTTTGAAGTCGATTCCTGAAAAATCATTAAAAATTCACTGTGAAACTTCGCAATCTTTTCTCTTAATCATTCACCGCGATTACGCAATTCTCAGGCGTCGTGTTTTTTTTGTTTTCTGTTTTCAATGAAAGAGAAATTTGGTCGAATTCATCGTTGTGATTAAATACGTAAGTATGCGTTTATCATCGTCGGGGCGTTGTGACGCGCGAGACTAAATTGGAATACGACGAAATACATTTTTTTTCTCTCGTTTTTTTCACTCACTATTTTTGTGGCACAGGTTCAAAGGATTTTGAGGACGAAAATTGAGTTTTACCTATTGTCGAAATGAAGGTAGTCGAAAAGGCGTCGTCCGAAAATCTAAACAATATACACGTCTTGCCAACGCCGGAATCACCGATTAGCAATAACTTGAACAGCAAATCGTATGTTTTCTTCGCCATTGCACTACTGTCACGAACTAACACTACTTTATCTTTTATTCCTCTCTCTCTCTCTCTCTCTCACTCCCTTTCTCTTTCTTTCTTCTTTTTGTTCTTTTGCCGACTAGAGAACCCGCCGCCGTCGTGATGACGATCACCGACAAGAATACGATTTTTACGCTGCTGCTCAATTCTCTCCCCACCCTGATGATAGGATAAAAAAGAAAAAAAAAACACACACACACACGAGAGTTCGCGAAAGGGTGAAGGAAACAGCGATTCGCTGATACCAAACGAAGCTGCTACTTCGATACCTCTATTCCTCGGTTTTTTTTTATATATCTCTCAAAAATAAAGAGATAATAGTAAAGGTTATATTTTCTTCTTCGCTTTGTGAACCTTGGCATTCGAAATATCGATGCCAGCAGGGGCGCTGTGATCGACGAAGTGTCATGGTCGCCTGAAAGTGACGCCGGGATAAAAGATTTTTAATCGATTCCCCCGTTTATTTTCTATATTCATTCATTTCAATGATTGAATTTCATTTCGAATTTCTATTTTCAACTCATCAGTTATTTTACATTTTTCCAAATTATACAGCAATAATCAGCTATATATGTTTTTGTTCTAAAAAGATGGAGGAAACGCGTTCGAAACTTTCGATTTTCAGGGTTGGTTTGTAAAAACCTTGACCTTTTATTGTCAAGATCGCAGAGGTAGGCAAACGCATAACTGCGAGAGATCAGAACGGGTTTAAATTTCTTTCTGATAAATGGCGCGTCTTTCGGCAACCATAAAGTATGAGGAGTATTTTATTATCGTGTGTTGGAGCAGGTGACGAAAAAAAAATATTTGATTTGCTATTTCGAACGTTCGATATTGGAATTTGCCACTACCCTCCTGGCGGGTTTGTTCATTTTTCGCATACATTAAACCGTTACCGTGGTAACCAATTCTCATAACTATATCGCACCTCGCACCACTTCTTCCCCCTGCCTATATTCAACGGTGTAAACTTGACTCCCCGTCATGAATTTTTCGAAAGGTTTCTGATTTCAATCGTTTGTGTGTCGTTTGTAGAGTATTGTGAGAACAAAATAGACGTTTGTGAAATGAGTTTGTCACGAAAAAATAAAAAATAAAAATTAGCGTCAAGTTAGCCTGTTCATTCTATTTTTTAAACTTTATGAGTCTAATTGTGCGAAAATGAATGCGAAATCGTTTGTAGAATACGAATCATAAAATAAAAATGTTTGTAGGACGCATATTCTCATGAAAAAGCAAAAACAAAATTTGCATAAATTTTTCCGAACTAGTCAGAGAGACTGGAAAGAAGGAGTGAACACACAGGAAAATCCTACATGCATGGAATCGGTGGAAGTGACATCGTGGTTGCGCAGTATGATTGCCAGTTTTTGGGATCGTCCACTTTTATGAATTTTCTTTTTCATTAATGGGAATTAATTTTTTTTACTAAACAGGTTTAACTGTTTCAACGTATCGTTCGAATGTTGATCTTTGTAACCTGGATAGTTCTAGTTCCCAAGATCGGGCATAGGTTCTGGGCACTTTAAAAGTTCCGGTACAGACTTTTCTGGGTACGAATCTTTCTAGATTCAAAAAAACCGAATGAAATTCCATTGACGGTCTTTTTTTTGCTACCGGCATTTTCATGGGTTGAGAAAACGAAAGAATAAAACGTTGTTGAATTTTTATAAAATATTACTGAACGAATATTTATACGGTGCACGAAAATGTGATCGCTAAATATTGGCGAATGAATGTCCCTAGTTGGTTTGGTTTGTTTACATTCGTGGAGCCTCGACGGCCTCGACTCTGTGTTTACGTTTACGCGCTCTCGCGCTTAACTGGATCATGCGCGGGGCAACGAAGGAGCGAGCAAACACTCGCGTTCATTCGATCGCCCGCGGGACGCGGGGCGGGGCGGCGAGTAGCGCGCGCGGAGAGAGTTGCATTAGCATCGGTCGGCTAGTGCAATACCGCGCATTATCGTTCGTTGATTGCAACGAAATTGATAAAACAGAGTGCGGAATATTTCGTCGGTTAATGACGAAAATCTTTATATAAAATACTTTAAACGGTCTGAATTGTCGTTAAACCAAATAAAAATACAACGATGGATAATAAAAAAAACGGAAAATCCTGATAAAATTTTTTATTATTAAAACCATCCAAATCTATAATTCTTACATAATTTTTTATCGCAATTTCCGTTAATTAGAGCTTGAAAATATGCGCAATTTTTTGAAAATAAAAAATGCACGAAACCAAGAGCTTAAAAATATGCGCGATTTCTCGATAACGAACCATGCACCAAAACGCTATGAAAAGAATATTAGGGTCGTCAAACACAATTCGCTCGTTTGTCAATCGTAATGAATTTTCAATTATTTTTCTTTCGTCAACGAGTTTTCTTCTGGCAACGTGATAAGCGATAAGCCGGTAGGGAAGCCTCTTGCTCACGATATTATTTTTCGTGCTCAATTAGAGAACGAATTACTTTGAATATTTGATCGAATCACGACAAATGGCAGCGTGAGCAAGGGTCTTGAGTGACAGACAATCTAGTGACGGCTGTGTTATAGCTTCGAAAATCGTGTGTATGCTCGCACGCACGCGTGTTCGCAAGCGGAGCTAAGATGCAACCATACATGCGAGTCGCGCAACGCAACGCAAAGCACCAAGTGCACGCAGGCCGTAAAGCCATGGGATTGTCGGCAAGAATGACGGAACGAAAGCTATAAATCTACTCTGTAGTTTGCTGTTTCCGAACGCGCGATACAGTTTCTGTATCGCATATCGCAGTCGCGCAGGCAAGGTCCATGCATATAACCCGGATGCTGCAAACGGTGCACGCAACGCAATGCACGCAAGGCATGTATAACCGCAGCTATTGTACAGGATTGCGAATAGTTTTTACTATCGCAATTGCTAGAGTACAAAATAGAACGCTAGCGCCCGTGCACGCGTGCACCCACGTGAGCACGCACGATTTTCCACGAAACTATGGCACAAGTTGCCATTACACTTTCTGTCACTCGTCGTCAACCTTATTCGGTTGCTAAAAGACAATTTATTGACACAAGAGAAAAAAACATTTTTTGAGTTAGCGGGACAAAGAAACATTGAATGGATTTTTTAATTTCGTGCATGAGTTCGTTGACGCGAAAATTAAAAAAATCTTGACGTCTTAATCACTCGTTTACTATCTCGGAAGCATAAAAAGTTAATATTGGTTTTAAATTAGTGCATTTGAATTTTGAACTACGATGAACTATCGTTTTCAGCGTTGGAAAAACGACGCTGCTGCTGCTGCTGCTGCTGCTGCTCGTCTGAATTCAAAATCATGGATCTGGAAAAAATCGAGTGGAAATTAATCAACTGCAACGAGTGTCCTGTAACGGAAGTGGATATTAACTGTGCTGACTATTTCGGAATTGCGGACTTTTCGGTTTTGCCAAAAGTAGGTTCATTATTGAGGAGGGGAACAAGACATCGACGAGTGAGTACATAATTCCATAATTTTTATTGGTTTCATTTCTGTGCATAGCAATTTTCAATATCAAACTGTTGGGCTTTCTTTGATTTTAACTATTATTTTTGAAAGAATTCGATTTCCATTTCAATCGTTAATCTTTGAAGGATAAAATGTTTTTTTTCTTACTGACCGTGGATTGATTGATGAAATGAAGAATGAATTGTGTATTTTTTCTGGTTGATATAATTATTCCATTTTAACATTCAAAAATATTCTTATATAATCTTTTTATAAAATAAAATTTAGGAATAGACCAGCAGTGGTAGCATCTGAATCAGTTCAGCAGACTATCCATATAATTTCGCATTTATGAATCAGTCTTATCTTAATCAGTTGACCTGTATGGTACACACCAGTCTCCCTGACTGGTTCGGAACAATTTATGCAATTTTTGTTTTTGCTTTTTCATAAAAATATGCGTCCTACAAACATTTTTATTGTAATATTCGTGTTCTACAAACGATTATTCATTGATTTACGTACAATTAGACTCATATAGTTTAAAAAGTAGAATGGGCGGGCCAACTTCACGCAAATTTTTATTTTTGATTTTTTCGCGATAAACTCATCTCACAAGCGTTTATTTTGTTCTCACAATACTCTACAAACGACACACAAACGATTGAAATCAGAAAACTTTCGAAAAATTCATGTCGGAGGGGCGAAGTTCACGTCCATCCTATATTCACCTTTTTCATGTTCCTTCTAATTTGGCGCTTCTCGCAAAGCGACTGTTTCGAGAAGATTGCAAACGCTCGATTCACCCGATCGAAATGGCAGATTTCTACTCAGTCAAAACCGAAACACTTCTTTCCTGTAATAATGAACAAATATCCGAAAATTTCGTAATTCCAATCGAGGTTTTATGGATAATCGGAAAAAAAAAAACACACTGACACATGTACACGGAATAGAAATTAGAATAAATGAAGTAACGTTATATATATAGCGATATACCACACTCCGATGACGTACAAGATCGATTATAAGCCAAATTTCTCTCGCAAATGACTCATATGAATTGACACATGAGTCACAAAGTAAGTTTCCCAAACCAAAGGGAAAACTATAAACTATTCATCTTCGAAAAATAAACCCGCAAACTTTCTCCTCTGGATTCAAAAATTATTTTCTCATCCTCTTCAATATATTCGATACTGTCACGACACTAATAAGAGCTGTTGAAATTAAACAAAAAAATGAAATATTCAAATGTTCAATATAGAAAGAACTCGGCATCGATGTTAAAAAAAAACTAAAGTTTAAATGTCCCGCGCTTATCCAAAATCGTAACAGAGCGCACGTGCCGAGAGGAAGCAACGGGGGAAGGGGAAAGAGTAGAGTTACGACGAGAAAAAAGTAAAACGAAAACGACATATCTCAATAATAATGAGTCAAGTTACGAGGTGATTAACTGTAAATCGATCAATTTCCTTTTTTCACAAACAGAAGGAAAGGCAAAATACGTCAACGTTTCGTCGAGACCGTTTTGTCTCTTTGGTGTTGGAGTCGCCCTTCTTCATTTCCTTCTCTCTCTCTCTCCCTCCCTTTCTCTCTCGCTCTTTCTCATAAACACATTGGTTGGGTGGTTATCTCTCGGTAGAGACTGTGCGTTATTGCCACAGCAGGGAGCAGCAGAGTACATGTTAGTATATATGAAACGAGAGTGATAAACCTCAGTCGTAAAAGTACAAGGTAGACGAAAAGTATATTAAAAAAAAAACACGTAGGTTGAATATTTTCAAAATAAAAGACTCGAAATCTGTACAACAAAGCTCAAAGAAAATCCAAAATCACTACAAAATAAAACAAAACAAAAAACGTGTAGAAGAATCAGCAGCAGGCTCACGAAAACAAATAATAAAAAAAAAACAACAACACTGTGCTGAAAAATCGTGTATAATTCCCAAGTGTTATTCGATCGAAGAGAGAGAGAGAGAGAGAGAGCAAAGAAAAAAAGAAAAACAGGGGAAATATTCTATCGAAAATCTTCGTAGTCTTCGATCATACAAAATCGCAGCTGGGATCGTTTTCGAGATCGTTTCTCTCGCACAATCAACATCATACATACATACATAGTAACGAATAGCCAAAAGGTAAATACGCCAATTTCATGTTTTTATTATTCAAGTTATTTTGTTATCTAACGTGGTTAACGCGAGTGCTGGAAAATAATACATTTTGGAATTTTTGGGTTTCGACATTTCTGAACTTTGGACGTAAATATATCGTTCCCCTCCGCGATGATCTTTCTCGAGCCCGTCCCTATATACATATGTATATGCATTTACACATCACATTTAACAATGAGCGTTATAAAATAAGAGGACGATAGAATCAAGTGTAACAGCAAATATATATATACATGTATATACGTATACAAAAAGCTTTGATACGTCTGTACATTGTGTATGTGGTTAGTGTACGCTAGAGCAAACCTCGTGTTTTTTTCCAACACGACAAAAGAGAGCTTGATGTCTCTTTTCAAGAATCTCTTGACAATCACGCGGTCAATTCGGCTCAAACACGCGGATGAATTTGACCAACATGTTTCAAGGACAACCCCCTTATTGAGCGAGATAGAAGCCTCGTGGCTTTTTTTTTCAACAGATCGCTACACACTCGTCTACTCACATCTAGACCCTCATGACGAATCCGCCATCTTTAATTCTTCTTCTTTTTTTTCTTTTCGTTCTTTTAGTACAATATGTACTCAGTTTTGGAAATTTTTACGAGCCCGTTCTTCAACCATAAAATTTGGTTATGATTCCAAAAACGTTGGGTAAACATTGTCACGCGCGTCTTTCATTTTTTATTCGAATCTCGTTCTGTGATTTATTCAAAACTTATACCTGTATACCAATTTTTGATACTCGTCGTAAATAATGATAGCGGTTATAACAATTTGTATACAATTACAAAATTGAAACAATAGCTGCTATTTCAGTGACTGGCGTAGTACTCGACCGCGCCGATACGCGCGGGTTTAACCTCTTCATCTCTAAAGTGTCAAAACAATGTCCGATGCCCTCTGGAAACTCCGTTTAAATTCCCATTGATATATATATATATATACAATAAATTGACCATTGATTGGATTGCTACAAGCACGAAGTACCTATTTAAATCTCGTTTCTGTAAAATATCTTGTGCAGGATTTTCACGGAGATATTTAGAAATATTTTTAGTGACCGGAAATCAGATTTTTATATGTCACCCTGCTGGGAAACCGTCACGGCGAGAGCACCTACTTTTAATACTGTTTTTCTCTCTTAATTGATCGATAATCGATCCAGGCACCGCAACAGGATTATCTTGAATGTTGAAATTTTGAGAATTTCGTAAATCGGTTGAATCAATTATTTTTTATTCTACAAAGTGAAAAAACGTTTTTATATCGACCAATAAACGAGTCCTATACATTATGAAAGTGAAGAATACGATGAGATTTCAATTCCAATTGAAAAAATAAAGTAAATTTCAAGCATTCTTACGTGTCATGGTCACGAGAATTTTTCACTCGAATTCTTTCGAGATAAAAAGAAGTAGACAATATATCGGGAAAAAAAAAAAAAAAAAAAAAAAAATACAAAACCAGGTAAAATTCTAGAAAATCCCGAAAACAAACATAATATTCTACGAGACATTGGAATTTAATAATCGTAAAATAGAAAAAAAAAAAAAAGTTGACACGATGATAAAAATTTCGTTCGTGATAATCCATGTATATTATAAAAAAATATTACCGAGGTTTAGGAAGTTTGGGAAATTTTACGATTTTATACGAGGCGACGAGTTGACGACTCTGTTCGAAGAGAATGAAAAATTTTCTAAATAAACGTTTGATAAACGTCGTGCGACGGTGTATTTATGTAAATTTAAAACAAAGACAAAATTTACAAATTGTTTGTGCGCGCGTATTTTTATATTTTCTCAATCGATCCATTCTTCGTATATTATTGCATTTAATATTTTATTTTCAACATACGATACCTCCGTTAAGACATTGTATAGAGATTGAGCGGGAATTCCGCGATACACCCGAGCTCAGAAGGGACAAGAATTTTCAAGATAGCAGCCACTACGTACTACGTACTACGTAAGAGAAAAGCCACAACGAATCGTGCACGAATGATGAAATTTTTTAATTTTTTTGTGATGTATACGTATATGAGGGACGTAAAATATATCTGCGCACGGTGCAGAGAGTCTCATTCTCAAGAGAGAAGCTTAACAATTGCGTCTAACTCTGACAAACGATTCGACCGTGGCCCAACTTGACAGCAATAAAGATTCGTCTCCGGGCAAGAGAGAGAGAGAGAGAGAGAGAGGGTGGGGGGGGGGGGAGAGACTCGGCATCAATCCCATCGAGTCGATTATCATTATTATAACTATGATTAGTGTTGCGCGTCAGGGAGAGGAGTCGCATGACGGAGCGACTCGCGGTAAGAAGAGTAAAAGAAGAAAGAGTACGAAAGCAGGGCTCTTTTCAGGACTCGAGGAAAGAAGAAGGAGGTACGCGGAGGAGGTCGTCATCAATGTCGAAGGAAGAAGTACCGGAGGCGGTGGTGGCTGAGGAATTACGGCGAGAAAATGTTGCCGTTGCGGACGCCTGGATCGGAAAGTTACAAGACGCTCGTGAGATCTCGAGGATTCTTGGAAGAATCGTCAAAATTTTGCCCCCGATGGCACATTTGAAAAGATGCTCCGAGAAGCGTTTGCTACTCGGATTCGCAGCTTCGTCGACGAGCCACGATGACATCGCGGATCGTATTTCGCAAAGGAGTGAAGAAAAAAACGTGTTTACGCGCCAAGAAATGGAGAAACTATTGAGAGACGCCGGTGATGTTGATTTATCCCTGTTTGAAAATGGAGCGATCGAAATAGTTAAAGTGCCAGCGGTTGCCGCGCGGACCAAAGCACAAGCTGAACGAGTCTCCAAAATCTGGCCTCTTAATTTTCATCCGGATCCTCATCTCGAAAGGATCCTCAATGCCACCTGTTTTGAGAAAAGAGAGATCGAGGCTATCGATCGTTGTACAAAACTGTGCATAGAGGTGGCGCTTCTCGGCGGTCCTCGTGGTACCAAAGAGTGTAACGGCAGCGCTGTCGTATACGATCCTAAAACTAACAACGTCCTCGCTATCGCCGCTTCCCGAACCGATCTTCATCCCCTTTGGCATTCGGCAATGATCGCTATCGATCTCGTAGCCCGATACGGATCCGGCGGTGCTTACGATTTCTCGAAACATTCTTCAAAATCCGAGGGACCGAAACGTCCGCGAATCGATAACGATGGAAAAGATTATTTTCCGCTCGTTTTTCCTCACGAGCTTCGAACGATAGCTCGTCGATTTACCCACGATGCCAAATCACCTCCCTTCTACACTTATTTGTGCACCGAATTCTGGCTCTTCTTGCTTATGGAGCCGTGCTCACTCTGCGCCATGGCTCTCATTCATTCCAGGCTTTCCAACATCTTTTACGGTGTTCCCAATAAATTTCGAGGCGTTTTAGGCAGCAGAACGCTTTTGCATCAACTTCCGGGCCTGAACCATCGTTACGGTGTTTGGAAAGGCATTAGGTCCGACGAGTCTCTCGCTGCATTAAGAGAAATACAAAAAAATTATCCTACAAACGAATAAAATTATTTTTTTTTCTTTACAAATGTTTGCATCATTTCTTGAAATCCCTGCTTCTGCTTCTCGCTAATATTCATTCGCCGCCGCCGCCGCCGCCGCCGCCGCCGCCGCCGCCACAACCAGCGTGTTGCCCGAGTGAAACACGTTTTGCTCGAACGTTTAAATAATAAATTAGCCACGTGTGTTTCGAACGCACCGAAATATATTTTACAATTTTCAGACATTCATCCGGTTATAATAATAATAATAATAATTCAATTCGGCAACATTTGGAAAAACCGAATTTTAATCGATTCGATGAATAGCCTCGCGCGCGTCGTCGACCTCTTACGCGACATAACTCTTTAAAAGAGTATCTCTTTGTCGCAGATCCGATAATTAATTGACAAAAAAGAATGGCCGTTCGGTTAAGCTCTAAACGGAGTAGATTGTACAAATAATAAACCGTACTCTTTTCATTATCTTTTCAGTGGTAAACTGCGTGGATCGTTATTACGCAAATTGCGAGTCTCTCGAGGGCAAAGGGAATTGAAGATTTTCGTTGATCATAAGAGAGAGAGAGAGAGAGAGAGGAGGAGGATTTCGACAAGGGAAAAAGCCATATATAAAAGAACAAACGGACACATGTGCACGAGTTGGCTTTGGCTGCTTACACGAGGATGATCGAGATTCGTTTCAATTGAAGCTCGAGTCTGGGAGCGGGTTTTCATTGGCCAGCCTCTTAATCCCACTGACTTCTAAGAAGACAAAGAGCGGGCTTTCCGGGTCACATCTTGTCAGAGGGCCACAAGAGTCATTCCTGCATAGTGAACGAGAGAGGAAGAGAGGGAGGGAGATCATTCGACGATCAGGGTTCCATCCTGCTTAGCTCGAACGATTCATTCGTTCACCGAGTTTCGAGGAGTGTCGTTGGTCGTCAAATTTCGAGGAAAGCTTCCTCGAACGCTAGTATTCAACGTTGAATCCTCTTTCAAGACGGTTCTCCCTTAAAACGCGAATGGCACAATTTTATTGGCTGCTCCTCTTCGAGAGAACCACCGATTGAATCGAGGCTCCCCCTTTTGAACGGTGATTTTGGAGTGAAAGTTGGTGAATAATCCTGGTGCTGCTGGCTCGTGTAAACCCTCTTTCGAATCGATCGAAGAAAATTCTTTGAGCATACGGCTAACAAACCGATTTATATAATCGAGTGCAATAATGGAGCGAAGAATCTTGAAAATGTGGTGACTCCGTTGAAGGCCTCGTGCGCCGTACTTCAATACAAGACACTAGAGAGTGTGTGAGTCTTTAGAGATTTTGTCGCTTAGGACAGAATCCATCTTGCAAAAAAACAATTCAAAGACCTCCCCCGGACAACGACGACGAAGAAGAAGAAGAATAAGAGGAGGAGGAGGAGGAGGAAAATAAGGAGAAAGAAAACGAAGATTGTCGCAGAATAAACGTGCCCGAGCACCAATCTTTCCAGAGTCCACGGATAGAAAAATTGGACAAAATTTAAAAAGCTTTCTTTAAGCCAAAATGCTTTTCAGCCGTGGTGTTGCAATGGTGTACGTTGAGGACGCGTTCGTTGTATTCCTGCGTTTTATGGCACTCAAGTCTCGTGGCTGTACGTTATTGGAGACTCATCGACAGCGCGAGACGACTGGAATCAAGAAATTGTACAACAGTTTCTTCGTTATGTTCTAAAACGACGTTAAACGCTGAATCCTCGGAAACCTTTGAAAGGATAAATCTCCTGCTTCCGGACGAAAAATCAAAAAAATTATTTCCAATATCGTTATTAATTTGTTATATATCAACGAAGCTTCATGTTTTCTCTTTTGATAAATTACCTGCTGCTGCTGCTGCTGCTGCTGCAAGTACGAGAAAAAAGGGGTCGTTGTCGACATCCTGATTATCCTGACGAGGATCTCATAAACCTGCTTTAAAAGTCAGGCAACGAGCAAGGAGCCAAAAAAACAAAAAAAAAAACCAGAAAAGAGCAAACCGCGCCTCCGAGATTGGATATTGTGATTCTTCTTTTTTTTTTCTTTCTAATTTTTAAATAAAAATGAGAAATTTGGCTACGATATTTCGAGCCTGAGAAACGCTAACGGAACGACGAGAAGGACGATCTTTTTTTTTTTTTTTTTTTTTCGATAAAAAATTTTGTTTATTTAAAAAATAGATAAAAAAAGAACAGTTTTATATGTTATTTTGCTTCTAAATATTCATTGACTCGAATGGAGCTTCAAATGATAATGGATTCGGGCTCCGAGACACTCAATGCTCCTGCCAACTCCATGTGGCTCGGCTCTTCGTCGCCCCCACAGCCCCCTCCCTATCACCGATTATCGCCGAACCGGCAGGAAGGACGGAGCATTCTGTCGAATCAGCAAGTAAGCAGCCATAATATACCTTACCCTTACCCTCAACCTCAACCGCGTAGTACATTATTTCGTTACATTCCATTCATTATCCTCCTCTCCCTCTCTTCAAACATGCGTTAAAGAGCTTTCGACAATTTTACCATTACGAATACCGTATCATCCAACTTTACAACTTTTTATTTAATTTAATTATTTATTATCAAATTAAAATTGTCGCTCGTCGAGACTTGATTCCATTGCTCTCGTATGTGTGTTTGAATTCGATTCAACTTTATTTTTCGGTCATGATTTCGCCACTAGAAGTAACATGGAAAATGAAAAAAAATGGGGTTATTTGTGGCAGCAGGTGAGCATGGGATATCACGAGGCGAGTTCCCAGCACGTATTGTGGCAGGATAAACGCGACAAGCATCCGACTTCACCGTCAGGCAACAATGGGGATGTGAATAACGTGGTTTCTGTCGTGAGCACCAACAGGGAGCACTCCTCGCTCGCGAAACACTCATCGACGACTAATTTTAATCAATCGACGATCAACGGATTAAAACGTCGACTCGGCGGTGAGGCACCCCATCAACACATGTCCGGCGAATTGGACAGAAAACATCCGCGTAGGGACGGTTTGTATATACATGATATAGTTATCGTTGAAATTCGCTTAATTCGCGGCTTTATATTGATCGAGTATGAGTGAATCCTCAAACATCCGGTATATTATGCTTAATGCGCCGGTGTCCGTGTGGTGGACATTTTGCAATTTGCAATCAAGTCGGTGTTAGCTCCTCGTATACGTTGGTGGGTCGTGGGTCACAAGGCCATACGAGCGGACGCACACACACACACACACACACGCATCTCAACGAAATAACACAAAGTGGTTCGTTGATTCGTCGTCGTCGTGTTTGGTCGCGGCGGTGAGGATCGAAACGAGACGAAATACGTCCTGGATGCTGTTCTCCCGTTCTCGTTTCGACTAATGAAAATTGCTCGCTTCCTCTCGCGCATCATCCTCATTTTTTATTTTTTATTCATTTTTTTTCTCGTTTTGCATGCTCTCATCCGAGTATGTTATTGTGTATAGCGTAGAGTATGACTCATAATGTTCCCGAAGCTATGAGCTCAAGATAATCTCGAGACTGGTGAAAATAAAAACAGAACAATTTTCATTGACTTGATCAGGATCCGTAGGAAGCAATGGTTCCGGCCAAGGATGGACTTCCACACAGGTCGACGAATTTGCTGAACACTTGGCTGCAGATTTCGACGGTCCGCTCTCCGCGCTCGCTGCATCCGATCTCGCCAACGCCGTTGCCTCTTACAATATGAGGTATAATTACAATAAGAGCTCATCGAATGAAAATAATTATTTCATGCTCGTCAATCGATGAATTATTTATTATTCTAGCGAGGCTCTATTGGCATTGCCTTCATTGACGGTTTTCAAACAGGAAGCACCCTCACCGGAACATCACGCCAATAATTCAAAGCAAGTTCGATCGAGATCTACCAATCGTGTTGTAGTCGTTATTTCACGATTTTTCATACTTGACACGATAAAGATATTCAATCAGATTATATTTTTATGGAAATAACGTTGTTTGATTTTTCTTATCGACAGTTTGAATCACGCTCAGCACTCTACGAGCAACGGTGTTGGCGCGTTGGGCAGCAGCGAAGCCGACAGTAACAATAATAACACGACTCACAACAACGAGATCGCGACAACAACCGAAATCACAACGAGCAATGGTACGAGCCCGGGAAGCACCACCGGTGTCAATAATCATTCTCAACACAATAATTCAGTCAACAACAGACACGCGACCGCGAACCTTCATCAATTGTTGTATTCGAGCAGCGAGGATTATCAGTCCAATTCTTCATCGGGTAATCACGTCTCTTCCTCGTCTTCCTCGTCCCAACAAGGCAATGAATTCAACGAGGACAGTCGGTAATTAAAGTTACATTTCATTTGATATCTCCCTATTTATAAAAAATAAAAATGAATTTTGGAATCATGCTAGCATAGTTTGAATTTCGCTCCGAGTTTCAATTCACTTGTCGTTTAAAGAATAAAGAATAATACAATTTCGCGGTAGATTCCAGTACGTGCTTGCAGCGGCAACGAGTATCGCGACCAAGCTCAACGAGGAAACCCTGACTTATCTCAATCAGGGCCAATCTTATGAGATTAAGTTGAAGAAACTCGGCGATCTTTCCGCCTATCGTGGCAAAATTCTCAAGGTACTTTTTCAATAAAAATCCTCGTACGTAAAGTTATGCGAACAGTTTCAATGGAATATGATGAAAATTTATTTTCGAACGTTTTTTTTTTTTGTCCTGTTGCAGTCCAACATTCGAATTTGTTTTCACGAGAGACGTTTGCAGTATACGGAACGCGAGCAAATGTTGGCCTGGCAACGCGCTCGACCGGGTGAACGTTTGCTCGAAGTCGACGTTCCTTTGAGTTACGGTATGGTCGACGTTTGCCAATCTTTGCCATCGAAAAATAGCGTGGAATTTATGTGGGATCCTACGAAAGAAGTTGGAGTCTACATCAAGGTGAAGAAGAATCGTATAGTTGTTAATAGAAAATATGAAATATTTTTGCCATTTTCCTTACGACAATATTTTTCGTACACTCAGGTGAATTGCATCAGCACCGAATTTACACCGAAGAAGCACGGTGGGGAAAAGGGTGTACCCTTCAGAATTCTCGTGGAAACGCGATTGCCCGATGGACCTCGATTACACGCAGCTTCGTGCCAAGTCAAAGTTTTTAAACTCAAAGGAGCCGATCGTAAGCACAAACAGGATCGCGACAAAATTCTTCGGAGACCTCCCCACGAACAGGACAAATATCAACCCAGTTACGACTGCACTGTTCTTTCGGACGTAAGAATTTCATCAATTACTTTTATTATGCGAGTCGGGAGTCGACGAAATGAAAGATTAATGCAACGAAATATAGCAGCAAAAAATTAACTCGAAGCGCTGATCAATCAATTTTTGTAGATTCCTCTGGAATCGTTATCATCGTCATCGAGTTCAACGAATCCGAACGAGATTGGACATTCATTCGTCGCAACGTCCGATGGAATGTGAGTTTATTTGATAAATTTAAATTCTAACAAGAATCATTGTTTCTCGAAGAATTGGAATAATAATGTGAATGAAAAAATGTTGAGCAGCGCATCACAGAAGCGTGGTCTGGAAAATGGGAACGCCTCGTCCTCGAGTTCGATCGTGGGAATCGGTGTAGGGGGAGGCCAAACATTGCCACAATCGCCACAAGTTGCGAGCTTCATGAATGGATCCGAGACGAGCAAAGAAGAGAAGAGTCATGCGGATCGTTCTTCAATTGTCGTTGATACAACAGCGAAATCGAAAACAATGATCGAGTCATCGGGATTGGGAACGTCGCATTGTATCGTTCGTGAAGAAACCACAGGGGCGGCGGCGGCGGTGAACGTTGATCGTACGAATGGCGAAAATTCAGATTCTTATCAATTGTCAGCCGATGCGAATGTCGCACAAACTAATGCTTGGTTGCGCGCCCGAAGATTCAATTCCTTTCAAGCGACATTCGCGAGTTTTTCGGCACAGGATATCTTGCGACTTTCTCGCGATGATTTGATTCAGATTTGTGGCCTCGCCGATGGTATAAGACTCTTCAATGCTTTGCACTCGAAAGCTCCGCAACCGAAGCTTACTCTATACTTCGCGATCGAGGGCAGCGCCGTTTCACCCTGGCGCGTTATTTATCTTGAGAATCTCAACAGCGCGCTTCTCGCCTCGAAACTTCTCGCAACCCTCAATTTACCCCACGATCGTTTACATTCCGTACTCATACAAGGACCTCAAGGCGTTCACGTTTTGGTCTCCAATGAATTGGTCGCTAACATCAAGGACGAGAGCATGTACTTGGTCGAAACTATCAAAGGTAACGCCAATTTTTTTCAACAAACTTTACTTTCATTCTAATTTTCTCGCATTTCGATTACCATTTTTTCTTTTCTTCTTTTTTGCCTTTCAGTGCCAGATTGCTCGAGCGAACGTTACAAGTTACTTTTGAAGCCATCGTCTTCCTCGTCGTCTCGTTAGTATATAGCCGCGCGGCGGATACATCGTCATTTGGAAAACCTCCTTAGCTCGTACATTTATTGATTAATTATATTTTTCCTCTATACTCATTTTCTCTTACTCGATTCTCGATCGAATAATTCAGATCGAATGAAACATATATATATATATATATACACAAATAGAGTTTTACAAACATATGTATATGAGAATATATATTATATTTTTTTTAATAGTTGCAACAATGCTCGTTGATCAATTGTACAATAAAGATGTATCGTTATTAACAATGAAACATGGATATAATATCTATATACGTATGTGTGTGTATTTAGTTTTTCAACTCGCTCCACTAGTTTTCTATCTGCTCTTTTTTTTGCTTTCCTTCAACCGTTTCTTTTCGCTTCTCAGACGTTCCTTTTCTGTCAAGCTTTTGTACAGTTTGTAGCCGAAAAATACTGAAAAAAAAAAAAAAAACGAAATTAAACGGATTAAAAATCGCAATCGAGCTGCTCTTTGCAAGGAAAATCATGTAGCTGGGATTTACTCTCCTTTAAAATTACGACTTGACAAAAATGATCAGATTCGTTTCCACAAAGACGATTGAAACAACGTTAATTGTTGGAAAAAAAAAATCGTTGGTAAAATTTTTCGAGCCATCATTATTAATTATATATACGAAAACAATGTTTTCAAGGTTTGCGAAGGACGCGTTCGAGTAGATGTACCAAAAATCTCATATGGAGAATACTTTTTCGTCACATATGTTCGATATGAGCATGCGGAAATGAGCAGTTTCCAAGATCGTATTTCAGGACACCCCGTATAAATACAATCGCGGGTAATGAAGATGAAAGATTTTAGAGAAAAAAAAAAAAAAAATACTCAACGGAAAATAAGAGCGAGTAATCCGAGTAAGGCGAAAAGCAAGAGTGTTTGTTCGGTCGCTAAAGCTCCTCTTTTTCCAGTAGGTACTTCGTGATCGTTATCCATTCCGCGAAGTAAATCTTGTCGCAAATTTTCCTTCTCATCGTCGGACAAACCGGTCATAGAATCGAGCATGTTTAAAAGTTCATCACGGGATGGCATTTGTTGATTGTGTTCCATGCCTTCTGCATCATTGCCGGGCGAAACATCTTCTGGCTCCGAACAAACCGCGTTACCAACAAAAACGAACGCGATTAATAACAATATGGCGATGAAACGCATGTTTTTGTTTTTTTTTTTTCAGTAACTTTTTCACGAGTTTTGAACTTCAGCTTCGGTGAGACGCCTCGAGGAATAACTCAGTTGAACTGAAATTCTCAATTTTGCCACGTCTCCGAAATGCCCGCCAAAGAATCTTGTAATTATTTGTCTCTTCTTTTTATTTTCACTCTCCGATACAGGACCTACTTATCGATACAAACCGGCTCTCCAATGACCCTCAATCTTATTGGTCGATATTCCCCGCAATTAACACTGTATCTTATCTCTATGCAGATACTTGTTTTTAGCTCTTTTTTTTTTCAATTCAAAGTACTCCCAAAATTAAGAAATAACAAACAGCAGAACCCATTTCAATATCATATCACTCGTCTCGCCGGGAGATAATGCGATTCCTTCGTCCCCACTTATGATCGCAACGTGGTGTTACGTGGAGCTCGCACCATCAAAACGTACAATCTTTCACTCTCTGCTATATATGCTACTACCATATGCCGCCGAGTGCCGAGAGCTTTTTCGTTCGAGATTTCATAACGGTTTTTCTACTTTCATATTTTTTTTATTTTGTATTTCATATAAGCATTATTTTTATATATGATAAATATATATGATTTTTTTTCCAAGTATACTTCAAGTCGGTACTTTTTCGAATGCCTGTATCTTTGAAAAAGATCATATCTCATTGAATATGTTGTCTCTATAATTGAATTATTATATTATCTTATTTTTATGTATCCATCTTTAAAATCGAAAAACAGGGTTCTTTTCACGTGTGATAGTTGTCGTTTTCAAATAAAATTATGTTCTAAAATATGGCGGACTGTTATTCTTTTTTTATTGTTTGGAATTCGTCGATTGTCTATCGATATTTATCATTTTTTATTATTCGTATAGATATCGGGGATGCTCGGGTAAAAGGAATTCGTGGCGGTATCTTTTGGCAAGGAAGAGAGCTTTAAAAACATTTTAGTTCAGAACTTTAGCGTTGACGGGTGCTACCGGCCAATTCCAGCCGATCGAACATTTTACTTTTTTCAACATACACACACGCACACATCGACACAACATTTTCACACACATGTGCTTTACTCGGAAAGTATACATAAAAATGGCATGAAATTGATTTAGAAATCGACAGCCCATATTTAATTCAAAGTTGTCATAATTCGGTGAATTTAACGGTTTATTACTCGCATCGTGCAATTAACGCTCAGATTTGTGTGTGCAAAAGTTATTATTTTGTTACTGTCGTTCCTTGTGTGTTAAACATTAATTAAAAAATTTTGTGTCAAAATAATTGGGGACTCTCAAGTCGAATTTTTTTATCGTTTCTCCGTTCATCGTTCTTTCATCTTTGCGGTAAATGAAACGTTTTTGAAAGAAAAAAAATCGACTTTGACGCAAAGTCCCCGTTTTTTCGTTTTTTCTCAAAAATATCGCGTTTGCACGTGTTTTTTAGCGAAAATCCTTTGTTCGAACGTGTTTTTCAAATTTTATTTAGGATTTTTACGTCGAATTAGCAGAGGAGAATGAGTTTTTCAAGAATAACTGACAAGTTTTCCGCTAACTCGATGAAAAAAATTGATGAAATTATTTTTTTGAAATTCCACGAAATTTTGTTCTGTTGCTCATCGACGATGAAAATTTGTTGAGAGCCGTTGAAAGCTCTGTAGGACAATGAGAAGTGAAATTGAAGCTGCAAGTAAAGTAATGAAATTGTCGTCGCAACGGCTCTAGCAAACGTTTAGCTACAATGACGGAAATGTTCGGAGCACCTAGGGAAGCTGTCAGGGTCAAAGTTAAGGTAAAAATTTATTACGGATGTTTTTTTCTCCTATTTCATCTTGCTCAACATTGCGTTTGCGTTGTCACATCTTTCCAACCATAATTTCTTTTCAGAAGTGCGAAACACGACACCAACCGGAGTACAGAAAGTTTAGCGTCGATCCACAAATTACTTCGATCGAAGTATTGCAGAGTATTCTTATCAAAGCATTTGATATTAAAGGGTAATCGATCGAAATAATTTTATATCAAAGCTCCGTATCGTATAATAATCAGAATAATCTACAACTTATTCCTATTACTTCCTATTATCTCCTCCAGAGACTTTACAGTGTCCTACAGAGCTATAGACGATTATGGCTCTGAAACGTACTTATTTCTCTTATCGGACTGGGACTTGGATGCTGCTTTTATCAGGTAATCGAATATTAGAAGCGAAGGAAATATTTTTGATTGAAAAATTGTATATATTGTTATTGTTTTCAGCGCTTCGGAGCCTTATCTTTATCTTCAGGTGAATCTCAAGCCGTTCGGCGAGTCGGGTGACTGCGACTGTGATTGGGAACAAAATGCTCAAGATGTTGTTACGAGACAAGCGGAAACTGGATTTCCGTACAAAACACCAAAATTACCTGGCCTCATTATGAACAAGGTAGAATAATAATAATTTTAATAATCATCGTTGGTAATTTTTTAATCTATCGAAAGGAGAAAAAAAGCAAAATATCACCGGTGATATCCGTCGGATATTTGACGAAACCTCGATTGAGATTCGATTTCGATTTTCAGATGGAAAGAACATTGAGCTTGGTGCAGCGAGCTTTAGGAAATTTGGGCGACGAGTCATCGCGTCAGAACGTTCAGCCGCCAAGGCCACCCTTAACGGATGCCGAATTTCGTAGATTTTTAGATCCGATAGGCCAAGTAATACATTCGAAAGAGTTGAGAGCGGTTATATATTTCGGGGGCATAGAACCGAGCTTGAGGAAAGTCGTTTGGAAGCATATATTGAACGTTTATCCCGAGGGAATGTCAGGACGCGAAAGAATGGATTATATGAAGAAGAAAGCTCAGGAGTATCAAAATTTGCGAGAACGATGGCGTTCCCTGATTCAAAAGGGACACAACGTCGGCGATCTCAGTTATGTCACAAGCATGGTCAGGAAAGATGTTTTACGCACCGATCGACATCACAAATTTTACGGCGGCTCCGATGACAATCAAAATACAGCGAGTCTTTTCAATATTCTTACCACTTATGCTCTCAATCATCCGAGCGTTAGTTATTGCCAAGGAATGAGCGATCTAGCTTCTCCTTTGCTCGTCACCATGCGAGACGAAGCTCAAGCTTACATCTGTCTATGTGCGCTCATGAGACGACTCAAGGATAATTTTATGCTCGACGGGATCGCTATGACTACGAAATTCACTCATCTCGCTGAAGGTTCGCCACTCGCGTTTTTTACTCGACATATTTATTTCATTTTTTTTTTTCCTCTATTAATTTATCATTTTTTTCAAGGTTTGCAACACTACGATCCAGATTTTTACGCTTATCTCAAGTCGCATCAAGCGGACGATCTTTTATTTTGCTATCGTTGGTTATTGCTCGAAATGAAACGAGAATTTGCGTTGGAGGATGCGCTGAGAATGTTGGAGGTACTCTGGGCCGCGTTACCAGCAGCACCGCCTAAACTCGAGCTCGTACTCGCCGAAGTACCCTTTCCTCCGCCATCCCCACCACCGAGTCCCAATTTTAAGCATATTCGAGAAAACGCTTATACCAAAGTTTGTGCAATAAGACGACAGAGCTCGTCGGCTAGTATAGCTAGTTGTAAAAAGAGAATTCCTAGCACCGAAGAGCAGCAACCACCTTTGGAAAGTACCAGTGAGAATGGCGAACAACCGAAGAGGTACCTAAGAGTCAATAAATTAAACGACCATCATAACTTTTATAGTATTCAAAATTAAAAACTGCTCAATAATGATTCCGAAGACGGCGAAAAATTTCTAAGTGTTCCAAAAATAAGTTTCGATCGAAAAAACGAAGAGAATCCATTTGCAGATCGGTGTCGATGTTGCCGTCGCCGCCGCCGCCGCACGAGGGGACGACTTCGGAGTCAGAACCGGATGATTTGACATCAGCGAAAAATCGGAGAAACGTGTCAGCCGGAAGTGGTGGCGAAGACGCAGGAACGAATAGGGCAAACAAAGCAGCATTATCCACCACGAAGGATCGTTTGAGCGTTTCGAATGGTCAACTTTCAAGAAACGAGGGCGAAACTAGCGAGACTGAGAAAAAATGTGCGAGAGTTGTTAAAAATTTGAACGAATTTTTGAATTTCACGAGTTTGAATCGTAGCAAAGTTGGGCCAAGCGATGAACGAGAATTGCGGCGAGTTTCGAGCGAAAGTGGTGTTATTCGTGTGTCGGGCGAAGACGGTTCGGGCTCACCGGACGATGCGACAGAATTCTTTCCAATGACTACTTCGATGACGAGGGAATTGAGACTGGAGCTCGAATCTTTGGATCGGCAAGTTTTCGGCCCATCACCGAATGGCGGCGAGCATTGCGATTGTCTCGTTTCGAAAAGAGAAAGCGACATTATCGAGACTGAAACGGAAACGGAAGTTGCGAGGTGCAGCCCCGCCGCTGATGTTTTCGTATGGGAAAATCCTTTACACTCTTTGCAACGAACCAACGCTACGACTCCCGACGAACAAGCCGATCTTGAGTACGATGGAGAAATTTTGGAGGATCAGAATGGCGTTAAATCCGTTACGCCTATCAGGCTTCTCAAAAAGACTGCAAGGTTCTCATTCATTTTTAATAATTCAATTGATCACAGCAGCCATCAGCCAAAAGCATCGGTTGCTCTTTTATTCATCATTTCCTCCCCTCCCACTGGTAAACGGAAAAATATTAAAAATGAGGTGCTCAGAGTCGAATGTTTTGTCTCTACAGATCAGCTTCTGCGTCGGACAGCGAAATAACGGATCCAAGTTGGCGCCAGACTACTTTAGAGCCGGAAAGCCCATCGCACCCTGTCCAGGAACAATGCGAAGAAGCCACAGAGTTAACGGCGCTAATTCCAGCTGGTACGAGCGAGGATCAATTGGGGGTCGGTTCTTTGCCGCCCCCTAACGAATTCGGTGGTGGAAATCCGTTTCTCATGTTTCTCTGCATAACTCTCCTGCTTCAGCATCGTGATTACGTGATGCGCAATCAAATGGATTACAACGAGATGGCAATGCATTTTGACAAAATGGTCAGACGACACAACGTCGCGAGAGTTTTGAATCAAGCTCGACAATTATTCGCTGGTTATTTGCGAAGGCATTCCTCAGCTTCCGGTCGTTCGGACTATGTTTCGGTATAAAAAGAAAACTCGGAAGAAAAAAAAAACTAATTTTTGTCCTCTATCCCCGAGGCATTTGTAAAATATTTCAATCGATCTAAGCATTTAAAGACATTTTGCAATACGGACAGACACGAGTCTTCCTTTTATCCGTGCATTCTCTTTCTTTCCTCCAAAAAATAACAATTGTTATGATAAAAATCTCCACCAATTAATTAGGTTTTAGTATGCGAATATTCAATTTGTAAAATAACTTGGCTTGTAACGTTATGCAGTTAACGAACGGATGTGCTTCGAATACGACAATAAAGCGCATTTTCTTCGATCGTTAAACCAATATTTCCGACTAGTTACTGTGAAAATTGCTTAACCCCGAGAATCAGGTTTCCAATTGTTTTCCAAAGCTATATTCTAATAGAATCCTGAAAGGTTGCGAGTCATTGAATTTATCAAAGTGTCCTCCCCCCTTCGACCGACGTAAGGTAAGTTTCCAATAAATAATCACAATTTATTGTTTCATTCCATTTTTTTTCAACATTATTTTCGTCACGTTTTTCCGAAGCTGATTATTGAACGATGAAACAAAAAAAATACTCGAAACAATTCGGATCGCTCGGCAAAAACAGATCTCTTTCTCTCGTTGTTTCTAAATCTGTAATATATTGATAGTATTAAACTTAAATAGTACTTGTATTCTACAGAAGGTCTCGGATTTATTTGCGTCGTCCACCGCCACCAGCGAGCATCGTTACTATTCGCACGAAGATGTTGACCGTGTCCATGTAGATGGACATAGCGCTGAAAAAATGGATGTTAAATGAAGTCAGTTTTACAAGTTCTTACCTCGAAAAAAATATAATATGTATCGAATTTCTTAATATTCCAAAAGATTGTGTCATTTTTATAAATACGTATTTTTGGGACGAAACGTTTGAATCGATAAAATTCAAGAATCCTTGGAGAATTATAGACGGGACTCACTTGTTGACGGGGTCGTAAGCTCGAACATCGCCGGCTCCATAAAATTTGGGATGATTTTCGGCATTGCGGATGATCCTCTGGGTGTCGTACATGAGGAACACGGAGAAGAGAACAAGACCGCCGTAGAGAGCCACGGAGTGCAAACCAGCGCCGAGAGCGGTTGTGGGTGGAAGGAACATACTGCCGAGAGAACTGGCAAAAACTACGCCGAGACCAATGGCAAGAGGGCCGCCCATATTGAGGAATTTATCGCTGGGAGCGCACACAGCCACGGTGGAAAGTCCTCCGACGATGCCGGCGGTGTACCAAGCTGCCCTGACAATTATTTGTCCGCCGACGAGAGAAAGCGGTGCCAAAACTGCCCCGATTACTCCGGCGTGGACCAACCAGGCCATCTGTTTTGCGCCAAAACCTTCTTGATAGGGAATTCCACGAGCGACCATTCCCGAACCTATCATCGCCGCCATGCTCGCTCCGAGCGCCAACCAACCCTGACGCATCACTAAATTCATCACCCTCGGCGATCGAAGACAAGCCGCCGCGGTTACCGCGCTCGCCGCTATCGAACCTCCGAAATACATGTAGGTTGCACGGATTCGCTCTTTCACGTACTCGGGCCATAATCTGTACAATTTTTTCATCAAGTGTCCAATTTTGTTATCCACATTCAAAGCAGTTTGTCTCAAATTTTCTCATCCACGACTTCTGCTTTTTCTCAATACAATGTTAATCGACATAGAATCAGACGACTCTAATTTCACATCTTTCAACAAACTTTTTTTCTTTCTCAATATTGTACGTACTGAGCGTTGTCTATGGCTCCTACGCCCGACGATAGACCAGCTCCGTAATAACAAAGCGCTCCTAGTCCAAGAACCGCTCCACCGGCTACGACACCTTTTCCCAAATTGAAAGCTGTAACAAACAAAAAATCAGACGCTCATTTTTCATAATCGCCTATAAGAAGTCGATCGCACGGAGAAATCATTATTTTCTCGGTATCTCAAATTGACAGCAAAACATCAAAGTTGTTGTAGTTTTTTCGTATCGGATTATTTTTTTTACCCGTTTCACCGGCAGGTGCCATAGCACCTTCGATAATGCCAGTTCGTCTTCGAGCGGTTCTCGTAAAAGTCGTACGTCCATCGCTTGCGAAAAGTCGAATTGTTTGAATTTTTGGATTTTTCGGAATAACGGGTGATTTAAGGAAGTTGGCGAATTGGGGGTTAATCCCAGCTCTGCATACTCTTGCGAGCATCATTTTTTCGTTTTTTATTGACGAATCTGCAAGAAAAAGTGTAGCAAACGAAATTGGTTAAAAAATAATTTTTTGACACCCGCGGGGATAAGTTGTTTCGGCGGCGATAGATATTATAGGCAATTTCAGGAACACGTCTAGAACGATCGAATTACTTTTTAGAAAATTTTAATTATACGATTTTGTTCGAAATTTCAATTTGCCAAATAAACGCAATTTCGCTATTGACTCACATGATGCAATAAATTTTTTCGAAACGACAAACTTGGATAGAAAGCTCACGAACGAGCGATCTCACTCGGTTACTCGCGGAATATTCTAGATGATACTTCAGTTGATTCGAGGCAACTACTTTTCTTCTCTTTTCTCAAGAAGAACTTGTTGGTTGGTTGGCTGGATGGACTCACTATTGTTTAAGGTGAGTTTACAATCACGCGTCTTCTTCTTCTCGCAGCAGGAGCAGCTCTTTTATGAACCAGAAAAAACGACAACGGATTAAAAATGCGGTAAAAAAAAAATAGGAAAAACAAACAAAATGATTGAGAAATTTATTTATAAGAAATTGCCTTTTTCGCGCACAAACAAACAACAGCGCGGACTCTTGTTCAAAAGTACCAAAACTTTCGTAAGCAACTTCAGGCTCGTCGCGAATTCTAAGGTTTAGCGAGGACAAGGGAGGTGGTGTCACCACACGTTGGACGGACGGATCGGAAATCGGAATATATCCAGGCTGTGGCGGCTGGCCCGAAGCGATAGAAGAGCGAGAAAAAGAGAGGGAAAGTTGATAGCAAAGAGTCGAAGAGAAAGAGAGAGGGGAGTAGGAAAGGTGAAGGAAGGAGGAGATGCGAAGGACGGCAGGCAGGAGGGAAGCGGGGAATGGGATGGAGGAAATGGGTGGGGGAAGCCAGGTCTTTCGGTCTGGCGCAGAAAAGCGAAGCAAAGCAATATGGCGAAGTGTGTCACGAGCTGTTGGACGAATACGTAGTGTCGTATGATGTATAACGAAAGTATCGCGTTATGGGTTGAAGGTGACGATGTAGTTTGATCGGTTAAAAACTCGAAAATAACAACAATTTGCAACTAAAAAATTATCAAGTTCTAAATGTAGTCCTCGCGATGTTGATAAAAAGAAGTGATGATAAAACCACAATAACAGGAGCACTATGATAAAGAAACCCTGGGTTATCTGGTGTTTATAGATGTATAGGAAAGAAAAAAAAAACCTCGCAACAAAAAAAAAAACCAAAAAAAAAGAATAAATTGAATATACGTGAGAGGGAAATTCGCTGTGCTTTCGCTGGACTGCTTGGGATATCGGTGAATCATGGCTACGGATAAAATTAAGGTGGCTGTTCGGGTGAGACCCTTCAATCGAAGGGGTAAGTACAAAAAAGCTCCGAAAATTTAAAGAAAAACAAAAAGCGAGCGCGTTTCTTTTTTTTTTTTACAGCGACAACCGGAGGCGCGTATTTTTTTTGTTTCTTCCTTGATTTTTCATACTTTTTTATCGTAAAACTCGGATATATTATCAATTGACAGTATTTTTCCATCGTTCAGCCTCGTGTCTCCTTAACCCTACCACCCTCCTCCTCCTCCTCCTCCTCCTCCTCCTCCTCCTCTTCTCCTCCCCCTGTCTCTCTCGGCTCTCGCGATTTTCGAGACCAGTCGAGAGAAACGTGAATGCATGCAATTAAAATGTAAATCCCGCGTAGCTGTCATACTCTCAAGTCGCATGGGTCACAGTCTGGACTGTCAGACGTGTCAGACTACAGCAGTCTCAACAATCCATCGCTCCCTCCCTTCCTCCCTTTTTGTTTCGACAATGCACAATCGTCAGATCCGAGAATCAGTGGAAGGGAGCAATTTATTCGTAGATTGTTATTTATATTATTGTTATTTATTTAGGACTATACTTTTGTGTCCACTCGTATGTCACGTATGCGTGTGTATGTATTTATCAACGGATGTATACAAGAATGTGAGGGTGCGCGTGTTTGTATAGAATCATTCTTTTTCAACCAAGTCTCCATAATCGGGCAAGACTCGCGGTAAAACAAAACAAAATAGCGGAGCAACTTTGCGGTTCTCGTTAACGATTATATTTATTTGTACGAGCGTGAAAATTTTTCAGAATTTGATTCAACCGTTTAAATAAATAAAAATAAATATAAACTAAATTTTTTTATATTATTTCTTTTTTCACGTTTTTTTACACAGAATGTGACAAACATGTGGAGATTTATCGCAAGTTTGATATAACCGAGTTGGAATGAACCGTGAATCAGCAGCAGCGAGTCTATTACATACATATATACCACTTTCGACAACTCACATCCGCCGAGTGTCGCTTTTATTTGTATTTTTATGAAATTATTGCCTTTCTTCGTATAATTATCGAGTTTTTGAAAATAGCCGAAAAAAACTCGTGCTCGTGCGCAAGTATGCGGATATTTATATTTGAAACACGGTACGCTTTAAAAACATAAAGTTTCCAACTGGTTTCGTCGTAATTCGTGAAGAATCAATGTGAAAAATGTTCAATGATGAAATCGTCCCGCCGCGTGCAGCACCAATCCGATATTCAATAAAATCCTATTTCTCATCACGATCAATTATGACAGGTGGTGGTGGTGGTGGTGGTGGTAGGTAAGTTTAATGAGAAAATAGTGATTTCGTGCGCGAGCATTAAAAAAATTACTCCGTTTAAAAATAAAATGCCTCGTTTCGGTTCGTCGTTGAAATCGTTATAAAATATCTTGTTGCAAATAATAACAATTAACTTTTCCTTTGTCTTATTTGTATTTGTTTTAAAAGTTACTTTCGCTTTTCCGGCGATACACGCAACGCGAGCGAAGCTACCAGCAGAGGTTCGTGCGTGAGGTGTACTAAAAGGACTGCTGATCAATTCTCACTCTCGCTCAGCCGCTTCGAGCCGCGTTAATCCACAATATTGTACCAGTGCGAAAGTCATGCGGATTTAAAAAACAAAGAAAGAAAGAATGATCTTCCGAAACGAATCGTTCATCGCGCTTCCTCTTGGCGACTCTCGGCATACATACACGGAATGAAAATCAATTTTGGATTTTGCTTTGTTTTATTTAATGTACCCTGTTACGAGATTTCAGAGTCATAAATAAATTGTCTGATCCAATTTGATACGGGATCTGTGGAAAATAATTTGAATCGGCAAGCAATTTTAGAAAGCGATCAGAATGGAAAACAAAAAATGATTTTACCGTCAATAGCGCTATGGAAAAAGTTTTCTCCTACGTTTTGTTTTTTTTTCTTCTCTCTCCTCGATAGATTACGCGATTTCGTTCAACAATGGGAGAGAGAGAGAGAGAGAGAGAGAATCACGCAAGCGACCTGACTGAGACTCCTATTTAATAATGCAATTAAGATATATTATTCAAGAGCTCGGGGCAAAACAAAATTAATTAATTAAAAATAAACAAAACGGAATCCAATGGCAGTATACATATTTGATAATCATCGGTCCGGTTATTAATTCATTTTGAGCTAATTAATCATTTTGAGCAAAAAGATTATTCGAGACGGAAAAATATGAAATTCAATTGTTGGAATTATAATTTAATGAATTTAGCGTTAAAAAATTTTTTTTTTATTTCAAATTGTTTTGAGCTTCGAAGGGCATTTCCTTCCAGGAGTATTCTATGCGAATGCATTCAAATGGATACACGTGTGTGAAAAAAATCGAGGGACGTTGAGAAAATCTTAAAGCAATATAATGCCAATGTTCAATAGAGTTTCCATTATATGTGCAGTATACGTACAGCAGCAGCAGCAGCAGCAGCACACGTAGGTGTTATATTCTATGCGTCACTCTCTGCTACTCGCTTTCCACTCGGTGCTTGCGGAGATCGCGACATCCGAGAAGAGACTCACTCGCCTCAAGTATTTATATTAAATAAATCGTGCGGCGGCAATGAAAATCCTAACTCGAACGTGCGAAAAAAAAGTTTATGCATTTTTTTTTTCATCTCCTATACGAGACTTTGGGCTACATTTTTTGAAATCCGCTTGCTGGTCAATCGATCGATCGCGATTGATTTATTTTTTTTTTTATCGCGCGATCATCGGCGTCGCTCGGGGATAATGAATCGCGCGTGCTGTAATCGATCTTTGCGTTGAGAAAATAAGAGAGCGATTGAGTTTTTATTCCGGAACGTATTTAAAATAAAATAATATTAATAAACATAATTTTTTTCAGAGCTCGAGCTCGGTACACAATGTGTCGTGGAAATGACCGAACAGCAGACGATTCTCCAACATCCCACGACAATGGATAAGATTGATCGGTGAGTGACCCTGAAACTTTCGATCGCTCCGTTGCTCATGTGGTTGAAACATATATGTATATTCCGAACATTCCCATAAACGTGCTTGAGAGAAAAAAAAAAAAAAAAAGAAGTATGTAGTAATTTGCATATTCCGCCCAATTTTAACTTTTTGGTTTTTTTTTTTCAATTTTTTTATCGTTTCCTCGAGTCTGGGATTAAATACTTGCCATTTGAAAATGCGGCAAACTCAGCGAGTTTAACTTGGACGAGGGAAAAAAGCCGTTGGGACAGAGAGCCGAAGTCTCGCGACAATGATTCTATCGACCCATGTGCTTTCGTGGGACATATTTTTCGAGATTCACGGATAAGATAAATTACGCTAAACGTAGCAATCGGCACTGGCCTCACAGAAATACCTTTTTCAGCCAGGAGGAAACAAAAATTCGAACGTAATCGAGATAAAAAACTGGAAGATATAAAAAAAAAAAAAAAAACAAACAAACAAACTCACTTTTGCTATTTTTAATGCGGTAAATTGAAATTATAACATATATTTTTGTTCTCTATAGCACCGAATCAATGGGGGGGGGGAAATTGAGCATTTTTACGATAGGCCTCATTCGAAACGTATGAAAGCGACAGTTTTAAAAATGCCCTTAAATTCGTTGACCGGTTTAACCGAAACACAAAATCGAATTCGAAACTCCGAAGGAATGGAGCGAATTATTTCAAGACGGGCTTCTTATTCCGAAAAAAATACATTCGCGATGACACTGAAGAAGAAAAAAAAAGAAAAAAGTAGCAGGTAGTAAATGGTCGGTCAAAACACATGTGCGAGCATGATTACAGAATGGATTAATGGCTGTTCCTCGCCCGTAAAAGATTCACGCTATTTGCACCGATAGGGACGGGCTCGATAGGTCGGTGAAAAAAAAAAAAAAAAAAAGAAAAAAACGAGATAAGGATGATCGATGAATCGAAATAAAAGAAATAGAACGAAAAAATTACGATCAAGAAGCGAAACAAATTTGAAAGAAAAAAAAAAAAAACTGGAAACGGGCATAGAGGATTAATTGAAATAATTGAAAAAAATGAATAAAAATAATAATTTGATAATAAAAATGAGATGAATGAATGGTGATCGAGGGAAAGGAATAAAAGGAGGAGGAGGAGGAAGAAAGTAAAAGTAAGATGCGGAGAAGAAGAAGAAGAAGAAGGGGTTCGCGGCGAGCGATAAGTCATTGGCGGCGGCAGGTGTCGTTGAATATTAAGGTGGCCGAGATAGGCCAAAGTATTCGGACGAACACATCGGGTACCTATTTTCCTGCTGCGTCAGAGTTGTGACGTCATTATAATCGATATAAACTCGTCGTGACTACCCTCTCGCGTGTATACGTGCGGGGGAGTGTGCGCATCGACGAGTTTCGAGACACGTAGCTGGATATTTACTCAACGAAACAACCAAAATTTTCAAACTCCTCGAGAGCCAGGCCAACCAACGCTTTCGCAACTTTATTTGTCTCTTCGTACTCGAGAAACAATTTTCTTTCACCATTACATTTTAAAAGGCTAAAGTTTTACCGCGAAAACAATAGAGAATTCGTTCGATTCGACAGACAAATGAGAATAAAAAAATAGCAATCTTTTGACTCGATTCGAAGAAATGTAAACAAAGCATGATTTTCACGCACACATATATATATATATATTGGAAGAACGATAAATCCACAAGTGCGGGAAATTCACAAGAATTATCCGGCTCGCGGGCGACTCTTTTTCTTTTTTTTTTTTTTTCTCTTATCGTTCGTTATCGCATCGTAACTTGACTATCGTCGTAATATCTTAACACATGGAGACGCGCGTGTATACATATGCGAAGGATGATATAGATTATCGATGAGTCCACCGATAACCGTGGCTTCGACTGATTCACTCAAAATCCGCGCATAGTTCTCGCGTTGAAACATCGACATAAAAATAATGATTTTTATAATACACTCATACGTTAAATTCAAATCAAGTTATGGAGGGAGGGGGGGGGGAGGAAACAACGTTCAATGAGAACGGAGCTGAAATATGCGAACGAAAAATTGAATGAGATTGAACGATCGAGCAATAAATCCGAACGATCCGATTGATAAAAAGTTTTACAATCCCTGCGGTATAAGACAATGAATAAGAATAAGAGAGCAGATATAAAAGAGTCTCTGCTCGTTTCGTAAAACTTATCGAGTTTATCGTAACGCGTATGACTGTATATAGCGCGATAGAGCAGGGCATAGGACAGAGCGATAAAAGATTGAAGGGTACACATAGCTATACATAAAATAAATCCATTTATTTATATGCGCATATACTATTGCATGCGCCTGCTGGTGTGTACGTGTGTTTCGAGTATGTAATTGTGCGGGGTCGCGGGGTCGCGCGCGCGCGCGGCGGCGGTGAAGGTGCTAGTCGGAAAAGACTCGAAAAGTGGAGCATGCACGAAAAGAAAAAGAAAGAGTAGTCGTATGTTAACAAGTGTACCACAAGTATTCGCTCTTTCTTCTCCTCTCTATCGTTTTTCCGTCAAAGACGCAAAGGGTATTTGGTTTATGCCGCGCGATCCCTGATTCGTCGCGTACAACTCCTCGCTGGGGAGGGGCTTGCTTCGTTTCGTATGATTTTCTCAGAAATCTTTCAATATTTTCGGCGTTATTTGTTTGTTATTTTGAGTACCGGCTCGGATATTTATTATTGAAATATTTCCTTATTTTTTTTTTTTCCCAAATGAGAATGAAATTCGATGCCGAAAACAAAAAAATGGAGAAAATAAAAGATATATCGAGAGAAGAGGGGTGGTTTTGGGATTGAAAGAGTTCGTTGAACGCGCTCAGTCTGGAACTGGTCCAACAAAATACGTATACAACTTGAGATTCTACTCGTAGTACTTGTGGAGGAACATGAAAACAGCTACGATATATACCTACAGTAGTTGAAACTCTATTATTTTTAGTATTTTTTGTCACAATCTTTCCAATCTCTTCCAAATATCGCAACATATTTCGTCGTCGTCGTCGTCGACGACGAGAAACTTGTGCAATGAAATCGATTCGATTACTCGAACCGCAACCTCTATATATCTTGAAAAATTCCTCTCAAGCTTTGGCAACGAGTCAGCAGCAATATATTTCTTTATTTTTAATTGTTCCCCCCTTCTTTCTATCAATGTTGAAATTAATTTTGTCATCAATCGCAAATTCTTCATTTTGGAAGGTACAGATCTAGCGCCGCGATTCGATCGTCTATCTAATATTTCGATATAGGACGAGAATTAATTCCCGTTGGACATTGTCATCGCATGCTGCGGAAATATTCGGAAATATATTTCCAACCAAATTGGGAGTAGCTATTTCAATTAAAAAGATAACGCGGTAGTTCTATTATTGAACATATGGACGTCTTTGAGTATTAAATCGTTTCTAATAAATTCTACCGCCTATCTCGTTCCGAAGCTCATCGCAGCTCGTCATCAAGATTCGAGGATTTCTGTACTTTTTTTTATAAAATAATATTCCTTCTTCTCCAATAGTAAATAATGAGCCGGAGTATATTTTTTTATGAACGTTGAACATTTAAATTTTCCCAATCCTCTCGGGTTTGCCGATGCAAATAACGAGGGGGAATGAGTTGTTTAAAAATAATACTACCTCGTTTCGCAGAATTTATATGGCCCCAATTTGACCTAATAAATTTCAAATAAAAGTTGATAATTATCATCAAAAAATAAACATAAATTTTCGAGTACATTAATATGCGTATATATTTATACTTGTACATCGATTTTTGCCTAATCTACTTGGAAGGGATTCGAGCCACGCGATGGTCAGACCTCACGCGCGTTTGAGCCATTAACTCCTACTCGCTCGTAATTATTTTTCTACCGGTCATTCCGTTCCAACGGAGTTGACAAACATTTTCATATTCTTTTCACCGACTAATTCAGAATTATCCAAGCCTTATTTTTCAAAATTTTTTTTACACTTTTTTCATCAATTTTCTATGCCTCGAAGAATATTTAGAAATTAATTTAGATTTTCGGAGCCTGTTTTTCGGCTATTAAAAAAAAAAAAAACGCGAGAATATAATTGTGGTAATATTGTCAAATTCTTTTTCAACTCGAGAAAAAAAAACCAACCGCGATTCCCAAGGATCGAGGAGATTCCGAAGAGGAGGGGAGATGAACATTTTTTGGAGAATTTCGGTAATTCGGTTGGCATGGATTGACTTGTGCGAAGCCACCGAACGAACGAGCGATATATATAATGCACCTTGACCTCTCGGTCGAACGTGGCCCATTTACAAATTAATAATTTTAGCACAATTCGTTTGAATTATCACGAAATAGGGTTAGGGGCTTGCAAGATCGTAACGAGGGTGTGAGACACGGAAGTTTCTGGCTCTTTGTTGATTTTTCTTTTTTTTTGTGAATAATGAATTTTTTCGAGCCCAGTTACGAATGTGCTGATCCGAGGTCGTCTCCTCGCACAGCGTTTCTCTCTCTTTCGTGGCGGAAAATCGATAGCTCCCGCAGCACTACTCCGTGTTCTATATAGTGTGTAGACTCTTTGAATTTTCTTATGCCATTATCCTTCGCTTTTCCGCACATTTATATCAATCCTCTCGATCGATTACATTTCTTTTACTTCAATATTCTTAGACTCATCGGTATCGTCTCTCGCTCGCCATAGATTCAATTTATGGACGAATAAAAAGAATTCCCGATATTCAGCGGTTACTAAAAATTCTCCCCCCTCCCAAGTCTTTTGCCCATTTTATCTTTCGATCAATATTCGTTCCAACAATTTTCTACTTTGTTCTCCAATACTTGATATACATGATTTTTGACTTTTGTTTTTTCTCAGACGATTACTAAGCTTTTCTTCGTCGTGTGTGTGCGTGTGTGTGTTTCAGAAATAAACCAAAAACATTCGCGTTCGATCATTGTTTCTTCTCGTTGGATCCGAGGGCCGAACATTTCGCGAGTCAGGACGTCGTCTTCGATGCTCTTGGTCGTGATATATTGGACAATGCATTCCAGGGATATAACGCCTGTATTTTTGCCTACGGCCAAACGGGTAAGAAATTGTGTCTCAATCGGTGGATTGGTAGATATAAAAAAAAACGATATTTTTTATGATACGAGAATACGAGGTCGGTGCGATTGATCATACCTTGAAGCTTATTTTTCGTTCGTTGGAAAAATAAACCAAGTTTTTCTTTTAAAAACTTGAAAGTAGTGATCGACAAAAAATATGAAACTAAAGTAGTTTTTTGTTTTTTTTTTTTTTTTTTTTTTCTCTACCGAAGAAACGAAAAAACAAAAACGGAATGATGATGGCGGGAAGAAAATAATACGCAAAGTTTTAGTTCGATTCTATACATATGTAAATGTTGTTTGAACTCGTCGAGTCCAAAGAAAGATGTATATAGCTCGTGTAATTCCATCGAGAGACGCGGTAGAATTATGATAAAACGAGTCAAGCGCTCGTTGACACTTGTTGTCGCGAAAGAGCCAAGACTCGATCGAACGGTAAGAAAGCAAGCAGCAAAGAAGAGATTAAGAGTCTCGTAAGAGAGGAAAGCAGGATAGAGGTAGAGGAGAGAAAAATACGATTACGCGCGCTACTAGAGATTCGCGAGAAGACACGGAGAGCTGACGTTTAAAATGCTCGCGATAAAAATGTAACGAGTCGAAGAGAAATAAGAATCGCGAGAGTATACGATGAAAAAACGTTTGTTTTGATGGTGAAACGATCTTCCGAAATGAGTGTTTCTAAAGTGGTATAAAAACAAACAAATAGGTTCAGGCAAGTCGTACACGATGATGGGCAGCGGTGACAACAAAGGCATCATACCACGGTTGTGCGACAATCTTTTCGACCTCATTGCCAAACAGCAGAGCTTTGAACTCAGTTACAAAGTTGAGGTATCGTACATGGAGATTTACAACGAGAAGGTTCACGATCTTTTGGATCCAAAACCCAACAAACAATCGCTCAAAGTTCGGGAGCACAATGTACTCGGGCCTTACGTCGATGGTCTTAGTCAATTGGCTGTCACCGCTTATCAGGTAAGTCCTTGATGTTTTACATTGTGATTCGCGCGCGAGACTCGCGACTCCTCGGGAATCGGAATTCTGAAAAAATCATTTGCTAGGATTCTAAAATCCCGAGGTTTACGTGCAATATTTTTTCGCAACCTCGAACGGACAGACTCGAAAAATGTGAATGGAGAAATCCTTTAGAAATCTGAAAAGATTCGTCAACGCCGTAATTTTCCTACAATTCCATAAAAAGGTTCCGTGCTGGAATTCTAAAATTGAACCCTCTTCGTATAATGTGATGAATTGAAAATGAAATAAAAAATATCTTTAGGACATTGATAATCTAATGACGGAGGGCAACAAATCGCGAACTGTCGCAGCGACCAACATGAATTCGGAGAGCTCGCGCTCGCACGCCGTATTTTCTGTAATATTGACGCAAACATTAACCGATTCGAAAAGCGGTGTAAGCGGGGAAAAAGTTTCCCGCATGAGTCTGGTCGATTTGGCGGGTAGCGAAAGGGCTGTGAAAACTGGAGCTGTTGGAGATAGGCTTAAGGAAGGAAGCAATATTAACAAGCGAGTATCCCTTTCGGGGGAATATATTCCATATCATGAATAAACAACTTTTATTTTGATCCTCGATATAATTTGATATTTTTATTCGACAGATCACTGACAACTTTGGGTCTAGTCATCTCGAAGCTAGCCGATCAGAATTCCGGTGGAAAAAATCGCGACAAGTTCGTGCCCTATCGGGATTCCGTTCTGACCTGGTTACTAAAGGTACGATTGCCCTTTCCCTTGTCCGAACAAAAAAAACTTGGGATCGTAGACGGATTTTTGATAACGAGTACAATTGACATTCGTTGCCCAGGATAATCTCGGTGGTAATAGCAAAACTGTGATGGTAGCGACGATATCACCGGCAGCTGACAATTACGAGGAAACTCTCTCGACTTTGCGTTACGCCGATCGGGCCAAGAGAATAGTCAATCATGCGGTCGTTAACGAGGATCCGAACGCGAGAATAATTCGCGAGCTAAGACAGGAGGTTGAGGCTTTGAAGGAAATGTTGTTACACGCTACTGTGAGTCGAATTTTTCGTCAATTAACGCCGAGGAATAGTCTTTTCTTTTTTTCATCGTGACTTTGCAGCAGCACGGATACTTTCGATACTTTTTCAAACTCGTAAAAATTCTCGATATTCACGCTCAAAGGGTCAAGGTTCGATCGTAAGACGAACGGACATAACGGAGAAACTTTCGGAATCGGAGAAGCTCATGAAGGAGATGTCGCAGACGTGGGAGGAGAAATTGGTCAAGACGGAGAGATTGCAGCACGAGAGACAGCAGGCATTGGAGAAGATGGGTATAAGTGTACAAGCTTCGGGTATTCAAGTCGAGAAGAACAAGTATTATTTGGTGAATTTGAACGACGATCCGAGTTTGAACGAACTTTTGGTTTATTATCTCAAGGTGAGTTATTCCGGACGGAATATAAGGAAGCGAGTAATTTGAAACGAGAGTATGATTCGACGCTCGAGTACTGAAAATTTTTTCATTTCAATATTCAAGGACGTGACTCTTGTGGGTGGTCGATCCGCCACGACCGAGCAAGATATCCAGCTTCATGGATTGGGTATTTTGCCGGAACATTGTATCATAACGATAGAAGAATCGGGTCTCTACATGACGCCGATAAACGGTGCTCGTTGTTTCGTCAACGGTAGCCAAGTAATCGAAAAAACACCGCTCATGCACGGCGATCGAATCGTTTGGGGTAATCATCATTTCTTCCGGGTCAATTGTCCAAGGAGTGCTACAGGTTCGTACATTTTTATTTGTCATTTTAGTTTTCGTTTTATCATTATCGACAAACACGATTGTTGGACAATTCATTTTCTCATATCAGCCATCAGCAACGAACCTCAAACTCCCGCCCAGAATATCGATTACAATTTCGCCAGGGAAGAATTGATGCTCAACGAACTCTCCAATGATCCCATACAAAGAGCCATTGCGAGATTGGAGAAACAGCACGAGGAGGACAAACAGGTATTTTCTTTTTTTTTTTTTCTTGAAAGCCCCTCTAAAATTAAACGAATTATTCGGAATCAAAAGCCTAGGTCGGAAAAGAAACGTATGAATTTTCAAAATTGAGAAAAAAAATCTCAAACGACTTGTAAAATGATTGAATTTTTCGGTAAAAAAAAAAAAAAAAAAATCACGTCAAAATACCCGCCTTTCTCATGTTTTCTTTCCCCCCCCCCCTTATTCTCTACGAAAGGTTGCACTGGAAAAACAGAGACAGGAGTACGAGAGGCAATTTCAACAATTACGAAATATATTGTCACCATCTACACCGTATTCGCCCTACGTACCTTACGATCCACTTCGCGGTGGAAGTCAAGGTGGCAAATTGCCCGCTTGCACACCAACCACCCAAATGAGAGTCGAAAAATGGGCCCAGGAACGCGACGAAATGTTCAAGCGCTCGTTGGGACAATTGAAGACCGATATACTCAGAGCAAACTCGTTGGTACAAGAGGCCAATTTTCTCGCCGAAGAAATGGAGAAGCAGACCAAGTTCAGCGTTACTTTACAAATACCACCCAATAATTTAAGTCCAAATAGGAAGGTAGGATTCTAGAAGGTTTTTTTTCTTCTTTTCTTTCATTCATCCTCTTCTTTTGTGTCTTTAGTCATTTAGTTGGCATTTTACACCATGCTTTCGATGATTTTCGATCGAGCAAAAACACAATTGTGTTTTGTCATTTTATTATTTCTTCTCAACACCGTTTACGTTGATTTTGTTTTTCTTTCTTTTCGTTATCGTCACACTCTTGGATGTATAGAGTGTATTTTTCCAGCGGGGTGCTTTCGTCAGCGAGCCAGCGATACTCGTCAAGAGGCTAAACATGGGAAGCCAGGTTTGGTCGATGGAAAAACTGGAAAACAAGCTCGTCGACATGCGGGACATGTACGAAGAGAGAAAGGATTCGAATAATTGTCAGAGATTGCCGCTGAAGGTGAGACAAAGAAAACGGAAAAATTTATTGGTTCGCCTTTCGATAATTTCGCAAAAAAAATCACAAACATTTTGATTTGGCGTTTATTGTTGTATTTTAGGACGACGTACCGGGCAAAACGCAAGATCCGTTCTTCGAGTCGCAAGAAAATCACAATTTGATTGGGGTAGCAAACATATTTTTGGAAGTATTGTTTCACGACGTGAGGCTGGACTATCACACGCCGATAATAAGTCAACAGGGCGAAGTCGCCGGTCGTTTGCAAGTCGAAATAAGTCGCGTATCAGGACAATTTCCACAGGATCGAATATGCGAAGCAGCCTCCGAATCTTCGAGTTCGGGCGACTCAACGTCTTCGGAGCCGGACGATTATTCGGGCTCGAGTCATATCACCTGTCGGGTTACCATCAAACAAGCGAGTGGTCTGCCGCTTCCTCTCAGTCATTTTGTCTTTTGCCAATATATGTTTTGGGGCCATCCCGAACCAATCGTCGTACCACCCGTCGTTAATCCTGAATTGCCCCTTTCCAATTGTACTACCGGTCAAAGAGACTCTCCCGCATTTAAATTCGAACATACCAAGGACTTTGTCGTACCCATTACCGAGGAATTTTTGGAACATTGCGCCGGTCAGTTTTTAAACTTTCTCCCCTGCTCCCCACTGAAATTTTTTTTCGTTTTCCTCATTGAGAATCGCACGAATCATTTCGGATTTTAGAAGGCGCATTGAGCATCGAAGTCTGGGGACACAGAAGCGCTGGTTTTTCGCGGAGTAAGCCCGGATGGGAGGTCGAACAACAGCAATTGGCCAAGGCACGATCGCTCGCTGACCGCTGGTCGGAATTGACGAGAAAGATCGAGCTTTGGGTCGAGATTCAAGAGCTCAACGAACAGGGAGAATATTCGCCGGTCGATGTCGTAACGAAAAACGATACGTGGACCGGTAACCGAACAATTTTTTATCCATCCTATTTTTTATTTCAAAAATATAATAAATCGTAAGAGGAGAAACGCAAAATTTTGTTCAAAAATTCATCACGAGGCTTGGCTCAAGTAATTGGCCCGCACCCAAAAGCAACCTTCCATTTTTCGTGCCAATTTTTCCTATGACCGAGTAGTCGATCAATTTTTATCGGAAAGGAAAAAAAAAAATGACGAGCCATTTTTTGTTGTTGTTCTCTCTTCAGGAGGCATTTATCAGTTGCGTCAGGGACAACAGAGACGAATACAAGTGCGGGTAAAGCCCGTACAAAATTCGGGCACATTGCCGATAATCTGTCAGTCGATACTGAGTATCGCGGTGGGCAGTGTCTGCGTTAGAAAACCTTTCCAAAAAGCATTGGACAGTTACCAGGACGAGGATCTCAGTGTACTCAGAGACAAATGGAGTGACGCCCTCTTGAGGCGACGACAATATCTCGATCAACAGATTCAAAAGCTCATCAACAAGCAAGGTATTAACGAAACAAACAAACATTCATTATTCATTTCTGCGTGAGGCTAGTCCGACAGCAGTTTCGGGACACATGAATTTTCATGTCCATTTGGATGCGCAGATAAAACCGAACAGGATATGGAACGGGAACAGAGTCTCGTTGATCAATGGGTCAGTCTAACGGAGGAACGGAACGCGGTATTAGTTCCTGCGGCAGGTTCGGGAATTCCTGGTGCTCCTGCCGATTGGACGCCGCCATCCGGCATGGAACTTCACATTCCTGTATTGTTTCTTGATCTCAATGGTAAGTAACATTTTCCCGTGTTACCATTCGTTCGAGACGCAATTTTTGTTTTCTTCACCACTTACACGGTAAAGAAGAACTGCATTAAAACTCGAAAAATATTCGACAGCCGACGATCTCTCGACTCATCATTCCGGCGAAGAAGTCTCGGTCACCGGGCTCAATTCAATTTTGCCAAAGGAACACGGGCACAAATTTTACAGTTTACCGATAATCCGACATCTCGAAAAGGACGTATGTGCAATCGCAGCTTGGGACTCGAGTATACACGATAGTCTTCATTTAAATCGAGTCACGGATGGTGATTGCGCATTTTTTCAATTGAATCGAACAATCTACAATAATTATATATCAATATTATGAGTTATTCAATGGGGTCTTTGCCTTTGTTTGTTATACAGCAACCGAACGCGTGTATTTGATTTTAAAAACAACCGTACGTCTGTCACATCCGGCGCCGATGGATCTTGTATTACGAAAGAGGCTGGCCCTCAATATTTACAAGAGACAGAGCATCACCGATCGTATATTCAAAAGAATCGTGCGAACCGATTGTTTATCACAGACCGGTGTTACGTACGTCGTTGTCTCGAACATACCAAAGGCCAGCGAGGAATTGGAGGATCGTGAGAGTCTCGCACAAATTGCGGCCAGCGGCGAGGACAGTAGTTGTTTGTGCGACGGTGAAACTTATATCGGTGAGTCGACGAAACGAGAACGAATCTATTTTTCACTACTTTTTTTATTTCTTCAATCGAATTCACTCTCTTTTATTTTTATTTTTTTCTTCGTTCTACAGAGAAATATACGCGTGGCGTTTCCGCCGTTGAGAGTATCCTGACCCTGGATCGTTTGAGGCAAAGCGTCGCCGTCAAAGAACTTTTGCAAGCAAAGGGTCAACCTTTGATGCGAAAGACAGCAAGCGTTCCCAATTTCTCGCAGGTACTTCTGCCACTTCGACGTCTAGGACGCACTGTATGCGCTTTTTATCATTTTTTTCTCTCCCATTTTCATTTTTTATTCTCGAGATGAACGACGGCCGTACGAATTAGTTGAAACCTCATCGGGGATTCGGCAAGTTGTTGTGGAGACGTTGGCAAAATTATATAAAAAAACATATATATCATGATTTTGATTTTTCAAATTCAATGATCTTTCTTGGAATTGAAAATTCAATCAGTTCTGTTGGAGGTCTTTCATCTTTTTTTTCTTCGTTTGTCCGCATCAATATATTATTGTTGTTTCAGCGATCTAAATTTTATTTTTTAATCATTCGCACGCGCGCAATTGCACACTTTTTTCATAAGAAAAATGACGAATTTTCTCTCCCAGGAGCTTCATTCTTAGCATTAAGAAATATTAATTCGTTGAAAAAAAATTGATTTAATCGCGACAGATTATGAGATTCGATACTTCGATGGATTCGCTGAACGTAACGAGGTCGGAGAGCGTGACGGATTTGAATTCGGAATTAAATGGACTGCCACATCCGAGAAGGGCGTCGGTTGGACACGCGAGAACAGAGGATAATTTCATTTCTACACCACCCAAACCTTTTGGCATTGGTAAGCTATTTTTCTTTTTTTCCCTTTCATTTATCAATATATATGTAAATCGCGTATATAAAAATATCGATTTATATGTATACGTTGACCATTATAAATGATTAAATGATAATTAGCGAATGATGATGACTCATTGATCATCGATTGGTAGGATTAACAATTTGTACGATTCGGAAAAATGTATTGATTTCATAATGACTAATCCGTCAATAATACATTCGAGTGTTTTTCCATCGTGTCTTTTTTACACGAGATAATAGTAAAAAACATGAACTAACAAAAGATAGTGGTAATTTTTATCGGTTATTAACTCCGTGTTGTTTTTTCATAATTACTTTTAAACACAATTGTCAACGGTACTGACACTAAAAAGTCCATCAACAAAAAGGTAATTTTGCCTCTATGATCGACCGACTAAATTGGTTTCTTTCTCTTATTCGCCTATTTATTTTCTTTTTTTTTTTCGGAAACCTTGTGTTGGGGAAATTTCGTACGGTGAAATGATTGATAAGTTCCATTCGAATTGATAATAATTTAATAAATTTTTCATATTAGTCCACGACGTTCGCCGCTTCATTTTCCCAATACTTGGTGCGACTGATTCGAAAGCGCTATTATTTTTACGAATTTCGAAAGATTTGCTCGATAGTCGACATATTTGTGTCTTAAACAACGTTTTTTAGGGTCAATCGATGTACCCTTTTTCATTTGCGCTTCTTTCAAAATCGAAATTCAATGAAAAAAAAAATTTACATCATCACCAAGGATACGTTTCCTAGGGTCATTTTCATCTCTCATATTATTTTTTTTTTATTAAACCGCTTCGAGATTGATACTAAAAATTTATTTAACAATATTATGAAAAAACAAAAAAAAATCATTTGCCTTTAATGAGATGTGGCTTATGCTGTGTTTTGTATTATTCCACCGTGTCATGCCAAGATTCACTATTTCGACTATTTCTCTAGAATTTTTCCCCCTTCAAATGTTCATGAGATTGCCCATTACGTATTTTTTAATAATCGATATTATTCATTTATTTTTTTTTTTTTTTCATTTTTCACACATTTTGGTACATGTTCGTTTTTGGATCTTGATCAATCGGTGCCTCATCATTTTTCATTTTTTTTCCTTCGATTTCTCGTTTTTCACGTCACCTCATCCGCTGTCTGGCACCAGAGAAAAGTTATGAACTGAGGGGTTTTATTCGATCTTTGGGCACACACACACACACACATACACTCTGAGTGAGAGAGAATGGTGGAAACGTTTTTCGCTTCGTTGGAAAAGTAAAAAATGTAATTTTTTGTTTCGCTTTGAAAAACCATTTTCATGAAATTTCCAGTTATCAAACTGGAATATCTAATTGTCACATTCTCTCTCAATTCGTTTTTTTTTCTAATATATATCACAAAGATAGCGAGAAAAACAGAAAAAAACAAATGTTATCTTACGATTCATAAAGAGCTTGATCACATTTTGTTCTTTCAACCCAAGTGTGTGTTGAATTTAGAAAATTTTGCACTAGTTGCAATGCCTAATTATCTAGGTCTTTGAATATCATTTTTTTTAAATTCCAATTGAAAGAAAAACAAGAGTCTTGTTCACAGTCGCAGTTTAGTAAAAATTGACGATTAGAACTGTGGGAATAAAAGAGTTACGGTGGGAAGGAAGAGCATGGCTATTCATACATTTTTCAAATTTCGGCCTAGTGTTTTTCGCAGCCAACATTTAAGCTCCACCACTTATAAAAAAAAAGAAAATTTTTAAACATGAGAATACATTTTTTCTATGTTAAACGAAAGATGAAAAAAAAAAAAAAAAAAAAAAAAAAAAAAAAAAATTAAAAACTACTTCGATCGAACGAAGAAAGATGAATGATGATAATTTTGGTGATAATTGATTTGTTCCTCTGTTTTAACACTACGTCTCTCTACTTCTACCACTATTTCGGCCCAACCAAGGCTCCATTCTCAATTCAGGTAAAAAAATGGAGTCTTGAATTTGTTTTACTTTCGATATATTGATTGAACGACGTTTAATTAACGAACGTAATATAAATATATGATTATACATATATGTATATATATATATATATTTAGTAAATATATAATAATGTCTCGTGAGTGGTTGAGTCTGTCTGTTGTTTCATAGTTTTTATTTCTTTTTCAATTTTTGCAGCCCGGCTTCTGCACGATTTTGATGCAAAAGCAATCATTCTCATGGGCATTGTTCCAAGTACATATTCGGATAAGAATTTATTACTTTGGAGCAATGCCAGAATAACGCTTCCGCCGTTTTTTTTTTTTTCTGCATACTTTATAAAGGCGTTGCACTTTTTCGTCATTCGTTATCGCCTGAATCGCATGCGAATGCCTCGTTCTTCAATTTTCAGCACCGCCGAATTTTTACATGTTTTTTTTTTTCTCTCTGTAAAGTACCTTTTTTTCATTTATTTTTTATCAATTGTTAACGGTCGACCGCCTTCTCGACGCGCATCAAACGACAGGTAGAATATATATCCTACTGGGAATGTAGGCCGTTGAGAAAAATCGTTTCATGGAAATTTTCGAAACTTTTCGGAAATTTCGAAAAAAAAAAAAAAAAGAAAAACAATTTACAATGTCCACAAAAAATCGAAATTCTGCGAATCATTTTTACAAGATTTAGAAAACAAAATTACACATGTTCCAGGACTTTTGCTGCAATTTTTTTCATCGCTACATTCCCAATGATCGATAGAAGAAAAGTGAATGCTGACGTCGTTAAAAATGTACAGAATCGAATGTATGCATCTACGATCTGTTTCAAAAAGCGCTCGTCATTTGCTCCTAGAAAACAAAACAAGAAAATTATTTTTCCTTAGCATTTACAATAATATAGCAAATTGATCGATTTGAGACAAGAGATGATAACTTTTTTCGTAAATCATCGATTCGCATTCATACGTCGAACCCAACAATGTGAGAAATGATGGATTTTTTCAAAATATGAATGTCCAGATAGGGCGAATTCCGGGGAATAAAAACGGCAACATAAAAGCTTGGATGTGCATGAGATTTCCATGAACTTTGGGGATACGCATGCGGTATATTTTATATGTTTCGATGAAACGTCCCAGAAAAAAAAAAATAGTTTCCGAATGGAGTTCGGAGCTTGGGAAATTCTCCGATGTATGATCAATTATTTGCATTGCAGAAAAAAGTGTTTCGAATACGAAAGACACGGCTAATCATTTGGATAGATCGAAGAAATTTTCTGGTGAAATCCATGAGAAAAATTCTTAGAAATCGAGTTGATCAATCGTCAGAAGCATTTCGAAATTGTCTAAAATACGAATGCAATGCAAATTGAAACGAAATGTGTAAATGAGTATACGAGTAACCTTGTAAATAGCGAGACAAAAGGAATTTTTTAATAGAAATTCTCGTAGTTCAAGGTGTTTGAATATTTCAAATTAATTGATATCGATATGAACAAAGACAGGAGAGACAGAAAGAGAGAAAAAAAAAAAAAAAAAAAACAGTTCAGGATTAAGTAATGAAAGTGAATTAATCTCCTTTCAGCGAGACCAACTTTTCTGAATCTCAACCTGAACCTGAATTCACTGACACGACTTCAACAATCCACTTCAGCCAAGTGTAGGTGACACTCGCTGTTGATCGTCATTTCCTTTGCTCTCTAAAAAAAAAAAAAGAAAAAAATGAACGATTTTACGAATTCTTGGAAAATTCGTACGATCGTGTTTCAAGTTTTTTTTTTTTTTTTTACATTTTTTCACGAGTACGGATTGACAGATTCGGTCATTATTCAGTAGTATTGAATTTCTTTTCATTTACATAAAGCCCAGTTGAGTTTTTTTTTCGTTATTTTTCTTTCGTAGCGTTTTGTTTTTTTTTTTTAGTAGCTAGTTGGAAAAATTCTCTACACCCATGGTAGTAGTCAACACGACCTTAATTCGCTTCGAATTGATTACACAGATTTTTATTTGTTCAACGATATTTTTTTCCTTTTCAGCACGTATTTTTATTTTTTGTACTCGTAATTTTTTATCAGAATCGACCTGGCACCCTTGAGGTATATAAATATAAAAGAAAGGAGAGATAGAAAATTCCCACACACGATCGTGTAGTTTGATTGGCGAAATTGTGGATAATTGAAAACTATAAACACACGATATTTCGAATCGAAAAGTCGAACTTTCGTTCCAACTTTTGGCTATTGTGGATGAAAAAATACAAAATTACGACAAAATTTTGGATGCAATTTTTTTTAGACTTTTTTTTTTTTTGTTAACAAAAATTGTAAATATATAAAGGGAGGCCGGTTCGGGCCTGATGGAATTTTTCTACGTACGCTTGTAATTCGTTCGAGCTATTGATTTTTTCCTTTAATTTTTTGTTTTTTGTTGTTTTTTTTGTTTTTTTTTTTTTAACTTGTACAAATATCTCGTTGATACGTTTTAGCATCGCCAAATATGGTTGGTAGTAAGTTGGGTCTCCGAATGACGACGCTTCACGAGGAAACCTCAAACATTGGGAATCAGTTGTCCTCGCCTGTTCAGGATGACGACGAGGAGAAAAGCGATGCTGATTATTCCGAATACGATTCTTATCAGGTGAGTTTTTCTTTTTCTTCAACAACCTCCTTTCATTTAGAGACGTAGAATTTTTTAAATCCCGCGAAACACTTCCCAACTGCGAACGAAGACGATCGGGGCTGTAGAGCGCGACAAACCTTTTTGAGCCTAATCATGAAAAAAAAGTAAAAGAAAAAAAACAAAAAAATTGGTTTGTTTCTGGTAAGAGAATTCTTTTGTCCAAATGTCCCCACTCATCTTCGAGCAGTCTTTTCCACACGATAAATTTGAGTAGATAAACACTGAAGCGCATTAATGACCGTATCACTAACAACAACAACAACAACAACAATATACGACTCTGTGTCAGAAAAGTGAAAAAATATCAACGACTATTGATGTTTTTAAGGGAATTTATCGCCTATAATGTAGGCTGGAAGATCGGGTTAAGGAAAAAGAAAAGAAATGTATTTTTAAGACGAAACGAATGAGATGATAAATGGTTTAATGAAGTGCGTTATGTATGAAATTGCGTTCAGGCACCGACGAAGCCAATGGTAAAGCCATTAACAACATCACGCACATTGGATTCATTGGCCGAGCTACAATCGACTAAAATCAATACACCGAGTATGAGCAGCAGTGGTTATGGCTCACAAGCGGTATCAACGACCAATTTAACATCCGAAGATTCGATCTCAATGAAATCGATAAGCGTCGACGAAACACCCGATTTGGAATATCGTAATTTGTTATTCGACTGCAAAAAAAATGATAACAACAAAATGGAAAGTTCACTCGTCGAGGAAACACCCGAGGAATATCTCGGTGAAATTAATCAGGAATTGAACAAGTTGAGCGTTTTGGAAAATGCTTGTACTTCCGGTTAGTTGTAAAAACAAAATATAATTAGAGAACATTTTTTTTACTTGGGTGCGAATAATGGAGCATTGCTATTGATTGACGTTTCGAAAAATATTCCGCTTTGAACAATGCCGAAACGAAAAAATAAAAAAAATAAAAAAAAATTTAAAAAAAAACGAATTTCATTGCCAATTTTCACGCAACATGAGTCTTTTTCTTTGTGTTTGTCCCATAGAGTATACAAATAAAGTTTCGAGCGAAGAAAGTTCAACCGGTGATGAGATGAAAATAAAATCAGAATTTTCCGAGGAGCCTGAAACTGACACGAGGGCAATAAACAGTTCTGTGATTATTACGAGAAACGAGGGAGGACCGAGCTGCAACGATATGGAAATCAGTATAAATTCAAATTCCGGTGACGATAGTCCACTCGAGGGCAATTCCATTGTTCATACCAAATTGCCACCTGGAAAGGTACTTCTTAAAATGATTCTCCCTTTCTCGAATCATCAAAATTGTTGGAGCCAAAAATATAAAATACAATTCCTTTCTTTTTTAATCCTTTCGAAATTTGTTTTATCAATGGTGATGATGAAGGTGGTGAGAAGACGAAAGGCTTCGAGTAATTCCGGACGACCTTCGAGTTCACAGCACAGAGCCTCTTTTCCAATGGTTCGTCCTTCCTTCTCGGAGAGCAAAGTTGCAGCGAGGCTCGAGCAGTCGTTACAACCGGGAATGAATTACGAAAACGGTGATGATAATAGCTCGTCCGAGAGAATCGATGGTAAGAGAGAGAGAGAGAGAGACGAGAAATTGATTTTTCAACGAGACGAATAAATTCATTTTCGACACATCATCGAAGTAGTAAATTTGGAATATTTCTTTTGCTCCATTTTTTTAAGACGATGCCAGCGACAAAAGTTCTGCGTTCGGTTCGCGTCCGGATTTGACGAGGATCGAGGCGCCGTTGCCAGATTGGGTAGTGGTCGGTGAATCGGTTATGGTACGACCTTACAGTTATTGCGGTGTTATTGCTTACGTCGGACCGACGGAATTCGCCTCCGGTACTTGGATAGGTGTCGAACTCGATGCGCCAACAGGTAAAAATAATGATAAATTCTATTGAAAAATTCATTGTGTTTGAGAGAGATTGAAATATTTTTCGTATTTTTATTATTCAATAAGGAAAAAATGATGGTGCTGTCAATGGCCACCGGTACTTTACGTGTAGATCGAAATGCGGCATTTTTGTCAAGTATGACAAATTGATTCAGGACAGGAGAGGACGAGCACTGAGAAGCTTTACCAATAAACAGGAGCCTGCTCCTCCACCATCTTCTACGATGCGTAGAAGCGTCAGCCGAGGTAGTACTAAACGAAAAATCATTTTATCCCATGCCCGTTGTTGATGTCCAACAACATTTTATTTGAATGATCGGAAAGCTTGTCGATTGAATCCTATTCTCGAGATAGCAAGTTCAAGCGTCTTGGATTCGTTGAATTCCGCGGAACAATTAGCCGAACAACGTCGATTTTTTTTGCCCCGAAAAGAAACCTCAAATAAATAGATTAAGTAACGATAGGCCTGACGAACGAATTTTCAAAAACCAGGTGACGGTTTGCACTCGTTGCATCGGAGTCGAAGTCGAGGCGAGGGTCTATCGACGGTTGGAACGCGTTCATCACCGAAGGGAAAGTGAGGAAGAATGTACAACGAGAACGTGAACGGTCAAAGGAAAAGGGAAGAGCGATCACAGGACGGTTGCAAAAAAATCAGAAAAGGAAAATGAAGAAGAAGGAATAATTTTCGAAGTAAAAAAAAAAGCAGAAATCATAGCATAAAAAAAATAATATTCTAGTTGCTACATGCCTACAATCTGTGTAGCAGCGATGTTTTGAGTCCTTTAGACCTTAGGGCAGCTAATTATTGATAATCGCGAAAGAAAAGAAACAGAACAAAAATCAACACGAAAAAAATGGAATCCTAAAAACACACACACACACACAAACACAGATACACACTTTTGCCGTTCGAAAAATAATAATTAGTGAGTGTAAAGCGCGAGAAACGATGCATTCCAGAGGAAACGAAAAAAAATTAGTAAAAAGTAAAAAAAAATCGACAAAAATGTGGAAAAGGAACAAAAAAAAATGAAACATTTTCCAGCGAGAAAATATTATCACATTTAACTATTCATAATCGTGTATTCGCATGGGTTAGTTTTGTAATTTGGCGAGAGCAAAAAAACAATTCATTTCCGTTCCATACGAAGAGAAATCAAAAAAATGTTGGAAAAAGAGGATAAGTCCAGGAGAAACACAAAAGGGTGAAAAACAAAACAATTGCAATTTGTCTCCTATCTCACAGCCGTCCCCTCTATCGCTGATCGCGATATCGAATTTGCATACGCCACGACACGATGTAATAACGAAAAGGAACAAAAAAGAAAAAAAATAACGATAAAAATAACTTAAACTCGATTAAGACTTTTTGAGGGTCTCCGATTTCAGGGTATAACCAAAACCGTCACACTAACGCATTATACATTAAAGAAAAAAAAAAAAAAAAAAAAACAAAAATAATGAAAAATACCAGATTTAAGTCAGGATTTATCTCGCAATCAACGTTTTTACATATTCGTATGTATTGTAATTGCAAAGACAGAAAAAAAAAAGAGTCGTGAAATATCTCCCACTTTCCAAAATTGTCGAGAACAATTTTTGAAAGGAAAAGTGAAAAGAGTCGAAAAAAAATCACACGTAACGATAGCCTTTTTCGACGAGACCATTTTTTGTTAGTTTTTATTTTCTGTTTTTTTTTTGTTTGTTTTAAATTAATTGTAAATTGAGAACGAACGACGAATAAGTGGAGGAAAAAGCTTGACTCGTCGCGACGTTGTGTATATTCAAAGATTTTATATATATATAAGTCGGTTGTTCAAATATGTAATATTAATTTTTTTTTCGTTCAATTTTTATTCTTTTTTCGCTTTTTTTTTATCTCATTATTACTTCATTCCTACTTGTCGAGTTTCTTTATCAAACTGCTTTATCATCGTTCTTGTGAATTTCCTGTTCTTTTATTATTATTTCATCTCTCTCTTTTTTATTGTTGTAAAATATATTGTATTTACGCTTCCCCGCTTCGTGTTTCAACGATTAACGACAATTAGGGAATAATTTATAATTTATTGATTATTGATTAATTTTACAATTTCTGTCCTCGTGAATTTAATTGAATTGAATGTGCGAAATAAATGAGAATTTTTTTCGTTCTAGTAAATTAAGCGTTTTTTTTTTAATGTTGCAGATGATGTATGTCATCATATTTGCAACGTTTTCCGCGCTTATTTGTCCAATTCTCGTGCGATTTACGAATTTTTATTTATTTTTTTTCCAATCAGTCGAACGTTTCATTTTTTCATATTACTTTCATAGGTGTCCACGTAACGTTTAGGGATGCAATATTAGGGAATATTGATTTAGCCAATTAGAGAATAAATAAACGAGCTTTGCTTCATTGAATTTGACGGATATTATTATTCATCTGTTTTTTTTTTCTTTTTTTTTTTTTTTTTCCACTATACATGTGTATTGAGGTGATACAAAAGAATTATCGATTTGATGGAAAAGTACTTTTTCCCTAAATTCCAATGATCCGAAACAAATTTTCAAATCACCAAAGCCCCACTTTTCGAAAATTTTTCGATACAAATATATTTTCCATTCACGTTCTGATAGTGATACATTTGTGGCGTTTTTGTTTACATGTATGTTTTTTTTAAGCATTTTTCAGTTATTACTTTGGAGATATAGCGAGTCCTGGATCGTTGCCAATTCAGAAAGATTGAAAAAAATGACTCGGGCGATATGAAAATTTTTTTCACTCCAAGATTTCAAAAAACTTTGAAAGGACGAAGGGAGCGAAGAAAACGTCGTCTTTGCATCACCCCAATATGCGTATATATATAATAAAATCTATATAAATAGTATAAAAATATCGGTTCGACATTTCGATGGACGAAAGTCAATTTTCATGCGCATTGTTCTCCATGTAAAATGTGTATCTACTAAAATATTCCATAAAACGTCATCGGACGGACAATTTATTTTTTAAATCTTCACCGATCGACGAAAAAAAAATACTAGTCTTTCTCGATAGAAAAAAAAAAAAAAAAAAAAAAAAAAACATACAAAAAATACGTGAAAATAAAACGGAATAAAGAAAAAATCGTCACACGCATACACACAGAAACACCCTCGAAAAAGAAATCAAATCGCGATGGACTACAATATTTTTCGATCTCCCGATCAACAACCAATGAGTAAGTGAACAAAAAAAATATAATGAAAAAAGAGCTACAATACCTACTACAAATGAAAAGTAGCCCGCAGCATTGTGTCGGGTTAAGCAAGAGGCGAATTCAACGTTACGAGGTTAAAATCTAATGACGAAAAAAAAAAATAAAAAATAAACTAACAACAACTAAAGAATAAATATAAATTAATGATTAAGAATCGAGGTGAAATTTGTCCATATTGTGAAAACAAAAGAAGAAAAGAAAAGCGAAACAAACGCGAGAAATAATCTACTCCTGTCCAATTAGAACAATACTATTATTATTAATTAATTAATTGATTAATTCATTAGGGAAAATTGTATGTAATATTTATTGAATAATAACGATTTTTCGTCGCGCGATGTTTGCTCCTCGAAACACGAGAAAACGTATTTTTTCTCTTTTTGTTTTTTAATATATATTTATCTTTTCAATTATAACTTTTTTGTTGAAACGATGAGAAAACATCGCGACCCGAAAGTTATGGCACCTGATGTTCACCGTTGGCGATCCAGATTTGTGCGGGAGAATATTGCCAGCGATTAAAACAAAACAAAATGATAATATTTAAAAAAAAATAGGCGAAAAAAAAAAAAAACGAGCCAACACACAAATCGAGTACTCATTATATGTCACAGCGATGCTACTATGCCTGTCATTGGTATAAACGGTTATTACGAATAAAAACTTTTATTTCAGTCAATCTACTCATTTCTTTACTCTTTTTTTTTTTTTTTTTTTTTTTTTCGTACGTAAACATACCTGCGCCGGTTTATCGGACCAGCTGAAATGTCTCGACAATATTCATATATTTGAAGAAAAACACGAACCGAAGATTGAAACTAGTGTTGAAAAAGTCTCGTTCGAATCGAGTCATTACTATATTTCTTCAGTTTCGTTGCAAAATTTTAACCGGTATTTGATCAAATTATTATTATGCAATTTAAATGTGTGCGTGCGTGCGTTGTTTTTTTTTTTTTTATTCCGATGAAGCGGTGCTGTTGCGAGTGTACAAACTGGCTCGAGCCAGCTGAAAATTTCAATTCAACGACCGGGGGATAATGCACTGATGCGTTGCATCAAGAATTTCCTTAAATAATGCCAACGAGAGAAATGGAGCTGTAATTTCCAGTCCGTCGCGTACAATTGCTCAATTGTCACAGATTTCCTGGCTCGTTGTCTTGTCTTCGAGAGCGACGCTGAGAACGCATAATAGGGTCGAGATCTAGATTTCGTAGTTTCGTTTCTTTCGCCATGAGACGGGAAAGAGAAAAAAAAAAAAAAAAAAAAAAAAAAAACAAGATCAAACGAGTATCAAAGATCGAGATAACGTAGTATGTGATATTGCGTCGATTTACGACGAGAGAAATTGATTGGACCGCAAGAAAAAAATAACGAAAACGTTATTCGATGTGTTGAAAGAAAAAATGGAGTTTCCGTTGTTCATTCAATAATGAAAAATAATAAAAAAAACAGCAACGAATTAGGGATCTTGGAAAATGGTCATCCGGACCGAATATTTTTCGTAATATTTCATCGATCGAATCAGAGGTCTGAATTACATTATCCGCGGATGTGTAATTTATTTAAAAAAAAAGTGCATTCTTTAAAATCAGATAGATTCGACAAGTTGAATATCCAGTTTTTTGGCGCATCGGGAGAATCTCCGTTACCGCCGCGTAACGCGCCCGTTGAGTCATCTTTTTCCATTGAAAGGAAAGGGTATGACTAGGAACCCGCGACTCACGAAATTCTCGTGCCCGGCCCCGAAACTATATCTTTTTTTTTTAGTTTTTTGCTTTTTTATCTATCCATCACAAATAAAAAATTCTTATCAGACGAAATTCCAAATGATTACCAATCGAACGTAAAGTCTTATGGGAATCACGATTAATCACCAGAAAAGTATGAACAAGTGTCATCTGCTTACGAAGAAAAAGCCTAATGCTCGACAAAAAAAACCTGTTCGTATCGTTATGAATTTTAGACATTTTTTCTTCCGATGTCAAGTAGGTATATAATTATCATTCGTTCGTTCATTATTACAAAGTCTTGGTGTAATATATTTTTGAAATAAAAGCTTACGAACAAGGATGCGGATAAACGAGGACGAGACGAGACGTCGAGATCTTAACGTCGTTGCCATTTTTCATTATATCGAACCAAGATTTCCACAACATGCAATGCAAGTTGGAACGAGTAAAAGAAAATCCGTAACGATCCGTAATTACGGTTTATTCCTAAGAATCCTCGCGAGAGGAGATTAAACGGAGATTCACATTGAACATGTGACTCATAGCAGATTCTTTCAATAAAAACTATCATAGAATCTCCCCCGTTGCTGCAATCCCGGCGGCGATATACCGATACGTTATTATGAAATTGAATTCGTTGATCGAATTCCCATCAAACCGGTATCGCGCCGCCCACCGTCCGAGTGCGAGAGAGATACGCTTTTATCGCGATTACATCGTCCTGCGTCCGCTGCGACGATGCGGCGACCTTTTTGTAATCGGTCAAAACGTCTCGCAAATATGCCATAATTTCGAAAATTCAAAGTGAGCGGTCGCGCGCGCAGGCGAGCAGCGAAGGATCCAGCATACTCTCTCCCAAATTCCTCGGATCAACTCAATTTTCTATCCCAATGATATTTTTCGACTCTGCGTTATACGTTTTCAAGAGTGATCGCGGTACACGAAAATGAAACGAAAATGATTTTTCATTTTTCCTTGTTTATTTCAATTGAACGAGAATAATCTATTCGATGAATCGAATTTCTCATCTCATGCCACGCATCTGGTTCCAAAGAATGTGAAAAATAATAAAAAAAAAACTTGCCATGTGCCTTCACTCAACACCGATACAGATTTTTTCTCCCCTGCTGGTTTGATCCCGTCAGATATTGCATGTGTCATTTCGAGCATCGTGTTTAGTGTGCGGGCATGACTCCGATCAAATCCGAAGAGAGAGAAAGAAAATCGAATATGTTAAGCTCTCTCTTTGTTCGCTCGTTATTTATACAATCAATGCAAATGTTCTTTTATAGAGACGGAATTTTCGAGCTATGCGCATATGTACCGGCGCGAGACCATGCTATATCCCCGCAAATATACATGTCAAACGCTCAGTTTCATCCGAATTAAAAGAGAGGTAAGCAATTTTCCGAGATTGTTTCTCGTTAACGTTTCTATAATTCTCGACAATTTGACTCTTTTTACAATAGTCTTTTTTTTACTCGACTAGTTTTTTGCATTTTTTGGATTACCACAAGGGAAAAGAATGTCACAAAATCATAATAATAATAATAATAATTAAAACAATAGCCATCGATAAAATATTGTCTATAGTAGAGGGAGTGGTAATTTGAGTACCTGCGGAATGACTCAAAGCATCAGGTTGCGACAAACTCTTGGTCATCGTGAATTTCATTACTGAAAAAAAATTGAAAAAAGAAAAAAAAATGATGTATAAATGGTTCTTTTATTAGAGGCTTTGGTTTATTTCTTTATCGAGTAACGCGCGTGAGGATTTTAAAATTCGTATACGACTAAATGGTAAATCGTGGGCGATTCGATCGGAAGAAATAGCACTAAAATGGAATGATTCGAACAAAAGTTGGAGTTAAAATTTGGCCCTGAATCGTTGCCGATGCGACGACGATCGGTCAACATCCGCGATCGCTCCTGGCTTCCGAAAAAGTGAGAAAAAAAAAAAAGAAAATAAACAAAAAACACATAAACTGCATCGTGAAATGCGTCGCGCCGCCGCAGCACGCTCTATTACTCACAGCAGTGAGGCAGTGACATTTGTTTATTACAAATTCCGGACGGTGCCTAATCTACATTCGTGCTGGCTGTTTAATATATATACATGTGTGCGTGTGCGTGTGCGAGGAGAAGGTTTTTCGGCGAATGTCCCCCGTGTCCCGCCAAACCACGAAACGGCCGCGCGCGACAAAGATCGAGCTATGGGGGGATCGTGAACTCTTGCAAAAGAAATGTAATAAATAAAAAAGAAAGGAAGTTGAATTAATGCCGCGGAGGAGAGATGGTGACGAGTCTGCTCGGGCAACGATCGCGATTCGCCTATACATATATCATATACGCACAGGGAATCCTCTGTTATATTGGCTCGACTCGGACGATACACCCATTTTTCATTTCATCTATATATACATATATTAATCCGCGCGCGTACCGCCTTACGCGAGAGAAAGATATAGAGAGATGATTAAGAACAAGAAGGATACAATAATAATTACGCGCGACAACGATAGCCCAACATATAATAAAATAATGAACAACAACAAAAGGCTGAACCGGGCGAAGCAAAAGTAAAAGAAAAAAATATGATGATAGTTATTATTCTTATTAGTGAGAAAGAAGAGAGAGAGAGAGTGTTTGGCTCATGGTCTGCCGAGGATATTCCAGGCTCTTGGACCAACCGACCAACCATATCGTGGACAGGCGGCGCACATATATACACGAAAGCGGCGAGACTTGCCGCAATCGTTGAAAAGAGATTCCTCGAAGAGGAAGTTGGTTTCGAGAAAAAATAGAAAAAAAGGTACGGAAGAAAATAATTTGTCGCATGAGTCAGAATCACTGTTGCGGGCTGATTAACCCTGCCCCGCTCGGTCATAAGATGGTCTATGGTGACGATAGGGAAAAGCAGGCAGCGAGACGTACGGAGAGAGAGAGAGAGAGAGAGAGAGAGAGAGAGAGGGGCAATGATACACACGTTGGATCAATTAAAGAGTCATATGAAACACACTCACTCCGCGATTCAGTCCGCGGACTCTCTGGTGGAATTTTTAGTCAGTCGCGACGGAGTTGCGAGCGAATGAGTTGTTAAAAAAACAGCAGGCTGAATAATGACTTTTCTTCGATATGAGCAGACTCGGAAACTCGCAATTGTTTATTCTTTTAGAGGTTTTTGAGCGGTATCGCCGCACTCGCATGTATATAGTTTTTCAAGTTGTTCTAAATTCCACGTAGTTTGTTTTTTTTTTTTTTTTCTTTTTTTCGCACCGAATATTCGATCCGATCGATTTTGTGTAACGGATAACTTCTATAAAAACGATTCTTTCCAAGCTTTCCATCCATCATCTCTATATATCCTATATATAAGTCATCGATCTACGCAGTTCTTTCAATCGATCATGACGATAACAATAATAATTGTAATGATGAATTTATCAACGTACGTCCCAAGTCGTTTCATTGGAAAGTTCCTTTTCCTGTTCCGCTCGCCCGCCCGCCCGCCCGCGTACGCGCTATACGACTTCATCAAATAAAGGAGCAGAGATTATAAACGCAGAGAAAATAATGATGGAGATGGAAAAAAGGTTTCACGGTGACATTGGCCGCGCGCGATGCACACTTGTCATACTCATTCGACGTTCTCCCACTCGTGCAGTCATTTCGTACACTCATATTCCACTCGTCAAACTCTTTTTTCAAACAAGAGCCTCGAGAAGGACAAAACAAAACGCGATGGAGCAGAGGGGCGCGCTGCTCTTTGAACGTTTTAAAAAAATATAATTGACATATTACCATGAGATTTTGGTATGCAAATCAAATCAGCTGCACGAAGAAGAATCGATTCGCGTTAACCGCGCCTTTAACGCGTCTCTGCTTCTTCCGCGTTTGACCGTGAGAATTTCCGGCTTCAATTCGAATATTCGAATTGAAAATATCGTCGCATTAAAAAATGTATTATAAAAATACTTTGGGAACAATGTGATTTCGAACGAATTCGTTTCTCCTTTACGATCTATCATTCCGCATTTGCTCGTGCTGCTGGGTCCGTTCACCCTGCTGCTGGCTGCGGAGAGATTTTTACTCCGGGGTTCTTCGCCCTCCTCGCGTACCTATCTCCATCTAAATAAGCCCGACCACCGCTCTTCAGCGAATCGGCGAATCCAATTCCGAGCTCCTCCGAGTACTCATTTCTTTTTCTTTTTCTTTTTCTTTTTTTTTTTTTTTTTTTCAACCCCTTTCAATGAGAGATCCATTCGATTCAATTTAAAGATATACACCGATGGGGATAGACATTTTTTTAAATATTAAAAAAACAGTGGGGGGAGATTGAAAAAAGTTGTTGATTAAAACTGTGATAAAAAATGATAATCGATAAATAAATTTGGATTTAAAAAATCTGCTGAATAGTACTGAAAATTGTGTATAAAATAAAAAAAAAATATGTCTATTTCAATCGATGGTCGCACGAGAGGCTCGGGGGCGAGCGAGCATGGTCATATTCGTATAACAATGAGGAAATGCAGCTCGCTCGACACGGTGAGATAGTGCGAGAGATGCACGCGAGAGGACCGTCAATGAGTAGTCTATATGAACAAATAAAGAGGAAACGTTTGTTTTCAGGGGCAATCAAGAGAGTAAAACCGACGGACGAAGGAAATTCTTGAACTAGAATTTTTATCGAAAAATACATGGGAATATCGTAACTATACGAGGAGGAGGAGGAGGACGCGAGATATTCAAAATAAGTCGTTTGAATTTGAAAAAAAATTTGTTAGATTTACCTCGAACCTCTTCATTCTTGATCGATGAAATATTTCTAATCGTCGGTCGAATATCATCCAGCGATCGACTTGATTATTGTTATGAATGCGACTATTTGGAAAAAACGAAACAACGAACGCATTTTTTTCGATTTTTTTTTGCATCGAATGACCTTAAAAACTCATCGACATTGTTGATCGAGTAAGCAACAAAAGAGATTTGTTTTTGGCTAGATTATCGTGATAGCGTAAATGTATTTATCTGCGGTAGAAACACGATGAGGCAAGTGGAGTTGCAACAAAAGTGGGAGAAAGAGAGAGAGGGAGCGAGCGAGCGAGCGAGCGAGTGAGAAGAAAAGAGAAGCGCGTGCTGGTGTTGACGAAGTTGGTATGGTGGGAGGGTTGAATAAAAGGCAGGCTGGTGAACCGATATTGAATCAGAGTGGAGGTGACTCCGTGCCAGCTCTCGCGGAAGTCCTCGCGTTTCCGAATCATTTATTTATTTTTTTTTTTTTGTTATTTCAACTCGCGAACGACGAGCAATGGAATGAAACATTTTCGCGGGAAATTTGGAAAAAATGCCTCTCAAACTCGGAAGTGTTAAAAAACGTAGATAGAAAAAAGGAGGTTGAAAAAGATTTGTGAATAAAGTTTCAACTGTTTTTTGACTCTGGACAATTTTGGAGCTCACAGTACAGTTTCGAGACGATAAATACGAACGTTTTCTTTGTATCTTGAACAAGTGGGACCTTGCAAATTTCCTAAAGAGGATTACGACGAGTTTGGCACGAATTTTTGGTTTTTCCGGTTTTTTCTACGGACTTTTGATTTTTTGATACTTTTTGCCAAAAAATCTAGACCGAAGGACGAAAAGGATTATTTATCCTGTCGCAGCGGTTGGCTAACTTCGAATGCGGATATTATGCTACCTCGCGATCGATAGTGTCGTGGCAACCTCACGTTCCCTTTGACCACCAAAAGCCTCAACGACCTCGGACAAAACGCTTTTATCGCTCCATTTTATTTTGCGTTCACATTTGTCTTAACGTTTAATTCAGTGGAATTTTTTTATTTTCTATTTCCCCCATTGAATATAATCGGTGCTCAATTATTATTATTTTACGATCAGTGCTTCGATCATTTTGACGATCGATCGTCGCCATAAATATACTTTTCCATATATATTTTTCTTCAATTTCACGTTTCAACGTTATTCGGTTAATTGGAAAAGGCGTGAGAAGATGGAGACGATCGACAGGAGAAAAATTGGTCGCCCGGCAGGATCAACTTTTATTAGATCTTTGAGATTTACCCTCCTTGGTATTCTTTTGTGCGCGAAAAGTGGACAACCTGCTCCCGTTATTACCGACACCGGAGCTATGGTGAGTTATCTATTCAAAAATTGAATATCGCGCTTTATTATTTATTATTTTTTGATTTTTCATGTCAATAATTGAAGTGAGAATTTGGAAAAATATCAGTCCCCCCCGGACTCAAACTGATATAGAAAAATCGATAGTTCCGCATATAGTTATATATTTACCGATCATCATTTCGTAATTCGAGTGATTTTCAGTTTCTAATATTATTAAAATTTGCCAAATCTTCCTATGATCTCGAAGGACTATGTTATTTGTGTTTGCTCACAGTCTACAGCAAGATTTCTATGAAACTTTTTTTTTTTTTATTCGTCACCGGTGCGCGGAAACGTTCTTTTTTTCCAAATCTTTGACTCCGAACGAGGAGAATAACGCGCGATTGACGCATAGGAAAAAACCATGCAGCGGCCTCTTTTTCTTGTTCTTACTCGAGCACCTTTTTTTTTTTTTTTTTTTTTCTCCATAAAATAGATCGAGACCTTGATGAACGATGAAGCGAAGTGATCAATTTGAAACGATTTTAATAGCTCGAATTTACAACTTATGCAAGTTGTGACTCTCTACAGAAAAAAAAAAAAACATTTCAGAACAAAAGTAATTTTCTTCGGAAATGTAGGAAAGACTTGGATATGATTGAAAGAAAAAAATATTAATCTTCACCAAATGGATTAGAGAAAAATCGTCTAGAATCGACACTGCACTTTACTAGTAGTGTATAAAAACGAAAAAATCCTTCTCAATTCGTCCTGTATGTGCGCTCGAAAAACTTAATCCGTATCTCATTGCGTGAAATATTTTCAACGTTCGAAATTGAAAAGTAAATGTATGTACTATATATTTACGCGAAAGCGGCAAGTACGTACCATTTTCTTTAGTAACGGGAACAAGGATAATAATTTTGTCTTGTGCGCGGTAAATATACGAAAAAAGAGTGCAATAGATAGATATTATGATGCGCGCGAGCAGGAAGGGCGACGGGTCTGAGGCTCGTTGAAAATCAACAAATTGCTCAAGGTGCAAATACAAAAAGATAAGAGAACTTGCTCCGGAGATAAAATATGTTTGATGCGCGTAATCTTTAACGCACTCACCTCTCTCCTCTCTGCTACCACGAACGATTAGACTTTGCCGCACGTCGCGCTTAACTGAAATTCCATGAGAAAATCGCGCATATTCCTCGCAATATTAAATATGATTTATTCAAAAAAATCTCGATAATCCGTGAAGCGCGCGTTACAACAAATTTTCATTCAAACGCGCATTATCGTTTTTTGGATCAATGAGCCGATGAAAAATATATTTCAAGCTACTAATTATTCCATTATTTTCTCATTCCTATATATTTTTTATATATACGCGATTTCCAGCGTTAACCAGCAGCACGGTTCCGCGATCGATGACGTAAAATACAGGATCGTGACGCGAACCCAGAGAGCAATACTAATCGCGACACGAGGAGAGACAACCTTCGATCCTGGTATCGTGATTTTATAATTAAATGAAAAAGGAAGAAAGAGCAGACGGAGAGGCGAGTTCTCGCGCTGGCAATCCGCGTTTAATTTTTCATTCAAGCGTATTTATGTATTATTGTACATACGAAAAAAGGGCGAGAAACAAATATTCGTACAAATACGTGCATGTAGAAATTTGAGAATTTCTAGGTAGTATTCTCTTATTGAACCTGTTTATTTATTTTTTTTCAATGCTTCGAACGCGGTCGATTTAGCCCCGATGGCTCATTTTCCTCCTTTTCCTTACATCGTATACGTATATAACATATATTTTATGATATTTATATATGTAAAGTCGCATTTATTGCACCTGAAAAGCCATGTCGTGCGAGATAACGATCGTCAAAGCTCGAAAGATTACTCCGTTGATTAGTGACACACTTAACAAAAAGAAATAATATACTCGACTCGTTGCCTGCATTTTACTAAACACGAAATAATAATACTCGTCAATTCGCACAAAGCATATTTGCGATTTTGTATTTTTCCACTGGCTCTCGTTGTATTTCAAAACAAAAAAAAAAAAGTTAAACATTCGAGTCCAATCGTAAAAAAAACCTTCATTATTATCAAGGTGTGTTCGAAAACGGCGCCGATAATAGAAATTCCAAGATTCGAAAACTTTCTCATCCGTATTTAAAATATCAAAATTATTCTCTGCGGAACTCAATCGTGCCAGCGTGGACAAGATGTATTAATTATCCATGAAAAATATAGTTCATTTCAATGCATGTTCGCAAAATTATCACATTTTATTTCAATATCCAATGTTGTGTATATTAAATTCCATATGAGAGACTAAACTTCATATTCATGTCTTAAATTTGGTATACGATTACAATAATTTTCGTTTCATATACCCAGTTTGTAAATTTCATACGTCATGGTATCGTAAAAGTATTGTAAATTTCATATATTTTTTAACAGTGTAGATGAAACGAGTAGAGCGAACATATATATATATAACAAAAGGGATCGAAAATGTTGCGTGTAAAAGAAAAGCATTCGTCATAGATTCATATCGTGAGAAAATTACTCTAGCCAGAAACCATTAACCATTTTCGCCATTTCATAGTCCAAGTGCTGCCATTTTTAACATTTTTTTAAATCAGATATCGCGTTCGACTTTTCACTACCTGCTACAATAATAAAAAACCAAACATCTGAAAAATGAGACTCGAGAGTCTTTAGCCATTCGGGGATGATCATGTCGTTGCCATGTTTGAATTTTTTTCAACAAGCTTTTCAAATGGAAGAGAATGAAGAATCTAGCTGTCCCCCCCCCCCCCGCGATTCTCCGCTCGCCATGCTGATAATAAAATTGGAAGAAAAAAAAACGAAGTAATCGCACGATAATACAATAGCGATGATAACGGTTTAAAAAATAATTACGGGACTTTTGAGCGCATCTCTTGGCGGAGCGGGAGGAGGAGGGGGGGGGGGGGGGAGGGGGGTCCTTGGCATAATTATAAAATAAATAGTATATATCGAATGGCGTTTTTAAACGGGAATAATGGGTATACCAGGAAATGGTTAATAATTTATATGTTAAATCGACGACGCGGAAATAGTAAAGAAATCGAGAGGATCCTCATCTCGCTCGAGTGACCTTCGATCATCTCGTCATTTCCATGCAGTCCGGACACGATCGAATATCCCCCCTCCGTACTTCTTTTTTTTTTTTCTCATTCTCTTCTCGCACCATTGGAATATTAAATACTCTACTCTATTCTATCGTCAAATTCTCTTCTTTCGGTCTATTCCCTGCTTCGACACGTTCCAAAAGTTGGGGGGAACGTTGAAATAAAAAACGATCGAATTCAATGTTTATCAATTTTTTCATTTGCGAGAGTATTGTGAAATAGACCGGCGATGAGAAAAGCACCTCTCGGTAAATTTGTATTCCTCGTTGAATCGACGATTGAAAAAATGTCAGGTAAAATGGATCTGCATTTTCTTTCCTCGCGTCATATTCAATTATGTTTGGACCTTTGAAACTCACGTGGAAAATAAAAACGCGCAATATCCATTTGGCTTTTTCCTGGTAAATGAATCGCTCGAAAAGTCTTATACCGATTTGTGGTTCAAAGTCCTCGAGCTGCTCTCAATTGCGCTGCCGCCGCCGCCGCCGCCGCCGCCGCCGCGAGTCTATATTCCTATATTCAATGGTCGTTAATTATAGGAGAAGCTCCGAGATCAATGTAAAAAGAGTAAAATCCGAACAAAAAAAGAAAAAAAAATTAACCTGGTATTTGTTGCGTGAGAACGTGATAAAAAAAAAAAAAAAAAAAAGAAAAAGAAAACAGGTTTTCTGCTTGATTCAGGCTATTTGACGATTTTCCTTGGTTCACGCCAGCATATACCGGCTCGATTAATGATGAATCACTTTTCGGTCGTACCGTGTTCGGCTCCGACATTTATTGACTCTGTACACGAATCTATATCTGTATATGTATATTTATAGTATAAGTATATAATAGAGGCAACGCATAATTTTACTTCCTGTCTCGGTTGAATCAGCACGTTTTAGTCCAACAGCAGCGGTGAGCGAGACCGCGAGCAGAAGCACCGCGCATTGATAGCACACATGTGTGCCGAACTGAACTACGTACGCACAGACTGATTCATCGCGACCATCCTTTTTGCTGTTTTTCACCCATTGAATGATGAACCCACTCGCATCTCTGCTCTTGCTCACTTTTTTTTTTTTTTTTCTCGAAATTTCATCGGCACTCGCCGCGCCGGAGGAAACTCGGATTCTCGCCAAGTTCATTTTTGCAGAATGATAATCGATGGGCGTTTTGATAAATATCAAGAAAAGGAAGAGTTAGTATTTAGAAAAAAAAGAAAACGTTTGTTTTTCGAGGAGCAGGCAATTGACCCCCCCGCGGACGAGAGATACCTATATAAAATGCACGACGCGAGCCGCGTTCGTTCTACCGGTAAACCAGTGGTATAAAGGACATTCCATTGCATTATATATTTGCCCGCAGCGTTTATGCAGTTTGAATTTTTAACTTTGGCACGATCCTTCCGAGACATATTTTTATTCTAATTTTTACGAGATGACAACTGCGATGTACAAATCGCATTATTTTTTTCTCTCTTTCTCCGCATATCATTCGAATTTAAAAGAATATATTTTACAATTTGGGCATATTGATAATATGCATTGTTATTTGTTTTGAATCAATTCATAAATAAAATAATATCGTATATGTTTTCGTCTTATCGTTTGGACATAACTCTTCTCGTCAGAGACAAACTTTATTGCATGTCACGGAGCGTAATGTGTCTGCACAAAGAGAAGAACTCGCTTATACTGCTTTTACATTTTACATTCGCATCTCTTAATTTTTTTTAAACAATTTTCATTATTATCGTGCGAATACTCCAGCGAAGCGATCTTTGCCGCTTTTTGTATTCGCAAAACGTGTTCGTTGGAATAAGATGCGAGGGCGGTGCAGAATACCGATGCGTTTTGCCTCGACAAAGACCTCTTCAGGGACGAGGTCGCTCGGAGGTATTCGTTTCGCTTGGTACGCCATTATATTATACGTTGCTGCTTGCACTCACCTCCCATCGCGCCGCGAGGGAATGTGATAAAAGTGAAAAAATTATTTCTTCCTCCAAATTGCCTGCCTGTTGCTCGCACGGCCTCGCCGCAATCGAATCTGGATATGAGGAATAAGCAGGAATCAAATATATAGGTACTACAGCAGAGAGTCGGCAATTTATGAGACGAAAAAAAAAAAAAAAAAAAAAAAAAAAAATGATTTGAAATTGTCGATGAAAAGACGTGTTTCCGATACGAGAGTCTTTATTGAATTTGTTGTTGGTTTCATTGATTCATCAACGCGGCGTTATACTATATATATCGAGATGAGACGATTGAGGGCGCGCGCGCGTGAAGCGTCGTGATAACATTTCGCTGCTGATTAGTCAAGACCGCGAGGCAATCGCTCGATGCGGATGTAATTTTTATTTTTGCTTTTTAAGTTTATGTATACTATCTGCTCTTGCGATTGTGCCAATAGAATATTTAGCGTCGAGTGGAAATTTCACGAGATTGAACTTATTGTGAACATTATCGTGTTTGCGAAGATGAGGTATCTAAAACGAGAGAGCAAACATGAATTCGAAGCACTAAATTTCAAACAAATGTGCGCGTCATTCCAAGAGTCGCTCGCATTGAAAATTTTTATTGCCGATCGAAAAAAACACGTGCCGCGAGATCGATCCGTCATATTTACTCTATAATGCGGCGAGAATAAGAAGATATCGTCGTTATCATCAGGTTGAAGCAGCAGCGAGGTGTGCGCTATCTGCACGAATAGGTGCGAGGCGCGAGAATTGTGCGCTTCACATTCGTGGTGATAGTCGCGAGAGAAACAATGCGATGCTGATATTCCGCCGCCACCGCCGCTCAATTGTTTCACAATCGCGGTAATCATTTACAATATATTTATAGGAATATTATCGATGAATAAAAGAAACTTTTGTAAAGCGATCCAAGACGGAACGTGATCTTCCCGCCTCGAATTCGTCACGATTCCTCACAATTTGCCCAGCAATCGCTTTATACGTGCTCATCCCCGGGCACGTAATTCCGCACGTCGGAATATTTGAATTACGCTGCATCCTTCTACGAACACGTATAGGGCAATGAAAAAAAATTAGATTCTCTTAATTTTTATTTTATTATTTCCATAATTCGATAATTCGGGAAAATCGAAATGACTTATATACCTCTATACCGCGACTGCTTTCGATTTCATTTAATAACCAACTATTCTCACAAAAATATGTCAATTTTTTTATCGCCCAACGCTCGAGAGAATAAAAAGTATAGGACGAAGCGAACACTCGCGCGGAGCGACGATGCTCACGTTTCGCCGCGAAGATGATACGATACAAAGGAATTGTTGTCGGATGAATCGTTCGGCGAGCAGAGAATTTCCTCGTTAAGCAGTTGAAAAATATGCCCGATGCATAAAATCGCGAGGCGTATTACCGAGTTCCGAGGACCCGCTTGAATTCCGAGAACCGCCAAGCAGATCGTTCAACAGTTGTTGGCTGATTCAGAGTCGCCGGAGGCATATGCAGCCTCCGCGTACGCGGCAGCAACAGCCGGACACTCGTTCGATCTTTTACGCCTGCATTATTGCGATGTCGATGCGTCGCGCGCGATTGTCTATATAGAGCATACTTTAATCCTCCGCTCGAAGCGTAGGTGTGAAAAAGCATGCACGTGGGCATGCACAAAGTTTCGCGTTGGTCAATGAACGCCGGGAATGTCCGACCAGAGCCCTCTGCGGAATGTACAATTTGTTGAAAATTATCGCGTACCGCATCCTGATCCCCCCCCCCCCCGTATTATATACTCCGGATCATTTGAGACGCGAAAATTATTCTTATTCTCGTTCTATTTATTTGGGCAAATTTGAGATTATCGCGCGAGGTCAAATAAGGCGCGCGCGAGTGTGTTTTGCGCGGGATATCAGGCGCATGTGGGATCACTAGCTCTTTATTCGCCATGTTATCGGGTCAATCCCTTCTCTTCTCACTCTCCCCGCGTTTTTTTTATTTTTTTTATCTCATTTCTGTCGCGAGAGGTCGTTGTTCGCACTCACAGATGCGCGGATTCATCGTTATTCTCGTGACAAAATATGACTAATAAGTACAACGTTGAACTCGAAAAGTCAAACTCAAAAATTTGCTCTTTAGTCGCGCGTGAATCAATTAAAATTTTGATTCATCTTAGTTGCCTCGAATTAAGAGGATAACTCTGACTCGAGCAAATTGCTCATCTTGCGGTTTGACAATTTTATTTTCAAAAAGTTATTAAAAATTTTGTAATACGTCAGTGAGAGAAATGAAAAATAAGATGTATACATCCGGTATAAATGTCTCAGCGGCACAAGACTCGCCCTTGCGCCGATTAGCAAATCTCACAAGTAGCTTCATATACATATATATATATATATATATGTATGCAATATGCGCGCAAGTACGATTCGCAGTCCCGCATATGACAAAAGAAATTTAATTTACGAGTTGTCACGCACGGATAACATTGGATCGAGGGGTTTTTTTTTTTTTTTTTATGGTTCTTTATTCTTTTCACTGTTTCAACGAGTATTTTTATTCCATTATCGGGAATGACCCAAAACTCGAGAGCAGGCTCTTATATCGCGGTATTTCCAGAGACCTTGCCTATTTTTCTTATTTACCTTGTGAAATAAGATAAATGTTACTTATTTTCGCTTTTTATTTATTTCTTTCTATTTTTTTTTTTTTTTTTCATCCGAAATCTTTCTACCTCGTTTAGAGAGGTCGGATGAAATATGGAATTTAATTTCAAAGTCAGATCCGAGTGTACTCGTATAATATGGTTTTACGTTCAAGGAGAATTCGAAATTGTACGTCTTGGAATTTGTTTCCTCGCAGAAGCAGGACCAATAATTATGATGGTTTCTTATTTACAGAGATACCTGTCGCGCTTTGGTTATTTGCCACCAGCAAAGTTTGCGAGCGGTGGAATCATAAGCGCGGATTCGATGACGGAGGCGATCCGTCAATTTCAGGAATTTGTCGGTCTCAATGTCACAGGTAAGATTTTATTTTATAACCGCCGGGGCGCGGCGATTCGAGCGTGTGCCAGGAAACGATCCAATAAAACACGAAGGATACCGAGGGGTATTAGTTTTTACGACGACTTTATAGCCTCCTTATTTGAAATTATGCGAGCGCAACATTTGGTGCGAGAAAAAATAAAACGATGAAAAAAAGAGAGAAAAATCGTCTCGTAATTGTTGGATGCGTAAAACGTCAGTCTTTTTTCAATTTTTCACTACAGCCTCTGCGTGAATCATCCGGCATATAATTCACCGGATGCAGTCGTTCAAAGAGCTTTCCAAGGTCTACGATGTTCGCGCGCGCGCAAAAATTTTTTAATACTTACTATGTAGTATATTGTAGTTTATCGAGTCTGCTCGCGCGGTTTGTCCATCGCGGCCAATGACTTATCCAACGAGCAAAAAAAAATGTATCATTTTTAAAAAATTTCAGATCTATCGTTTTTCGTAAAAAAAAATTCTAAGGATTCAAATGGTATATAATTAACGGGGAATTTTTTAAGTTTTGTAGCGAATCGGGGAGACTCGGATTGAATCATGAGAAACTAAAATCTCGCTGGATCGACCAAAAGAATAATTGAATAAAACATGATTATTAAATAATTTCAAACGCGATGATTCACGCGATTGGGCGCGCGGGATTTGACGGAAGAATAATTTGGAGAACCGGAAACGGAATTAGGAAATGGAATATTATATCGGGGAGATGGCGGACGCTCATCTCGGTATACACGTATATGTATATGCGCGCGGATGATTCAGAAATCGAGTTCGATGAAACGATGAGAGTTCTCCCAGCAACCAGCAGAGTAGTTTAGTTTGACGGCTAGGCGGCGCTTAAACGATATCTCGCAGCAGGGATGACTCACGAATGACCCCGCAAGTGTCGTTCGCGCATCTATATACTATTATTTATATAAATATATCTGCGCTAGATGCTGCGGAATCGTTATTTACCACATTTTCTTCTTTTCATCATCTCTTCAAGAGTGAAAGAAAAAAATGTTTTCATGCGCGGCGTGATGGCCCTGCGCGGGGCAGGAAAGTAACTTTTGGATCGGGTGTAAATGCAAATTAGATGAGTAAGACGGGGGGAGCATGAATGACCTCGACAACGATATTCCCAAGTGCTCCGCGAGTAGAGAGAACAAAAAAAACTTGATATTCAATCGAACTGAAAAATAAGTAAAAAAAATTCATGGGAGAAAGAATTATTATTTTTTTTTCTTCAATGAAAAGAGGTTTGAGCTCGTAGAGTAAGATGAAAATAAGGACATACAGTCAAAGAGACGGGGAAATATATACTAATCGACTGCGACTCAATAAAAATCCGTGTCAAGGTCATGCGGGCTCATCCTGATAACCGTTAGGAGAGCGACTATAGTATGCCTTTATTCTCGTCTTTTTTTTTAGCAACTAAATACACGTGTAATTTCGAAAGAATAAGGAGGAAGAGGAAGAAGAAGCGCGAGCGTGTATCGTATCGCGCGCGCAGCGTCTTTTTTACGCTTTTTTTTTTTCTCCGCGAGCCAAGTCGCGCGATTCACGAGGATACGAAATAATCTACAATTAACGGTTTATTGATGCCTGGAGGAAGAGAAGCAGCGATTCTGCCTCCATCTTTTATCGCTTTTATCGTATATTACAACAATTGTATAATATTGTTTCTCGTTCCGTCCTTCTTTTTTACCTGCTCGTCCCTGAAACATTAATTGGCCAGCATCTGGCGAATATTTACGCTCGCGCGATATGTCCGCGGGAGAGAATGAAGAAAAAAAAAATTCAAGTTTCGCGGAGTAGACGAAAAATGTCGAATTTACCGTAGGGAATATAATAATAATAATAATCTTTTCGTTTGCTCCAGGCACATTGAACGATGAGACGAATGATGCTATGATCGCACCGAGATGCGGCGTCAAGGACAAAATTGGAACGTCCGATGGAAGATCGAAACGATATATCCTTCAAGGTAAAAATACCATATCTTATCATTGAATAATGTAAATTTGGAAAGAGATTCGACGTAATGATTAACCAACGTAGTAGTAGTAGTAGTAGTAGTAGTAGTGCGTGTCTTCGCAATGGAATAAGAAAGTTTCGGAGATCGAATCCGAATTTCATTTTTCAGCAATAATATCGCCATGTTTCGCTTCAATAACGATGGATTTACTTACAAACGCGGCAAAGAATTATTAAGGTTTTTTTTTCGGTTGCTTACAACGAGACGAAACGCGGGATCGTTCGAGTGTAACGAGCCGAATCGTCAAATTTCTATAAGAAATTGTCCAATCGCGAGATCGATCGAGATCGAAGGAAATATATATTGCTGGGCAATTTCGTTTGACTTTGATTCTTTATTAAATTTTTCATTACGCTTCGTCCATCAGATTCGTCCTCTAATTATAAACCGCTTAAAATTAATGTTTCGTCGTTACCTGCTCGAATTCTCGGTTAATTTTTTCCTCCTCGCACTTTTCGAATCGTCGTTGCTGGATAATTGGAACTTTCCGTTTACATTGTTTTTCAACACTTTGGAATTTATCATAAAATTTCAAACAAGTTCAGTTTGCATTTTCACTATGGAGATGAATAGAAGTAGAGTAATAAACGAACAACAATGTAGCTGCGGATGATTGCGCAATCGCGATGTATAGTATATGCGTACATGGAAGAAGACACACGAGGCAAATGAATGATAATGATGAAGGCGCGCGCGCGCGCGCGCGATCCGGCACGACGATCTAAGCAAAATGTACAAAAGAGCCAGCAGAAACGAAAGGAAAAAATATCTCGTTTGAATAATTATATATTTTGTAATAATATTATTGAAAAAAAATGAATACGCAGGTTCTCGATGGCGCGTTCGTAATTTGACTTACAAAATCACGAGATATCCCCGTACAAAGTCGTTGACGAAGAGCCAAGTCGACGGAGACGTTGCAAAAGCTTTCGCAGTTTGGTCCGATCACACCGATCTCACTTTTACTCAGAAAAGTCCGAATACGAAGGTAAATAATCGTGCGCGCGCTGCTGCTGCTGCGAAATTGAATAATTGAATAATTGAATAATTGAATAATAAATGGATCAATCGGTGGTTTGCCGGTTCTATTCGAAAGAACGTGCACATAGAAATAAAATTCGAGAAGGGCGAACACGGTGACGGTGATCCTTTCGACGGTCCGGGAGGTACCCTCGCCCACGCTTATTTTCCAATTTACGGAGGCGACGCTCATTTCGACGACGAGGAGGTTTGGACGGTAAACAGTCTCCGCGGAACGAATCTTTTTCAAGTTGCGGCTCACGAGTTCGGACACTCGCTGGGATTGAGTCACAGCGACGTTCGGGCAGCCCTCATGGCACCGATCTACAAGCCGTACAAGAACGAATATGTTTTGGACAGCGACGATATCGAGGCGATTCAAGCTCTTTACGGTGAAAAGACGGTTAAACCCTCCGCTACCGACAACACCAACAACAGAGCAGCCTTTCCAAAAACAGGCGAAGAAGATCCTGATCTGTGCACCAATCCTAAAATCGATACAATGTTCAATTCTGCTCAAGGCCACACTTATGTATTCAGAGGTAAGCGTCATTATAATCGTATAAAATTTTTCATTATTTCTCATTGCGAGTTTATCTCGCGCGCATGCACGCAGGTGACAAATACTGGAAATTGACGGACGATGGTATCGCGAGCGGATATCCCAAGCGGATTAGCGACTCGTGGAGAGAATTGCCCAAGGACATTGACGCTGCGTTCACATATAAAAATGGAAAGACTTATTTCTTCAAGGTGCTTTCCCGTTTATTTCATTATCCGCGCGTATATGCGAGCAGCAATTTAAAGCAAGATAATACGAGATCATTTTTCGTCAATAAGGGCTCGAGATATTGGAGGTACATTGGAAAAACAATGGACGGTGATTATCCGAAGCAGATAAGCGAAGGATTTACCGGTATACCCGACAACATTGACGCCGCGACCGTTTGGACCGGAAATGGAAAAATTTACTTTTACAAAGGAACAAAATTCTGGCGTTTCGATCCGACGCAAAAGCCACCGGTTAAAAGTACTTATCCGAAACTTTTGTCCAACTGGGAAGGTGTGCCGGATAACATTGACGCCGCCCTCAAATACAACGGTTTCACATACTTCTTCAAGGGCAACGCCTATTATCGATTCAACGATGCATCCTTTTCCGTTAGTATTTACCAGCACAGCACAGCACGTTATTAATTGTCGCAATAATTAGGGGATTATGGGGCAAAACGGACATATGGGGCAAAACGGACACCCTGTCCGTTTTGCCCCGAAAGTCGAAAATCCGGGGCAAAACGGACATTTCAAATTCTGAAATTTCGGAAAATTCATAAATTTTTTTTTCAAGCCTAAATTACATTTTTACCCGAAAACAGCCTGAATTAGTGAATTTTGAGGCAAAATGGACACACAGGGGGCAAAACGGACACATGTAAATGTAAATTTTATAAAAAAATATTTTCGGAACCAAACCATCTTCTGACCCTAAAATATCTTAAATTGTTGAATTCTAGGGTGAAATGCACAAAAAATTCAAGTTTTAGAGCAAAATAAACACACGTCGAATCCGAAATTTTATAAATTTCATAAAATTTTGACTCCGATCTCAAACTACGTTCTGCTCACTATTCATTCTCTTTTGTGACTAATTTGAAAACCAAATTTATAATGACGATAAGAAAATAAGGAAAGAAGGTTTTTTTTATTGGAGCAAATAAAATCTACATATTCGTAATTTTTTAATTTTTATTATCACTGAGAGGCTGTGTCCGTTTTGCCCCAAAAATTTTTTTTACGAAATCCGGGGATCTAGGACCGAAAATCGATTGTGGGACTCCAATAGAGTTCAAACATCAATTATACCCCAGCACGATAGAGCCAAAGTTCATTTTTTGCAAGACCGAAAAGCTTGGACCAAACGCGATCTCAAATTTGGCTCATTTTTTCTTTTTACATCCAAGGAATGGGGCTCAAGTGGTCCCATTCCTTTTCTTATATCACCGAGGTGGCATTCCATTCGAAAAAAATCGCTTCGAAGGTCTTAATTTCGAAAAAAAAAAAAAAATTTCATTTTTTATACCTCCGAGAAGCAATGTCCGTTTTGCCCCAAATTTTTTTTTTTACGAAATCCGGGGAACTAGGACCGGAAATCGATTATGCGACTCCATTACAGTTCAAACATCAATTATACCTTAGTACGGTGGACCCAAAGTTCATTTTTTGCAAGACCGAAAAGCTTGGACCAAACGCGATCTCAAATGTGGCTCATTTTTCTTTTTTACATCCTAGAAATGGGGCCCAAGTGGTCCCATTCCTTTTCTTATATTACCGAGGTGGTATTCCATTCGAAAAAAATCAATTCAAAAGTCTCAATTTCGAAAAATGTAATTTTTTCGATTTTTTATACCTCCGAGAGGCAATGTCCGTTTTGCCCCAAAAATTTTTTTTTACGAAATCCGGGGATCTAGGACCGAAAATCGATTGTGGGACTCCAATAGAGTTCAAACATCAATTATACCCCAGCACGGTAGAGCCAAAGTTCATTTTTTGCAAGATCGAAAAGCTTGGACCAAACGCGATCTCAAGATTTGGCTCATTTTTCTGTTTTACATCCAAGGAATGGGGCTCAAGTGGTCCCATTCCTTTTCTTATATCATCGAGGTGGCATTCCATTCGAAAAAAATCGCTTCGAAGGTCTTAATTTCGGAAAAAAAAAATTTTCATTTTTTCTACCTCCGAGAGGCAATGTCCGTTTTGCCCCAAAAATTTTTTTTACGAAATCCGGGAACTAGGACCGGAAATCGATTATGGAACTCCAATACAGTTAAAACATCAATAATACCCCTGCACGGTGGAGCCAAAGTTCATTTTTTGCATGACTCAAAAACATGGCCAAAATGCGATTTCAAGTTTTGGTTCATTTTTCTTTCTTACATGCCAAGGAATGGGGTTCTAAGTGGTCGCGTTTCTTTTCTTATATTACCGAGTTGGTATTCTATTCGGAAAAAGTCGCTTCAGACGTCTCAATTTCGAAAAAAAAAAAAATTTCATTATTTATAACTCCGAAAGGCAATGTCCGTTTTGCCCCAAAATTTTTTTTTTTCGAAATTCGAGAAACTACGACTGGAAATCAATTTTGGGACTCAAATATAGTTGAAAGACCATATGCTCATCGATTAAATTGGCTTAAATCGTTAACATGTCCGTTTTGCCCCATAGTCCCCTATATAATATGCGCGAGCGAAAGTTGGAAAGATAGCCAGGCAATGACTTTTCATTTCTATTACGTTTATCTCAAGGTCGATCGCGACAATCCGGAATTCCCACGATCGAGCGGTTACTGGTGGTTCGGTTGCAGATCAGCCAACAAAGGAACACTAGGTAATGTTCGATGGAACGGAGGATACCCGCCGATTGATAATTCTTTCTTTTATGGAAATTTGGAAAAGCTCGGAGACAATCCACCGGATCATAAGGGTTACGATGACGCTCACGATGAGGTCGGCGACATCATTTTAGACGCAGGTACCATATACCACATACACCATTCGCATCTAACTCGCGGCAATCATTTTTTTATTTTACCCTTTTTCCCCGACTAATAGTAGCGATGAAATTATTTGAGTTATCGGAGAAAGAGCAAAAAGCAATAACTCGTCGGTAGAATAATTAACCTTCGCGCGCGCGCGCGCGCCCGCGAGCATCAGGTACTTTATTGCTTGCATGCGACTAACCTTTATCCTACCCTGGCTATAGTACGACGGATTCATCCTTCGCCAAACATGCCACCCACCACCGAAAATCATTTTTTTTTCTTCTTCTTTTTACGATTCATAAATTCGGTTGATACGAACAAGAGTACAAGAGAATTTTTCGTGTTATTCGTGCTATATATCATCATCCCCCAAAACCCAGCAAAACCCAAAATTTCATAATAATTTCCTACCCCCTTTTATATTATCGTAATTCTCAAAACCTCGTCGTTCCATGCGTTCGTTTCCTGCTCGTCCGTAAGGGACAAATTTTGTTTTGTTCCGTTTTTTTTTCACAAATAGTGCCGGAAGTGATGATGCAACTCATTCGTGTCGTTCGTTACGTGTCTGATTTTTCATAACGCGGACAAATATTATTACCGCAGTCTCGCGCGTTCAAAAGAAAAGGAAGAAAAAAAAAAAAAAAAAAAAAGAAAAAAGTGACCGTGCGCTATGCGGACAAGTGTTTGTTCGTGTGACTTGACCGAGAGCATTTTTTTGTTCCATTTCCGGTTCGCATACCTCGTGTCAACGTGTATTTATTTCCCGAATAGACGCATGATTGACTTTTTTTCTTTTTATCGTGAATCAAAGGATGGTAGAGCAGGGCGGGGGGGGAGCGCGTGGGACAATGACGATGAGGACGAAATAGGCGGTGTATATATACGTGGACGGGTTTTTTTTTTTTTTTCAACATTCAGAAACTTTGTTACCGCGCGACTCGCGACCGAGCGGCTCTATTGCCATTTTAGTTTTAGTCAACGCGCGGGGGGGAAACAGCGCGAATCACCGTTGCACGCGAGAATTCTTCCACGCTCTATAGGGGTAATGCGCGCGGGTGGTCAATTCGAATAATTCCTTCCTACGAATAGAAAGGTGAAAAGTTGTTGAGACGAATAAATGATATATTTCGAAGGATGAATCGTAGGGTTAAAATAACAAATGATAAACATGTACCGACTCTCGTTTTTGGCCCCGATCGACCGCCAATATTTTTTCCGCAAGGTTTTCTATCGTTATGCGCGATTCGAATCCGCGAAACTTTGTTTTTCTCTTCTGTAAAACTTTCAACGATTGACGTCAGTCATTATTCATTCGCGGTTCGACCTTCATTCCGCGCGTTTCTCGTCAAACATCAAATGAAAACAAACACGAATCATATCATCTACGTACGTTCTATTAGCCAGCGGGTGATGAAATTTTTCCAATTTTTTCTTCCCTCGAAACAATTTTTTTTTTTTTTTTCTTCTTCACATACAACTATTATTTATACAAGTTACCGTCAAAAATGCGTCGTCGTCGTCGTCGTCGTCGTCATCGTCGTCGTACGAGAGTCCGGTGCATTGACCACGGAGTAAATATATCCTAGCTTAAGAACATTTCTCTTTACTTTTGTTTGGTTTTTACGTTTGTTGCATTTTTATATTTTACTCGATCGAACCCGAGATTGCTGGGGTTAATCAAGCATTTCTTATTCTTCCCTCGCTTCTATCTTTCTCCATTTTCTGGTTTCGTTTTCTAATCTTTTCTCTCTATCTTATACCCGAATGTTCTGCTCATTATTTCTCGAATCGATGGCAAAAAAATGTTTCGAAAATGAGCTCGCGCGGACGAAAAAAAAAAAAATAAAAATAAATCAACGAAACGTTTTTTCTCTATCGATCGTAATATTGTATGGGTCTCGTATAACATTATTTCATTTTGGTGTTTTTGGCATGAAATATTCAACATACATGGTATATATTATACAAAATTAAAAAAAAATAAATAAAAAACCAATTGATATTTGTGGTGGAGAGAGCATCGCACGAAGACGAGCATATAAGAGGAAGAAAAAAAAACTGGAGCAAAAAACAACAACAACAAAAACATCAACAATTAACAATTCACAACAGAAACAACAGAAGCAACCGGCACAGTTTGAGAAAACGCAATCGGTGCTTGTCGAAAAAAATACAACAAAAAAACACGGCGGTAGATTGCCGTTCCAAAGTATTTCGGAATAATTTTCTTCCGAATTTGTCTTGTGTTTTTGGGCTGACACGCTAACGGGCACATATAAATCCCTGTAATTTTTTTTTTTTTTTTTTTTTTCTTTCGGATCGCTGCACGTCCTCTTCACTCCACCAAGAGGTTTGCACTTTGCACTTGTTTAGGAAGTAGTGCATTTTTCTCTTTACACTTGATTCTCTTTTTTCTTTCAATCATCTTTCGCAAACTCGAGCATGCTGAATTATGATTTTTTACCACTGATTTTTGTCACAACATTTGTAACACTCTAGGAAATAAGAGAAAAATTATTTTCTCGCTCGTTCGCCCTTCAATGGCTCGTCGGAATTGTCGAATAAAGAGAGAATTTTTATTTTTTTTATTTCATTTTTTCTTCCGTTTCCACAATTACGGTAAACACAAATAATTGAGAGCAAAAATAATAGAAGGAAAAATATAAATATAAATATAATGGAAATCTCTTGGTAAGATGACGAGTATCTTACGAATGAAAGAATCTTTTTGTTTGATTATACATTACAATTCATCGTGCATAACGATAGAGAGAGAGAGAGAGAGAGGAACGTCGAGGGCAAAATAAATTAATCGTAGCGTTTGCATTTCGAATACCAATGCGACGACGATTCAAAAGTCACCAACTTTTTAGCGAATCGAACGGTGGGGGACATTGAACCTCGAACTTGGTCCTCGCAGCAGACCGCTGACGCAGGCGCTATTGGCGTTGTCGTAACATGTGTTTAATTCGTGGAATCGGAAAAAAAATGCAATTTCTCGATAAAGAATAAATAAGAGACAATTCGAGGAGCCAGGTTTAATAATGATTTTCATCATATCGCAAATATCCATTTTTTCCAATGAATTCTGTTCCGATAAATTCGAATTGAATGAAATTCATGAAAAATCTTCAAATCGGTGGTTAACGATCAATAACGAAGCATCCCGAGTCTCGAAAGAGAAGAAAACATGTGACAAAAATTAAATCAGAGTTACAATGATCTTTACAGTGCCGAACGAGTATTGAACCCTGGCTCGTAAGGACTTGAGGGAAATAAAAAAAACATAAAAAAAAAATAAAGAAAAAAAAACAAAAGACGAGACGTGAGAACAAAAAAATCTTGTACCAGCTCGAATTTCCGGATTGGAAAAATAGAGAATCGGTAAAACGTGTGTGACGAAAAAGGCGGTCGAAAAGAAGGAAAGGTTCGAAGAAGCGAGGAAAAATGTGATCGAAAAAAAAAAAAAAAGAAAAAAGTGTTGTAGCCTAGTCACACGAAAAATCGTCAAAAATCGTCAAAATGAGTGTTTTCATTGTTGTTGCGTTGTTGTTGGTTGGTGGTTGAATCTTTGACGAAACAGGGAAAATACGTAAATGAGACGATTGTAACGTTAGACCGAGTGTGACTCTTGGTGCGATGATTCTTCACGAAAGAGTCACTGAAAAGAAAAAAAAAAAAATTTTTTTTGCCAATGGAGAATAAACGTTGATAAAAACGAAAAAAAAAAAAAAAAAAACAAAAAATGTACAGGTGATACGGATGAGCAGCTCGTGACGTCGCTCAATCAAGACGTGGAGAACAATGGGAGTCCGGGCAGCATTGTTTCAAGGATTCATCGATATTGGGCATTCGCGATTAGTCTTTTGACTCTCAGCCTCACGAGGTATCTCCTCGTATCGACGACGTAGGGATCAATTACTTTCTTTTTTTTTTCTTTTATTTCATTTCTCTTTCAGATATCCTTTTTTCATGATTTTTTTTTTTTTTTTTTTTTCTGGAAAGCTGAGAGAAAAAATAGTAAGACTAAATACCGTCCAGTATGTATGGACCATTCAGCTACGCTCGCGATCGCAACGCAACGATACCATGCACTAGCCATTGTTTAATTTTTAATTCTTCTACTGTACAGTTACTATCGTGTATCGTATTCGTGTAAGAGCCACCCACGGGTAATACGTCCTCGAGGATTGATTCATTCGAATATTAATCACTCGATTAAAGAATCGAGTTTTTTTTTCATTTTTTCATTTTACAAAATTCGAATGAAATGAAAATGAATGCTTTTTTTTTACGATTCATCACAACGAAAATTGTACCAGATCGAAGGAACCATCCTTCGCTGTCTCGCTCTAAGATTTAAGGTTAATTATGTAAGACCTTCTTCCTTCATAGACCGTGTTTCCCGATTCTTAGTTTAGAATATGTATTTGATTGGAAAATTTGAAAGAAAAAAACATTGTTTCGCGTAACCTCGACACGACCCTCGCCGCATAATAATTTTGCCCGAGAAGGAAAAAAATGAATGGATCACAAGATTATTGACTGCCAATTTAATCTAAAAATCTTTCGACTCGATCTTGGGTATCAAGAACCGAGATTTAGTCTTTTCAATGATAGATTTCAAGATTTTATTCTTTATATAATGAATTTTAGCTTAAAGTTTAAATTTAAAGAAAAGAAAAAAAAAAAAAAAACAAAAAAACGTAGTAAAACAGAAAATAGATAATTAATTATTTACGCGGAGATTGGAGTTTCGCTACAAAAGTAATAAAAATTCTGCATCTCGTAAATATATTTGGATATATATTTCGGAGTTAATGTAGGACGATTCTGGGACACTCGCGCGGTATACGTGAAAAAAAATCAATATTAGCAGGAAAATTTTTAGTTTTTTCGCCTTTTTTTTCTGGGCCTACCGGTAAATCCGGTCAGTATTTTTTTTTATTTTTTGTTTTTTTACGAATCTCCGAGCGATGAACCGTCTATTGGATTCAGACATTTTTCCCGGCGCCAACAAAGCCGAGATTTCGATCAAGTCCGTGAGCGCGTTGTTCAAGGAATCGTGTGAACGATAATAAATAATAATTGTTAATTAGTACATAATAGTTTGCGCTTAAAATTTTCATTCCGCTTTTTGTTCATCGAGCCGTTTCGACGCCGCCGCCGCCGCCGCCGCCGCCGCCGCCGCCGCCGCCGCGGGCAACTCTGCTGCGCGATCGAAAATCGAGGCGGACTATTCGCTAGGTGCGCTTATACATATACTACTTAAAAAATAAGTGTGTATTGTGTATACGTTTAGCCGCCAAAAATGCGGGTCCGCCTTTTTGGTGGCGCTGACAGTATGCATGAATACGTAACACACTGATAATTGAATGGTATTAGTATTTACGTGCACCCTGCCAATAGAATCCGTATTCGTAAGTTTCGATCAAGCAACGAAAAATATTTTTCTATTTTTTATTTAATAATAATGTCAATAATGGATACGACGTCTTCTCGAAGGGACGAGAACGCACAAGTCAAAGTACAATTCGGTGCGGCGATGTATTTTGAAAATATGTAATTATGGCGAAATAAAAATAAACGGCGCTCGAGTAGTTTTTTAAGCGTACGAGTTTGCGAGTGTGAGTGTGTGCCAGAGCGAGCGTCGATATTTTTGTAATTTATGAATAGTATACGTGAAACAAAAACGAATGCGCGGAATAAAAATTGCCTTGCGGTATATAGTATGTACATGCCTCGAAACCCCGCCCAATCATTTCGAACTAAGCCGCGATCAATTTTTTATATGAAAAAGTTGAAACATAATTTTCGTAACGAGATTGGAGGAAAAAAATCATCACTCGTCCAGTACCACATTTATATTATAGTACTTAATCGATGAGAATTGAGGCACTAGGATAATTGCGATAGAAAAAAAAAAAAAAAAAATGAGAAAAAATGTCTTTCAAGTAATTCTTTTGCACTATTTTACTCTACCGATCCTGCATTGTATTATATCTTCCATAGTCATGTATGAATAACAATTTAATTAATTAATAATAAAGAAAGTGATGCATATTTTAATTTTCCGCCTTCTTTATTCAAGACAATTTGTCAATTTTTTTTTTTTCGTTATCATTATGGGGAATAATAAAAATATAGATATGTGTGTAAAAGTGGTGACAAATGGAATCTCATTCAATTGATTTCTTTGAAATTCGTTCGTAATTGTGGTTCGTACGTTAAAAGTTTCGAATATCTTAGCAACAGTCTTCTCCAGTAACACGTCACGTCACGCATTCGTAATTTATTCCAGATGAAATCTCTTCCGCGATCAGCAATTTTTTTCGCCAAATTGTCGTTGCTTTTAGCGAAATTCAGCAAACGCCTTAGCGAGAAGAGAAAAATATTTGTAATGGAGAATAGTAAGCGGAAGGTAAGGCTATGAAAAAAGTTTGCTCGCATCTTACTCCAATTGTTGCTGGCTGGCATCTTTATCGACAGGAATATAATGAATCCAGGGTTTCATGGCTTCGTAATAAAATTCGGTCCACTGGTCGCCAACGTGAAAGACGAGGGAACGACAGAGGAACAAATGTTTGTGTCGAAAAGATGCGGCGACCCCACGATAATTGAATAAATATTTGTAACGACAATGGGATTCGAGGGAAACTTCTTCGGCGGGTTCGGCATCCAGAGTATCTCGTTTCGATTTCCATGCCTGATTTTTCGTGTAAGCAGCGTCGAGCAGATCGGGCTTTCGCCGGGCGAGTAAAATTAAATTGTCTCGTTCGGTGCTCGTACGAGAGCCTCGGAAGAAACCTTTTCCCAACTTGTCTTGCCAGGGATGAAGGGAGCTCGATTCGTTCAGAGACTCTCTGTGCTTGTCCCATCGTCCCAAGCCTCGAGGATACAGAGATATCGCCGGACCGCCTTCCCAAAACGACCATGCCGGATAGCGAATATCAAAGTATTCCGGAGTCTGCGAAAATCAAATTTTTTACACGCTCCCTCAAAGTTCTCCTCGCCTCTCTATACCGTCGGCCGCTCGTATTCACCTTGCTGAATGAAAATATTGGCTGCGCCGCTCCAAAATATCGAGAGGATTGCGGATAATCTCTCGTATTCACCACAAACTCTATGTCGCGCCCAATATTTTTAGCCACTTTCAGAATAAAGTGCTCTATTCCGGCGCAACGAGATGGAAACATGCATTCCTCGTCTCTGTACAAACGACCGTCGATCGACTGATACAAAGTGCCCCTGGGTTAAGTGAAAATTGTAGTTCCTTCCGGAATCATTTATCGTTTCCTAGGATCTTAAGGCGCAACTTGTATTTCATTTTCTAAACGCCTCTTAAAACCAACCTTGTACTTTTCGACCGTCGCCTTATTTCGAATCATTCGCCTATCGACTTACCGAGACCTTGAGTCTTCTATCGTTTCACGGTTTATGCCTGACGCGAAGGGCTTCAAGTCCCGGGTTAATGAGCTACCGAAACAACCACATTTTGGAGCTTCGCAAGGTACGTATCGATCTTCGGCTTTACGAATTTCATCGTACAGATCTTTATACTCGATATCCAAATCTAAAATTAATGGGCCATATGAGGTTCAATTATCAACGGCAATCACCGTTTTTAAATCTGCAATAAGACCGAGCAGATTACTTTTTCTATCGGTATATACAAATTCGTTTTCTTGAAAAAAAAAAAAAAAAAAAAAAACAAATTTTTCGAGGTTACCTTCGACGCTTTTTTCATTTTTTCGATCGTCCTGCTCGCACGAATCTCGTGCATCAATGGAACAAAATTCATCCGTACATTCGATATTCGAAAGAATACTACTAAAAACAATGAGAATTAAGAAATACATAATATTGAATTTAAATTTGACATAGAACGTAAACAAATCCGGCGTTTTTACGCGTTGAGCGACTCATGAAATTAGTCGCGAGTCCGACGATGGATGCGTTCAAAACGTGAAAAAAAAAAATGATTTGACAAAAGATCAACTAATAAAAAAAATAAACACAATACATGTACGAAAAAATAAAACAGAAAAACAACTCGTGCTTCTTATTTCGTACAATTATCTCCTCTCAATCTGCTTTTCGCGAATCGTCACCCCAAAAAGTGAACGTGTCCAAAGTGGCTACATTCAAGTAGCGGTTTTTCGCGCGATTTTAGTGCAGCGGCGGCGGCGTCGTGTTCGTAGTTCGCGTTTTTCTTCATCTCGGCTGTCGTAAAATCGAACCTCAAAAAAATGAGTGGCAAGTATTTCAAGTTATATATATAATTTTATAGAATCTATAGAAAAAATCATTTTTACTATTATTCCATATTGATTAGCAACAGAGCCAAGCAACTGGACTTCGGAACATTACAGAACGAACGAATCGGCCTGCAAATTAATTTTAGAAAATTCAGACTGCTTGCGACAAATTCCATGTCTCAATTCGTCCTCGCTCGATCACTTGAGACACGGACAACTTGTCAAATTTCGTGGTATGATTCAAGATATGTACGATCCAGAATACTACTTCAAGGAGTATTCGGTTAAGAACAAAGATACCGGCGAGTCGAAAATCTACTCCGGCATGTACAGGGACTCTGCCCAATGTTCGGTGAATATGCAAACAGCTTACCTTTCAATCGTACGATTTATTCTAATAAAATAAACCATCGGGACTGTCATCGAGTGTGAAAAACTGAGCCTGTTGCCGTTTGTTTTTTTTTTTTTTTGTCTTCCACTTTGAGATCGGATCGTCGATATCGAATCCTTGTGAGCGCACAAATTGCCTCGGATATTCCTAATTCGGAGAGGAATACTTTCAAAAGCCCCGTCACTGATCAATTGACGTTCCGGCATTGATTCCGGGCATAAATTAATTTTTCAAGGGTAGTAATAGGTACGAGGCGCTTTAAGATTTGTTTGTCTCGTGTATGATACTATCCACATTTTTATTAATGTGTCAAAGATGTTCAGAAAATATTGTTATAAAAAATGAATGTCAAAAAAATTCAGTATCGTTCCATTTTCTTGTGTACAAAAATTCTAGAACGACGAGACCGAGTTCATAGAAATGGATTCCGAGCGGAATACCATATCGGAGAGGCACACGTGCGTCGTCGTATCCATTCCAGGCCTGAACGATTGGGCTAAAGAAAAAAGCGTCGCGCCTTCCAAAGAATCTCGAGCTTCGTGCTGCATTTCTACCAAGAGAGAGCTCAACGAGGAAGAGCCTATGGATATTTGTGAGCCGCAAAGAAAGAGGGAAAAGACAGAAGCAGAAAAAATAAGCACGGAGGAGAAAAAAAGCAGTTTTTTATCAAAAGAACACATACTGAACTTTCCGATACCCAACGACGACGGTAAAGCTTGCATCGTCAAGGTCATTAATGATTGTATAAATACATAAGGTAATGCAGGGTTTCTCAATGGTACTCGATTGAAATACCAATTCGATTTTATAGGTGTACGATGAAAAAATATCTTATAAATTGAACGAAATCGTTAATGTTCTCGGATTTATCTCGCTGGATCCGACGCTGAGCGGAATTCACAATTCGGACGAAACAATGAACGATCCGGAAATTCATACGCACAATCCACCGGTTTCTTTGGTTCCTAGATTGCACGCCGTCAAAATTATCGTTCAAGTTCCCTCTTTACCGAATCCTTTGGCTTCGAACGTATTCTCGAGTGCAGAAACTATAAGAAGCGATCTCCGCATGGTACTCGGTCAGCTTTTTTTCGGCGATAAGCTAGCTGCCGATTATTTGATTTGCCATCTCATTTCATCCGTGTAAACATCACAATTTTTCAAATATTTGCTGATTTTTTGGATTGAGAAAAATTCTTAGGAATCTTCATCGTTACAGGTATTTGAGAAAAGATCATCTCTGCCTCGGATCTTTTCCCGTCAACATAACAAATTTTCCGATCGCCAAGTACAAAAGTTTTACCAAAGATTTGTACCAGGTAATCGCGAGTCTCGTACCCAAAAGTCATTATCTAGAAATCACACTCGATCAACTCAACGATCTGAATCTTATACCCAAGTGAGTCCGGAGCGAACGAAAAAACTGATTCGAACGATAACAACTTGAGATTTTTCAATTTATTTTCCCGGTTTTCTACTCAGAAAAGATTACGAGTGCAACAGATTGACCAGTGGAATACTTCAATTGAGCAAAAACACACATCTGGTGATCGATGAGACGGGCTTGACGAGCGGTCGAGTTTCGGCAATGGGAAAAAAAAATTATGAGGCCATAACGGACGTAATTAAATATCAGAAAGTTAATTATGACTTTAAATACTTCAGCATGGAGTACGAAACGGACATTCCAGTTTTGATATTTTCGGAAGTCAAATCTTTCATACCGGTAAGCGCAGAAGAATTACGAAAAGAAAGTACGTACGAATTTGGTGCTTCAAAATACTCGCTGATGATTTTTAAACGCGTCTATGAATTTTCAGTGCGCGACGCAGATTGCACTGAAGGTCGATGAAGAAGCTGAGGATCTTTATCCTCGCGTGATGGAGGCTGCGAGGCAGTATCTCCGTGACGAGGAGAGATTGTCGAAAATTCGAGATTATTTGGAAGTAGCGAGAGAGGGAGAATTCGAATTCGGAGCAGACATAACGGACGTCATACAGGAGGATTTCGTGAAGCTGCGTCAATCGAAGAAAAACTTTGGGGCCGACAATCTTCATTCGTTGATGGTATTGGCGAGACTGATGTCTCTTTCGCGTGGCAAAAATAATCTGACTCTGGAATGTTGGAAAGAAACGGTAGAAATGGAGCTCGAACGGATGGAGAGGCTGCCTCAGCATAAAACGTGAAATTTTTCAAACACTCCTCCCTGCCCACTTTTTACCAAAATAATGTCGTTTCTTTTAAATAACGTAAAATATATTTTGTATTTCGATATTTATCCGCATTATCGATGCACGTATTTACATTTAATTTGTGGGATCTGCCGTCTCCGTAGATATTTTACTTTGTACATGGGCTAGAATGTTCCACTTCGTCGAGATTTCTAGCAGAAATTCTCTCGAGTGGATCTCTAGCAACATTTTCTGGAAGCATTCTCGTCAAACATATTTCAAACAACGAAATATTTTCGAGAAGTCGCCTAATATAAAACTTCCTCTCTAGCGCGCATATGGGGGTTTAAATACTACTCGATGAAACGAGTTGAACGCGCCCACCATATCGTACTTCTGCATTTCACATCTCGTCGTACATTCTTCCGTTCGGAGCTTTTTCAACACTCGACCAATCTTTTTCTCGGCTTGATCTTCCTTCCCGCTCTCTCTGCAACATCTGTAATCCCCGCTTCGCTGCTTGAGCATAACGCCGCGAGAGGGCTGACTCACCCTTGGCTCCGGGTATGTGACCTGTGTAACCGACGATCGGTGGTCTTTCCGGCGATACTTGATTTTCTGTCAACATTCAAAAATTCCATTTTTCGTCACACGCGACGCTTTAATGAGGCTCGCGACATCGTAAACCGACAGCTGCTGCTTGTCTCGCTCGTCGTACATTTACACTTTTCAATCGATGCGCACAAACTTTTAAAATTGCGGAATTATAAAAAATAATAAAATAAAAATACAATGAAAACGTTCGATTTTCAAGGAACGCTCGTCCCGTAAGGTCGATCAAAACAAACTCTGATCCAGTTATAGAAAGCTAGGCGAGAGGAGGTACGAGCAGCAAGAAGAAAAGAAGAAGCATTGAAAAAAAGAGGCCTATATTCAGCAAGGCGCAGCAGCAGCAGCAAGGTCAATGAAATGGCGTATGAAATAAAAACTACGTTGAGAGATAAAAAATAAAATAGCGATTGAAAGAGAACAAATGACATTCCTTAAACGGGCTTAATACGACACAAGGAAGGTTGTCGTCTATGGGAAGGTGTAAATTGAGGATTCTCAAAGAGAGTATTCGTCACGATGTACGTGGAAGAAGAAGAAGAAGAAGAAGGAGAGAAAAAAAAACGTGCTCATACTGTCTCGACGAATATATTTCCGGTGCGCACCTTTCTCTTTTCTCATCAAACTCGAACTAAGCTCTCGCTCAACGATCTCTCTCTCTCTCTCTCTCTCATCTGCTTTCTATGTCGTCTACACAAATATATTGAAAATCATTACTCCGACACTAATTATTGATAAATTTTTAACAACTATTCAACGACTGGAAATGAGAAGAAAAAATTGAAAAAAAAGCATCATACCGTAAAACGGTCGGTCTCTCGCGTGACCGTGATCGATCTCGATCTCAACGTTATCGGCTCTCGCACGCGACAACAAGTTTCTTGGACTCGTACGTTGATCCACGTGAGCTCTCATTGCGTCACGACGAAAACGCAATTTCGTTTGGGTCTCACGCCATTCTCTGCCACCTTCCTCAACGGCACGCATAAACGAGAGGCCGTATTTGTTGTTGAATCCAGGAATGTATCCTACAAAATCCCGATCGAATATTAATATTGGATTTAATATTATTACAACGATTTATTGTTTTTGTTAGTTTCTTCATACCCGTATAACCGAGTACAAAGGGAGGTGTTTTGTACAGGTGAGCCTCGTTATTCCAATCCCTGCTGCTTCGTATTTCCGGATCACGAACGATTGGCAATAGAACCGCGTCTTTTCCCGAGTTCGGTCTGTACGGCCCAGTTTTGAGGATTTTTTTTTCGAGCAATTCCTGCCAATTTATTTTTATGAAAAATCAATCGATAACGTACTAGTGTATAGCGAATGGTTAGAAATCAATCTGAGGAAAGTACATATCCATAAAAAAAAAAAAAAATGGAGACGCGGAGTTTTTGACAGACTCACGTGTCTTTTTTGACGACCCTCCCGATTAGATTCGATTATCTTTGGCAAAGCGATAAAAAAAATCCGAAATAGTTTGTATTGATGCCGATCAACGGAAATTCAGTCTTTCACATATTTTCAATCGTTACTTTTTTTTTGGTTGTTTTTCTTCAATATTATAAAATTGTGTTTCTTTTGTTACGAACCTTCATTATTTCCTCTGTATTGGCGCCAAATCTTTTTCCAACTCGGAATTTGAGGGTCGGACAGTGCCCCGTGTATCTGACAGAATGAAATTGGAGATTGAAAATTTGTTGAAATATTATTTTCGGTAAAAAAAAATATTGAAACGAATAGTAATGAGGATAAAGGCGGGAAGGGGGGGGGGGATAAGTATAATTGCAGGCACGGTAAGTCACAATGTGTACCAGGTCTGTTGTCAATGTTCACTTTCGTCACGTCCAAATCGGTTAGATCGAACGCTGAATCATCTTATAGATCGAAAATCTAGGTCGTATAACGCGCGATTGAAAAATATAAGCCCCGATTGGTCGACCCCGCCGCCGCGCGGCGACGTTGAGAAAATAAAAGAAAGAAAAACTTGACCAAACACCCAATTATCCTCATGCATCTTTCGCTGCTTCTCCCCTCCGCCGTTATATTTTCTTTTAGGATTTCCGGTCGTGACGCTATTATTTCGCCTTACTATACCTATACGTTTATTCGATGATGAAAACGAGGCCAAATACCAATGTTAACATATTATTTTCATTATAAAGCGAGCAGTGAAACTTGAATTTTCGGTTTTTCGCTCGTCGGGATATGCGGTTCGGTAGATCGATATTTAAGGTTTTCCTAGTAGGGGAAGGGGCGAGGAGAGAAGCATCGAGGCGGGTGCGTGTCGGGAAACTTTGGTGCTGGGGCGATGAGCGATGAAGAAACACGCGGAGCTCAAGCAGGAAGGAATACGTGCCTGGTACCGCGAGCAGCAGGCGGCCGGGTTAACTTGGCGATGCAACCCCCTTGTTTTATCTTTTATTTAACAGCTCTTGTGCAGGAAGCAAGTATAAATCGATGCAACTTGTGTGAAATTTTAAACTGTTATTCAATTGACTTTTATCGATCGTTCAATTTTTTCTACGTCCCGAATGAATTTTGTTCGATTCTTTCATTTTATCGCATCCTGAATTATTTGCATTCGATGTGATTTATTTATTTTTTTACGTCATCGAGTCCGGTTTGAGCGCATAATCGCGAGATATATCGTGCCTGCCACGAGAATGAAATTTAATGCCGGCTGGAAAAAGACTCGAGCAGGGTATTATATTTATATACGATTTTTGTACGCAGCCCAGAGACGGCCTTAATCGTACATTTCGCCTCGACACCATTCAGGTCGCGAATATGTAAGAGCGCTTCAAGTTGCAAAATTCCCTCTTTCATTTTTTCCATTCCACTCCCGTTGCTGCTGGTTAATCTCTCGTCTTTTTTTTTTTTTTTCTCTCGTCGCTTTCTCCGTCCTATTTTTTCTCATTATTTTTTTCAAGCTCAAGGAGAGCTTCGCGATATATACACGTAGATAAATAGCATCCGCGGAGAACGGATGTAACACCCGTCTTGCAAATTAAATTAGTACGAAACGCGTCTCAAATTATTTATTACGGATATACGTATACGGTTCAACACGCGTGTATGTATATTTCCTAGCTCGGGTGGAAAAATGAGCATGCAGGAGTCAAATTTGTTAATTCATTGATTTTCGTTGCTTTTATAAAACAAAATAGTAAATAATATACGAGTGATGGTTGAAAAAAAAATTGAAAGCCCATTAGTGTGAATAAAAGTGATGATTCAAAGTCGAATCAAGTCCTTTAACAATATTAAAAAATATGAAAAATCTTTATTCTATTCAATTATTATGGAAAAGATGAAGAAAAATTAGAGAAACTATATTTACCCAGGCAAATGCGCTCCATATCCTTGCCGAAAAAATTGTTTTCTCTGTTCGGGAGTCACGGGATCAAAAACCATTTTTCGAAAAACGAAAAAACGATTTCAACACTTCAAGTATTTCAATATAATCGTATTTTTATGAGAAATAATATATTCACTCGGATTGATACGCGTTGTTTCATTATACCAATTTATTATGGGTGTTTTGAGAACGAAATCAACGGGTCATGTGTCCGCGTGATGAAAATAAAACGTTGAACGTTGAACGTTAAAATTCAAAAGGAAAAGGATCGTTCCGCGCGATCGAAGCTCGCGGCTGAGCGAAACAGAACTGTATTGTAGTCCAAATCGAAATACACCACAACTGGTAGTAGACAATATATCGGGATCGCGCGCGGATACGAGAGAGCGAGCGCTTCACAACACAACACAAGTGCGCTTCCTCCCTCCCTTCTGCCTCCCTCTCCCTCCCTCCTCCGTTCAGCTTGTTCCTTTTATTTCTTTATTATAACGATGTACAACGATGAAAACCGGAGAGCGCGCCACTCCTTATTAAGGATAAATACGCGGTATACCTACAATGACTCTTTGACAATTTCGCGTTTTTGTTTACTCGTGTATTGCGCGCCCTCGCCGCTCTTCTCCGAGAGTAACCTCACTTTTTTTTTCCCGCCAGACGTCGCGCTTCTTTTTATTGTACCTCCACACGTCCTTCGTGCGGAGTGGATTTTCGCGATCCACCGCGTATGAGCGCGCGCGCGTTTAAAATTTAAAAGCTCCTTCAAAATCCTCTCGATACGAGTTGTATTTTTTGTCTTTTTTTATTACGATTTCTGCACATCCGCGTAAGATAAGCCTGCTACACACCGCGAAACGTACCGCGCTGGTTATAAAAGTCGTGTGCCGGTCAACGGAATATGCTGAGGCAAAAATCGATATATTGCGTAGAGTAGGTATATACACGGCGGGTTGAACGCGCCAAGAAAATGCTTTTACTTGGACGTTCAAACTAGTTTATGATTAAAGAAACAAAATATCGTCGAGTCATTTTATTGGATGGAACAACAGACGCATCGCGCGAGGACTCGTCGGTTTTTTTTTTTTTTTTTTTTTTTTTTTTTATCAATTCCTCATGTTGCCTGCTCCTCGTTATTCGGATTTTCGTTGTTTCGAAGCGAGCTTCCGCACGTTTTTATCATTTTTTTTTAGTCAATTTTCTCACCCGCTTCTTCGCCATCCAAATTGAAATTTATTATTTCCCATTCGAGCAAATAAGCTGCGGCCGTTCTTTGTTCGATCGCGCAATATCAATGCCAAGTATATATACGCGGTCGAATGACCGATTGGGTCACTGTAATAGGCGAGAGTTATCAGATTATAGAATAAATGTCATTTCGCGTTTCCGTTCGAGTATTTATCATCATCGCGCGCCCCTATTCAATCGCAATCCAAATGCGCGCTGCTGCTGCTGCTGCTGCTGCTGCTGCTGCTATATATGCGCGTTATAGCTATATCTCACGTCGCGGCGTTCCTCGAGTTTTGAGGTCATTTTTTGAAAATCAATGCCTCGCACGCATCGATAAATGAAAAAGCGACAAATAGTCTCTCGTACACCTACTTATTTATTTCTTTTCGTTCTTGATTGGAAAATTGCGCTTTGTTTCCGAGAGAACAAATTTCTTCTTTATCGACTGCTCTTCACTTATATGCGTCGCCGCCGCCGCCGTCGAGAACTTGCCATCCGAAGGTAAATTATAAAATAACCAAGAACCGGTAACGAAGGAAACCGCATTTAACGAAGATAAATTCAATTGTGTCGTAAATTCGCAAGTCATCGTATCGTAAATAATATAAGCTATTTATAGAGAAAAAAAAAAAAAAAAAAAAAAAAAGTGATAACCGCGAGAATATAAACAGATGAGGCGTCGAGTAACCCAAATATTTGTATCATTTGTCGTGCATCACGAGTCTTGCGAAGAAAAAACTTTTGATTATCGCACAGGCTTTAATCGCATTCGATATCGCCGCCGCGCTAATAATGTCAACAGCTTATTTTTTAATGTTTCCCCGAATAAAATTATAACTCTATCATCGTATACGATAGGTACGATATTAATTAAGTACACGTTGATCTCTGCTCGTGGCACACACACGGAGAGTTTGGAAAAGTTTGATGCAACGCAATATGAGGAGGATCGCGAAATCGTGCCGAAAGTCACGTAAAAACCTGCGGCCCTTGGAGCGCTCGTGGCCCCGGAGAAAGGGAACGGCATTGACATATTCCTCCCCCTTTCACCCTTGTCGCAACCCTCTGCTGCTGGCATTGCGTTGTTCCAGAAACTACGACGCAGTTGTCCGCCGCCGGGTCGTTTCGTGACCTTCCCGCCGCCGCCGCCGCCGCCGCCGCCGCGCGCGCGGTAACTACGCACGAGAAATTGAGGTAGGAAATAAATACGTGCAAATCCGAAAACCTCCTGCTTCGTCTTCGTAAATTCATTATATATTTTCCATTTTCATACATTTCTCAAATACTCTTCGCCCGGTGCGATTCTACTTTTTATTTTGAGCTCGAATCGAAATCTTCCTTGCCGACTCGAATTTTTTCAAATTCCAACGGTTCGAAAGACACTCTGCGGGGGCGGAATTGCTGCAGTTTTGATGACGCGATGATATAAAAAAAAAAAGGATCGCGAGTGAAGGAATTTGAGAATCGGAGGATTGTTTGCTCTTGTTTCCCGGCTTGGTGCTGCGCTGCAACACCCAAAACATTGGCGAAAATCAATGGTTAACCGTGACGTACGCCGTGTCCCGCCTCAAGCTCGACCAATCGGACCAGCTTAAACCCGCGCGCTCGCTTTTCTTCTTCTCGTCCATCACCCTCCTCTCGTATCGTCGTCGTCGTCGTCGTTGTTCCTCGTTCCCTCGTTCCTCGTTTCGTTTTCTCTCGAGTGTCCTCCCCACCACTTTCGATCTACACTTACCGTACGCCGCCCAGCGTGCTCATTCCGAAACAGGCAACGGTCGTGATCGCACCGATATCACAAAATACGTAGCTACTTGTCACGTTGTTGGAAAAGCAGAACACCGATATAAACCACCGTGTGATTTATATCCACATACACACAAACAAGACGGAATACATAAAAGCAATAATTGTATAAAAGTAAAAAAACGAGAGCGAACGCAAAATCTTGTCTGCAAGAAAGTAAAAAGCTGTTCCAAAAGTTAATCGCGGATGCAGCAGCCGGTTTGTTTTTCGTCCGAAATCTTTCATAAGGTTGCGAAATAGGTGTTCGGAAGAGTTGCAACCCTCTTATTAACCGGTGATCCAATCTCAGTGACGTTCGATTGAACAAAAGTGTTTTAATCGATATAATTTTCGACGAAAAATCGACAAAACGATTTTTTTCAAAACGGATAAAATAATCATCGTTCCGATACGTAACTCGGAACTTTCTCGAAGTATACAACGGACAAAAGTGCATAAAGACGAGACGAGATGGCGTTTATGATGCCCGTTGTTAAAAACGAGTGGGATATTTACAAGACTAACAGGAGCAGACGATCGTCCGAGTGTTCTAATCCTCAGGCTTGTAGGAGTCGAAAGGTGAGTCTTGCGTGATTCGGTCAAGCTCTGTAGAGCACAGCACACAGTTTTTATTTTAGTCTCTTTTTGGGCTTGAAACTTTCCTGCCTGCGCAGTTTTAAGAATGGAAAGAGGAATTTCGTGCCCCCCCCCCCCTCCCCCTCTTTTCCCGTTTTACCCTTCTACCTGGTCAATAAAAAGGGGGCATCGCGCGCTGCGATGCCGAGAAATGCGATTTTCATTTCGTAAAACTGGCCTGTACCGGTACAAGACCCACCGGCCGTTATATCGTGTGCGTGTGCGTGTGCGAGTGTCAGGCATAGAGCGAACCTTCCGCTACGCATTCGCTCTCTTTTGCTCTTCGGACTGACTATATACCTCTCGCGCATCTAGCGCGTCGTATACCTTCAATACAACCTCAACGCGGCGTACAGACACGTCCACGTGTCTCTTGTTATGAAAATAGACTGGTGGTGACGTTCTTTATTTACAATCCTCAAGTTTGCGTTTGCGGGCGACCGCGCTTCGAAACTTTTGCCAATTCGATCGACCCTCCGGCGCACACACGCGCACACACGCGCACACGCGCGCGCTCGATGAGAGACTGTAAATTTTAGTTTTATTTTTCGAATATATTCGCGTCGCATCCTGCCGCGAGAGTCCAAGTACGACGAAGCACATAGAAATTTAGAAATATGGCTATCATTCACCATGTTTTCGTTATTATAATAGGCGTTTCTCGAACTATTTGATCAATCAGTTATACGGGCCGTATATAGACACGTTCCGTGTAACGTTCAAAAGGATACAGCGCGAATTATATATATATATATATATGTACGTGTTTTCAGTCAGGCGTCTTTAATTTTTTTGCGCTTCTTTCCGCAAAATGATGAAATAAAAATTGGCGACCTCGGGAGGGCTCCAACGCCGGTAACAATCTGTCGCACAATATTGCGCAAGACTAAAAAAATAAAACAAGGCAAAGCTCCTATTTGGCAAATCGTCAGAAGAACGCTGCGGGAAATCAATAGTTTTAAGTCGCACGTCCAACGAAAAATATCTTGAAACTCTGTTATTGTTTATTCGTCTTATTTCTTCTGTGGTTTTTTTTTCCATATGAAATTAGTACTCAATATACAGGCTCGATTTGAATTAGAAAGCGAGAAGTTTGAAGAATTTTGAATCGGGGACTCGCAACGATCGCGCGCGTGTGCGCGTAATAACGGGGTTTATTTACCTACAAAATCAGAGGATCGCGTAATTTATTTCTTGTTTTTTGACATTTCGATATGTTATTGATCGAATACGAACGTGTCGCGCTGCTCTATAATTAATATGAATATAATGATTTTCGTATACAAAAACACGAATATTATTTTCGACATTTCACAATTCGACGCGGTAGGAATTGTTGAGCGTGTTCGAGAGGAAGGGAGGGAAAATAGGTCAATTTCTCGACGATTGAATTGATCGTTCCGCAATGTTACTTCTTTATCACAGCGCAGTACCGCATAATATTCGTAAATCTATTTTTTCTCTGCTCGTAGCAATGATAATAATATTCATAAAAATATTATCGTCGAAGAAAACTTGTTGTCGAGTGAGCGAGGAATTTCTTCGCTCAATAATATTAACAAGCGTATTATTTTGTTTTTTTTTTTCCAACTTGTCATGCGTTCGCTATCGGGATTCGGCGAATTCCCGTGTTTATAAACAGAGGAGAAGACGATGAAACGAAATTCCAGTGCGCCGCGCGTCCGCATTTTGTTTGGCGAATAAAGCGGTTTTGCCAATTTTCAACTTTTTTTTTTTATTCATTCCAAGAGAAGCAAATAAAATAATTTGAGACAAACACGTTTCAGAGTTGTACGAATTGTTTGAAAGTTGATCAAATCTATGGAAATGATTTTTTTTTCGTTTTGACTTTGATAATCTCGTCGTCTGAAAGCCTCGTACTGCTGCTGCTGCTGATTTTGCTGACGCAACGCGTGCGTGCAGCCTCCTCGTGACAGTAGAGAGTCGACAGCCTAAGTAGCGAAATTCCGCCGCGAATGACGCACACATTCCTCCTGCTCCGAAGAACGGTGCTGGAAAAACGTGGGGGGGGGGGGAGTGTCAGGGGAATTGCCTAGAATCTTGCACGCGGTATGGATCGTCGTTATCCCGTACTAGGCACTTTGAATCTACACTCCGTCCAGCAAATTCCACCTATTGTTTTTTCATACTTTTACGGGGCTTTACCTTTTTCTTTTTCTACCGTAAATAACCAAACAAAGGTCACGATCTTGAAGAAGGAAAAAAAAAACGAAACAAACGGAGCGAAATAAATTTGTTTCTTGTTCATTCGGGTGTAGGAATTTTCTGCAATTTTCTATCGTAGCGCTCGTGCTCCCCGCGCCTCCTCGCTTCGCCCCGTTAACCGAGCTCGTTATGGAGAATCAGGAAGTCCTCGTCATCAGGAGTTTTGCTTTTGTCCGCGGATAATTAACAGCCGGGATTGACTGATCAAGGTCGAAATCTCTCGAGGTTGGTCAGGTTTTTTCATGGTCGACAAATGGGTAGAAATATTAATATTAATTGAAACTATAGCGGGAATAGGAGGGATAATATCGTTATGGGGGTTGATCGCAACGGCAGCTCGTTGAGTATAAAAAAAAAAAAAAAAAAAGAAAAAAAAAAGGTAAATAAAAGAAAAGAAGAATGATTAACGAAAGCTCGTTATCGCGGGATTTGTGTCGACAGGTATCGGAATGTTCAAAATCAGAGGGTCCCTCGTTGTCGACGTCACCGGGTTCGGACTTTCTTACGTCACCGGCTCATCGATCGGTGCCACTATCGTCGCGTCATTTTTCGAGGACGTCGTCAAGGGCTTCCCAAAGCTCGTTGCAGAGTCCGAGCAAAAGTACCGCCTCGTCACCACCCAAGACCGGAAGTTCCAATTCATTGAACAAATTTCACAATCGTTTGGTCGACAAATTGAAGCGGTCGTTGAAAAAAGCTGACGATTGCGGCGAGGAGCAGAGAAATCTCTCGTGAAACAGTCATTTGGTTTTGGGCCGTCCGCCATTGTGCGGCTCGAAGCCGATCGAGATCCGACGCACATCGGCACCCGGTAATTCGGATGACTCCAACGAAGGAGGTACGAATTGCGAGGCCGCTGCCGCCACCGCCACCGCCGCCGCCGCCGCCGCCGCCGCCGCCGCTACCGCCGCCGACGTCACCGCACGCTCGTGCCCGGATCACTCCGCCGCTTGGTAAGACGATCGATACCAGCACCGCGAAACAACTGAACAACTCTGAAAGCAAATAAAAAAAAATATCGTACCGATATCGACGGCTCGAGAAACAATCTTAAGAGGCGAGCGTCGTTGTGCTCCTGGAGAGCCCGCGCGGAGACCCGTCAACAAAAACAAAAACGAGGAATAAAATTGATAATGGCGGTAAATCCTCGATGGTGGTTTCAATGCTGGGACCAGCAACGAAGAGGTCGGATGGTCAACAACGATGAAGATCGCGATAAATCTTTGAAAAAAAAAAAAAAAAAAAAAAAAAAAAACAAAATATAATTTAGAGACACGGAGGATTCGACAAAGGTCAGTGACGAAGCCAACACATCTCCATTCTCTCTTTTTGTGAAAAATCGTGTGAAATTTTTTCAAAAACATTCGATCGATATTCATGCAATCTTGATGAAAAATTTCATATTCGGATCTTTGGATTTTTATTTAAAAAAATTAAATACAAGAATAATAACAATAATACTAATCGATAGAGTTAACTATGGAAATAAATTAAAAAAAAAAAAAATTATCCTTATCGAATGAACAATCGATTTTTGCTCTGGTGAAAAAAAAACAAAAAAAAAAAAACAAAAATTGCGAGAAGGATTTTTTGAAAAACAACGACGACAACAACAAGAACAAAACGGTATCCTTTCGTTTAGGCCAGAAAATCGATATGGGGCATCATTCTCTCAACGCCTTCAAAGTTCCATGGGACACGGGTGTGTCCGTCTATCACGATCGCTCTCTATTTTCGGCGAGATCGGGGACCGAGCGAGAAAGAACGATTTTATTTATTATAAATATTATTAAGAGAAACAACGATTTCGAGGCATATTATTATTATTAATATCATCGTCATCATCATTGTTATGATTTTTTTTTAACAATCAGTGTGCTGAGATTATGATTTTCGGTAGCTAGTAGCTTGCTCGCAAACTGAAAAGTTGGGCGAAAAATATTTGTCGACTTTAATCCTCGAATTCGATGGAATTATTTAATACAAAAAAAAAAAAAAGAAATTATTTTTTTTCACTCAGACTTTAGCCATCATTATTTTCTCGTTTACCGAACAAGAAACATGTTTTTCCATATTTCGGAGCTTCGGTGCGTCCATTTTTTCTTCAATGAAATAAAATAATTCACTCTTCGTTGCTTATTATATTAAAAGATGAATGTTTCGTAGAATAAAAATAACCTCGAGAATTCTGACCGAAATAGTCTTTCGTATTGAGATATTTCGTAATAGTTTTTAGGAAGTTGTGCGGGAGGGCGAATAATAAGGGTAAAGACTGAAAGTTTGAGAACGTATTTAAAAAGTATAGGTCAACGGCCCAAGAAAAGACTTGTCTAGAAAATATCTAAACGAAATGCATCGACTATTATTATTATTATTATTATTACTACTATTATTATTATTATTAATTATTCTGTATGGGTCGTTGATAACTTTCCATCCCTACGGTTACTTCAAAACTGGGATGAGAGAGAGAGAGAGAGATTCGTCAGTCCTATTCAAGAGCCAAATTACTCATTTTTATTATGCGAATAAAAATGGATTAATTTCCGAATTGCTGATATTTTAATTTTTTTTTTTTTTTTTTTTTTTTTTCCACAAAAGTAATATTTTATTTCGCACGTCCCTCGTGACAAGAGTCTTGAGATTCGTGAGACCGAAAGTTGCCAGAACAAACAAGCGCGGATTAATAATTTCTTTTTAATTTGAAAAAATTCATGATTTTTTGTGTTTCGATAGTTTTTAAATATAAATGATTAATCAAAGATAAGTAACATAGATTCGTCAATAACATTTGTGTTCATTCCCAATAAAAATGAAAATTTTGAAAATGGTTCCTCCCCCCCCCCCCCATCATAAATTGCTTTTGGCACTTTCGGCCTCGGGATATTTCGCACAATAGTAAATTATCCATATGTATATTTATCGTTGAATATATTGCGCCAGGGCTATGTTACGTATATTGAGACTCGTTTGAAAGAAAAAGAGAAAAGAAGAAAAAAAAAAAAAAAAAAAAACAATAACGAAACTACACGGAAGAAATCGCTGTCCTCTCGCATTTTCATTCGAGCCGATTGGGACGAGCATGATAAAAAAACAAACAATTATAAACGATATCCACGTTTATACTCTGTGATACCAGTAAGCTATAAGGTTAAATTTATTTTTTGCATCGACGCGTGTGGCAAGGATCGAGAGAATTTAAGAGTAATTAAGTGAAAATAAAAAAAATATACGATAAATACAATACGAAGAGTAAATAATTGACGAGGGAGGAATGCATCTCGCTTTCGTTTCAAATTTTTTAGTGGCTCAATTCAAAACCCAATCAAACTTTTGTCATAAAAATAATATAATTAATGATTAACGTTATTTAATTGTTTATTATTTCTGAATTACGATTCAGCAGTATTGAAATCGAGTCAAAGCCCTTAGGATTGCATTAATTTATTTTTCTTCTCTGGTTTTTACAAGACGGAGGCGAAAAAATGGGGGAAAAAAATTAAAAAAATGAAAAAAAAAAAAATACATTTGGATCGAGCGTTCGGCTCTCGATGTACAACTGCCAAATGAAACGCGATAAAATTTTTTTTAAATGACGCGAGTTTTTGCCAAGTACGCCGTACAGAGTATCCTTCGACCAGAAATTGAAAATTGAAATTCGAATAAAAAATGAAGAAATTTTGTCATTCGTTCGGTTAGCAGCATTTACTTAGCGCCGCCCCCGCGCATCCCCCCCCGCGTGAGTAGCTTTTTTACGAGCGAGGCTGATTAAACCGATAGTGGATAGATTCGAACCGAGCAACTCCTCTTCAATGGCCGATTATTCTTCACGATTTGAGCAAAAGTTTTCTTTTTCCGGTACCCATTTCTGTCTTCGACGAGCCTCTTATATTTATTAGTGGAGTGAAAGTCACTGCCAAAAGTCCGAGTGACAAATGAAATTGAAAGGAAGAAGCAAGAAAAAATGAACAAAATTTGCCAACACCTAAAACTGAACAAGAAAGAAAGAAAGAAAGAAAGAAATAGTAATTAGTAATCTTCTGGCCAAGATGATCCTCGAAACATTGATATTGGGAGTTGGGAGTCGTTGGAAAAAAAAAGGGATGCAAATTTAGTTTGAATTTAGACATTCCATGCGTAATATACTATGAAGAATAAAAATATTTGTACAATAAGAAAAGCGAAAAGAAAAACGTGATCCGCTTGGCAAAAATGAGAAAAGCATACGGGAAAAAAGATTTGATAAGAATAAAGCGCAAGTTGCAGCATCAGCCGGCCGAAGGATTTGTAGATTAAAAGCAAAAGACGAGAGAGCGAAAACTCGTCGTATAAGTCGATATATCGAAAGTTTAAAGATGCTTAACGGTTTAAACAATTACTATGTATAATATTGTGATTTTTATGTCATGTTCAATAAATGAGTTTGAGAGAATAAAACGTGATGGCGCCTTCTTATTTTTAACCCGAATTTCCATCTCCGATTTGAGTCGTAGAACCGGCGCGCCGATTCTTCGCAATTGGGTCCGCAATTTTGGAATTTCAGGAATATTGTGAATTTTTTTTTTTTTTTTTTTCCTTTCTTTTCATCAACGGCCGATTGTTTCCGAGATTTAGCCAAATTACGATCCGATCGTAGTGTGTGATTCGTGAAAGTGTGATGCGGAGATTGAAAAGGGAAAAAAAAGCCGATGAGGGTTTGATACAATTATTTGGAGATTAATCCGCGTTACAGGCGAGTTCTCTTCTCCCGCCGATGCAAATATTGCAAATACGCGTGATGACTCGTGCATACGAAGAAAAAAAAAGCGTATTATAACGCTATCGGCGGCCTTCGCTTCCTTAATATGCTCCAACTTACAAATGACTAGCATCTTGGACGGCCTGTCACGCAAACCGGACGGATGATACTAATATTAAGAGCACGAACGACAAGTTCCAGCGCTACTTCCTATATAAATATTAGACATTGGGACAAGTGTTGTTTTCGAACCTGCTGCGCGGAATCGTAAATTTTATTTTCTTCCCTCCAAATAGCCTTTGCCGTAAAAATTGTGAGTTGGCGCTAATTGGTCGATGCATGCGTCAAACAAATTCACAGCGGGCGAGCATTATCCTAATTATTGCGACGCGATGCGATGCGATGCGACGGGAGAGAGTTGCTCCTCTTAGGAATTTGTGTTGGGTTACGCCATTGGTTTGTACATACCGCGAATGGAAATTTCCGCTACGGGTGCGGAGAGACACCGTGAGGCGGCGGCGGCGGCGGCGGCGGCGGCGGCGGCGGCGGCGTATAAATATGCGTTTAGCGACTATTTGACTCGCGATGACGCGTGAAATATTCCGGTAACCAAGCTCCAATCCTTCCTATCCTGCCGCTTCCTATACGATAATCGCGGGACAATTGTTTTGAAATTGTCGAATCGAATGATTGTATGACGATTACGCGATGAATTACTGAGACCTTATACAGGCTCATCATTTTCCAAGAATTGCGCCGCTTCGTTTTCTTCTTCGCTGTGCCTTAATTCTGCGCCAGCATTATTGTATAAGGTTTTAACCTTATAATTCTCGTTATCGATTGTAACACTAATAGTGATGGCCCTCTAACACTAATGGAGAAGAACTTCTTTCATGCGAGCTCGATATCGCGAATCATCTTATATATTACATCTAGACGCGCAATCGCGCTCAATTCACTCATCCCCGAATGCTTTCATCAAGAATTCTTTCACCATGCAGACGTAAATCGCGATCTCACAGAGATTTAACTCAGTTTAAAATCAACGGTACTTGCCGATTAACCCCGGTGCGACGATCAACCCTGGTGCGATATGTAACAACGTTTAAACTGCATTCCACCTGGAAAGTGCATAGCTAGTTTTCTACAAGTCACGAGACTACTTGCTCGGGTGGGTACGAGTACATCGGCGATCAATATAAACCCGCGCTTCTCTCCCTTAAATTACTATTCCCGATCGACTGTTCGATTACGACGACTAACCCACTGCATATTGGACTATAATTTCTCATTTCTTATCCTCTTTATATTACGCACGATGCATTTTTTTTTTTTTTCGTTCTCTTTTTTTTAACAACAGCAACAACGATAATATATCGAGCAGAATCGGATCTCGAGAATGCATCTTATTTATATTCGCATACTGAGAAATTACATTTTGAGATAAAATTCATTGTTAAGTCGCTATGCGTAGACCACGATAGAGAGAGAGAGAGAGAGCAGCGGTCAAAGTGAAAAGGGAAAGGGAGCAGGCGTGCGCGAGATAAACAAATTTCTGTTCATAGTATAGTATTGTCGTATATGAATGTTACGCAGCAGCAGCAGCAGCAGCAGCAGCAGCAGCGTGTGCGGTGTCTCGTCTCATTCGTCACGACAGTGTGTTCGTATCGATCGTTGGAATATTCCATAGCGGACGCGTTATAACGCGTAGTTCTTATTAATACAACGTCGCGCACCCCCATTTATTGCCAATATTATTCTTGTTGTGTTCGTCGTGAGAGAAAATCTTTTCAAGTGATATATGCGTGCTGCGCGAGAGGGATGAAGAAAATAACGGCAAATGTTGCTAATTTTAAATGTCCAGGAATTTCGACACTCTACCGTTATAAAAATATAAAAGCCATAAATCTTGACAGCAAGGCGGGTATAGCGATTGCTTGACAAGTATTTTTCGCGGCGGCGGCGCCAATTTGTTGGATGCGGGAAGAATAAGCGAGAATAAGCGCGAATGAAGGAAATAATATATAAAAATAGGTGATTTATCGCATCGGACTTTGATTGAGATTAGTTGTCATCCAATCTATATCGCATGCCGAGTTAAAAAATGACTCATCCGGACCGAATACGATTCTTAATTCTCGTTTCCGCGAATCAAAAGTTCCGCCGCCGCGCAACGTTTGACGACGCTGAGTTTACGTATACACCTGATGCGTGCGGGGATCATCGGTACCGACGTTGCCGCAATCGTCGCGATGAAGAATCTCTTCTCTCTTCGTTATTATGACGCGTTGGCACGCGAGAAGCAGCCAATCGTTTGTTGAACGAGTTGACCGGCCAGTTCAATCCGGCCGCATGAATCAATTTTCTTTGTACCGCAGGCTGCGTACGCGGTGCTAAAATAAGTTACGGCTAAAAGCCGTTAGGCCGTTTAGGCTCACAAACTTGGCGGCGCTTTTCGCGTGCGGACGTCATTGATGACATCAACCGGAATCGTTGCCGCGCACGAGATTAAATAAGAGATTATATGAGAAGAAACGAATTCCGCTATCGCCTCATCGTACGATTTACATGTAATCAGCAAGTTCTATATACAGCAGCAGCAGTAGCAGCAGCAGTCTTCGACGTACTCGAAATCTGCGAGACTCACCACCGCGTTGTAAAACTCACCGCGCGCCGCGCGCGACCTAAAGCGAACCGTATAATAATCATCATCTCGGGTACAAAATCGGATCTCTGTACACGGGATACGCTGCCAAAAATGTTTCAGGCTAGAAATCAGAAATGCATGGCGCGTTTGAATAAGCCAGACGGAAAAGAGAGTCGATTTTAAAATGGTTATGGACCGCGCGGTGAGTAAAAAAAGTTGGTGGCTTTATTTCCAAGATTCGTGCGGCTCTTTCGTGCGAGTCTGAAATGCAAACGCGATTCGTTTTTCGTCAAGTTCGCATCGACGACTCGAACGTCGACCGACTAAACAATAGCCGCGCGCATGAGTTTGGCTTCGCATGATCTTCGAGTCACGGACGTTTGTGATCCTATCGTATGCCAGATCGGGCTTATCACCCGATCCTCGGACAATAATAGTGGGGTGGCGGAACCCAAAGTCGTAAGGTCAGAGCGAGCAGGGTCATATTTTTCCCATTATATCTCAAGCGGCGCAGCATCGATCGTTGCCTCATTCACCATTTCGAAGTACGTAATTCGTGCGCCATTCGCTTCCATGCGTAATAAATGCGATGAATTCGCGTTTATTTTTATTTCCTCACTCATCGTGTCGCATTCTTGTCTCGGTACTCTCGCTTATCTCGCCGCGTCGTTATCTCGAGTCTACACTTCCGAGTGTTGCCCCGCCGCACGATACATAGTATGTCACGAGGCAGCCAGCTGCAATCGCGAACAATTCCTAGACGGATATACTTGTTTCGTAAATTTACAACCACAAACTAACCGAGTCAATATGACGGTTGTATTTTTTAAGATTCACCAACGATGATCTCTTCCATCTCACTGCCTGCTTGCCTGCCTGCCTGCCTGCCCAATGGATACCAATATCTTTTCTTTTTTTTTTTTTTTTAACAATCACCACTTCGTGATTCCTATGATTCAAGAGTTTTCATATTTCGCGACGATGGTTCCTCCAAGGTTTGAATTCTGGGCAAGGACGTCCGCGAGACAAGGATCGCGGCGGTAAAATGGATGGCGAGTAAGCGTATACGAATAAAATAGGTTGTAAAGTATCGTTCGACACGCACTTGGCGACAAGGACGAGCGTATATATAGCGCGGTAAAAGTAATTGATTTTTCCCAACTCAACGGATGACCGGTTAACCGGAATGGTCCAGTTAGGAGGAGCTTCATCCTATATCGAGGGAAATAACCATGCAATCTCGGTTAGATCGGAATTTGGTAAAAGCGCAGCTTTTTTTTCAACGCAGCTATACGAATGATAAACAAATGGTTAGGACATAGTTATGGCCTGCGGCGCCAGGTAAAACTGCTCGTTTTCTAATAATAATTCGAATCCATGAATCGTGGTGGTATGATCGCGTCGAGTGCATGTGCGATAATCTCGTCGTATGAGACACATATCGCGAAGGTTGACGAATAGGAGGGGATTATTTTAAAACTGACTCGAGCATCATTCCGCATCATTCGTAGATATGTGTGAGAGAAATGTAGATAGAGATATAATAGCCTGTGAACAGTGAATGGATGCACTTTTCAATGCACGGCCTTGATTCTGTCTTGTTCGCACTCTTTCTACTATACGCATCATCGTACGATCCAACATACGTGTGCTTCCGCGAGTACCTTTCGACGATATTATAGAGATACATGAATGTTGCGTTTGTCATAGCGCGCGGTAAAGAAGAAACGACGAGGTGCGAGTAAAGCGAGTGCACCGCAAACGCAGCCCAGTAGCCGCCAACCCGAAATCAATACTACTTCTCTCTCTCTCTCTCTCTCTCTCTTTCTTTCTACCTTCTTCATGTATACGCAACCCGAGTCTGTAGTTACCTAACGTGTACCTCACTTCCTTACTACGCTGCAAGCCCTCCTCGCTTTATATCTTCTCTTTACTCGATAAGCAAACCACACGCGACTCCACCGATTTCTCTATTCGGTCGATATATATAATCCATGACTGAAAAATAAATGGTTGACGTTTCAAATGACTTGACCACTATTCAATTTTTCTTTTTTTTTTTTCCCGTGGACTTATCGTTCTTCGAATCGTCGTTTCTGATAACGGACAAAGCAGAGCCCAGGATCACGGATGATCTACCACTCTTGATTTTATTGCTTCGCAAATGATTTTTCACTTCATTGGCTTGCATGGGACTGATCATCATTTTATTCGATTCGTATCATTTTTCTTGATGATCGGCAAGCATGCATTTTTGCTTTACGCCGGATCACTCGAAGCAATAATTGACCTTCCATCCGCGTTTTTTTTTTTTTTTTTTTTTTTCATCGCAACAGATGATTCTGTCTTTTTAGATGCCTTTTTTGTCATCGAATATAACCGTGTAATTATATATATATATATTTTGGCGCGCGTGTTATACGATGGTCGACGCGGTGCTGCGTATGTCGCGATTGAATCGGAGAAAAGGGGCGAGCGCGTTGTAGTAATTGGTACCTGCTTTTTGGGAAATCAACACCCCGCGAGATGGTAACAGCAGTGCTGACCGCGATCGTGATGATAACGCGTTACCTAGAGACTCTGCTGGTAATACGACGCGTATATATGTGTGTTACGATGCATGATAATCGCGATGTATTGGCCTTGAACGCCCCTATCCCGGCAACAGTTGCATGAAAAAAAAGGAAAAAAGGTTGGGTACGTGCGCGTACTCGTTTCTACCTGTAATTCACTTCCTTATTTACCGTTACGAGCCACGAACTCGGTCATTCCGCTGCTGCTGTTTCTTATCGTTTATCGTCGTCGTTGTTTCTAATAACTATCATCTTCGTTTGCAATGTCGTGCGATTATAATCGATATGCGCGTGAATCATATGCGTAATAAATACGTGTTGTCGTCGCAGGGACGCGTCAAACGTATCTCGATCGCGATATAAGCTCGATGACGTATCGAGCTCAGACAAAACTTTGCAATATTTTTAACTCATTTCCAGAAACGGTGATATTCGAAACGCTCGCGTAGAGACCTCTGTAGCTAGCGGAGCTCACGGAAGCTCCGCGGGCTCATCATCGCGTTATCGAAAAAGGTTTTTTCTTTTCTGCTTTTTTCCACGCATTTGCCAAGTCAAATAACGAGGATCTCGATATTCACCGGTGCGACGAATTTATGAAAATTGAGGCTTTTATACAATTGGCATTCTCGCGCGTTCATGACGCTGCACCGTTGTACCGCCGCGGCGGGAAAAAAAAGGTATGCGGCGGCGTCGTCGCGCGAAAATGACCGGCTAGGCTATAATATAATAATTCATCGTCCGGGAGAATCCGAGTCGATGCTGCAAACTTGGAACAAGTATACGCATACGCGCTTGATCCGGTATTATATACGAGATGCAGTCCGCATGCAGAGATTTGCATTCTCGCGAGCTATTTAAAGATTCTTCGTTACCTTCCTCGCGCCACAAATATTCAAATGGTCCGCGGTCGAATTGTTCACGAGAGAGGGCGGAAAATGGGGGAGTGTCTCCGACGAAATATTTACATTTCTCTATATGGTACATGAAAAAAAAAATATATATATATATATTCTTGATATTTAAAAAAGGGCTGGAGCTTCGTGTTTATCGAGTCAATCATCGAGTCTTTGGCGCCTGGCGGACGAGGTTTGTTGACCCCTTGACCCTAAAGAGCAGAGGCAATGTCGTCGTTGCAATTAAATGGAGGGAACGTTTATCGCCCGCGCGCACCAACAACGATGAATTTCTTTTTATATCTTTCTTCATTTTTGTAGCACTCCCTCAAACTCCCCCAAACGCGGATGAGCGTCCTCGAACATGTGCATTTCTTTTTTTTGTTAGTTTTATTCCTCTTATCTATTCGCTGCGTTTTCAAGCGCAACTTATCCGCACGAGCGCACGAGTTTTATATGAAAGGCGGAGCGTATTGCGCGCCGGGCGAATAAAATGATGCTCGAATACTCGGCATAACTCGTTGTCCCTTAGAGGCGGCTTATATTTTAATTTTTGTCAATATTTTCAACCATACGAGCAGCATTTTTCAAGAAACCAAATTCTTTGGCGTGTGCTTTCTCCGCGATCGCACCCGACATGAATAACCCGCCCGAATAAAAATTTATCAAGTCTCTGCATGAAGGAGGATTCGATGAGTCCGTATATTGTCAAAATAATCATGCTACGATTTGCTCGAAATAAATTCAAAAAGCCGGAAGCGCGCGCGCACATAGACGACACGTAAATGATTTGGGAGTTGCAAGTAGCGTCGCTGGCTGTCGCTCGACTCGCTGACGAACTGCTGCAACACATTCGAAAAGTAAGCAAGCCTCTTCTCTTCTCTTCTCTTCTCTTCTATTCTCTTCTCTTGACTTGATCGCGTAGAAGGTTTCGGAGCAGTTCACAGTTGGGAAGCGTTATTTTACCGATCCCTTTCGAGCGCGTGGTGGCGAGAGCTGGTGGTAACCGGGTTTTCAAACGAATCGATTTTGTCCGGTTCCCGCGAGCGTTTCGAGATGGTGCTGTCGGCCGAAACGTTTATATATAGAGATTGTCGCTGCTATACGGGCTATTTCAAAATCAATGTTCCTCTCCCTTCTCCGCTCCTCCGAGCAGGAGGCGCTTCTGCGATTCCGTTCTCCGCGTACGCTTAGCTGATCTCTCAACGACGCCGCATTCGCGTTAATGAAACTTCCTGTATTCTCTTCGGGTTTCATCGCCTGCTTTCCCACCCGTTATACCTCTCTACACTTGCGGCAGCAATATCATGCACCACACTACCAAGTAGAGAGAGAGAGTATTGACCGTCTCAGCGGGCACAGTGGAAATTTCCACTGCCCTACCCCAAGTTCTATACGCCGGCCGCCGCCGCGCATTGTATATATCGAGTCTACTCGCAACACACACACACACACACACACGCACATATGCACGCGTATATGAACGGAGCTGTTTATTCTCGAGGTGCACCAATACTCCCTAATTTACGCCCTAATCCTCGCTTTCCATTCCCGAGCTCAATATATATATATATTCGTACGCATCTACTCGTATATCGCTTATTATATATAGTTAAAGCAATAGAATTGGATTCTTTCATAAATTTTGTCTTGCATTTTAAATCGTGGATTTGTTTCGAAAGCGTTGCTGCTTTTCCATCAGATATTTCATTACTATTAGAATACTACTTGTAAAAAAACAAATTATTTTTCATTCGCAATTATACCTACCGACGAGGAAGACCGAGCGAAGGAGGTTTTGAGGAATGATGCGAGCAGGTCGGGGGGGCTTTTGAGAAATTTCGAATTAGAAGTTAGAAGAAGAAGAATGAAGAAAGGAGCAGGAAGACGTTATCGCGCATCCAAAAAAGCGACGAGCCGCATGCACGTGCCGCCGCATATTGTAGAGAGGAGAGAATAATTTTGAGGGCAGAGGGGGGAATATACGCGCGTCGGAGCAGGGAAAAAAGCAGCGAAGAAAGAGGAGGATGAATGGGGGAATTTTCGCGATATAAAAAAAAAAAAGTAAAAGCAGCGGCGAGAAATGGAGAGAGTACCTATATACTCATGGGTAGTCGCGCGGTGCATGGGTGCTGCATGGGTATTGGAAATTCGACTTGATAGAGAAAATAAATAGTGCTGGGAGTAGACGCGCGCACTTGCGAGGATATGGCGTGTGAAACACGAGACAGTGAGACTCGTATACGACGACCCGCCGGCGTCTATTTTTAGTTTAGGCGCCTCTCCACCCCCCTTCCCCGCCACAACGGCCTTGGAAAATTTTTTTACGTAACTATTATAATACGCGTACACCGAGCTCGAACAGGAATTTTCTTATCTTGCTCACTTAATTTCCTTGCATGTATATATACGCGCGCCGCCTCTGTGTCGTCTCAAGCGTTGAAGCGTGTGCGGCGGTCCTCTTTTTTTTTTTTTTTTTTTTTTTTTTTTTCCTTTCGTAATTTCGCGCAGTCTCTACGCCGCGGATAGATCTATTATTGAATTACCCGCGTCACTGGCGCCATCGCCACAACGCTACTTTCCTATTTTTTATTATTTTTATTCTTCATTTCCTCAACAAATATATATTTCTGGCTTTTTTCCAAATTCTTGTCTTTCGCGAGTGCGCATGGCAGATTCATTTTGGCATCTTCGTACCAGTTTCTCACTCAAAATTAAAACGTCCTCTCCCCCGCCTTGACGCGTCTTGATTTTTTTTTCTATTTCTAAATCGATCATCAATTTTTTTCCTATCTATCTATCTATCTATCTATCGTCTATCTAAAAATCAAGCTTTCATCTCAATAGCAGTCGGTAAGTCGTGATTTTTATCGACGGTTGACTATCTATCAATACCGACGATCGGTGCTTTACCGGTCGTTGATAAAAAAAAAAAAAAACATTTGTCCCGATCGTGATTTGATGAAAAATAAAAAATGTTATAGTATAATTAATAATAAAACGAGTAGCGCGGCTACTTAATATTTTAATTGTGATACCGATAACCAGCACCGAACGAATGTCCGTCCAAGTTAATCGAGACTGTATTTCAAAACCTGCTGCTAGCAAGCAACCCTGTGCGTATATCGTCGAAGCACACGCTGCAAAAGGAGCGCTTCGAGATTCGATAGGAAAAGCGCAAAAGCGTGCTGCTGCATCGCCTGCCGTCGAATAGGCATGGATTTTTCAATTATAACTTCTACCGTACGTCGGTACAGTAGATTTTTCAAGAAAGGAGAGAGACGCGCGCCGTCGAAAATTCATTCGTAATTTAGTGACGCTGTTGCTGAAAATGCTGGAAATATGGAGAAAAAAAATTCGATTTTCCGCGGACATTCTTCAATCGCATCGATGATACACAGCAGCTTCGTTTTATTTAATGATAAAAATACAAAGTTCATTAAAGTTCCAACAAAAGTCGCGGGGAAGCCCCCGGAACGCTCCGGGGAATTGAGCCGCAATTGTCGCGCACTGCTCGGCCGATAATTTCGAGCCATGCTTCGCGTGTACTCGCGTCGCTCCTCTTTCACCAAATTAATTTCCCTTAATTCGCGAACGATAAGTGTCGCACAATTGAGAGTAAAGATTGGAAAATGGGATATGTCAATTGAATTGAATCTACATATCATTATAATTTCGTTTGATGATGTTATTGCAGCATCAGTTCCGAATAAGGAGCGCAGAAATAAAATTTCGTTGATATATTTTTTATTCGAAATCGCGAGTTAATTAATGAAAAATAATCATTTACACGAGGTATTTCGATGAAAATTAATTAATTCAATGGCGCACCCAATGGATGATTATTATTAATGTGTATAGTAAAGTTTGTTTCTCTTAATTGCTTAATGAATTACGCTCGTGTGCATGGTATACAATTGTTTGAGTTGGATGAATATCCGCGGTATGGGTGGAAATTTATAAATTACACGCGTTTTCCTCGCAGCAGACTTTCCGTATTTCCGCATGCACCCCAAGACTCTTTTCTGCTTACTTTTATACACCACTCTTTACATTCACCATTCGTGTTAAACACTGCAAGCGACAAACTTGGCTCGTAAAACGGAACGTGTCCCGAAGTAATTAGCCAAGTGGTTCTCCAGATAGGAGAAAATCTGTGGTTTATGCATAATGCAAATGGATCCGATCATGCAGTTTTTTCTTCTTTTTTCACACAAAACTCGTACAGAGATCACACGCATGATTTATATTCACAAAGTTTCAACTCCATAACTTTCCAAGGATTATACATAGAGTCTGTGTAGTACGTGTGCAATCGATATTTTTCATAATAATTATGCGCTCTATACCTCGGACAGCACACCGAATGTTACTATACCAGCTGCTCTCATCGTGCATTCGAAATTTGTAGCTTTCGCAATATCATTCTCGGTGAAATATGGAACATGGTCAAAAACTTTTGCTTTGATTTTTTAAATAATTATTATACCACTTTTCGTGCCTTGTATTTTTTGTTCTTGTTTTGGGCCCGTTTTTAAAAGTTGCGAGTAAATCTCATAATTCGTACTTGATATCTCTAATTATTCGTAAATTCGAGCTTTTACTCGCGATAATCGTTGCGGCCGGGTGGGATATGTATTTTTCAAAATCGAGAATAAAATAAACACCGCAGACACTTTTTCTTATCAAATGTGATTTTTTTTTTCATTTCAATAATAACGCGCATCGTGCCTTGCCGATTGATGCTGATTGAGCTACCGGTTCTTCATGTTATAAAAGGTTATTCTTGGTAATTAAATTTTACACAAAAATTAGTAGTCACACATCCATATATAACTAACGGTACTTTATCTCCCTCTTTTTCCCCGATTTCTAAACAATTATTCGCAAATATTAATTAATTTACGTTCAAGTACGATATTTTTTCGACGTATTTTCAAGGCTAGAAAAATGAAAACCAAGGAAAAACGTTCTTTTTTTTGCTTAACGCGAGAAATTCCGCAAATTGACCTGTCGAAATTTTCGAAACTAACCAAGTCGATAAAAATATCTTAGAATCAAATTAATATTCGTTTGAGAAAGTTAAGAATTATGAAACAACTTTTCAGATAGTATACCTGGACAAAAAATACGACGACAATATCTTTTATTCAATCTTATTCCCCTTCGATTACCTCATAAATTACAGAAACAATCGTGTTTATCCGCAAAAGTCTCGAACCCTCCATGAAGCATGGATAAAAGGATACCGTATAGAGAGAGAGAGAGAGAGAGAGAAAAAGAAAAATACGATAAAATAATAAATAACACAAAAATAATTGTCATTGTACGAGAGTCGTAACTCTGGGAAGGAAACATTTTTATTATCTCGTTTCCTTCAAGTCGTACAATAATCGTATCTCTGTTTATCTATCCATCTTTCTTTTTCTCCTGGTTTGCTCGTTTTATTACTTGGCGTTTGTGTATCTGGAGAGAGTTGCGTGCAGTGGACGATCCTGGAAAATAAGAGTTGTCTGACTATAATAAATAGTCCAAGTTATATGCATCTTTTTTTATCTCCCTCTCGACAGTTTTGCTCAGCTTTTCTTTCTTCCTACGCCTGTTGTTTCTCGTTCTATCATTGATTCGTTAAATCAAATTCACGAATGAATTTGTTTCTAGCTCCCATTAGCGAGTCATGGATCACAAGTTTCTGAGAAAGTGTCATCAAATCTCATGCGGAAATGAATCATTAACACGCCGATCGTTTGTCGTATGGCATATTCTCTTCTCCTCCCCGAGATTAAACTTTCCGTTGGATTTTATAACAAAGATACACACGAGATTTTAAGTACGGTTCTCACAACTATTTGAGAAGCGGCAAATTTTTTATATATACGAAAAAAATTGCTCTACAATTGACAAATTTATAGAAATAAAAGAAAAGAATTAAGAGTTTTGAAAAAATCGACGAGAAACGACAGAGGCCCGCCGCGCGCGCTGCGATGAGACTTGGGCATTCTTTCAAAACTCTTGCAAATTTTGGAGAAAAAAAAAAACAAAAAAAAAAAAAAACAAAAAACAACAACAATTCCTTCGAATTCCATCGAACATAATACACGGAGCGATGTTTTCGGTACAAGTATCGAGTTTTGAAAAGCTTGAGCGGAATCAGCAATTAGATGGGAAACATTCTGGGTGGAATGTCGGATACGCACACACCCGCACATATAATACGTAGGTATATATATACACGGGATCAGACTAGTTGAACTCGCCCACGCGAGTTTCTCTTTACCACTTCCCCCTTCTCGCCTCTTTACAACTTGTGTAAACAACCCTCGAACGATAACTTTCTCTCTTTCTCTCGTTGAATTCGGATTATATAACAACACCAGAGCAAAAGAGAATAAAAATGCTGACCTCCTTCGTCTTTCTAGCTCCGAATGAATTATGAGTTCAGTACCTCATACTTGTGCCAAGTGCTCAAAAGTTGAACCGTGACGGTTTTTTGGGTGGACACACTTTTTTCCAACATTTCAAAATTGCTTTTCAAAAATATCATCCGCGTTTTAAATTCGCAATTCGCCGATAGTTGTTGGTATTGCGAATGAAAAAAAAAAAAAAATGTCTACTCTTCTGACACGAGCTTCTGAATGGAATAAAATCTATTACCAAAAGTTGGATCTACCATTTTCTCGCACACGCAAATGGACGAATTTTTTTCACAACTTTTCCATTTCAAGTTCGGAGAAATTTCGTTTGTTTTATTTATCTTTGAGGTTTTGAGGATAAGGAATCATTATGAAAAAGATATGTATGCAGGAAATGTAGCGAAAATCGAAAATTCTAGTCCAAAAGATTTTTCGATATTTTTTCGTTTCATATTTTTTTTTAATAATCATACGTATATACATCGATCACACAACGGATAACATCGAATGAGCAAATTTAACACATCGAGAGTAATTACAATTATTAATTATTCGTTATCTGTTATGGGTAGAGGGAAAACTTGACGCGTTAAAATCGTCGGGTTTGATTTTCATTCACGCCTCAACGAAAACAAACAAATAATTCGATTCATTAATATGAAAATTAATCGCTTACCGTTTTAATGTTAGAGAATGAGGGAAAAAGAGTTTCAATTTCATTAAAAATTTGCTGCAATTTTCGGTTTTGAAATTTTTTTTTTTCACTTTTCATGCATCAAAAGTCAACGAATAATAATTAATGTTCACTCAATTTTCAAACAATTGACGCAAACAAAGGGGTGAAAATTTTATTATAAGGAAAAAAAAAACACCAACAATGATAAATGTAAAAACGAGTAAATATATTCTGCTGGGTATCGACGTCATAATCCGTCATACAAAACGGAATTACGTCGACGAGTTCAGAATGCAGAAAAAAATCGCCCGGGGCTTCGGAATTAAAAAATAGGAGAAAAAAAATGCTCGACCTTTTTTCGTATACCCTCCTGCATGCATCAGAATTATTCTGTAAATGAAACATTCATCCGGTTCGTTCTCGCCGCGCTTTCAATTTTCTTTCACTTCCCTCCTCCCCACCGACCTCGTGGCTGATTCGGTGTATGAAAAAAAAATTAGAGTTATGGAAAAGTAGCGGGCAATTATGTCGAACCGAGGGCGTAAAAATCTCAATTGTTACAGCAGCAGCAGCAGCAGCAGCAGCAGCAGCAGCAGCGGCAGCAGTACTGAAAAGTTTCTTTTGTGATTCGTATTCCTGTTTTTAATGGAAACATTTTTTTCATCAATATTCTTCAAGCTCCCGGAGGGGCAGGAGGGAGCGGGTGTCATATTAATTATCGCACAGTCTCGGTCGCGCCGGTTATTTTTATTCAAAACTTTTTTATTTTATTTCGATAGTCTATTTATTCTCAAAAATTGTTTGTTATCTTCGTCGCGGTTAACGTCGTTACATAAATAATTATCGTGCACGATTTGTCGAGAAGCGGAGACAACTCGATTCGAGATTCGAGAATAAATGGGTCAAAAAATGTTTACACTTTTTTCACATCTCCGCTCTATTTGAGTTTTTCTTTTCATCCGATGTCTTTGTTTGAAAGTTTAAATTCTTTGTTGGTTCGGTAACTGCTCGAAGAACGAATAACCGACATCTCGTACTTTTCGAAACACGATTCACACTTTTTACTCCACTTTATTTCCTCGTTGATTTTTATACTTCTCTTCTGAAAGTACAACCTGAAAGTCAAGGGTTCCTTTCCTTTTTTTTTCTCTCACTCAATTGTTCTTCGAATTGAATTCATCTTCAATTACATGGAATGATAAGAATTTCGTCTCTCTTTGTTTCTCTCCATTTTGAGAACGCGCTACGACACAACGAGCCCCTTCCACTCCTCCTCCTCCTCCATTATACTCGACAACGGGCTCGATCTTCTCATCGAGCTCGTTATACCGAATAAAACGATCAGTAGTAGTAGAAAGTTTGTCGTCAGACTCGGCGAAGAGCTTGGACGATCACCACCGTGCATCGCTGCTGGCTTCTCTTCTTCTGCAAAAAAATCATAATAAAAACAACAAAAATTCAATCGAGTTTTCAAACTCCGGCGGCTTGCGAACCGGATACCGAAGCGAAGAATTTCATTGCAGAGTTCTATATGGATATAAATACTTTTTAAACTCCGTATAATTATAATGAAGGGATTAATTATTTAGGGAACAGTTTAAGAAGAATAATTAGAGTCATTGATATAAATTATTGATCAACGCCAGCATCATTCATTTATACCGAATAAAATATTTCATTGTCAGTTGGAACGTATAAGTGTAGAAGAGCTTTGGAACTTGTTTGGAATAGAGCAGCTTGAGAAATGATGCAAAATTGCGCGGGGTAGCTTGTACTACCGCTACAGTTTGTCGGGGGTGCAGGATCGAGAAGAAACAAAACAATGGGAAAATAACGCGGAAGATGAATACGTTGGGGCAAAATTAAATTGGAAAATATTGAAAAAAATAAAAAAATAAAAAAAATAAAAACTTACCCTCGAGAACGTGAATCATGACGTAGGTAGATTTGGCGTTGCTCGGCTGACACGTGTAATTACCAGCGTGGCTCATTTGCGTCTTTTCAACAACAAGAGTCGAGCCGTTCTTCGTTGCTTCAACCTTGAGGCCCGGTTCGGCGTCATAATTAATCATGCGTCCTTTACGATACCAGAATACAAATGTCGGGGGTTCCGTAGCCGCGATTAATTGACACTCGAGGCGCAAACTCGAGCCTTGTTTCACGTGAAGTTCCGGACCACCCGGAATAATCGTAAATGCTTCGGTTATGTTTAAATTCACGTAACGATGAAGTATCGGCTCCGTTGGGATCTTAAAAATTCAAATTAAATACATTGTTTTTTTTTTCTTTTCCACGAGCGATGAAAATACTGGTATATTATTTTACATGCGCAACAATAAAAGAAATAATTTTCCCTCGGAGTGCAAACGGTAAAAAAAAATAATCAGTGATGTAAAAAAGGAAAAAAAAACCGATAATCCATGTTCGGAAGGACAAACCTGACACTCGTAAAGTCCAGCGTCATCGGGTTTAACGTTTTTTATGTTCAGTGTCCAATCCGTCGGTGATCCTCTGACCATAAAACGCGTATCCATGGTGTGAGTTCCACTCCCAACTGTCAGCAGTTGTCTGTCCCTTTTTCTTGTCCACGTAACCTTTGGTAAAATCGAAAAATGAGGACAAAAAATTGAACAAAAATCTCGTAAGCATCGAATATGCATTTTGGTAATTGAAATATTTTCAATGAAAAAAAAAAAAAAAAAAAAAAAAAAAAAAAAAAAAACAAACTTGTTCATATTTTATAATAATTGTATTGGAAAATGATTTTTTATCTATATAGCTCTGTCATTTCGATTGAATTATTGTTGAAGCTGTACCAACGCTAATTGTATCGAATCAGCATAGTTGTTTCAATTTTCTCCGGGTATCGAACATAATTTTCATCATTAATTCGACTAATTAGTAATTTCGTGTACATATCCCCGATGGATTACGTTAGCCTCGGGACGAATCATCGAATAATCGAGGCGTATAAAATACGAAACGGATCGAAAAGCCCTCGAGTCAATGGAAAATGATCAATTCCTCTTTCGCGTTCGGTGATCACAACACAGCCAGGTGCATCGACGATCGTAAAATCTAACAGCCCGAATAATTCAGTATCTCTCTCTCTCTCTCTCGTCACTACTGGAAAACTCTTTCCCCTGCCGTTTCTATTGATTAATTCCTATGGGGTTTTGGTAAACATCAGGATCGTAATCCGAGCTTCGATCGTGTCGAAATTTACGACTGTCCGTATCGTAATCGCTCGATCCTTAAAAATATCCAACGAAAAGTGATTCAATGTTCATCGTCACGTGGAAAGAAAAAAAAAAACAAGAAAAATACACACGAACTTGTGCTCGGTATTTTATTCCATAATTATTTTTTCATATTTTCCATAGAAAAAAAGCGTTGTCGCGGACCATGTCCCCCCAAGTTCGCGAGCACGCCATAATACTTGGATAGGCGACCGCTTGCTCGGTCATATATCGCTCGAATTAGCTCGATGTGAGGAAAAAGTGGTGTCAAACCGATGGAGGAGAATGGGGGCTCGTGAAAATTTACATGCAGGAACAATAAAAATAAATAAATTCCGAGGCTACATACGTGTATTCTGGGCATGCATAGTTGTGCATTCTTCAATATACCTATCTACTTTTTTTTTTATGCTCCAAGGAATTCAATTTTCATACGTAATTAATGAAGGATTCATAAAACATCATCTTGACAATAAATGCGCGGGGATTTAAAAACAAGTGGGTCGTATAACTCGTAGCCACGGTGCGCGCGCGCGGATGCCATGAAAATTGGAGAAAATTGAATTATCGAATCGTAAATGGTTTTATATTCGCGAGGAAAAGAATCATTCGAAAGAGCTACGTTTTTATTCGCGAATCAGAAAAAAAAAAAAAAAAAAAAAAATTGGGGAAGCTAGCGCGCGCGGAAAAGTGAAAATAAATAAATACAAGGAATGTCGTGTGGTGCATGTAGGATGAAATTATTCCATGGGATAAAACCTCTGCCAGTTGCCACTACGGTGATAAATATTCAAGTTGCGTATAGAGGGTGGGGGCAGATGAGTGTATATATTGGTAGCAGGATCGCCATCTCTCGCTCTCACAAAATGATAAGCTCGTGAAAATTTCGCAGGTAAATTGGAAGCGAAGCTTACTTCAGCTGATTATTCGAGTTGCCCTATTACGATACAATTAAAAAATTGTTCTTATAAATTTTAATTGTTTCTCTAGATCCTCGTGATTTCTAATACTTTCATTACCGCGTCGTCTTTTTTTTCGTCATATTTATATATTTCGATCGAGAGCGACGTACAAGCAGCAGGAGCTTCGAACAAGATTCTCACTGCGGGCAGGAAAAGGCATAACGATATATGTACGCAGGCTTGATAGAGGTATACATGCTTATTCATCGGTGTGGATGTACGTGAAAAGAGATAAAAAAAGAAATAAAAGAAATCGCGATAACGCGATCAAGAGAAAGGCATATACAATGATCGATCGCGATTATTGTATTATTTTTTTTTTTAAATTCACGTTGGATCGAAAGTTTTGTAAGGAAAAATAAAAGATCAAATCAATATTTATTTCCCTCGATTCTTGAAATCGGATAATTTCGAGTCACGGTTACAACAACAAGTTCAATTCCTCATGAACTTGTTTATTCGTAAAAAACCTTGGCGCGAAAAAAAGTTTGAGCGGTACCCGATAAATCCTTAGTATCGTAAGAATAAAAAAAAACGTTAGTTCCAATTCTCCCCTATTATTCTCCGTTCCGAATTCGTCTCTGCGGAGAAATATCTCTGCTCGCGCCTATATATGCATATTTAGACTGAGAAAAATTGACCACTGCATGGATCTAATTTTTCTCATTTCTTTTCTAACTATAAATACAATAATAACATATAAATTAGGCGCGTGTAAGGTATAGTTTAGGTCTTGCTGAACTCGTCGTACGTCGCCGATACTCACGGTATACCGCGCGCCATAATATCGTCGTGAATGAATAATCTTCTCTGAAAGCTGTCGCGATACGTACATGTTCTCACGGTCTGTTGGTAAGTATAAGAAGCTACATGAGTTTAGTTTTCTCAAGAGATAAAAAAAAAAAGAAGAAAACGGAATCGGTAGCCAGCATTGCAGTTGTGAAAATTATTACACAACTTTTATCTCGTCTATCCTTCTTAGATCGCGCGCAACCAGGCTTTAGCATGATTTGTCTTTATCTTTTTTCATTTCGAATTCCGAAAGGCAGAGAGTACGAAAAAGTTTGAGGGAGTAGGCGAAGAAGGTGGAAAACAAAGGTGCGACGGGGTTCGAGGCTTGTGCTCTTCGATGCCGAAAAAAGGCAGCGTAGCAGCAGGTAAGAAGAAAAGGAATAAGAGAAGGAAAGCAAGGAAAAAGACAGATTTCTTTCCCTAGTTTTTCTCTACCACGAGACTTTCCCCTTTGTCAGATACAAAGATACCGACGCACACCCACACACGGTGTAAAATGCCTCTTCGAATTCCAATAAAAATCGGAAGAGCTCTCGCGCGTATACAGCAGAAAACAAGCGTCTTCGACGTATAGCGGTTTCGAACGATACATTTGACGTTGCGAGCCATTGAATTTCTTTTCGATTCTATATATCTATTCGAACGAGAAATTCACTAGCTCCGATCGATTTCACGCTTCTGCCTGACCGTCATCTCTCTCCCTCTCTCTGCTACGCCTGCCCCTTTTTCCCTACCTTTTTCTAAGGAAAAAATATCTATATATTTCGGAGTCGGGAAATAAACCTCGATATATTTCGCTGGTTGCTCGATATGAGGCTTTTTTTTCTCCGCAATGCAAAGAAGATCATATACCACGGTAAAATTTTTTATGTACTACATGTATATATGTTGGAAAGCAGGTTTTGAAAATGTATATATTTGAATGAATCCAAGTCTTCGGAATTGGCGGGTTCCTTTTAGAAACATTTTCCAGGTGAATGCGGAGAAACTTGCGTGTATTCGATGAACAAACAGACGTTCGATATTTCATTGTTGAGGCACTTGCTTTGGTTTGAAAAAGCAGTCGCTACGAATATTGATCCACTTATTTTTTATTTTTAAATAAAAAAGCGCAATCAGAAGATTCCAAAAAAAGCACAACTCCGGTCTTTGTGCAGCATAATATTAACGAATGTTTTTACCGTGTGTCGTAAGCCCTTTATTCTGTCATTATTTTGTGGGTGGCCTCGAATTGGTACGGATTTTCTCTGTCTCGCTGAGGCAACGGAATTCGGCAGTAGCGAGCCATCCGGTGGACAATTGGCAAACTGCCTGGTATTCCGACTGGGCCGAAGACCTGCTCGGTAGGATTGTTTTTTTTTTTTGGTAAAAATTAAATATATTACGTACTACGAGAGATGTTTCACTAGGAAAATAGTTTTAATCGCAGTTGTATTCATCAGCGGAAAGTAAAACATAAATAAGAATCGACGAATAAATCCTTGATGGAAAAATGGTTGAAATTAAAACGTGATTGCTTAGATTTTAGATGCTCCGTGCATGGGATGTCCGTTAATGATAGGGTACTTGGCGCTGAGCAGCTCCGCGCGCAGCATCAACGGATTCGCGTGCTTTGACTCTGTAAGCACGCGATGCAATCGCGCGGTAGCTAATATATGAAAAGCAGGCGTCAGGAATTGAAAAGGAAACAAAGAGAAGCAAGGAGGTGGGTCGCGATGGTAGATCAGAATGAAGGAGGGAAGGAGCTGGTACATTGGCCGCACCTATAACACCTATCCCCGTAACACCCCCATCAAGTATACCAGTAAGTCTTTGGTAGTACATAGAATGGCGGCGGGGTATGCGCATTTGTACACCTTCACATGCGCCCAATCTATACGTGCGAGCGCAAGTGTCTATGCATTTTGGCTCGAGGACAGGACGGTTATGGAAGCTAGGTATATGAAAGCACGAGGTGATGAGTCTCGTGTGTCTGGCGGCATAGCTTGGTTCAGGTTGTCGTACGAGAGCTAGGCTGTGAGAGGGTGCGAAATTAGCACACTCGCGCTTTGTTTGGGCGAGAGAGCACGAGGACGACTGTCAGCAGCACAGGCAAACTGGACAGGACCCCTTTCGGCGTATCACGCAAGAGCCCCTTTGAAGCTCGCTGTATGTCGTCTTTAGAAATAACAGCCACGATGCCGCAGCTTTTACGGGCTTCACTGCAACGGACAGAATATTTATATTTCAATCTGTGATATCAAAGTCACCGCCGGGTATTCCGCACTTGATCCTTGTATGGTATCAGCGCTTGCTATGCTTCAGCACTTGTATTGATGTTAATTTTCCAAAATGACATTCGGTAATTAAAAGTTCGCTCTTGAACGCCACTAAACTACCGTCCGGAAAACCCGTAATTCCGTAATTCTATTCCCGCACCCTTCTGTCTATAATATCGAGTTGTAAGCCTTAAATTCCAGACTTTGAGCCGATTCCGTTTGAACCTTTTGGGTGAACCGTATGGGTCACAATGGGCGTTACAGAAGGTCAATCCATCAAGGACCAGCATCAACAATCCTGCAGTGGCATTCTCGGCTTCAACATATGTATACGTGCATGATACAAAGGGATGGTGCGTCGGCGGGGTGTAAGAACATGAGCAGCGTTGTCTAATAGACCATGTGCGTAACTCGGGGCGTTAGGAGCTGCTCGTTATGTAATATTCACGTCACCGATGGAGGACAAACGCGTAACCATTATTGATGATGCGTTATTGTTGAAATGGGGCTGTGTACTGAGAGTTCTCGTGGGAGAGCCAGAGGTGAGACAAGTAATCGGTAGGAATAAAGACAGTGGCGTAAAGGGAGAGAGAAAGAGAAGCTGATCCGCTATATGGAGGTATTATGGAAGTCTCGTGTCTGGTATACACGCATAAGCCACACGGGGCTTCTATTATTATTGTTATCATAACTCCCGGAAGTTATGTGGCGTATACGTGCCGGCCCAAGCGCACTAAACTATACCCCCCCAGCTTCGTATATGCGTTGTGAAATTTCTCTCTTCTCTTCTTCCTTCCTCTCTATTTTGCATCAAAATGGCCTCTTTCCTCTTATAGCCAACGAGTGTACGCGTTTCTCATCACTAAAGTCTCAACTCGGCTTGCCTCTGCCTTTCACTTTGATAGACAGTCCAACTATTTGCCGAGAGGGATCAAGACCAATCCGCGCAATGATGTCTCTACCTCACCCAGGCACTCTCTCTCTCTCTCTCTCTCTCTCTCTCTGCACATGCATGCGTGTCTGAGTCTGTACGTAAGTCCGGATGTTTCGAAGCTTCCAACATAATTCGCGTCGTATATTTGGACAAAGTTGCATTCCACCTTGATGCACTCGAGCCAAGATTATTAGAGCTCATCCAAAGTAAATTTTATCCCCTTTCGTCTTACCGCCTTTACTCCCCCTTCCGCCGAGTGGTAGAGGCGGCGGTGGCGGTGGTATTTCGTATTTGGGTTGTTGATGCAGAGCTTTGTGCATACGTGACTCGGTATTAGGTTGAAGATTTTCAGACTCTACCGCATATACCGGTCATATGTTCTTGTTTTGACATCTCGGCTCTTCTGTCATGTGCTCCGCCGTGATTATTTTTTTCAACCAGTGCAAGTTGGTATTGTATTTGGCAGCAGTTAGTCCGATCAATGCTTCATTTATAAAATACGCATGGACAAGTTGACAAGTTGGCAATATATTTGCAATGCTTGACACCGGTACTACCTCTATCGCCGTGCCTAACCACACGGAACATTTTCCTACCAAATTTATACTTTACGCGATAAAGGCAAAATAAAAGCCAAGAGCAAAACTTGCGAGGCATCAGAGTCTCTCGTCCGTCGACTCTGGAATAGTTTCATTTCCCATTACTTGTCAAGTGGCTTTTACGATGTAACGTGTGCACGAATAAAACAACATTATTTCCCCACGGTTTTTCATGATATTATCGTCACGTCAAGTTTTTACGTCTTTCGGAGGTGGGGAAGAGAAAAAAAGCCCATAATTCGGATGATGTATACTCACTGTGCCAGTTCCTAGGTCGGTTATCTTGCAGGGTAGCACAGCGGTGCCGTTGATCTGGGCAAGCACCTGTTTTATCGCGGTGTAATCTGTCAACGCATTTTTCGTTGAAGCTCTGTCACTCGTTGAATTTACAACTGCATCTGAAATATTTAAGTAATCCTTAATGAGCACCAGTGATTTTACCTTAAGAGATATGAAGTAGATGAGTGCCATATGACTTTCTGGGTTGCAAGGTAAATTAACGAATCGCTTGGGTTGGATGATTTATTTGAGAATTTCTGTATAATTGAGTGTATAAGGAAGACGAATGGTGAACGAAGGATGAGATGATGAGTAAGAAAAAATGGAAGGAGAGTCTCGGAGTTGTTGAATTATAAGACGCGTCAATCGATTTTTTCGTTTGCAGACACACTATGCTCACTGTGCGGAATACACCAAGGAGAAGAGAATGAGAATAGAGATATATAAGATAGCGAAGACGAAGGTTTGGAGGAGAAAGCAACAAAGAAACGTAGCTAGCGAGCAAGAGAGCGAGAGAGAGAGAGAGGAAGAGAAGAAAAGTGAGTGAAAATCCACTTGGCTGCCATCTTATTGTGTTTGTCGGCCGATGAGTAGTCTCCACTTCTTTTTCACGGGCCATCGAGGCAGCCAATTGGAATCTGGGGGAAGATTGGATCGCATAAGGTTGGGTTTGGTGGTCGTCGGAGATTCCTTTTTCGACGCAGTCAACTTCTCCCCTTCTCTCTCTCTCTCTCTCTCTCTCTTCTATGGCCAACGGAGGAAAAGAAAAGAATAGGATTTGTCGATTGAAGAGGGGACAGAAAAAAAGTGCTGTCGCTCTCTCACGGAGACGAGGAGGGCGACGACGACATAAAGTGGACGAGCTTTCTTGATAATAAGCACGCAAAATTGGCTTTTTCAAGGAGCGCCAAGGACGCAGAAAACTTGCACACATCGGCCCTAAACTGCTCCTTGGGAGAAAGTTTCTTATCTCTTTGGTAAAATGGCCGGATTGTGCCTCTTTAATCGGAAAAAACAGTCGGGTAGTTGTGCGGACTGAGACGCGTGGCAATAAAATAAAAAGAGGAGGACGAAAAAGAAGAAGCAGAGGAAAGAACGGAATAAGCGAAAGGGGATTTGGGAAGGGTGGAACGAAACGAGAGAACGTTAAAAGCAAATGGAGTGCATGTAAATAAATATATATATATATATATATATATATATATATATATATATATATGCATAGCCTTGTTTTTTGTTAGTGGTAAAAGAGCTTGAGGGAATAAAAGAGCGAGAAAAGGTGAGATATGGAATCGGAATTGCGGTGATGGAACGAAAGTATCGAGACTCAGATGGCAAGAGGAAAAGCTCGCGGTGTGTAGAATCAGTTTCAACAATGTTAGAATAGACCAAAAGAAATACCCAATTCTCTCGCTCTCGTGTTTTCTTCCCACACATATCGCTAAGCTTCAACCTTTTCACCAGCTTGAATTACACCTTTTTAACCTAGGATTTATTTATTTTGCGAGTAAACTCGCTACAGATTTTTTTTTGACCGTCCAGAGGAAGGAGAGAGGACTGGAGTTTCCTGAGGACAAAGATAAACCCGCATGCGGGACTCGATTCCTCTTTGGTGAGTGTGCCTAACCCATTGCATTGCTCTAAACTTGTTATAACGGCCGTTGCTACGGAGTAAACTATCCGATTGCTACCTTTTCTAGTGGTGGGCTTATTCTAGGGCAGACCGAGGCCGTGTAACCGTTGCCCTATCGCCTAACAAGAGCTTAACCTTTATTATTACTGTAATCTGGTTGGATTTATCGTTCGAAATGGTACATGATTTTTTCCGACCATGTTCTCCAACGGTCCTGCCAAAGTTTGACTTTTGGTCAGACGCCATAATACCCTCGGCTTGACAAATGTTAGGAGATTATGAAACTGCAGGCAGGAAATATCAGTTGGAACAATGTAACATGACCTGTAGAATTTCCATTTTTATGAAAATATCGTAAAATTTCTCAACCGATATGTGTCAACGATTTAGGACATCCGCAATGACTCCGCTAAATTGCCAAGAATCTCTCTTGCCAAACTTGACTCTATTTGGTGAATACTAAATTGTGTAGCATACGAGGTATTCGTTTGAAAAGGGTTGATGCTCGCGTTGAAAAACTACGATATATTTGACTCGAGTTTTATCGAATTACCCCGAGAAAGAGCAATATGAAAAGTGGAAGATGACATTTTTTTTGCTTTATTGGATGCGACATGAGAAAAAGTAAAGAATTCTTCGCGTCCGAAACTAACATTTTCTTGGTATGAGGGTCAGGAAATAATTATCGTCTATTAACGAGCTGGTGGCACGAACCTTAGGGAAGAAACAACCGCAGGATTCTCTGGCGATCGATGAGACGCTAGATCTTATCGGAGATACGGGATGAGAACAACCATGAGGACGGGTTTGGTAAAAACTTTCTTTCATCGGCATTGCAATCTCAAGTATGATGAAAGGAAAAAGAGAGGAAGAAGAACCGTTCGACGATTTCTCGACCAGCTATATAGTGGTTTTTTTTTTTTTTTTTTCATTCAACAACTCGAGTAATCGGTGCATGCTGTGCTAGTAGGAGTGATATATGTAAAGTCAGAGATAGAGAGAGAGAGAGAGAGAAGAACGCAAAAACACAAGTGAAAACATCTTGGGACGATAGAGGACAAACTTGTTCTCGCTCGTCATCTCGCTTCATCTCTCTCTCTCTCTCTCTCTCTCTCTCTCTCTCTCTCTCTCTCTCTCTGCGGTCTAAACAAGGCAAGAGTATCGAGCTTCCAGTTGCATGAAACTGGGCCGTTGGTAATTACTCGAGTTATTCACTCAACTATGCAACCGTTGGATGAGTGTAAAAGAGAGATAGAGGAAAATAACTTGGGTCGAACTATGCAGTGAGAAAGAAAGAAAATAGGTAGGATGAATAAAACTGATAGGGCTAAAAGAAAGGGATGCGATGTAACACCCTTCGGAATGCGGACGTTCTTGGAGAAACGAAGAATTTAAGATTCTTCTCTTGCAGGTTCACCTTTTTGGAGAAAGCACGATCTACATCTCTCTTTTTCCCTCGCTTTAAATTCATCTTTAAACCTCCTGTCTGCATCTGTCATTCCTCTAACGAGACACGAGGCAGCGAATCAACTGAGGAGGGGTTTCAAGGTTCGGAGGGAGCTAAAGAAGAAAATGAGAAAATTGTAGATCTTGTTGCAATCCATGATAAGACCGTTGACGAGCTCAACAAATTTCATTACTCATTACACGAGTTGTCGCTAAATTGCAATACGAATGAGCTTCGTGCTTCTTTCAAGCTGAATCAACCGTAGATTAGAACCGCTGAAATTTGGATCACTTGACTACGAGTTCCGTCAATTTATTCACGATAAAATTTACCACGCAAATTGGCAGCGGCAGCTGCAACAAAATTATTGACAATTACCCTGAATAGGGAGAAAAAAAAAATTGAACCTTTCAATGGCTCTAAAATTGGGAAAACCTATTTTTCCATACAAAGCCTCAACCGTTTGACAATATCGATTCAGAGAATTAAATCTGAGACAGAAAACAATATATCCTTAAATGGAACAAATCTTCAAGCGGGTAATGACAGTTGGACTCGGGGCCGGTCTCCTCTTTATTTTCTTTCGACGACAATCCTGCCTAGACGCGCCACTTTATCGAATCGAATACATTAGAGATTCGCGAGAAAACGTTCGCGAAACCTTGCCACAAGGTAGTTCTCCGACTAAACTCGGAATAGGATTATTGGTAGGGGGTATAGAATGAATAGGAAAGTAGAAAGAAAAGAAAAAAAATGTGGTGAGAATATGGTGTGAGGCGGCGGCGGCGGCGGCGGCGGCGTCTTTGTAAATCAAATCGAGAAACCGGATTCGGAACGAGTGTATTTCAATTCGGTATCGGTGAAGCATGACGTCATCCGTATCGACTCCGTATCGACTCACAAAATAACCCATTTCTTATATGTACATGTACTATTTCGACAGATAAGAAAGGGGAAAAGAAAAGTGGCAAAAATTGGGATAAAAATATTCATTATTGAAAAATATTCATGGCTAACCTTTCAATAAGAAGCAGCAGGACCTTGTGTCCGAGTGGCTAAACTTGGTTCATAAAAATCGGGATGCCAACAAGTTTTACAGTATGAATAACACTCGCATACACACAATAAATCCATAACTTACGTTGTTGTTTTTTTTACCTACTATATCCTAATTCTTGAATTTCTCTTATCATAAGGCGAATCAAGGCCTCGCCAAAAATGACAAAAGACATCGCATTATCTGCTTGCGAGTCAGCGAAAAGTTTGTTGGAGATTATTTCTAATTCGAGTCACTATAAAAATGTAGGTAGTTGAATAAATATAATTTCAATGGAATAACAAATCCTAGTTCCCTGATGATGAGATATTTTTTTTTTGGTCCAACGCGTTTCCCATTGATTTCATACACGGATGAGTTCTGTTTTTATTTTTCAAGGTCCGTGAAAAATACTGTCAAATCTTTCTGATGGGATCAATTCTTCCGTGCGAATTTCAGGAAACCAATTTTGTCGCCAATTTTTGTTTCTCTCTCGTTGTCGTATTTCTCTTGTGCTGTTATCTCGGAGGTAACTAACGGCCGTTGGAACAAAAAGCATCGGCCGAGATATGGAACGAAGTTTTGGTGGGAATCGGCCCGTAACGGGGGCTCGATTCGTATCGACGTCATCAGACTTCGCTCTCACTCCATGTATCCGGGAAACGTAACCACGCAACGCGTATTCGCGAATCTCCCGCTGTCTCTTGTCCCAACTGACTTGACCGACTAGCAATTTCGAGAGCTGTCCTACCCTCGAACGGCTCGGCGTATCGCGTTCGTGACGGCATAACTCAATTTCCAACCCTCCTCCCACCTTCGTGGCCAGCTACCTATGTATACGATCGGTATGCCGTATGCGTGCAGGAGCAGCGACACACGTTGAAGGATTCACGAGATAGGAATGTTGGCAAAAATTCAATCTAGCAAACTCATTCCAATCGGACCGTATTTTTATCATCCTTGATTTTTATTATCGCAATTACACTTGTATCTTGATCCTATTATAACCAAGTCGGAGGCGTTATGAGTATACGGTAGGTAAATCGATCGTGACGGTGCAATTAGTAAGTTACTGAGGGCAAGTCGAAAAACGATTTGATGTTATTTTAACTCAGCTTATTTTGCTTGGTAAATTAGACTCCTAGTCAAAATGAGTTCGCCGTATCGGATCTGCACTTCCGAATTAATTTTTGTCTTCACAATTGCCTGGTCAGCGCTGCTAAATTAATTCCCGAGTATACCAGCTGAAGAAGAGAGCGTAGATGTCGTCAAAATTTGACAGTCAAACAGATGCTTTGATATTTCGATTGTTCTGGACAATTAATTAGAGCCGAATCGGAGAGAAAATTGTGTCACGGGTGTTTTTGATTGATGATTATATTGAATAATACGAGTGTCGCCTAGCGGTGGAGTCACTGGCGCTCGCACATCTTAAATACCGCCAAAATCGACGTCGTCCTAGCGTCTAAACGTGAAAAATGTTGTTTCAAGTCATGTAGAATAGACAATGCTTCATAGGGCAATATAATAAATTTCTTGAGTAGGAAATTGCGTACAGCAATGAAAACCAAGAGCCATGAAGTGTTGATATATTGGCACGTCGTTTGACGAATTATGGACTACGGTATAAAAAAATAAAAAAAATACCTTCCTCGCTGTTATTCAACTCGGGTTCTTTATTAGAGTCGATTCAAGCGTCACCGCGATTGATCTACAATCTTGGAAAAAAAAAAAAAAATATATAAAAAAACATTGAGACATCTATGATTCATCGAGGACTTCCTTGACGAGAGTTCGAATATTTACCAATTAAATATATTTTTCACAAAGAAAGTAGAAACTTAGGATATCGAAAGATTCAGGAGATGATGATGAATTCATTCGCTTAAGATCGGAATATTTTCCATCAGACGTTGGTAAGCCTGATAGCTTGACGCTTTTGCTGGTCACAATAAGAACGATGAAAAAAGAAAAAGGATGAATGAGGCCAACGTTGGAGAACACGAAGTAGTAAAGTCTCTTGGCAATTTCAGTGGAAATTTAGTCAAGTAGTTGGAATAGTCGAGAATGATTAAAAAAGGAAAAGACAGAAGAGAGAAAGAGAGAGAGAGAGAGAGAGAGAGAAAAATCAACTTGCCGAAGAGTGAGTGATTCTGTCAGATTATTCAAGTCGACGAGAGATCGGGAACGCGGAGTGCTGAACGTTCCAGAGGTCAGTGCTGTCGAAGAGAGTTATCGGTAGGTAGGGTGCTAGTCACTCTTATTCTTCTCTACTCCTCCCACCCCCATCCTTTCTCTTCTTTCCTTCCTCTTTTACTGCAACAGCGAAAGCTACCAGCAGTTCTGTCGCTCTCATCGTGTGAATACGAATGAGGTCTACCGGTCGATCGAAACTAGAAGCTCCTAATTGAGAAAGTTGGCTCTCTCTTTCTCTCTTACCTTGAGCTCCTCGTTGCAAGGGTTTCCCTCCATCGAAAATGGAGCTTGCTCATCTTTATGACGAAACTACTATATTGCCCAGAGTCTACAGAGTGTTCCACCAAAGATTGACAATGATATGAACGTAATTTAGTCTCATGAAAAAGAAACTATTTGACCTGGAATTCGGTTCTCCGCATTAAACTTGAAAGCAGTTGACACATATGGTAGGACACCCTGTATAATCTCTATCCTCAACCAAGTTTCTTTTTATTCTCCGATCGCAGCAGGGTGTTCTCATTTGCTTTTAGCCCTTTTCTCTTTTATGCTATATATCCGCCTTGGGTCACATCTTTCTCTATAGAACTATCCAGCCACGTGATTAAGGCTTCCTCCGAGACTTGGATAGTAATGACTCCCTATGTGGATATACTCTCTACTCGAAGCTTATCCGATCTCTACTAGCTGGTGCTACACTTTCTCTAGAGTAGAGGAGATATGAGGAACAAGATCTCGACGAAGAGAGGTCCAACGTGCGGCTAAATTGTATACGTGTGATATGAAACTAATGAGAGCGCCATCTGTATCCGGCTGCTGGTCTTTATGAAGAACCGAGCGCGAGGGAAAAACGCGTGTCACCTATCTGTGGATGTGGACACGTGAAATGTGATCCGGCACGAAAGGATCACGAAATTCGGATCAGCATCGTAAATCCTTGATGACCTTGATTAAGGGAATCGATCGGTTTCGACTGATTGGATCTTCAACCCTGGGCTTTTCACTGCAAGTCCGGAAATTAAGTCAGTCGATCTCTTACCCTCTCCCCCTGTCTGGCTCACCCCGTATGCAGTATTGCGGGCCGTATAATGGAAGATCGATCTAGACCAGAGTTTGGACCTTGATAAATTTTCCAACCCCTAACATTTACTCAGCGTTACAGCTTGGTGGAATTAACAACGAATATGACATTCATATCCAGCGAGGGACACTTTCCACATGTTATTGGATTTGGATTCCGAATCAATGAGGATTGTAAGATCTGGTAACACGGGTAAGAATAATTTCTACAAAATAGGAAAAAAGTAATACGAATTGCTTAAGATAAATTGAATATTCCTTCAATTTTTATTTCATCATTCAAATCAATAAAGGAAAACATATTATCGTTTGTTGTTCTGCAAAGCAAGTTAAAAAAACGTTTTCAAACTCACCGGTAGGATGCAGAAAATGCTGGGAAGACAGCAGAATAAACATAATGGCGAAATCCATGACAATTCGAGTTTTCCTTGTTAGCCAGGGCTGCTTCAAGTGTTCATCATTTTGTATCCTCCTTTATAGCTTTTCAAGGACTCTCATACGAGCGATTGTTCAACTGTAAATCGAAGGAAACCTCGTTAATTCTCTTTCGTGAAGAGTCAATTATACACTTTTCTAGCGCGAAGTATAATTATGTTTTTTTTTCTTCAACATAGGAATTTCATTCACTTTATAACATGGTCGTTATCGCATACTCCTTTCATCAATCAGAATCGTGTAATCTCTTCCTCTTTCTCTAGTTCTCAAACGGTATAAAGTAAATTTTCAAGTTGCGAAGCAAAACTGTGCTCCTATTCCATTATCGTATATGAGGAAGAAACAGAGTACGACAGGAGGTGCAGCAAAACTCATTGGTGTCTAGGCTCCTGCTCAGACATAGAAAGAGAGAGAGAGAGAGAAAGCCAACACGACGAATCTATATACTCTCGAGTTTAGTTTACTAAAGTACGAATATATGCTATGACTGCAAATATAGAGAAAACTAGGATATGTTAATAAATATATATATATATATATATATATATACATATAGGTGTATATGAATGCGTTGGACGAATAATCCTCAATTAATTTCAACGCTCATTCGTTAATTCTCAGTGGAAATTCGAATTAAACCACTCGCTTGTACTGGCAAATTGAGGGGATGGAAATAATAGGATAAAGTGGTAGTCGCCGTGGAAGCTTTTGCAGGCTTATATGAGGAGAAATCAGCATGACCGGTACAAAGCAAAATTTCAATAGTCTCATACTATCCTTTTCCCTCTCTCTAACCTCATTCTACAATTGTATTATCCAGCTGTTTCTCACTCTACTAGTGTTCTTTCTTCCTGTCACTCTTCACTCCGCATTCAGATCCTCGTCATATCATTTGAAATATGTATAATGCTTAAGGTTGAGAAAATCGGGTCCAAAACGGTGCCGCAGCAGCAAAGGGCGATCTTTTTTCAACGGTCAAGAAACTTTGCCTTGTCTCATAAAAAAAATTTCTTTCATTTTTCCTTGAGCACCCCCCCCCCCAAATTAGAAAGCTTAAATAAAAAGCTTAAATTGTTAGCCCAGGGAAGAAGTACGGATGATTTAGGAGAAGTGAGTGAAACGATGGCTTTTTGGAAAATTTCAAAGGTTACGATAAATTTTTTTAAATATTTTTACTTCACTTCTAATATCAAAGCTCTCTATAAAACATCATTTCCTGCAAAATTCCTGCGTGATCATTATTTTAGGTCAAAATATGAAGAATCGAAATTTTCGGATTTTTGAAAATTGGCTCCTAGGAATACCGATGGTGACGAGATAAAGATGAAGGAAAATAAGTCCTTGGAGGCGATGATGATACTAAAATTTGAGTTCCATATCTAGCTGCATAACGGTTCCGGGGTTTTCGTCTTAAAGTGCAGTCCATCGCCATTCTTTAAGTCTACCGAGACACTTTTTTATCCATTCAGAATCAGTTTCCTCGGGCAAGCTGTCGATGTTGAAAAGTGGAACGAACATGTATCCCAAGAACGTATGACAACTTTTTACCGACAGCTTTTCCGCAAGAATACTTCCTTCAAGCTGGTTTCGAGCCAAAGTTTAACGTGGATCATAACTTTTTCCAAGTTCTCATATGCACGTGTGCCGATGCATCGTACAATGTTTTTGCTTATTTGTTTTTTTTTTTTTTTTTTTTTTTTTTGAACGAGAATGAGCAGAAAATGCCAAAAGAAGGACGTGGTGAAAATTCAAACTTGATGACGATGAAAAAAAGACTATAAAGATGTATAAAAAAAAAAAAAAAAAAAAAAAAAAATAATGTTTACTCAACCAATTGGAGAATAATTTCGCAGCAGTTTTTCGTCCGGTGACGCACGCGACATTGTTTATTGCATTTTTTCTATGAAATTTATTTACTTTTTTGTACATCAGATCTGATACGACCTTAATAGGGTTGGTTGGACTTGACGGGATGAGAGCGTGTCGTAAAACAGAGGGAAACGCAAAAGCCAGTGCAGTAACAGCTTGATTGCGGCCGCCTTGTCTACCTATATGAACTTAGTCCGAACGAGAAAGTACGTGGGCACTTGAAGTCCAAGAGAATGAGAGATGAAAATATACCTTTCTCTTTCTGCACTTGCGTATATATGAGAATGGAGAAATCTGGGGCGAAACGGACAGTTTTTACAAATTGAAATTTGTTTTGATGTTTGTATTAATTGTTGTTGTTTATTGTTATTACTTTTTAAAAATTTTCCTTCATTCAACGTTCATAGGCACACACGCGCGCGCTGGAAAATTGTTACTCATCAATGGTATCGAGTGATAAAACTTTATACCCCCTTCCCTTTATCTCGTCCGTAGATTTTCAGGAGGTCCGTTTTGTCTGACTGATCCATTTTGCCCCAGTATCGCTTATACATAACCAAGAATACATGTGTATATACGCGTATATAAATGGTGAGTGGGTGGTGCATCAGTCGTCGGGACACGGAGACAGAAAATTCACGAGGTCGCTGGACAGGGAGTAAACGCCCTACCGAGCAAAAGCCATAAAACCAAGAAACGAATAAAGAGAACGAGGTGAATTTGTTTTCCGTGACCGTCCGGTAAAACGACGTTCTCAACTACGAGCAAAGGACACGAATACGGGAACATTACTTTCTCCTCGACTTTTCAGTCAATTTTCTCTCTAGTTAGTATGAGGGTTTTTATTTTTTTTATTTTTTTTCATGACTTATTTTTCATCTCGAAAGAATTTTTCTACGGCTTTTCCTAATTGAGCAGTCTTTTCGGTGTTCCAGAGTGCTAAGATTACCCGGGGAGTATTACGTCATTCACGATTTCGATTTCAGATGGAAATTATGTGTTTTTATATAAATATACATATTTCTTCTTTTTTGGAGAGTTGTTTCCCTATTCGATTCAATTTGATGAACGGTTGTCAAAAAAGGATGCAAAGCATTCCAAGAAGTTTTTCCTACAAAAGTTTTTCCAAATTGAACGTTCATCTGAAAAACTAATTCTTAAATAATAAAAATAGTTGAGAACCATACAAGTATGCCATTCAAGTTTAAATCTCTCTCTCTCTCTCTCTCTCTCTCTCTCTCTCTCTTATTTTTGAGCATCTGATCATCCAGTTTGCTCATAATCGCTATGGGGCTTTTCTCGACCAAGGAAAATGAGATTATCACATAAATTTGGTGAATTCTTGTACTCAATATTCTTGGCTTCTGTAAGAACTTAATTTTATTTTGGATCTCTTATACATTCTCATTCTTTCTTCCAAGCCTGGTCTTACTTTTGCTCCATCGTTGACTGGCCTGTTTCTACTACTAATCATCAACTCATTATTTTGTTGATTCATGCATTCGACTGCAAGAGGCTTTGATCCGAAAATGGTATTGAACTTTTGAATTGAAGTTATTTCTGTAGATGGTCAACATCATGAACTTATAATGGTATTCACCATCTATTGTGAACTTTGTTCATTGTATATTTAAATGCATGCATCTATTTGAATTTTATATGTGTACTACGTATACATGTATGTCTATAAATGCGATGCTTACTGAACCGAGGAGGGTATTAGATTGAAGCCGAAGTAATCTTGGTCGCGGTATCATGTTCCAGCGCTCTCTCCCCCTGTTATTTAACGTTACCCCCGGACGTTTAACTATCGCTAGAGTTATACACAATCGCGCTCGCGTTCGCTTGCGTAGAGTGGTTTTACATCGATACCCTGATTTATTGCCGAGAAGCTATAAATTATCGATGGCCGATATATTAAACGAAAATACATGAGCTTCGGAAACTCGGGGAGTTAGGAGAGAGAGAGAGAGAGAGAGAGAGAGAGAGAAGGGATAAAGGAAGATGTACTACAGTTTCACCTAGCCTATGAGGAAAGATCACTGAAGGTATTTATAGTTGAAAGACTCTCCTGCAGTAGTTCTTTCATAGGGAAAATAGTACTTCAGTGAGATCGCATTTCCTGTAGGCTTTATCACGAAAAATGTTTGACCCTCTCATTTTTTATTGAAAAAAGAAAAAATAATAATCGTGACGGAATAATTTCGATGAATTGGGAAAAAAACATTTCATTTTTTTTTCTATTTATGGATATAATCGTCATAGAAAGTTAAATTTTCATAATTGTATTTGCTTAAAAAGTAAGCCGTTGAACTACCTCATAAAATATTCAATTTCGCCTACAGGCCTTCGGAATTGCTTATGAAATTCTTCATATCCCGAATCTTTAAAAAACCCAAAATTTTTACATTGGAAGACTAATAAGCAAAGTTTTTATGGCTGCCAAATATTCGACCATACCATTTCATCTTCCATGATTCCATAAATTCAATTATTCCAATAACAACGAACGTGACGACACTTGGCGTCAATCTCTGGGCGAATATCCTGGATGAACTTGCTCGTAAGCTTGCCAGTCGTTACCTCAAAGTTTTTAAGGCATTTAGAGATTGCGCCACATTGCAACCACGAGTCCAACGGATCTGGAGGCATCGTGAACACGGTGATGGGCGATTCGACGAAAGTTTTAACGATCTTGATGCTTCTGCTTTCTCTCTTTCTCCCTCTTTCTCCCTCCTTCTCACTTTTCTTACCTGCAATCAGCCGCAGTCACGAACTTGTGTCTGGCTGTTCAGTTACTACGAAGGCTAAGGGAAAATGGTCGGAAACGTCGCGCGTCATCGTCAGGATATATGGAAGCGCGATGTACCACCACCACGAAAACTGAGAAAAGTTGCATCCCTCACCAACGCCATCCTTACTTTCCTTCTTCTGTACAAATAAGTCCGACCGCGCTTTTCAACATTTAATTCACTTCTTCACACATCTCGAAGTTTCAAATCTTCTTCGAGATAAGAATTGGAGGAAAATTATCGATCACGAAAAAAAGAGAAAATAATCTTCCACCAAGTAATACTGAATTATATTTGAAAAATTGCCGTAAAGATCGAGAAACGGAGGAATGCGAAACATCATTATCAATAAAATACAGCTTTTAAAAGTATTAAAAGTGATAAATTGTCATGAAGGAAGATCGAAATTCTCGTTTATATGTTCCAGATGGCACTGAACGAATTTGAGCTCTGAATCACCACCGTTGAGCCACAGGCCGAAGGCTTGTTGATTCACGACTAAATAGACATGCCGGATTTTTCGAACTTGAACTGCAAAAAAAAAAAATTAACACAAATGGAGAGTTATGAGAGCGCGCGCAGTTGATGGGATAAAAAATATTCATAGAGCGGTGGGGCTTAAAAAAAGCTAGTAGCCGTGAATCTGATCCTCAAATTAATCCAATATTTTCAACTATGTATGAAAATAGAGAACTTGTTGGGTGCTGGCTCTTTCTTTTGCCCGCACGCGGTGATGATATGTCATATACAATTCGATGTGAGTTCATCGAGATCGCAAGAAAGACTCGAGAATAGAGTTCGGGGAGGCCTCGCAGTGTCGAAGAGATAAGAGACAGAAATTTTTTTTTCTTCCTATTTCCACCCCTTTGCTTTTGGACCTTAGGAGAGCGAGGAGCTGAAGTGGAGCGAGAGGCAAGTCCCTTGGGCTATGAATTCCCATAGCCCGAGGGTCGAAGGTAAAACTTGTCATTCGGCGTTATCAGCGTGGCAATAAAACTCTCTTGCCTGCTGAACCTTCGCCCCCTCATTCTTTCGTTTCTACATATATATATGTGTGTGTGTGTGTGTGTGTGTGTGTGTGTGTATATACACATGTATAGCCGGCAAAACTCGGTGGAATTCTCTGTTCCTGTAGGTATAGTCGCTGGTTGGGGATGAAGCTCGAAGAATCCTTCCCCCCTTATATTCCCTTTAACGGGAGTTTGACGTATCCAACGTGAGGAGAATCCTCGAACGGTACATTTGGATGATTTTAGTTACGAGGGGTTTGGACGGTCCCTGGTGACGAATCTAGAAGGCAAATTCAAAATGGCGCTTATTGGTATGGGGAATATGAGGACAAAGGCTTATTACCGGGCAAGGGATAAGAGAGTAAGAGAGAGCGAGGCATTTCTTTTTCCATCAAAGTCACAATGCATCGCGATGATCTAATTCTACTTGCGCGTTTATGTAATACACACAATTGGAAATCTCTCGGTAGCGGAACATGGGTATTATATACGTGGGAACTGTGGATGCGATGGGATTGAACATGGCTTAGTTCCTGTAATACTCGCGGGAGTTAGTAAAATCGTACGTTCACATCGGTGAAGCGATGTGGGACTCGCAGAACTGGTACACACATGCAAGGTGAACATGCGGAGCATTGTGCGCGACAGTTTAGGCTGCTAGCGTAACGGAAACGCCTGATGGTTAGTAGAAGCGAAGCTTCCCAGAGTGTAGGCGGCTTTACCAAGAAGCATCGGTATGGTAACTCGTCGGCATAAATATATCTATATACTTATCATAGTGGAGACCTGTATGTGCGGATGCACACCAGATATGCATTCTGGATGCAACCACGTTTGGAATCAAGGGTTAGGATCGAACCTCGAGACCGGCTTGTTTGGATTAGGTGAATGAACACGAACCTGCTTTCAAACCACACGCCGCATCGCCTATATATAGTCGCAGTGCACGATCTATCCTAGATTACGCACTTGCCAATCGGCTCCTCGAAATCCAGCTTTTGCCCCCTTCCTCCCCTCCCCCCCCCCGCCACTATGCTGCAATCTCTTATTCGCTTCCTCTCATTCGCTACTATAACTACGATCAAGTACAGAAGAAACCACCGCGACTATTCTCTTCCTTCTACCACATTCCACGTGTTATCAACAATACCGATCATTCATCGGACTCTCTCTCTCTTTCACTCGCTTCACTCGCCGCGCGCACCATCTATACACCGAGCAACCAAACCTTAACCATGCAGCTCACCATTGTGTCTCCCTTCCGAACGAATTAGCCATCTCGTGACCGTGTTCACTGGTCACGAGATTACATTGATGCGTGCGTTTACAAAATCGTCAACGCGGAAGTAAACATCGTAATTGAATCACAGGCTTCGATCTTTCTTTTCAAGCGAACCACTGTCAAGTGATTTTCCTCCCCCGATCTTTCGACCAGATGAGAATGTTGTACCAAACTTTGTACGAAAGTGAAACTCACCTTGTCGGCATTTCAGATTTCAGACCGGATTATCCGAGTCTTGGAGCATTCAAAGAGAGATCGGTCCCTTGTTGTTATTATTATTATTATTACTTACCAGCCCCAATTTTGGTGGTTGGTCCCATCACTTTTATTATTATGTAAAGAAAGCTACGACATGTGTACACTTGTCGCCGCTTCTCTTAAACATTCAAATCTGCCGCGTGGTCGATGGAGGCCACCGCCAGATGGCGAAATAGGGCACAAGCCGAAAGAGAGAACTGAGAGTTTTGGGAAGAGAGAATTCGGAAGATTGAGAGAGAGAAAAAGAAAGGTTATCTCCAGAACCTGTATAAAGAAATAACAATCTTGAATAAGGAACTTTAAATGTTGTTTCTTTGGTTTTACAGGTAGGAATTTACGTGATTAACGGACTTGTACATAGTGTAAATAAAAAATGTAACTTTGGTTTTACAGAGAAACGCAGTTGAGTTCTTATTTTCTAACCTCAAAAATCGGATAAGGAGAACCTTATTACATTATTATTATCATCATCACATTTAAAATAATTTACAAGACAGAGAACAAATATTTTCAAGTCTAATACTCGAGAGTACATTTCCTATCATGCTTCTAACTATCTGATAAATTCAATATTAATCTCAGAATTAAACCGTTCGTTATACAATTCTGCTAACGGCTAATCACTCGTAATATGTTTTCTCGCCGCGTATATCTGTACTTGAAAGAATCTTCCAAGAGCTTAGTCGAACGATGAACATTGCAAGCATTTGTCTTTTTCTCGGTCTTTCTTTTATTTCCTTTCTTTGCTTTTTTCGATCTCTACTCCGAACAAGAATCAGTAGCTTCCGAATGCTACCTGCTATTTCTCTAACACTCTCTAGTACTCTTTTCGAGCTGCATTATATATTTGGCGAGAAATTTCCGAGTTTGACGCGAGCTGAAAAATCGATCGAATATATACAAGGTGGGTTCAAATTGAAAGAAAACATTATGTATCCTGCATGCGGTGATGCTGAAAGAATTTTGTCTCGAAAAATCGTTGGATATTTTTTCGATCGATCGAAACGTTTGTGAGTTGTTAGAATTTTTAATCAAGTCGATAAGCCGTGAGCGTCCTATATATGAAGAAACGCGCTAGCGGCTCGTATATATACTGTACGCCGTTCCGAAGCGAATCGCATGACTCTATAGTACACCCTGTATATAAACACGAATGGCAAAGGTGATAAAACGGTAGAAAAGATGGCCCGCTGTAGGGCGAGTATCCAACATCCGTTAAATCTCTATGAGGATCGGATTCGGCGGAGAGTGTATGCGGATCGATTCGGAAATCTCAATGTGGATAAGCTGCTCGGACTAGCGGACTAAAATGTTAGTAATTTACTCGTTAATCGTCGTAGTCAAACAGTCCGGGTAGAAAAAAAAAAAACAAAGAATCTCTAGCGTTGTTCCTTGAAGCTAACGAGTGGAAAGATATGAACTCTCGTGGTCAAATTTCTTCAAAACAAACAAAACATTCGGTAGAGTGACGTTGAGAATAAATCAACGTCGAACGAATGAACCGAGCAGGCAAGACGAACATTTTATTTTTCGAATCATATTTCGAATAAATCATGAAAGAACGACTAAGAGAAGGTTTTTTTTTGTGGTGGTGAGGGATTCTCGGCGGGAAAAAATATATGTCCAAAGTGAGGGTGTCGGATCGTATAGGTGTTCAGGAAGTAATAACAATTTGATGGTTCGTTTGAACTTGTTTCTCTCATTGTACACCTTCATTTCTTGGCTGCTAACGTTTCACCTTCTTTTCCTCTTTTCAGTGGAGTAAACGAGTCGTTGGAGATCATTTGCATAGAATTATCGTGTTACCCATGGGCCCCCGACCCGCTTTAACTCGGAAAGAGCTCTGCCCGACATGCCGGACAATCATGGCGAAGGGAAAACCGGAAGGTATGTTAAAGAAGCAACTATTGCTTTTTTTTCTCTCATATTTTCATTTCACTCCTTTTTGCCGTTTTTTCCATTTAACTACTCCGTACAATGGCAAGCGGATAACCACGAAGAGAATAACCACCGAGTGGCCGCGCGCAGTCAGCTCGCTTCTTTCGTGTCACTAATTTACCCTTCTTCCTGCGCTTCTCTCCTCGTTACATTTAATGTTTTTTTTTTTTTCCGTTTCCTCATGGGCGGAAGCTTTATTTCCGTGACACTTGTTTTATTCTTTCGATCTCATACCCGTTTGTAGAGTCAAAGTGTTTTTTTTTGTTGTTTCTTCAAGATGGTCGGTTCGTTCCAACATTTTATGAACTAATAGAGAGTCTCTTCGTACGACCGTAAACTTTATTTCCCGCCCGCCTGCGCACTCGATATGCGATTTTGAAGAAAAAGAAAAAAAAAACTACTTTTCTTGCCTTCTTCGCGTTCCTTCCTTCAACAACCTTGAGAGTTGAAACCTGCGAGTTCAGTAAATTGTAGAGAAAGAAAAGAAAAATATTTTCTTTTTCTTGTTTTTCTGCGAGCCTCAAAACTTGGACACCCTTCAGACAAATAATATAAATTACCGCTTATATGCCATTACACTTTTTTCAATATCAAATAAAACTTTCTAACTTTCTAGTTCCAATTTTAGTTTTTACTGCCTTCAAAGCTTCAACATGCACCGTTGAGCACAAAAACTGCTACTTTTTCGATACAACTTTGAAGATTATCGAAAATTATGATGCTATCTGGGAAAGCGCATGCCTTATTGCGTATGGGGTATATTAATCGGATGGGCGAAGCTTTTTTCTAATCGATCCGATAAAAGTTCATGGGACGCATCCCATATATTTCCGTGGCCCACATAATAAAATAACGAACGGGGTCATTATAATTCTCATAAGGGATTCGAAGGTGGGCGAGGAAAAGCTCGTTGGTAGGTACTAAATGCATTTCTCCTATTTTCGGAACAAAACTTGAAGCCGATGACGATATTGTACAATCGCGCGGATACGCCGGTGAGAGAAATAGAGAAATTCTGAATGTTCATTCGATTAACCCGTTGGACCAGCAGTGCGGATACCGGTTATAATTGTTCGAAATTCGTGGTTTGTGGTTAAGCTCGATGGTTCTCTATACATCGAAACACCTGGATTTGGAACTTTCAATCCTCTATTTCATCTCTCTGTCATCGTAAAATCGAAGCTCCTCTGCGGTTCATCGACACGGTGCGCGCGGTGAACACAACGTCGATCCTAATTTTAAAATCAATCCGTAAAACTAAATCAATCGAGAAACTTTATACATTCGAGTCGTGAAAATTTGTTGGGAAGATGAGTAATTAAATTGATGGATAGTTTTTTTCTTTTATTTTTAGGGCGTCGTTCCATACCGACTCTTCTACTCTTTTATTTGTTGCGTGCGAGACTCTACTACTCTTCAAATTTCGTTATTCATCCACTCGTGCTGAGATATTATTTTGCACCAAAATTTGATTTTTTTCTGCTCAAGCGACTATAAATCTCTGAAATATGGACAAAACGTTGGTTTTTTAACTTTTCAGAAATATTCTTTGTCTCTCGATACTTGGATATAAATTTTTTTTTTCAAAATAAAAAGATAATATTCAAAGAAAAATGTGCTTACTACTTACTACTGGGAATGGTCCAACCAATTGGTCAAAGTTTTATTAAGAATTTCTTTGGGAAGAATAAAAACGGGCAGCAATGAATGAATAATATGGAGAATCAAAATATCATTTATCCGTTGGTATTAAGTTTTGAATATCACGATAAAAATCATCCGCAGTATATGGGTTTTCATAATCGATCTTTAGCCAAATCAAAGAATGAAATACCCAGCATCATTGAATACTCATCAAATGAACATTATTAATTCAATATAATAGAGAGTTTGAATTTTCGAGGCATAGTTTGTGTACGTCTAACGTATCCCAATGATGGATAGGCGTGATATTAAAACCAGAACTCGACATCAGGCTTTTGCTAATGACTCTTGTGCGGCTAACTTTCTATCTACGACTTGCGTTTATCCTTCTCGGTCCAACGGGAAAAGTTCCGAGGCAACGTATATGCGCGCGGATCGTAGGAGCAGGTTACGTCGAGTACATCGCAGGGCTAATATTCAAGCCCTTTTTCCCTCTGTCATGAATATTCCTCCTCATCAACCGATGTGACCTCTGCAGAGATTCTCATGCTTCATACTTCAATCGCACTTTCTCCCCCGTCTCTCCCTCAAAACCCCTTTTCCACTCGTTCATTTCCATCCTGGATGAGAAGTTGCATGAGACATAATTCTCTCAATTCAATCGACCGCTTGGTATGAAACCTCGTAATAAAAAAAAAAGCACGTTTGGGTTATCTGGTCGTATTTTTGGGTGCGTGGTTTTTATTGTTGAAAGATCGTTTTTTCAGCACCGATCGCGAAGGACACGAAACATACGGTGATGCTCATCATAATCGATGTTAGTTGAAGAACGGAGTTGAAGAGGCGGGACACAAAAAATATAGGGCATGTGAAAGGGTGAGAAAGCAAACGTCGCTACATCGGACATACTTTTTCATTACCTTCCCTCTTCGCTTTTTCTTTCCTCTCCTCTTTGAGGCCACGATTTCCCTGTAGACATTGACCGTAGCAAGTAAAATCGGGGGTTGACTCGAACGAATTAAAGAGAGATAAAAAAATAGAAATCCCGGAGTATCCGGAGAATTCAGAAGGCAAAAGAGAGATAGAGAAATAAGGTTAAGGGCATAGGACGTCGGATCCTCTCTTATAGGCTGCTCTTATGTTCCTAAGAAAATGTAATTTTCCTAATGGACTATTTCATCTCATTACCCTCTCTCTCGCTTTCTTTCTTTTTTTTTTTTTTTTTTTTTTTTTTCGTGTTTCCATCACTGTTTATTTTTCTCGTAATGTAATAAGCTTTTGAATCGATGTACACTTTTGTATTTACAAATGGGATAAAATTAGCTGAAAATTTTCAGCGTGTACGTTTTAAAGTGAAAGTAAAGTCTATCGTCGAGTAGTGATAAAATTCGTAATTGGTTGAATAAATTTAAACATTTGATGAAATATTTCGAGTTAACTGAAATTGTTGACATTTCAAAAAAATAGCGCTGCTTCCCTTGTTTTGTCCTGAAAAATTCAAGAGCCGGCAACAACGCTTCGTTCAAGTCGATGCTTAAGAACAGATGGAAAATTGCGAGTGAAGAAAACATATATTTTTGTTCGTTCGCAATGTTCTCACTTCAGTTTTATTGCGAAAAAAGCATATCCAATATATGCACCTTTTTTGCATGGAGAATATTGGGCACACGTCTGTCGTCCGTTTGTAAATTTTGAAATGAGGATAACGGAGATGAGAGGGAGAGAGAGAGAGAGAGAGAGAGAGAGAGCGAAAAGGGAAGTAGCCAAAGAAAAGTTGGAGGCAAGAAAATATAGAGAAAAGTTAGTAGCAAACCGTCTCTTTTTTTTCCCTCCTTTCCTCGTCTTTGCATAAAGCAGAAATGAAAGTTGTAAGGTGGATAAGGAAAAGCCCGTGGTGCGGGAAGGAGGAGAAAAAGTCATTTTAGTGTGTCCGGTGGTGTTCCATTCGGGTCTGGTAGGTGGACGAAAATTCTCAAGGAGTTCTTTGGTCAGATCTACGAGTTCTTAATGTTCGTGTGTACGAGAGGAAAGAAAAAGAAGAAAACGCGTACAGGATGTTTTGAATAGAAAAGTCTTTCGGGCATTTTTCTAGCTAATATGCGATGAGCTGCAAAGAAGAGTGTACATATAACCGTGGCAAGGGTAAAGCGGGTTGCTCGTAATCGCAATTTTATTGATAACTCATGATCGGCGACATCAGGTTTTGCCGGAATTGCTCGAAATATCTATCCCGTGTGTCTTGAGGTTGAATTTTTAGTCACCGTGTATATGAGGACGTAAGATTTTCCCAGATGTCGCAGAGTCGTTTTCTCCGACACAGAGTGAGAAAAATGAGCGAAAGGGAGAGAGAGAGAGAGAGAGAGAGAAATGGGAAATTCAGGACATTGCGACTGGACTCTTGGACACGAAACTCCTTTTTTTCTTTATCGTTCTGTTTTTTTTTCTTTTTTTTTCTACGAGTTTTCATAAAAGAAGTTTCTTGAAGAGAGCGAAATTGGAAAGGGGCTTTCCACAATTCGTTTCCTGTTTCCTTTTGGTTCGTCATGTTCTTCAAGGAGAATATGAGGCGAGATCGAAAAGGATAAGGGAAGTGGAGAAAGAAATATGAATGAGGGAGTGCATTTTAGAGAAAGAGGTTTCTGGACTTTATGCCACGTCCTGGTTTTTTTCAAAACTTAATTTTTTGCAATAAATGAAGGGACTTTCCGTGATTAAGGGAAACGGGACTTTTTCCCCTCACTCGGTTCGAACCGGGACTTTTGTCAAGAGTCAGTCGTCGAAAAGATCCTATTTTGGGACTCCGACTCCCAATTTGCGACTCATGACGTCACAACAGGGGAAAGTCCCATTTGGGTATTTTTTCGACTTTTTTTTTGGAACTCGCTGATTCGTAAGGGTTAAACTGCGAGATGTATGGTGAAAGAATAAGCTTCTGAAAATAATGTAACGCGTGTATGAATGATGATTGAGGCAGTTAATAGACCGAGAATCGATCGTCAAACCGTCGTGATGCGAGGCTTCGTCGCGTATCGCAGGACCATTTTCGTGAATAATTTATTTCGCGGTTTATAACCACGGCTCTTTAATTTAAATAGGTGTGATGTAACAGTTCTATATTGGGGGGGGGGGGGGGCTGTAAAACGTATTGGATCGTTCGTTGCTGCTGCTGCTGCTGCTGGTCAGTATATATTTATTAATTATATTCTTCTCCTCTCCTTTCCGTTTCGAAATATTTTATGAATCCAACAAATGTAAAATCATTATGGGCGATAAAATAATTTCGAATACCATGCGCATACTCTCACGATCAATGTTATTCCTTCATTTATTCCTTAATGATGTAGGGCGGGGTAGCCGACTGGCCAAAGGTCGGAGACGGCAGCACTCGCGATATTTTCAACAACCTCTTTCAATATAGCCAAATGTTTTTCAACCCTATCGGATTTTACACAAATATATGGCGATTGAGCCACGTGTCAAAGTTCAAAATGGATGATACACGAGGAAAGACTGGAATGAATAAAATGAGCGCCTCTCATAAATGCATGACCTTACAATAAGCCCTTAAAAATCAATATTTGCATTGAATAATTAAATTAAATTTGATACTCGTATCGGAGTTTATATTTAAAACCCTCTTCTAGTACCAGTAGAGTATTACTACATAGGTAGTATAACGTTGACTTTCAACTCGACGTTTTCTTTTCAACTTTTAATTCAACTTAACAATCTAAATTCATCTTTCTCTCCCCCTCCCCTTCCTCTTTTTCTGCCTAAACGCATCAGGTGTAGGAAGAATTTTCGTCGAGTAAGACGTTCGATGGATCGGAAGAGGTAAATGGTACGTAAGAATAAGGCGCAATAAAGCTCATGCTGGCGGGCGAAGAGGGCTGAGCTAGTATAGCACAGTATACATATGAAATTCTTAGGGGAATTTTTATATACGGAGAAAACTTGGTCCTCTTTTACCATTTTTCTCATTCTCTTTTTCGTATTTCTTTGTTTCCCTTACGTCTAGTGCATTTTACTTATTTGGGTGAAAAAAACTATAGAGAATGTACACATTCTCACACGTATGCAAATCCGTGAAAGATGATTCGTATACGTAATGTTATACGCAGGTGCATATAAATTTCTGTTACGTGTACATATATGTATGTAAAAGAGGAGGATACACGCCGCCGCGATAAAAGAAAGAAAATATGGTGAAAATGGTCGCGACGGGTATCACACACGTGTACAGCGGGTAGAGCAGATTTTTATTCGTCGAGATTTTAATGAATCGTTTTTCTCGTATGGCACAAAGGAAGAGATAAAATAACTTTCCATTTTTATGTCCATTAGAAAAAAAATTGAATGGAAAGTCTTTGGCTAAGGTAGGGTCGACGAATTATATTTTCTTTCATCCTTGACGGTAAATCCTCCGATATATCGGAAAAGAAAAATCCCTCGTGGATACTTGAGGTTTTTGTTGCTATATATCGTTTTTTTTCCGTGAACCTTTGCTCGTCGAGTTTTACACCGGATAAATATTCTCTTCGTTTCTTCTCTTCATTTGACGTTATGTAAATGTAGTCGTTGCTGGCTTCGTAGCATGCGCGGTATTACAAACGTACTATACGAGAAAGACGAAAGAAAGAGAAGGAGAGTGGAAAAACACCGCTGAGAGATAGGAAATTTCCCGAAGGGTTTTACCGAGATACACCGTGAAAATGCACTTCGTATACGAACGTCCTGGTGGGAAATCAAAGTTTTTCCCGCCGTATGATATTGTCGCTTCGGTTTCGAATATACGAAATCTTTGTTTTTATATCCCCGAGCCTGCATGCGCAGCGACTTTTCTTTGCCCGCAAGATGACAAGATGACATTTATACACCGACACCGACTTATCGGGTTTAATCGATCCCTTGGTAAACTTGAATAACATCAATCAATCGGAGATATATATGTGTTTTCATTTAATTAATTGCGATATGCGCGCTGCTTCGCAAAGAGGATTTGTATTATGTAAATTTGTCAGGATCCTCTAGCATAATCCAACGAGCTAGGGACAGGGCGGGATGGACAGAAGGGGTTGAAGCTTCTGCTCCGTGACAAACATACGCCTTGTCGGACAAGCTTGCACGGCTGTAACATATGCATCAACACTTGTCCTTCTTCATCTATACGCGACCATCGCTTGCGGCGGGAATAACGTGAAAATTTTTATTTTTTTCATAAACACATATCTCTCAATCGCATTGGTATTTCATTTGTCTTTTCGCGTTGCCTGCGACTAAAACTTTGTTGAAAGCCCGTTATATCGGGGTTTTTGCCAATAGTTTCGTTCAAATTATTTAATTTCTGAGGGAAAATTCAAAAAATTTACGCACTCGCGCTCGATCATTGTTTGACTCGAAAATTTTCATTCTCCCGAATTGTAAATGAACGAACGAATGCTGGGAGTATTTAAAATTGGTAACTTGACATTTTTTAATATCCAGCATTATATCTTACTCCTCCGTGAGGTCATTCTTATTTGTATACGTATCACAACGATACGAACAGTGGATCCGCATGTATTATGCTTTAGTATGTTTGGTATATGCATAGCGGAGCATATGAAGCAGCATTCGCATGTAAATAAACATGTATACCATATTTATACATAGATATAGACTCGCGGGGGCATATACATATATGAGGTATGTGCTTTTCCGACGTTATCACTGGTCCGTAACCCGTTGGCTAATTAATTCGGTTACGCACACAGGCATACGCGAGTACAAACACGACCGGAGTACAGGCTCGGAGATATATAGGCAAAGAGGATCGAGCGAGGGGGGCTGGGCGAGAGGGTGGTTTTTGAATTTTGAAACTGTGAGATCGATTACCGAGGTGTCCAGACAGAGCGGGTTTCCCGTATGGCAAAAGCCTCGTGAGAATCGCTTCGGGCTGCTCTTCTTGATGTTTACGCTGTCGTCTCTCGAGCGTCATTTCCGGTTGTCGAGGCGGCCACACATTCATGTACTACTTTAATACATATGTACATGCATGCGCATGTACTAAATAAAAAAAAATATGCATTTTTTTTTACTCATATACACCGGTATATAAATGAAAAACCGGTAGTCGCGCGCCTTATCGAATCGAATCAGCTCTCACTTTATTATTCACTTCGCGCGCACTCTATACTCTTTCAATCAATCGTGATCATTGAAAGCTTTGTCAATCCCCAATTAATTAATCCTCCGATACTTTTTTATGCATGCAATAATTTCAATTTTCGTCTCAATGTGTCTCGTGTCAATTTTCTTATTATGTCACTGTTGATCAACTATTTTCTTATTATTATTATTATTATTATTATTATTGTTATTCTTTCTGCTTCCCCTGCCAACTCTTCTCTTCTCTTAGACGCGCGTATTCGCATTCATCATTTCTCCAAGTTTTAGTCATCAACAATTTGTATATACGTATGTCACAATAAATTAAGGGACGAGCGAAAAAAAAATTTTCTACTTTCGAACCCGCGCTGAAACCCTTCGCGTTACACAGACGGTAGCTGACTGAATCGGCGCTCGAATCTCCACGGTTCTAGCGCTTGCGCCCCTCCCGCCCCTTTCTCCTCGCAACCCTCGCGATTCCTGCGATTCCACTTCCCCCTCCCACCCTACACCCCTTACTTTTGGATCAGTGCCTGAGCTCGTATAGACTTTCCTCGCTCCCTTTGAATTTTACTCTGTTATTTTTACACGCCATACCTTTTTATACCAGCAGCAAAGTGTCATTGAGACGACTTACTTTGCACGGTGACGCATTTCGTGCGGACAAATTTCGTTACTTATTTTCCCTCAAGTATATCTCTCCCGCCTAACAGGCGGGAGAGATTGAAATATTATTTTTTTATTGACAATATTATAATTCTACATTCTTGCACTATTCTCATTGTTACGTTGTAGTACACATGATTATTTTTTAGAATTTTAATTAATGTGACTTGCAATGAAAAATGAATTTGTATCCGCAGCTAACTACACATCGTGTATACTATATATACTTCAATATACATATTTATTGCAATGAAAATTAAATGTGATATTAATGCATATATGTTTATTCGTTACTAGTTGTAAATTCACGATGCATACGCATCATCATTGATAATAAAATGGTATATTCATCGATGAATACTTGATGCTTTACAATGAATCCCGACGAGTATGAAATGTTTATCGATTTTTACTTGGATAGGCAGAACTTGAAAAATCTATTACCCTTATTTTACCATTAACTCTTTACATTTCAATGAACAAATGAAGTCTCTCCACCAAATTGAAAAATTCAAGCGTATACCAAAAGCGATGAGAGGTAATATTACGAATAACGAGGGAGAGAGGAAGCAGGATGAAAAGAAAAAAAAAAAAAAAAAAAAAAAACACACAAATAAATGGAATAAAGAAAAATAGATGAAAATAAAGGTAATCCTGTGTCATGTTGGGGTCACCGTGATGCGTCGCACTTTCTGTAACAGATTGGCAGTGAAAACCGTTGGGTCAGCGTTTTTTCGCGGAATTCTCGGATTAAAAGGTTCGGCTGGCACAACCTCTTTCTTTCATTTTCCACCTCCTCCTCCTCCTCCTCCTCCTCCCCCATACTCTTTCCCTTCGTGCGACTCTCGTTTTTCCCGACAGTTTGGTGCCACCACCATTCTTTTTTTTTCTTATTTTTTTCTCTTCTTCCCCCTTCTCCTCCTCCTCCTCCTCCCTCATTCCTTCCTTCCTTCCTTCCGTCGGTTTAATAAGACTCAGCATCTTTTTCTCTTGACAATATTTCACGTCATTACGCGCCATTTCGGCGCGGCAATTAAGATTTCAACACACTTATTTATCTCCCGTCCCTTTTTACTACTACCATTTTTCTCTTTTTCGATACTCCTCTCGGTCTTCCTTTCTTCCTCTCATTCCCTCTCGCTCTTGTCCCAATTTTTTATCACATTTCTCTACCACTTATCTATACATTTTATTTTCACCCTCTTTTCAAACTCTTTTTTTTTTTTTTTACTCCTTTGCTTCATCCACGTTCCCGGGGCTGTTAGCGCGAATGATGGAGCAAAAATAAAAAATCACGGCCTGACTCTTCCACTTCGCCATTCAGCTCTAACGCAAATTTGCGTTCGGTGCTCGAATCTCAAACACTTGAAGATTTACCTTTTAAATATTAAAGTGGTATAATTATGAAATTTTCGGTTGCAGGCTGAAAAGACAAATATATATTCTATTCTTAATTTTCGTTTTAATCTCGATGTTCAACATCTTAAAAAATTAAAAACTTTGAAAATAGGTTTGATTGATTTGAACTGAAAAATTAATTGTATCTCTATTAGGCGTATTTCGCACTTGAATAGTTAATCAATGTTTCCAAGGCAATCAAAATATTCATTTTCCTTTTCAATGGTGTAGCATCCTGCACCAGTTTCTCTGAAATGAAATATAACCGTGTATATTAACGTAAATACTCCACTTTATCATTATCTCCGGGCAACGTTATAATAGGAAGAGGATACAAAGCGAAATCTTCCATAATATCTTTTACGATGACTAATTCAATTATTCTCGTTGGCTTATAGTGACAATTAGTCAAGTACATTTTCCGGGAGTACAACGAGAGAGAGAGAGAGAGAGAGAGAGAGAGAGCGCCTAGGATCCCAGTAGTAAGAGAAAAGGGAAATCGTTATATGCAAAGATGAAACAGTCGCTCCCGTGGGAATCGACTTCCATATCTCTGTGGCGATTTGATAACTGTTATATCCGAACTACGCGCAGAGCGAGAGAGAGAGAGAGACTGAGGAGTATATAGCGCGGATCAAATATAGAGCAGATAAATGGGAAGAGAGAGAGAGAAAGATGATAGAAGGAGATTTCCAACGGAATCGGTTACTAGTTATGCTGAATGATGAAGGATCTAATATTAGCTCTTATTCAAACTTTGTTACATGAAGGTTAGACGAACAAGAGAAGAGAGAGCGAGTGAGAGGAAGAGAGAAAGAGAGAAAGAGAAGGAATGGATATAGGATGCTAAACGCGATTGAAAATAAGCTTAGCGTTATGCAGATTTACTCTTGCTCCAAGTCAAAAGGCTATTTACAGGTAATTAATATGGCGGAGCTTAGGCGAAACTAAACCATCCGGAACGGTATCAATTGAATATTCCGGAGACTATTGACGAGTCAAATATCGGTTGAACAACCTTATCGTCAATCAAATATGCGAGAGGGATCGCATGATGCCCTGAATTTATATCAAGTGCTTGAATATTTCTTATCAGCAAAATCTGGTACAAATTCGACCAGTGATTTTTCTATATACTATAAGATGTAAAAGTACGAAGATTCTTTTTTTTTTCTTCCAATTCAATGGTGAATTTTATGTGCAATTCATCGGAAATTAACGTTAGCATAATTCAAAGGTCTGGAAGAATACTTGTAGTTTTTCTCATTTCTCTCATATACCAGCCGCCAATTTTCTTCAAGCGTCACTGCACTCGGATCAGGCCTGCTCGATGAAGAGGTTTGACCTGGAAGAAAATTTATTCTCCGGAGTAAATAAGAGCAGGAGGAGTGACGGGAAATGGAAAGGAGGGGGGGGGGGGAGGAGAGGTGTAAACGAAAAAAGGGGGAATGTCACCGGCGATATAACCTGCGAAGTCTTTGAACGTATTTCCATATAATAACAAGGAGAATCCCGAATACGTGTTCTTCCACTTTGCTCCCTTTCACGAAGACACGAGAGCAGGTCGGAGCCGGGAAGGGGTTTACGTTGCTGTAGAGAATTTTGTGAAGCTTAGTTAAAGAGTGTGCCCCGAAGGGACTTGGACGAACCGGCAAGAGGGTAAGAGGATGGCGGAGGATCGTGGCGAATCGTGGCAGTCTGCTGTCCTCTCTCTTTTTCTCTTGGAATTTGAAAATCCCTGAAACGAAGAAAAACCACAAGTAAGAGAAGCAGAGAGGAAGATTGTAGGAAATGAGAAATCTTATAAGAAAGAAGGGGTTGGTTCTTTTTTTTCGCTCAGGGTGAGAGGTTCTGGTTGACGGAAGAATGTTGAAGATACGGTCTGCTGGGAACGCTGGCTCTCAGTTCTTAGCGAGCTTTCCACCTTTATTTCTCCCCTTTTCTTTCGTTGTCAAGCGCGCGAGGGGGCTGCGGAAAACGAAAAAAGGGTGCTAACGCAATAAATAAGAACGGGAACAAGTGGGGTTGGCTGACATTAGCGGGGCTGGAGCGTGTACACCGCGTAACACGTACGTATATAGAGCAGGTTGAGAGAAAAAGAAGAACGAGCAACGAAATCGAGCCAGAGTGTTTGGATCTGGAAAAGAAAGAGAAAGAGAAAAGATAGAGCGAGAGGGTAGTTATTTGAAGATGGAATGGAATTTCCGTCGGTTGGCTCGGATAAACAGCCGCGCGCAATTCTGTTCGGGGGCCCCGCTGAAAGCCGCACACACCAGTCAAGACGGCCTCGGAATTTCTTCCTCGATTTACATCCATCCTCTCACGTTTCTCTTCAGCTCTCTCTCTCTCTCTCTCTCTTCATGTACCCGATTTAAGCATCCTCTTTCTCTTTCTATTAAGGGGCGGTTTAACCTCGTTTTCTACAGATCTCAAACGCCTGGTATTACTTCTCTCCGTGGCTACACACGTATCCATCCCCCAAGAGACCCTCTCCTCCACTCCCCTTTTTACACCATCCAGGAATGTGCAAAGAGAGTCTCGGAGAAAGAGAGAAATGTATGTTTTTGCAGGCCCTCTCCGCCTCGAGTCAACGCCACCTTTACTTTCGTAATGCTATGCGAACGCGCGGGGATTCGCAATAACGCGAAACATTCGGATTCTTGGATCGCGTGTTCTCCATCTTCCACCGCACTTGTCTTTTTTTCTCCTGAGAGAAGAAAAAGCATCGCTCCGAGGAGGAAATGCATTCCCCATTCTCTCTCTCTCTCTCTCTCCGGTATATACCTCTTCGGCAGATCCTTATACCGCCATCCTGGATTAATTGATTTCGTCCTTGAATCTTTCTTTCGGATTGCCTTAATCCTGCGTTAAAACGCGTTAGTGTTTATTCACGGATGCTGCTGGTGGGAAAGGCAGGAAGAATGAGTAGAAAAATATTCAAGATCCGAGAGTCGTATGCCGAGCGATTACCAAGTGTCAGGCGTTGAATCGAACGTACCTAACCTATTTATAACATTTTTGGATCTTACACGTCAGAATGTGTAATATAATAACTATTATTGAGTTTTATTCGTATGGTCGTCGTCGTCGTCGTCGTCGTCGTCTCGCATACTTTATCACCATATCATTATAAATATAATAAATATTGAAACAAGGATAATCTCGATACGAAATCCACAAAAAAGTAAGAATAAGAAGGTGAATGGCGCCGGCGCCGATGTTCCAGAAAATGGTACGACAATTGTACAACGCTTGAATCAATCTTTCCCGAATCTTTTTTCGTCCATACCGACATTCGAATACGTATATAGGCATGTGATATTAACGTATTATAGGGTGCGCATCCATAATCTCAGTTATCGGAAAGAAGCAAGGAATGAGGTTCCTCTTTGCCTCGTACGTCTCTCTCTTCCTCCATGTATGCATATATGTATATGTATAGTATAGGAGAGCTCTTCGGGTTCGCGAGGAGGCGGTATATTCTCACGAGTAAGACGGCAAGGAATGATGCCGAGTCAGTTCTGCTCGGCGGCGAACCGTGACAAGCGAAATGAACGGAACTCAATAACGAGATATTGGGCTGACTGAGGCTATAGCGCCGGGGTCACGATGATATTGCAATACTTGTGCACACACAGACGAAAGTTCTGCACTGAAAATCTTTAGCTATCAGTTTATTGAGTGAAATTTTATCTCTCGGAATATCCGCGAGTTTCACAAAATTACTTGAAAAATTCAAGAGGGTCTTTCATTGCGCATGATTGAGACATAAAAAAACAAACAAAGTTTTTGGCACATTTGATTGCGGCCAATAATGAGATTCCTTATGTCGAATCTTGATGGAAAATTACTTTGCGTTCGAATGAATTACACTTTCAAAAGTTTTTGCAATTATTGCGAATTGCGTTATGAATATCCGGCAAATTAAAACGTGGTAATTGGTTTTGTTGAATGCCGCAGCGACACATAAAAATAAACACACACAACTCTTACTTGGTTTATTCAGGCTTATAGTCTGTTTCAAAGTTTGTGCTCTTGTATATATTTATAGATTTTCACGCGACCTCGTTTGCGTCGAAAGGTTATTGCCCGATTCAGCGGAACGATAATGAATCGAGCGGAAAAAAGTTGGACCGAGCGTGTGGTTGGGGTTTTGTGTAAAAGCTTAAGGGGTTAATATCCGTATCCGTGTGTGTGCGCGCGTGCTTGTTCTGTAGCAAATCGTACAAGTTTATGAGCCCCACCGATCGCGAATAAGCACTGTAAATAATTGCTGCGATGGTTTTTAATGAAAAATAATTTCTCGTCGGAGGGAAAATTTTGTGAAATGAATATGATTTTTCACCGACAGTTTGATAAATTCAAAACTCGTAGACGGTATCACTTCTCAAAGGATAATTCTTGGAGAGTCTTGGAGAGTACAGCAATGTTGGAAAATGGTTTGCTTCCAGAAAGTGTCGCTCAGTTGCCGAATTACTTTTTTTTTTTTTTTTTTACATCCGCGGTTGTACGTAAAAATTCCAAACGATTCGACACAGCCGTTTCAAATCAAAAGTCTGCCTACAATGGTGGAATTGATCGTAGAAGCTCGTATCAACCCGACGTCGAAAATATATAGTAAAAATACAATTGTTTCGTTAACACGATAAAATTCGATAAAATTGGTTGTGCGGCCTCGAGGAGCGAGCGAGAAACACGAGGCGAACTCGCAATGACACTTGTGTTGAGAGGGCAGACCGGCAAAATATTTGTAGTACGTAGGCGTAGGCGCGGTTCACGTAGTACTAACCAGCACAGAAGCATAGCCGTGTCTTATTTTTCCTCTTCGCGATACCGCTAATCTACCAGCAGCCCAATGGCTTCGATAAACAAACTCGATGTTCCAGCATCAAGAGGCGCGTGGAGGACGCAAGAAAGAGATGGAAAGGGATATGTGCATGCATATTGGGTGCAAGAAACATTCTCTCCAACGGCGGGAGTCTATCGTTATATCCAGCCGCAGGTGGCGTTTCTTCTTCGACGTTAGACTGCACCGAAAACTTTCCGCTATAGGAGCGTCTATTGACCCTTCCTCCCTATTTCGTGGCTCGTTGCCATATTTGTCCATAACACTTTTCAAATCCTCCCTCCAGTCTCATCTAACGGCGGATGATCCTTCCGGTGAGGGATAAAATTTCATTGAGCTCTTTCATTTTACCAAAAATCCTTCCCTCTATATGTTCAATTTGTTTCAATCCTCCGTACGGCTGAAAAAATTCTGCCTTTCAAAGGCTCATGAGAAATACCCTTTTACACAGAGGGTCGGTCGCGCGAAATTGCGATTGCTTTTGACGAATTGCGATGGATGGTCGATTCATTTTTTTTTATTTTTTTTTATTTTTTTAATGTCGAATTTGAAAGTTGTTTGGTATTCCTTTTAAGCGCGCAGAAGGGCGTTTTTTATTATTATTTTTAATTCGTTCTACCATTACGTAGCTCTTTATCGAGGAATATGACAAGGTCAATCCACTTTTTTTCTTGATTTCAATAAAATGTTGAATCACTTTTTCCTTATTTGTATGGAAACGGGGGAAAAAAAACAATGCGAGTAACGCATAGTTTATTGAGAAGGCAAACAAATATGGGTGAGTCAGGAATTATTGGACGATTCTCCATCATTCCTCGTTACTTTAGGTTTGTCCTTTGCTCGGCCTTGACCGGTCTGGCCACTGTTTACAATCGTTCGATCAAGATTTTTCAGGGATAAAAATGAAAGAATATCATCCCCGTACAAATTTCCTCGTGGGACGACCAACCACTCCCTGATAAATCGATTTGGCTCTTAAAAAAAATTAGTTCGTTCACGTGAAATGTCGGTCGTAGCATTCGATTGTTTCACCTGATATGTATTCAATAATCGCTTGGTGCTGGCTGGCTCTTTCGGTACCCATCAAAATTTTATATCGATATATATAGCGACAAACACTTGAGATTTCTATTTAAATACCAAGGTCAAGTTACAGATGCGGAGAGGGTTATATGGGCAAGCCAAACTACATAAGTAAGCAGGCTCTTTTCGCGCATCCACTTAATATATGAATGTCGTCCGAAGAGGCGATCAAAATCCTATTTCAATGTATTCTTTTTTTTTTTTTCTTAATTCTTCTAGGTCGCCTACAAAACCTAAAATTATTATTATTATTATTATTTTTTCAATCCATCTCCTCTCCTCTTTCCGTTCTATGACGATTGAATAATGATAATAATAATTCTGCTTGGAGCGTCTCAACGTGATGCAAAATTTTCCATTTTGTGCGGTGTGCTTTCCTTCATATACGTATCTTGTTGAAATAAAACTGAGCGTAACTCTGGATTGATTTTTTTTTCTGTTCGCTCACGAAAGATATGCTCGCATATATCCAATCGATAATCTGTCATTGTCCGATGTAACTTGCAAAAGTGGGATAATAAAAGCTCGGAAAGAAGCGATTTTCCGTTGTGTCAGTCAAATGTCGAACGCCATGCACGAGAGATCAGCCTAGAGAAGAACAAAATAAGGAGAAAAAAAAACGAACGGGGACGAACGAGAGCAAAAGAAGTATAAAAAAAGAAAAAAAAAAACGAAAGAAAAGGTGGATGAGAAAGAATCAGCGTTGTGACAGACATCGATGGACGATAAATCGTAACGAAGCAGCCAGTGTTTCGCTCTCTCGTGATTCGAATACCGAAGCAAACTTTTTCCTCCGATGGGATTTTGTTATCTTCTGTCTGCCTGAGAAAAGCCATGTTTTTGTGGAAATTTAACTTTTCTCTCCTCCGCCGTTACTCCGAATTGATCGCATTTCTAATAATCGAAGAAATAAAACGAACAAAATTTTCAATTTACGAAACGTGGATTCGGTCATATTCGGTCATACTTTTTAAGATTTCTCTTCGCTCTCCTCCTTTCACTTATTCCGACCGAGTCTTGATTAATTATTTTCAGTAATTTTTTTTTCTTTTTTCAACCTGTAGCTCGGATTGGATCGTATTTTTAACGATGAAAGAGCTTGAAAAATGACAAAGCGAATTTTTTGAATGATGAAATAATGTCCTCGATATCTGCCCCTGTTTCCTTGGCATCGAGCTCATCTTTTTTCTTTTTTACCCCCAGCCAGCAGCACCTGCATTGCATTTGGACGAGGGCCGAGAGAAACTGTGGAAAACCCGGCTGATGATACGCCGGGCATCGGATACTAGGTAAAATTCACGACTCACGCTCGCGGCGATTGATGCGCCGTGAATCGGTGCACGCGGCTACAGGAGGTCTTACCCCGACCAATAAGCAGCCTCGCTTGAGGCTGCTTGCTTGCTTGCTTAACTTGGGAGATTGCCGGAGCCACACATACCCTATACCGTCGGCGATTATTATTCATTTTGTCTCCGTATACTTGAACAATAAAAATAAAAAGGGAACAGACTCCCCCCCTTAGAGACTATGGATCGAGAAGCTTTCGAGCTTCATGCTACCAAAGCACAATACGATTTCTGACAGGGAGGTGATAAAAAAATTCCAGTTTTAATGGTGGACCGAGTAAAAAAAGCCAATCTTGATAAATCCTGAAAGTTGAAAATCTCTGACGTAAAACTCTACTTGAAATAACTCTTGGGGGGGGGGGGAATAATAATAATAATAATCGCGCACTTGTCTCCCGGCGAGCTTATTCCAGCGAGACGTTTCGTCTGTTCGTGGCTGTGTATACATGGGAAGCTGGAAGAATTCAGAATTCACAGGATATCCTTTTGTTTCTCTAAGAGAATAAGTCGACCGAGAATCCGTCGTGGAAAGACGAAACAATGGAAGAGGTTGAAAATGTTTTACGTAAGTCAAGAGAGCGAAAGAGAAGCAGGGGAAGGGGATTTTTCCTGCGCTCGTAATTTTTCACCGCATGGACAGGAAAATGAGCTGCATGCTCATGCGGTGCGGCGAACTTAATCATACTTATTCACCAGTATTTTATTATTTTCAATTTCATTTTTTAAGCGCGGTTGGCCAAGAGAGGACGGGAGTTGCAGCATTCTGGATTCTCATTCGTTAATAGATCTTTCGAATTTCAATTTTCGCTACTTTTAGTGATCTTCTCATGACTTTTTTTTTATGCACGTTTCGCCGTGAACGATTGATGCGAGGGAGAGAGGAGAGAGGAGAGGTATAGCTAGAAATGGAGCAAGTGCCCGCGTCGCTGGAAAAAACATTAGGGGATTAAAAAAGATGAAACGAAGATGACGCGTAGCATATGGTCTGCCATAGAGAAAATGGGACGGTGGAATGAAAAAAGAAAAAAAAAAGGAAGGAAAAACGTCTTCTCGACTCTCTTGTCGAACCAGGGATCATAAGATACGCCGAAACCTCAAGCTTCACGAGAGACTAGCTCTCTAAAACACTCTCCCTTCTTTCTCGATCTTTCCTTAAACCCCTTCGAGGGCTTCTTATTTCCTCCATCCTTTTTCTTTTTAACCCTCTCTTCTCTGGTCAACTATATATTTCTACTGTCGAGACTTTTTCTCATTATTCGCTTCACGTAAGTCTTATTCCACGTGGATATAGTCGTATTCTACGGTAACTCTTCCTTTCGGACTCGCGAGCAACGTACTTTACCCTCTTGTTCTTGTTTTTTTTTTTCCCCTTACCTTTTGTTACTCACACATTTTCAAGCTTCAGCCATCTTGTATTTCTCTCCGCCCAGTCATTCGGCTGTAAAAGCACGTTTTCCATTATTCCTGCGATGTATCTCTCCTTTTACACCCTCTTCTTCCATCCCTCGTCTCGCTGGAGCAAACCTGTCGTCTTTCGATCTTTATTAAACTGTTGCAGAATGCCAGACTAAGAATTGAAGATGCACAACCGCCATTAAAATACAATGTCCTCGCTTTCCTTCTCATTGCTTGCCTATACTTGTGCACAAGCATGTTATATAAGGAACATTGAGAATTTTTTAATTTTACTCCGTTTCAAATTCATTGTCACTCGTTTTAAAAACTTATTCAGAAGAAAAAATAGTAATAAAAACTCGATGAAATAATGGAGTTTTTTCTTCCAAAAATCATGTTCCCCCCGATGAAAAACTTGGCGGTCTTTGAAAAAAGTATATATAATCATTATATCATCATCATCATCATCATCATCAGCAGCATCATTCTTCCAATCTTGTAACTCATCGTGGAAAAACAAATTTGTCGATAAAGCTTTTTTGTGCTCTGATCAATTTTTCTCATTCGCGCAAGACTGATTATCGTCATGGAAAACCCATCGTATAAAAGCTTTTTTTTCTCTCGTGGATAATACGGGTTTTCCCTTCTTTGAAGCAAATGGCATCGAATTCATAAAATCAAACGATGCTGGAGCGACGGGGGAAAGAGTACGAGCGAAGAATACGACTTTTTCCATTGGGTGCGGGGGGTGGTGGATGATGGTGTGTCGGACGTCCAAGTCTCTCTTTTTGCTAGTTCTCTTAATCTGTATATATATAGAAATATAGATAGACGAGACGACGGTCGCACTACGAGTGTCGACACTTTGCTGCAGACATTTCACGAGTTTCCTGCTGCGTCAGAGAAAGTGATACCCCCTCATTCCGACATACATGTAATATGTATGTATACATACATATTGCACCTCTACGGTAGGAACGCTTTCTTCTGGCTTGACTTACTTCTATGCAGCAGCACCCTTAGCACTGGACATCAACTGAATTCATCTCTATGCGTCACGTGACTTGCTTCGATGCTGACCCAAAATTTCAAGTTGAAAATTCGAATAAAAATAAGTGGTAGAAGAAATTGATTTTTTTTTTCCAACCTTCATTCGTTGATTTGACCGACTGAATAAAATTTAATTCATCCGATTTAACACGCATTTTTTATTTATTTCTCAAATACAATTCAATAATGGAAATGATAGTGTGCTTGATCGATATCGCGTATGTATTTCGATGAACGTCATTCGTTAGGCGATCTTTGCTTAAGGGAAAAAATTTAAACTATATTTTTTTCTACTTACTTTCTTTAGGGATTCGAATTATTGAATTCGAGATATACGATTGAAGAACAACAATACGACGACTATACTGTCAACAAAATTGTATATCCTCGTGCCTCTCGTGTAATAGAGCTCCAGTTTTGCAAGTCTCACTGGCGATGAGCGCGTATAGATTTTAAAAAATGAAATGGAAAAGAGTTGAAAAAAATGGTCGAAAGTTCGCATATGCAAAGTTGGATTCAATCTCGAGGACCGTTCTCGTTTTACATCGAGTCCATTGATCCGTTTCCGGCATAAACCGGGAGCACTCTAGCCCTTGCGATGGAGAGCGAGAGAGAGAGAGAGAGAGAGAGAGTTGGAGGATGCAAAAAAGCTGCGCATTTTCAACAGGGATCGGGGCAGCTAACATGCGTGCATAGGGGTTTTCAAAATAAAAGGGAAAATATATTTTTACCGTCAAAAGGCTTGAGGGTGATGGGGAAAAGCTCGTAAAAATTTTTTCTCTCTATTTTTTTTGCAGCCGTCTGTTTGCGTATCACGGACCGAAAACTAGTCACGAAAACGGATATATATATTTTTTTTTCGCGAAATTTTTGTTCACCACATCGAGCTGTATTTCATCGTATGGCCTTGTTAATACTCAACCTTTTGCGAAATAACCCGCACAATTTTGCATTTTGTCGCTCCGAGCACGACAACCGTACACCCGCTTTCGGTATGAGCTTTTTATTATTGTTATTATATATGTATAGATTGATATTTTCATATGCGCTCAGCGTTAATGTATATATAGAATTATTTACGATTACGTAATGCTCATCTCTGGTCTCTGCTTGAAAAAAATATTGACCGTAAAAGTTATTACGCGCGGTATCGTATAGTGACATTACAGCGTAAATGCAAAAAATACTCTTATGTTTTTGTTCTCAGGTAGGTAATGGGTGTGAAAGGATGTGATTTTGAGTATATTCATTGGACGCGAGCGAATCGTTGGCTACCAACATCCGCCGGTTACAAGACAGATATTTTATGCTTGTACTCAAAAAAACTTGAATTGTTGAAAGAATGAGAAGGAACAAAAGTACGCAAGCAGGCGATTGATCCTACGAGCCCTCAAAGATAGTCCAACGGGACAAACTAAAAGACCCTGGCATAGGGAGAAATACTATATAAATATTGTATATACACAGACGGGGATCACAAAACCCAATTAACGATACGGTGAATGCAAAATTTGAGAGTGACACGAGAGTTTGGCGGGACAGGTTTATTTTGAAGGTTCAAGGGTTGGTTGCGAGAATGTCGACCTGAACGATGAGAGGAACGGGAACGTCGATGCATATGCATCCCCGGCGCGGTTATAACGTGTTTGCTCAGCTTCCTCGGGGCCTTCCGGTTCCCAGAACACGTTTATCAAAGATTCTCCCGCTGTTACAAATGTCAACCAGCAGGGCTGTGCGTAGCCTCCTATATCCTTAAGGAGCTTTCACAATCGATATCGTTGCGAAAAATGTTGAAATTGGAAACCTGAAAAAATTCAGCGATTTCTATATCGTTGCTCAAATTAAATCTCGAAGGAAACGAAGTTTAAAATAGCGATCGAGGACATAAGAATGCTCAACGGGATACTTCAATGCTCTCTTTTTTCATCACACGAAATTGCGAATTGTTGCGATTTCGAATTCAAGGATTCTCTAAAAATTCGAGAAAAAAAAATTGACTAAATTTTTGTACCCACAAAGAGACTGTCCTTTTATGATGGCGAACATGCCATCAACATTTAGCGTGCTGATAAAAGACCAGCAGTTGTTTCAGAAAATTGACTGCAATGTACTTATTATTAAAAGGAAATCTCTTTGATGTAGTGAGACAGTGAGTTTCCTGAGTGCGGATGCAAGTCGACGAGGAAAGGCTGTTCTCCCGATGAGTTTATTTGTTTCATCGCGAAAGGTCGAAATGAATTCTTTAGTCGAAAATAGCAAATCTCATTTCTATTTCTTGTTCCCGCAGCTACGATTCTGCTCCTATTACAGTCGAAAAACTGTAACCCATCAACGCGCGCAGCGATCATGATCACGCATGATCACGCTATTGTTCCATTCCTCTCGTTAATAGTCGAACGAGCACTTGGGTCTGGATTATCGGTGACCCGCGACGAGACCACAAAATGACGATGTGCTCGACCAATCCCCAAAATTATCCCTCAGCCATTATTCCTCTCGTCTGCTTCTCGCTCCCTTTTCCCACAAGCAACTTCCCTTTCCAAGTGCATGCGACGTTGAATCTTTATCATAAAAATTCAAAACCCTCAAGATTAAACAAACGATTGAGTTTTACTCGAACGAATCGAGCTATTCAAACTTCCTGCCTGCATGGATTATTTTCTTATACGTCTTGCTTATCGATCGATCGACCTGCTGCTTGCAACAACAAATATCGACGATTCATCGATGATCGTTCATCACGACAAAGAAGATTGTACTTTTTTTTTTTTTTTTTTTTTTGTAAATCAATCATCATCAGGGAACCCTGCTCGTATTGGATGTGTCAGTTCATCGGTGCATGATGGCAATGATGACGAATCAATGCTATAGTATTATTTATTGAGATGTGGTTTGCAAAATTTAAGGGCTGGGCAAAAATTCTCATAAATCATGGAAGAATACATGGAGGAGTTATAAATGGGCATTCTTTTGAAAATGATTTTTAAAAATAGATGTAAAACCGTATACGCTAACATTTTTTTTTTCTTTTTCTTTTTTTTTGAAATCGTATAGTTTTTCATCAAAATAGAAATCTATATACGTATATATGATATTGATACACCCACCTCCCCAAAGATCGATAATTTGTACAGAGGCTGGAAAAGTTTTTGTATCATTTTAGTGTAAAACTGGATTTTCGATAATAAACGGTAATATTTATGAGGATAAGTAACTTGACAAACCAGTGAATTGTATTGACGTTGGTCGAGGCCAAATCCAGGCTGTTCCCTTCCGTCCACTGACTCTTCCTTCTCTGCAGCAATTTCTATTTCTCTCTCTCTCCCTTGTTTTCCATTGCCCATGGCCTCTTACTCTGGCGTTATTCTCTTCTAATGCAGCGTAAACCTCGCCGCGTCAAGAGTTAATTATTCACATAGTAATTTCGTACCATTGTCATAGGGTTAATGGGTGTTCGCGTTTAATAACGACGTTTTGTCCTGATTCCACTTCGTTGCACTCAAAGCCCCCCCCCCCTCTCCCTCTATCTAGCTCTCTCTCTCTCTCTCTTTCTCTTCGCATCTTCCTCCGTGATTCGTTATTGTAGCAACCTCTTCCTCTCCTTTTTTTCTATTTTAAATAATATCAGAGCTCTTCATTGGTAACCTTTTCTTAACATTTTTTTTATTGAAACGAGCCTAACAGAAAAGGTTTGGCTTTGGAAAAAAAGCCATTTCAGAAATTCGCTGTATTTACGAAATATCTCACCCAGACAGATCGGTAATATAAAAAATGTATTACTTTGTTTGTAAAAAAATTTGTCAAGATATGCAAAACAAGGAATGAAAAAAAATTCATCGCAATTTAGTTTTAGCTCATTCATTTGTGCGATAAATTTTAGTTTTCGCCAGTGTTGAAAGGTGCTTCGTGTCACGTCACAACGAAATTCATTCAATTAGAATGAATGTGCGAGACTGTGACAACGATCTTTAAATATTTTAGATGAACCATTAATTCTCTAATTTATCGTACCAGTCGAGATGTCATGATTCACGATACGTCGTATGTATATAAACAGCACGTCATACTACACAATATGCATACGTACATTGCCTATCTCGTGAAACACGCCTCAAACAAAATTGATGTTCATTTATATTCGTTGATTGAGAGAGCAGGGGGAGCAGAGAGAGAGAGAGAGAGAGAAAAATTGGTTGTATATCGGAAATACGTTGGGTGTATGGATTCGTGCCGATAATACATGGTTGATCATCGATTCCGCGAGCACTCTAGTGATGATAAATTTTCGGTCAAGATGTCATCGAAAATTGTTGCTCGAGAAGCGAGTTTATCTATCCAAAAATGTGTATATATTGCGCTAACGCTAACTGTATTTTCAATTACAAAGTCGAATTCGAGGGGAAAAAAAAGTATCGAGCCAATGAGATGCCAGTGTAGATTTGGCACGAGCACGAACATCGTAATGAGGTGCGCGCTCTATTGTTTTGGCCTACAACTTCAATCGCCACAATAACTTCTCTGGACGGTACATTGTATGAAATAATTTTTAAATACGTTTTGGATCTATTGCGATGCTCCAATCGCAAGTTTAGCGTATTAAAATTTATTCCCGGGACACCCTGCTGAACGACGAATAAGAGATGGACATGCGGTAGTACGCGGAGATCGATATTTGCGAAACGATCGATTTTGTCAGCAGCAGCAGCATTATTGTATATCGAAGGATATACAGTGATGCTGGATTTCCGTGCCACGAACAAACACCTCTTCAATGTATGTGGATTAACTAATGGGTAACTGCGGCAGTGGGAACGCGGAAGCAGCCTCGTATGTTGGAATCTCTTGTCAAAATGTTAAGTTATATCGATGCCGTCTCTACGTGTTACGTATGCAATTTTGCCTCTCGCTACGCGTATACAATATATATCAAGAGTCAGCCGGTAATTCATTATTATACAATTCGAACACTTTCGATTTTGCTAGCGATGTGCTGGCGTGCTCATTTTTCATATTTGCAGCACTTTTCATAAAGAAACTTCAAGACTATTCCATATGAAAATATTGAAAAAATATTGCATTCCGAACTCGTAAACTAAAGTTTAAGATTAGTTAGCTGATCAGAGTACCATCTAATACATTTGAATAAAAAAAAAAAAAAAAAAAAAAAAACACAACATCCTGCCTTCCGATACGTACAAGTACTTGACTTTCGCTCGTTATTTATCGCGCTTTCCTTCTCACATAACTCAATTTTCATTGCAACAACAAGCTTCTAATCGAAATTGGAAATATAACGGTAACAAATGGATGGAGGAATAAAGCCAATCATTCAATTTAAACTCTCGTCGACCGTCGGGGGGGGGGGGGGCAAAGGATGAAACAGATTTTGTCGCGGATCGACGAAGATCTCGCGACATCCGGCGGGATGATTGTCGAACCGTGAACCTAAATGTCAATGACCGTGTTGCAGCGAAACTTATCCAAAGAGCCTTGTTTCCGGATTACCGCGAGATAATTGGCTATACTCGAGTTGGAAACGAACATTCGCGCATCAGGACTAGTACTAGTACGTGAAAGAGTCGTCTCCTATTTTCTCATTGTATTAGAGTTCGTTCGATCCGTGCAGCCTTCACTCGTGTATAAAGGAATCTCGCTAAACCTATGGTGACGTATTTCCAAACGATTATTTTTTAGCTCAAAATTAATCAATTATTACAACGCATATATATGCGAGTGACAAAGATCCACTCCAATCATTAGTGCGCTACTATTTCGTATCGAATCTGTCAACTGCTATGGCGAATTAGTATTGAAATTAGTCCTCCAAAACGGAACAACCTGTAAAGAATATTTTTTGTTTCTTTTTTTCAAATTAATAAATAAAAAACAATGGTAAGTGAATAGTTTGCATAGAAAGAGCTATGCAAACTGATTATTATCTATTGCTATATCAGCGAACGATTCAACTCGAAATATCGAGATTTTGTTCGTTTTCCTGGAGAATTCGCATGAACCCGATACTCGCGATAAGATTGAGAGAAAACTCCTCCTCTTTCTCCTCCTCCGTTACCGCCAAGTTTTTCCGATCCCTCCTTCCTCTCTTTTATACCGGATATCCTTGGGTAACGATCATGAGCCAGGAGAGGTCATTCCCGTTACTTGTTCAAGTAGTAGAGGAACGAGAGGGAGCAGGCGAAAATTCTCCCTTATCGTAGCGAGCTGCTGCTTGGCTTATACCTCGCCTCGAGCAGGATATTCTACGAAAAACTATGCTCTTCGCCCCTGCTTTACCCCCCTTATTTCCTCTCCAACACATCTCGTAACATTTTTCACAGAATACGTTAGTCTGGACTGTGCGCGGACTTGCATGTACGAGCCTGAGTTGCCTCCCTGCTGCGTTTGTTATTGCAAGTGGAACAAACAAAAAATATCATATAATAGTACCACGGATGAAATGCCAGCTCATTGCTCGCATGCATACGTGTTTTTATAATATATACACAATTCTATAAATATACATATAGATACAGGCCGGGTCTTTGTGTTTTTCTTTTTCTTCATTTAAACCTGCGCGCCCGAGCCTCAATCCTTGATCATAAATCATTTTACGGTAGAGAAATCGAATCGAAAGCGTCCTCGATAATCGAAAGAGATATAACTATACAACTATATCTTTATTGCAACCGCAAGTTTTACAACTCACCACCGCGCAACGATCCTAGAGCCAAAACGAGTAACCTGTTGGAAATAACGAAAATTGCTTTGTTCGAATATGCGAGAATTAAACTTTTGCAAATAATAATAAAATAATTGCGAGGTGTCTTATTATTATTCCAAATGAAGAAAAATATGCTAAAGGATTTGGAGCAATGGAGAATAACCGAATTGAAAGTGTCGGTTAAATCGCAATCCTTTAATACAGTAATATATGAGGCGCGTGCATGCAGTAACCAAAGAAAAATTATGTTTTCGTATATGCGTGAAAAACGCTCGGCGGTACGGCTGGTGTTCGATATTAGAGTCGTCGTATTCAGCCTGTAATGACATTATTAATATACACGTACTAAATATAGTATATAAGTTAAACGTAGGCGGGCTTTCATTGGTGTGACTAATAGCGGCCGGTGTGATATACAAAGGATTCGTTAACCGTTATCGATTATTCCGTTAGAGAGATATGCAAATGGTGTGTCTCCCGGTACAAGCTGGAACGCGTCTAGGGCTCCTGATTTATCGGGCTTGTTAAAGCGAGAGCAAAACGAGCAGAGTAGCTCCGCTTGGGTGGAAGAGCGAGTCTAAGGATATAAGGTAGCGTGGAAAAGAGGCGAGCAGGAGGTTCCAAAAAAAGAAATGAGAGAAAAAAAAAACAGTATCGAAGAAACTCACCGGGAAATAGTACAGGAATGGAGTAAAAGCACAGAACACCCTAAATCTTACCGAAGTAAAAAGCGCTCAAACGAACACGGAGTAGAGGAAGGAGACGAAGAAGAAGAGAAAAAAGGAGAAGGGCGAAGGGTGGTATGGTAGAGGCAATAGAGGGAATGGCGAGAGAAAAAGGAACAAAAATTGGCGGAGAAGATTCCCGAGAGAACCTCTTCCGCCGGTGTGGAACGAATCAGGCATGGACTTTTTCGCGGCTCTCTATCTCGCGTTACTACTTTTTTCCCTATATTCTTTTAGCTCTTGTTGTTTTTTTTTTTTTTTTTTTTTTTTTTTTTTTTTTTTTTTTTTCTTTACTATCCTTCGACGACCAAGAGGCAACTGATAAAGTGAAATAAAGTTGCCAAACCCGATAAATTTTCATCCTCTACCTGTGTGGTTCATTTTGCTCCGGTCACTCTTTTCCTATTGCTCTTCACGATCCTACAGGATGTCGTCGTCGTCGTCGTCGTCGTCGTCGTCGTCAACAGCTACGAATGAAGCTATTCACGAAGAAAACTTACCTCGGAACCGAAAATTCCGAAAAAAATGGCCGATTCTCAAAATTCACCGGTCCCTATAGTGTATTGTTAGCCACGGGATCAGTTGGGATTTTTTTAAAAAGATTCCTTTTATAGCTATTTTGTCTTGTCTCTTATTTTCATCACCGGCGCATTGCTCGTTGTATGATGTTATTAAAAACTTTTGAGTATCAAGAGTTGCCAATAAATTTCTTTTATTTATATCCTTGCATTTCTTGTATGGAAATAATCCCAGCACGTCGCACGGAAGAAAAAAGAGAAATGGGAAGTTGGAAAATTCGTTTATAAGAGGTCGGGATCAGACCTCGGGATGATCCCAGCAGCCCTAATGTAGAGGGTGAGCGAGAGGCTGTGCGGCGACAACGCCGCCCCAATGAATACGTGATAGGCACACCGGACTTTACTCGCATGAATTTAATTTTCAGCGAAATATCGTTCAAACGTGCTTTTGCATCTCAAAAAGTTGAAACCTCTCATCTTTTCTATTCGTACCATTCGAGAAAACCACCCCTCAGCTTTGCATTCCATCTCAACCCCGCGATTTTCCCGATCCACCGGAACGAGCTTCAATTACTTCATTTTTTTCTCACCCCTCGCGATCCTTTGACTTTTCCCAACAAAATACTTTTCAGCAATTTCCCCCTTTTTTTCATTCAACTTCTATATCGCATTGACCGCGCGTCGCGATGATATTTCCATTAATCCGTTTATTGTATCGATTAATTCCCTTTTTTTTTTTTTTTTTTTTTTTTTTTTTTTTTTTTTCTTATTTTCCCACTATATATTCGGTGCGTGCCGTTTAACGATGTTTATCGATGAAATTTACTCGCCTCACCAATACCCTCAATCATTTAAATATTTGAATGATTGAGCGATTGCTTTCAGACTTTCAGAACTTCGCATGAGTTAAGATTTTTTTTTTTCTCCAATGAGTATATAATATTTGAGCTTTGATTTATTTGAAAATTGAATTGGAAAAAAGTACAATTATCATCTAAACAACCTGCTTATCAAATAAAGTGCGGAACCACAAGAAAATTTTAGTAAATCTATCAAACGCGTGTGATTATAATAATTAGCAGTGCGACTAGATTCTTTTATGAAAATGACGAGTGAAAAAGCAAAGAAACATTCAAAGTTCAATAATAAAGAAAAAGTAAATGTGAAGGAAGGGGTTGATTACACAGTGAGAGAAAAGTAAATAAACAAGCGAGTTTTTTTTTCCTGATTCGCTTCTGTCTATTTTTTTTTAAATTTATTTATATTTTTTTTTTCAGATGTTCGTAGTCCGCCGCGTACTTCACAGTTTCCCGATAGAAATTGGGGCAGAATATGTAACGAGAAGTCGAGTATAGAGGACCGTGTGTCACCGGTAAAAAATAAACGAGAATAAAAAAACTATCTTGAGGGAGCGAGTTAGAGGGAGGAAAAAAAAACGTTCGGAGATTTCCGATAAAAATCGTTGAAAAGGCTTCTTCCGGTGTGATTTCCCTAGCGGATACGGGAGTACACGGTATACACGAGCAAAAGGCTCCAAATTACGAGCTTGTACCTATGTTTTTTTACCGTACCAGCTAGATCAGAAACTGGAGTTATCGACGTGCACACGATTTTCTATAGAATTTAGAGTACTGATTTTATTCTCCTTCTACTCTATTAATTAACCCAATCGTTGTAATTCTATCCGCGGGTAATCGAATTTTAGAAAAATTCACATAATCTACCCGACTGAATGCTGAGAACTTGAAAAATCAAGAACCGTTTGAAATTTATTAATCCGGATTGATTATTCGCGAAACAAAACGAATGAATGTTATCATCTATATTATTTTTCAATACTATAATTAGAATGTTTACCGTACTCCAGGATTCGGAATATACGCGCGGGATATTCGCTGATGCTTTCGCAAATGTGTCCAACAATAATCCATCCACATGTAGAAGCAAAAAAGCTTGGAGTTTCTCTCAATGAAACCCGAAGAAGAAGAAGAAGAAACGGAATGAAGATTGCGAAAATATGGCGAAGCGAAGACGGAGCGGATAAGGTGGAAAAGAGGTTGAAGAAATAGGATGAGGATCGGATCGAGTCAAGCAGGCGAGGGGCAAGTGTTCCGTTGAAGATGCATGTATATATATCGATTCTCCTGTCATTCTTCTCGGAATACAAGTTGAACCGAATGCTTGACGCGCATCCGAAGCAAAATCTGCTAGGTCGCAGAGCGGAGTTTCGATCTTTTGAGCGATGTATACTCTATACTTGCCGTCGCCGCCGCCGCCGCCGCCGCCGCGTCACTGCCACATAACCATATGCACCGGTGTGTATCGAGTCGCGCTCCAGCCCAACCGGTCTTGCCTATCTCTCTTCGGTAAACTTACAGGCGCATATGTTAGCTTTTCCGCAGCATCCCTGCTGCTGGAAGCTGGAATGTATCAACAATGTTCCAGCGCATGCTGGATATACCTCATTTTTTACATATACAAAAATGCGCATTTTTCACTGAAAATAATATTATTCCGTCGGAGAGAAAAATCTGAAATATACACTATGCAAATAAATATAGAATGATTCAAAAGATGCGACAACCGAATGTAGAAACAGAGAGAGAGAGAGCAGTTATCGCATGAGTTGAGTAACGCGGAAAAAAAAATTGATTTTCTTTACTATTTCAAGCACAATCTGCTTGGTCAGATAATATTAGGAGGGCTTATTCTTGAATGAATCGGTATGAAAAGTAAACAGCACTATATACCTACACGGAGATACCATACGATTGCGGTCCCAAGATTTTATTGGAGCAGGTATATATATATATCTTCTTTGTCTTCGTCACTTTGACCGTATAAGAGTAGGCAACTCTTGACGCAAGAATGTCTTCCTACCTTGTCTGTCGTCTATATAGTTTTCTTCTCACTCCTTCTGCAAACATCGCACTCCCGCGATACTTTGCTCGAGCCACATGCTCGCTTCCTTGAAACGATTCTCGTGCGATATTTCGAGCTGAGAAGATGGATGGAAAAGATAAAAGCAGGGCGACTGCGTACATTTGCACCATGTTTTTTTTATTTTCTTTCTATGTAGAGAGAAATCAAGAAGTGGCTGATACTCTCGCAACAACACGGTTCCTTTGAGGAAAACACTTGGCACACTCGACATGCACTCTCCAGTTATCGTGCTATAATATAATGTGACGTTAGTTCGCGATGGAAGAAAGTAAAACAAAAAGGCGGGATAAAATAGACTTGCGAATTTCGCGTATCCAAGAGAAAGTCGAAGCGTCAGAATGATTTCCCCTCGAGGTTTCCTGATTGAAAAAGAACATCATGACGTAATCCATCACATTCACATACGTGTATGAAAATATAGGGAGCAGATTTTGGACTGGTTCGTCGTAGGCGAACTCGCTGCTGCATCCCTCTCGCTTCAGACTGACTCGCTTCGATTACCATCCCAATATTTACTCTGGGTTTTGGCCTACTAGGATTTTCCTTGTTTATTCGAGATTCGACTCTCATTAAAACTCAAATATTGCTTTTAAACGGATGAAATGAGTTTGAGAAAATTTTCAATTCGTTCGGATATATATTTAGATCCGAAACACCAAAATCCACAGCACTGACCAATATTTTCAAACTCAAAATTTTTGTATTTTCGTATGCTACGACGACGACAACGAGGCATTCACCGGATAAGATTGATTCTCTTGGATTCTCTTGGCTCATGATAAAACAAAGATAATGCTTTTTGTTTTTTTTTTTTTTTTTTTTTTTTTTTTTCACCAAGATATCTCCTCAACTTCTCAGCAGAGATAACGACGAAACGCGCTATAGAAGAAATTATTCCTCTCGTCCGGAGGTAGCATTTTTGTGCGTGTATACGGACGCTTGTTCCCGGATTATGCTATATATTAAGGGGTCGAACATCACCGTCCGTGTTATGAAGGGAGTCTTGAGTAAATTGTCGACAGCAGTCCCTGCTTCGTGACTTGATGCGAGTACTGGTTTAAATATAGTTCATCACCTATAGCGCGTGTACGCTTCTCACGTGAATATCACGATACTTGGTCTCTATTATTTTCGATACCGTGTCGTCTTTACGTTCGATTATCGCCTTCTGGAGCGAAAAAGGTATTATTATTTGTTATTTCCATCACCAATTGTGCGAAACGTGGGGTGTTATTTTTTATGTTGCGCTCATTTCTCTCTCTCTCTCTCTCTCTCTCTCTTACACCAAGGGTCGATTTGTTCTGACCATCGCATCGAAATCGTGCCACAACAATCAACAATTTTTTCCATGCAATTCGATAAAACCTAATAGTTCCGTGTTCAGAGCATACAAGGCTACTCGTTAACTCGACGCGTGTAGTTAATTGAGCCTTTTTCGCCTGGGTCTCGCGGTGCACGAACGTTGGTGGAACAAAAAAAATGTGGTCAGGATCAAGCCGTGCGCTTAATCTCGACGTTTGTATCGGTTTTAAAAACCGTTAAATGATTGGCAGAAATAGCGTTTTGTTTATACTCGCATAGAGATTAAAAGACGTACGCTCAAAGTACTAATAAATTAATTCAATACACGTGTATGCATGGTTCGATGTTCGTTTGACGGATAGGAATGAAAAATTCGGTCCTCCAGAAATTTCGAATCGCGAAGATGAGGGAGGGTGATGCGAGAAGTTGATGGTGGAATACAGTGGTTTCTCTTTGCTGTAATTAACAGGTGTAAACAGCGTCTCATTCGTTGGTCGTTGGCGCGAAACTGGGTCGTGTGTACTCCGTTAACTGTAGCGAGCTTTACATTTCTCATGCGGCGGGGTTGATCATGAAAGTGGATCACCCAAACCGGTGGAATTCAGCCAATCTATAATGGTGATCTTTGACCTTCCAAGATAACGATTGCCTTTAAACATTATTCAACTTGACTCATCTGCAATGATTTTTGGGGTCAATAAAGTAAAGAGTCCCTCACATCGGCTATCGGTGCGGTCAAATAATCGCGACGGGTTTTCTCAAACACTCGTATATGCAACGCGCAACGCGACCCAACAGGGATAACGGGAAACAACATTGGCTCATATAGCGGGGTCTGACGAGTCGTCAGCCGTGACGGCGACGGAATCCTCGTCAATAACGAGCTACATGCGCGCAGTTCGCTCTTGATGTACGGGGGTGCAAAGGAGGTTTGGACGGACCGACTGCGCCTCTTATACTAAAAAAAAATGCCAATGTCGAAGCAAACGGAGTGATACCGCGCGTAACAGCAGCTATAGTGAGGAGTATATTTGGTACACATAGCGCTGATGCGCGGTATTCCGAGTTATGCGGTATCAACCACAACCGCGATAGAGTACGACGTACGCGGTTGTTCAAGGTTTCAAGGTTTCAAGGTTTCAAGGTTTCAAGGTTTCAAGGTTTCAAGGTTTCAAGGTATAGCATAGCAGGGCCCGTCGCGATAATCCGTAGCCGCACGCTCGTTGGCTCCGAGCCACCCTTCATGAAATTCGTAGTGACTCCATGGAAATAAAAGACATGGCAATAATCTGGGAGAAATTTGGGTGATTAATTGCTGGGAACGAAGTGACGGAGCAGCAAATCGTTATCCATATATACCTGAAATACGTTTATCACTGCATGAAACACCATAATCAAGTGTGCGCAATGAGAAAGAATAAAAAAGAAAGGGGAAGCTCCGAAAAAGTAAAAAAGATGAAAGATGGAGGATTGAAAAAGGGTCTCGGAAAGCGACGGGTCAGCGGACACGAAGATGATAAAAAAAGAGGGCGTACTTTGTAACGCGAGTAGCACTTTTGGACCATTCGAATCTCAACGGGGGCGGGGAAGATTTGGAACCAAGCTTCGTTGGATGCCTCTCCAATTGAGTACGGAAATATCTAGTATATTACAAAGATCAAAAGCACCGCGTTGTATTCAATTCGGTCAGGTAATTTTCGCATTTTATTCCTAATCGCGTCTCGCGTGTCCCGTTCACTCGGGAAAGAAAATCTTTCCAAATGGATTTTCCTCTCTTATTCTCGAGGATATCACAATCTTAAGTCTCGCCTTGTATACGAAGAAGCACTTGCGAGAACCCACTGAAAGCGGACGACGCTGCATGCCTCTCCCAATACAACGTATTTGTTTCACTGGTTCTCGCAGCTCGCAGTAGACAGATTTATCCTAAACTGTCTCCCTCTCTTCGTATGTATATTTCGTACCTTTCTGTTGAAAGAAGGGAAACCTTTCGACTATTCTGAGCGAAACAGAGTCCGGAATGCTCAAGTTTCAAACTCGCAATTCCCAAGCTTATCGATCTTTTCCCCCGCGTTCTTTATTCCTCCCCCCGCCCCCCCCCCGTCTGTTCTGCCACTCCTTACGCAGCCGTTCATGCACAAGCAATTTTAGGCACTAACGATAAGAAGAAAAAAGTAGAGCAGCTCGAAAAAAAGCAGGCGAAACAACAGCTTGTAAATAACATTGAGAATAAAAATGACTGCCGTATATAGATATATGAGGAGCCGCCGCCGGGAGTTCATGCCGAATGACGTCTGACGTTTGCCTCTATTTTAAATCTTAATGACAAAAAATAAAAAAAAAAGCAACGAGAAGAATAGATAACCGGATTTAGGAGCATCGTCTTCGTTGTTTCGTTATTATTCGCTAAATTTTATGATCCATAATATTATTACGAGTGAGTGTCGGTGGCATGAAGAACAACAATAACAACGTAAATCATCGGTCTCTGATACTCCGACTTTGACGATCGATAAGTATAACTAAGGTTAGCTGAGGTTATAAAGCGAACATAACTCAATAGAGCGTTATATCTTGAATATTACAAATAATGTCGTAGTTCGTCGTTCAGCGATCGAAAGACTCGATAATCGAACGGGCCGAAAAGGAGGAGGAGGAGGAGGAGGAGGAGGAGGAGATCAAGATCGCAATGGGGTTATATATCTTATTGGTCTCGCGTGTCTCGCGCGTCTCGCGCGAACAATAGGGTTAATTATCGGTTTGAGACGCGTTGGCTTCATTATTCGCTAGGGTTTATCGGAGACTCCGTAGTACATATAGCCTAAATAGCAATAATAGGAGTTCACTCTGTGTGTTGTCTCTTGCGAAACAACGGGATAACGAGCATTCACAAGCCAGCATCTTCGACACATCATTTTCTTCGCCCTCCTTACGTTCGCGATCAACAACCTCATAATACAAAATCATGCACCGGTTTTCGTTCAGCCCGGCGGCGGCCTTGATCTCAATTTTCATGACGATGAAAATCATTTTCTCCACAAAATGTCTCGTAGCGTTAATGCTCGGCCGTATGCCTGATGCAATATTTTCACCGGATTAACCGTACCAACAACCTCTGAAAATTAAAAAAAAATCACTCGCAATAACTTGCCGTTTTGCACGCGTGAAAGCTGAATTATCAATATAAATACGAGTCCATCATATTTTTCCACTCTCTACGTAGCGTGTCGCTTCAGCAAGAACGTTGATAATAAATGAATGTTGGGATACATGCAGGCGGGTTGAAACATATGTATGCTGTACGTATTGTCATTCCAACGTTGCAATTGTAACTCAATATTTCGTGTGAATTAGTTGGGAGTATTAGCGCGTTGATGGTGAGAGCAATTCACGGATGCAGACCGAGAAAGTGAGATATAAAAAGAAACAGACAGAAGTAGTGAGACATCGCGACGAGTGGCTATTGTGGATGAGTAACTCGATCTTGGTTGGAGGGTTTTTCCCGATTGAGCAACGAGGTGAGATAGGCGGGGGAGGGGGAAGACGAGCGGATGGATATTGATGTTCGTCGAGAGAAAATGGACGAGAATATCGTCGGAACAAACGTAATATTCTTCCTTTCAGGTCAATTATGTGGATATATCGTTCGCTTTGTTTATCACTGGCAAACAAAGAGACCTTGTGCTCACACAATTCGAGGGGTAAAGTGAGTTCAGTTATGCCCTTTTGTTGACTACTCTCAAACGTGTGGGGTACTCCAACTCTCGGTAATTTAGTCTCCGCCGCGCGCTTCAAAGCTCAAAAAAGTGAATCCTACAAAGAGGAAAAAAAAAAAAAAACAAAAAATCTGCTCATGTGCATATATTCCGTGAAAATGAATGCAATAAAGTAGGTACTACGTCATGTATTCGTGAATGGGCGACGGAAGAAAGAAGAAGAACGAAATAAAAGAAATTAACGTTGAGAATGAACAAAAGCACTACCCTGTAGGTAAACGTCGAGGAGGGGAAAAAATAAAAATCTTTCTTCCTACTCCGGGCGTAGTCGGGTTTGCGGAGCTTTAACCAGTGTACTCTCGATTGAAACATTTCCGGCTCTCATTTACTTGCCCTCTATAGCCCCCGTTGAATTTTAGCCTGAAAACCCGTTGCGGTATCTCTTCATATACGAAACGAATAAATTTCTGCATGGGCTTTTGTATTCGCTTTTCTTTCAAATCAACTTCGTTGTCGGCTCAAAGTTTCACGTGAAATTTAAGAAGAATTATTTGTTGAATCGGACCGCGATTCCCCACTGCATGACCATATAGAAATAAGTCGCAAATGATTACCAATTTTGTAAGCAGTAATTGGAGAAAAAACAAAGCTGCTGGCTGGAAGATAGACTTTTTAGCGACGGTCTTGTTACTCTACTTTTTTGATCGGAGCACTTCGTCCTCGATCTTTCTCTCGCACAATGAACCTCTCTCCCGGGCGACTCACCCTTTTTACCGGAGTCGCTCCCCGGTACTCTCTGCCCTCATCCTACCCTCCAACCAACCTTCTTCAAACCCATCGCTGCAACGCTCGTCCTTCAATCCTGTGGCGGCGCCGCTAGCCAGAGATACACGCTTTTACAGACTGTCTTTCTTTCTAGAATGTATAATCGCGGATGTACCCGTCGCGGATATGTCGAGGCTTATTAGCTACGCTACCCGGTTGTTCCGCTCATTCGGTCACACCGATGCTCCGAATCGGCAGAAACTTGCATATTAAAAAAATCATTACATCTCCTAACTTTTATTCATCGATCTAATAACAACCGTCCTCTATGTCGTACGACTGATTTTTGGTCAGCCTGTATAATGAAGAGATGGAAAGAGAGTGTGGCAGCGTGCAAGGCTGAGCCTGCGACTGTATAGCCTCGTTGGTTTTCTGAGCTACGTTGGCTGGCTCGGTTACGCCTCTCCAAGTTCACCACTAAATTTCGAAAGTTTAACCGTGCAATTTACTCTCAGCGCCGCAGGGCTTCTCGCGCGCACTTGGAGAAAGGGCAAAGTGAGGGCTTAAGAATAAGAAGAAAGAAGCGAGAGCGGAGCTGCAGGAGGAGAGGCGAAAAAAGAAAAAGAAAAAAAAATGTTGCCTGGGTTTCAAGGGAGGTCGCAGTGAGAAAGGGTGTTTAGAATAGAGAGCTTACACGGTATCCGCAGCTGCAGTCGTAGCTTCGACTCTGCGAGCAAGTGCTGGCTGCATGTGAAAAACCCGGCGCGAGCATTTCTACTTTTTCGATATCTTTGAACCACACACGTTGCGGTATATATACTTTTGTGCGAGAGAAGTAACGTTATCTTTCTTGGTATAACTCGATATACGTCTAAAACTCCCTACAATTTTATTCCCTTATATCGCATATTGCCGTATCGCCTTTATTTCTCTCCATCTTCTCTTTTTTCATTATTCATATTATCTCCTTTTCTCCATCGCGCTCTCTCATCTTTTTTCTATCCAATCCCTTTTGATTCCTCAATGGCCTGCTGTCTATTTCTCCATCATTCGATCTTTATTCCTGTTGAGAAACGATATTTTGCAGATCCTGCCGTTTTCCATCCTTCGAATCCCCACAGTCATTCCCGTTACTTTATCGCGATGGTTTGAAAATGGAAAATTGACAACTCCTGATGCGCGCGAGCATATATTATATAATTCGAGTGCCAAGTTACTTGCGCTCTGTGGTTCCTCGCGGCTTTATATACCTATATATGAATTTATTGTATAATACCTTCCGAGCCTCCCTTATTTCATTTTACTTTTGACGTCGCATATGTATACACAAGAATTTAGTGACGCAAAACTGCAAAACGCTTGGCTCCTCGCGGAGCCCCTCGAAATATCGGAGAGCAGAGTATACTCGTTCGGTCCACAAGAAGAGAGTCAAGCTCTTACTTTGCCACATAACGTTTAGATCCACATGCATACATAAATCTATAGTATATGTACAATGTAGAGCAGAGACGTAAGAGCGAGGGGCAACCGCGAAACCGCAGATAACCCGCTTGGCGGCCATCCAAAATTTAGCGCGAGGGATCTTTTCCTGCTCTCCTCCGATCTCTCCGATCTCTCCGATCTCTCCGATTCTCCCTCTATTTTACTTATTATATATCGCTACGAAGATGCTGGTCAGAGCTTCTCACTCATGGATTATGTATTTTATTTCATGTGCGCGAATACCTCCCGCAAATATAGTATACGCAAACGTTTAGATAGACAACTTTTTTGGGACCCTTACCCCCCTCCTATTGACTTTTTTTAAATCGAGTTATCGAGAACTGTTATTGAAGCCATAATAACTCGCACCAATTATACCAGAGATAACTTGGTTAGCGAATTAAAAAATGATGCCGGTTATAGAAATAATTGCATGTTGTCGGAATAAAACAAAAGTAATGAACAAATGAATATATCCATAAAATATTGATCCGGATCTGGACTCGAGGGGTCGATTGAATTTCGATCGAAGGAAATTAGCTTGTGGATATGGGCGATGTGTGATTACCGCAGCACGAGGTCACTGCATTTTTAGTCACAGTAGAAGCTCTTAGAATACGAATATTTATGTATATATACGCGATTACACAATCTTGTGCTAAAAGCCATACGCTTCAATTGGGTCGAATAGAAAAGGGGGTACGAGGGGTGGTGGTGGCGGGTAGCGGGTAGCGGGTAGCGAGTGGTGCATGGTACACATTGTTCTTCGGTGTTCGTGCACAAAGCGGAGGTGAGAGGAAACGCGAGTACCATTTCTGTCTGTTTCCACTTTTATTCCTCGCTCTTTCTATACGAATGGAATGAATGAGTCCCGCGCCGCCGCGAATTGGTGAAAGCTTTTTTTTTCCTTTTTTAACATTTTTTTTCCAGCCCTGAGCTACAAAATCTCCAGCATGCAGAAAAGCTTCGATGCGCTGTCTGGTTTCGTTCGTTTCCTAGATTTTTCTATCTTTCCACGCATCACTCATCCCAACCCCTTCAGCCTTCAGCCCCCAACTCTCCTGGCTTCTCGTCTCAGTCCTGCATCGTCTCCGTGGCCAATGAAGCTCTTCGTGATTGCAACAAATTTGAGGCATGAAATACACGACCATACTATTTAAAACGACTCATTCGCTTCTTTCACATACTTGTATATTTTTATTTTCTTTATCAATTTTGAGCACCCCTTGAGTAATTTTTTTTTTTTTTTTTCATGAATTTTAAGAGTTTTTCCAACATCTAACAACAATAATGTAAATCTGTATCGATTAAAAAAAAAACAATGAAAGAAAACGTGATAATTCAGAACGAATGTAAAAAGAATTGAATCAATTACAAATGAAGATACTTGAAAAAAATGTCCTATATAGTACATTTACCAAGTCGAAGAAGACCAAGTTGAGAATTGAGAAAAACTACTCTCTCGAGGTGTGCTGCTGACATTGGAAAATGAATGAAGTGTCGAAATATAACTAATTACTATTGCTCTTTCTGTGTCCATAATAAACGTCCTTCAAACGTTGCCAAAAAGTGGATTCATGGCATTTGAAACGAGTAAAAAAAAAAAAAAAAAAGAAAAAAAGATGACATTTTGGCACAATACTCGTCCCGATCGAGTTTCACATTGCGGCAGAGAGAAATTCCGAGTGCAAAACTGAAAAATGTTGCATTTCTGAAGAGCAAAGTGTCAAGAAATGGTAAACGCATTGGGGTAAAAGCAGAGAGAAGTAAAAAAGGGAGAGGTGCAAAAATAATAATTGAGAAGAAAAAGGTGGTAGGAAGAAATAAGAGAAGAAAGGATGAGGGAATAAGGATTGAGAAACGTTGGCAGATTGCCATTATCTGTACTCGTTTCTTTTTTCTTTTCTCTATTTCTCTCCCTCTACCCACACTTTTTCCGCCGACCATCGTCGCTTTCAATCGATGGAGTGAGAAAAAGGGAGGTTTTTTTTTTTTTCAAGATCCCAATATCTTCCTTGTAACTGTACCTCAAGATCGAGGCTACGAGGTGAAAGCAGACCATTCGGTTTATTATATCTATCCCGACGAAAGAAAAACTTTCCCCCCTCTTGACTCTCTTCTTCTTTCTCTTTGTTTTCATTTTTTTCGTGCCTCTCTCTTCTTGTTTATTTATCCTTTTTTTCTTTCTCCTTTCTGTTCTTATTCTCTCTTTTTTTTTTTTTTTTTTCTTTCTTCGTCTCTTCTTCTTTTCTATCTTTTTTTTTCCTCTGTCTCCGCCTCCCTTCTCTTCGATTCCACTAACCACCGCCGCGCAAGTCCGCAAGATATTTCGTCGATCTATCATCTCGATTCCCCCTTTTTTTACTCAACTATCGCAGGTTTTTCGCTCTGTTACATCGGAGTAGCTCTCCGTCCCCAGGGATCCTCTCTTATTTCATTCCTAACGATCACTTCGATTTTCGTGCTCTCCCAATATGACGACATATGCTCTCGCTCCAATGTTACTTCCCTACCAATTTTCTCATCCTATATATATACACCTATCATGTTATTATTCCTTGCACATAGATTTTAAACAATTCTGTCGTGCACTCGGGTGTTTCGGTAAATTTTCCTTCCGCATAAAGCTTCTACCACGACTGGATTGATTTGATAATTTCATTCATATTTATATGAATCAAATTATTTTCATTTCATTTGTATTTTTGTAATCACATATATTCAGTTGAGCTAATGGACTAACCATCGGATATTATTTATTCGCATATAGTAAATAGTTAAGTTAATAAGTTTCTCCCAATCGTAGCTTGCAATCGGTGTCGTCGATAATATCGCGGCGACGAAGAATAATAATAGTCAAAAGAGTATACTGTTCGCATTATGAATCCTTCCTGCTCCCATCCTTATCCAAATTCTTATACCAAAACCAGCGCCTGCTCTGTGTTCTTTTTTGCAACTAACTGGCCTTTCTTAAAAATTCTTAAAAACTCTTGTTCTCGAAGCTTGTGTTCAACCCCCTGAAAGGGAAGAAAGTCAATTTTAACTTTATCTCGAGTTCATGTTAACCCCTTATCCTCGTTCCTTCAACTTTTTCATCTTGATCCCGCGATTCCTCTGCTCCTTTGATACTTGACTGTCTAGATCATGTCATAGCTTCCTCTGCTACAATTATAAAACTTGTGTATACATTACATACTTGTATACATGTTGTTTTAATAAATTATTGAAATCCTCGCGAAGGCGGATAGTCTACCCAATTTTTTTATCGCACGTACATCCGATCAAATAGAAGTGTGATGGGCCGAAAAGGGTTGATCAAATGATTGGACGAGAGTCGCGAGGCGGGGTTCGAGTTTATTGGTAATGAGTGCACGAATTTCACGAATTTATGGTTCGGAAGATGCGGAGATGAAGCGCGACACTAGAGCAGGGACGTTCGCGTCGGAACGGTTGAAAATAGGGCTTAACCCATTGTTCTTACGCGCTATAAATATATTATTCCGCGAGCGATAGCGGGGCGGAAAAGAGAACAGCGGAACCGTGCTGCTGGAATGTTTGGAGGGGTGCTGACTCGGGACTGATAAGCGGTTAAGGAGATGCTGCGCGTGCCGGAGTTTGGCATGGAAAAGATTTGGTGAAAGGTTAGGGCGCGGCGGATGTGAGGTTTCGGCTGAGAAAAGATTTTATGTGTATTAGGAGTATGTACGGGGTTGGGGGGCGTCACGGAAGCTTCAGAATTTCTTGCTATTTCTTTGAATATAATTTAACTTCGCTAAGCAAAAGGCAAATCAAAGCGTAATGCGAAAAAAATCAATGTTTTACAAAAAACTGTTCCAACAAGTCCCTTGAGGAATTGGAAAAAAAAAAAAAAAAAAAAACAAAAGTTGTGAAATTTGTAATTTTTCGCGAAATACACGATTATCGTTACTCTTCATACAAGTCGAAAAATCTAGCTTCAATCATTGCATTCTTTTTCTCACGGTGTAAATATAGCTTCGAGTCGGCCGGAAATGTTTTTTTTTTTTTTTTTTTTTTTTTTTCATAGGCTATAGGTAAAGTCGAGTGAAAGAATAAGAATATCGAGCTTTTCAACGAAGCGCTCGAGAGAAATTGATAAACCCATGGAAAATATTATATACGCAATAAGCTTTTTGTCACTATAATAGCTGATTATTTACTTATACTACGTTTATATATACATAAATATAAAATAGCTCCGAGCTCCATTCTCTTCTCTCGATGCACTATATTTTATCGTTAAGCTTTGGCGCAACCTTTCCGCACGCTCACATATCTTCCACTCTCTCCGCCGCGGAGAACAATAGATTTTTATTTTACGAAATTTATCGATCTTACGAGCTTCGCTCATTAAAAAATCCAAGATTTATTCGACAGACGCGACAAAATTCAATAAATTGATAAAACATGAGATGAAAATAATTAAGAAACGATTGGAGAAAAAAATAATAATAACGATCAAAGCTCGTCTTAAATTTTGATTCATTTATTTTAGATTATTTGGGTAGAGAAATAAAAAGAATAAAACGATGTTAGTTTGATGTAATGAGTGTGGCTACGAGAGAGCCACGAAAGAAGCAGAACAGTCGTTACGATCGTGGAGGGAAATATAATAAGGGTCGCGAGTGACCATTCGAAAGAAGAAATTCAATAAAAATAGGAGGGGAAAAAATGAAATGAGGAAAAAAGTTTGAAAATTGTTATGGGAACGTGTCGATGGGAAGGTGGAACAATATTGTAGTGTATGCGCCACGTTCGTTGGATACGAAGCAGGCGATGATTTATTGCGCGTAATATCGCGCGAAACCTTGGCGGGTGTCAATGTCGTTGACGCCCAGCGAAAAGAGCCCCACTGCTGCCTCTTTTCCACCCCCATATTCCTCCAATTTCAACTCTCACCCCTGGAATCAACTCGTTTTCCAACGACGACGAGGGAAAATTTCCAATTGAAAGTTTTGACGTTAAAGCAGGATATCAATCGCGGGTGGTAACGTACGCATTTAGTCAAGCCAAAAATAAGCCTTGTCTCCTCCTTCCTTTGGGGCTAGTTGATAGTTGGCGCGTGATTCCAAAATTTTTCGTTGAAGAGAAAAATGTTTGAGCGCGACTTGCTCTTCTCCCGCGAGTCCGCGCACCGTTCCCTCCATTGGTTATTATTTTTCATGCTAATATTTAATTATTGCGATTCTTTTATTTTGTGCATCGGCGACACTGTATTATAATTGTTGTAGAGGAAAGAAAAAAAAAAAAAAAAAAAAAAAAAAAAAAACTACTCACCAAATTGAGTTGTTGCAAGCCGTTTGGCGACTACGATTGACCGGAGAGCTCCAAGAATGTCTCTTCACTTCATTACTATGTGACACATCCTGGAGGATAAACCTCGTGAAAAGCACTACGAGTATAGAGTCTGCTGAAATGAGCCGCATTTATGAATTATGCAGTTGCAGTTTCGCGCGGCGTGGAGAAAGAAAAGAAAAAAAGGTACGCCACCACGTGTCCATACGTGTAGTGTGTAATACATCCGAACCACGTTTATTCTTCCGTTGGAGAGTATTGCCTCGACAAGCTTACCACGGATCTAGATAAAGAAAAATAAATTCACAAAAGAGAATACCATATATATGTATGTATATATATTTGTCTCTTTTTCCATATATTTTATCCTCGCGGTTACTATACATATATAAACACACGTATATGTATTTTTGGCACGTTGCCCTCGAGTCGCGAAAGTGGCTTTATGAAAAAAAAAAAAAAAAAAAAAAAAAAAAAATCTTTGTCACGGAAACCGGAGTAGGATCAAACGTACACGCAAAGCTGGAGAAAATTTTCGCTCGTGTTTCTTACCGCGCGGCTTTTTGTACACCGCGGCGGCGGCGGGTAGAAAAGCTTGAGGCACATCCGGTCGTGGTCGAACCTCAATTGTGGGCTTCGCATCTCGCTTTTTATAAATTCTCACGTCCGTCAAAAAGAAAGAGCGTGAAAAAAGCTCGGGGGTTGAGAGAAAAAAACTTGCACATCCCCGGTAATACATATCTCTACGATATGTAATATACCGGCGGGGAAACTTGAACCGGGGGGTAAAATGGAACACCCCGAATTTTTTCAAAAAAATTTCATTTTTTTCGTCCCCCGATGCTCTCTTTTGCTGGTTCTCACGAGTCCATTTAACCCCGCCGGCCTCCTCGATACGTCTGTGTATATATAAAATATATATCTGTGTGTTTACAAAGAAAGAGAGAAGTAAAAGCGCAGGATGCAGCGGACCCTCGAGCGTAATGTAGCAAGAACAGCAACAATGAAGAGCATTTTCCAATTTTCGTCTGGATATGACATGCCGGTGAGGTCGCGCAGCGGATCTTACCTCTCTTTCGCGCTCGCTTCGTGTACCCCGGTACACACCACAGAATTCGAAATGCCTCGTACGTGACCGGCTTTACCGATTCCGCGAGAGAAATATATCCCACCGCGGAGAGAAAGCAAGAGATGAATGGATTCTCTGCGCAGCAGATGCTATACTGCTGGTCGTACGGCTTTTCTGATTTCCCGGCGCTACTCAATTGTGCTACACGGATCCACGAAATTATAATTATTCTACGCCCGTCCGTCTACCTATATAGTACTACATATATCTTTTAAACTTTTCAGTTAGTCGCGCGAATACAAACGTTAAAATATATTAACGAATTACCGTTAGATATATTTTTGACATCCATTGGTATTGCAGCAACTTGATACGAAACGAAAAATGTATAAATAGCACTAGTTCAAAATGCTCCTTGATAAACACAAACGCAATCCCTTTATCTATCTTATACGGCGCGATAACATTTCTTTATATGTATATTGCTAGAAGTATAAAAAAAGATGCATTTCCAATTTGAAAGAAAAATCATTCTCAGAGGAGAAGCTCGGAGGAATAAAAAAATTTTATTGACGAGCGAATCTCTCGCGATAAAGAGAGAGCTAGGGGGGAGAGGAATTTGGAGCTTTTCAATCAGCTATTTACGACATTATTTTCTCCAAATTCCCGCGATGAAAAAGCAAGCTCGGCTACGCGTCATTTTTAATTCAGACATGGCGGGCGAGAAACAAAAATTGATACTTTTAAAATAGCGCGCTGCTGATTTCATGTGCTCGCGCGCGAATATAATCGAAGCTATTTGTATGCGATATGGGATACTTGCATGCGACGTCTTTTTTGTTTTCCCGGACTCTCCGCTGGCTCGACCGATCGCCGCGCGCGATTCTCCGAAAACACGAAAGGGCGTTCAAATTTTACTCAAATATTGTGTTTGAAAGATTTTATCGTTGCGCCAGCGCAAGCGTCAGCCGCAATCAACATGTTTTTCATGAAAATTCTCATTCTCACTTCGCTTTTTAATTTTTCACTGATAGTTACGGAAATATTTTTCTTCAATTCGTTAGATGGATGTAACTTTTTTTGAAAAATAGTTGAAAAAATTTCTTCGTTTGGTGCTATTTTTTCTCCCTTATTTACCTCAGCGCACGAATCTCGTAACATTTTCCTAGCTCGTCGTCCCGCCTCATTTTATTCAACGCGTGTATACATATACGACTCGATACACATAGCGCGCGCGCGCGCGCGAACGAAACTCGTGGCTCAATTAAAACAGCAATTTGCGAACGTTTAGGTCGACGGGTCTGTTTCCGCCCCCGTCGTTATGTCGTCACAATTACGCGTAGCTCCCTCCCCCCCCCCCTGCGATTCTCGCAGAGCAACACGGTCACACTCTCTTTCCCTGCTTCTCTTCTTTTCGGCTTAATCCCACATATATAGGTGGGATTAACCTTTCTCATTTTGATCCGCGTATGCGACTCTATGACGTGTCAACAAGCGAAAAGAATGAGCAAATTGTTGTTTTTTTTTGTCCCGCCAAATCATCGATTGAATTGTTGTTTCTGCTCTTCGTTTTTTTTATTCTTACACAATTTCGATCATTCAATTTTCATGCAACTTACCTGCCTACTTTGCTTATTACTTCTCACATAATTACATAATTTCATTCGCACGAAATCACGTCATGGCTCGTGACTCGATTTAATCGGATTATTATTTAGAGTTCCCGCGGTGTTCGCAAGGTCATCGCCGCGTCATCGCAACCGATTCATTTTTGTTCCGAAAAGCTCATATGGATTATGAAAATATGTGGGTAATTTTGGACATTTTTTTCATGTTTCGACACTTCGAGTACATGCACGAACGGCTTTAACCCAGTTTGAGTGGCTTAATCCAATTTCAAGGGTTAAAAAATAATTATTGCAGCAGCAGCAGCAGCAGCAGCAGCAGCAGCGGGAGGCAAAAAAAAAGAAACGAGGAAAAATTTTGGTTGATCGGCGCGTCGTACAAATTCGAAAATGATATTTTCTGTGTCTGGGTCATCCTCTTTCTTTTTTCATCCTGAGGCCTCCTCTTATTTTCTCGTCTCTCATGGCCTTCTTCCACCCCGACATTGATTCATCACACGAGCGCTTTGACTCTGACAAGCGATTTACCTCATCCCTTGAAACCTCTCTTTCTTTTCCTCCCGCCGCCGCTTCACCCTTTTTTTTTTTTTTTTTTCTTTTCTTCGTCGTTTCGTGTTAAACAAATGGTCTACACGGTGAATCGTCGAATCGCGATTGTCAGTCCCTGCATCCATAACCTAACTCCGGCTTATCGAAGAATGGACCTTCGTCAAACAAAGACCTTTCCCTGACAAGGAGAATCTCCGCTCGATTTATCTCGTTTCAAAAGGAGAAATAAAACTAACTTGTATTTTTGCCAATTTTACAAACGAGCAAACATGCAAAAAGATTTCTCGATTTCATTCGCACCGGTGAAAAGATGTGTTTGGGCGAAGAAAAAAGAAAAAAGAAATTATTGTACACACTTCATTCTAGTATACCATATCTTGCCTGTTATTATTTTTATTTTATATTTCAGCGTGTACTTGATTTTAACGTCCGCCATTATTACGCCCTCGCATTGATTCACTTTTATTTATCATATTCTGTATTATATTTGTCATCATTTATTTTATATTTCAATATTTTTATTGTTGTTTTAAAAATGTTTATTATTTTTAGAGCGGTGTATACGTATTCACTGAAATTTCCAACTTTCACACGCTGCACGCGTGTCCAAATCAATAAAATGCTTATCGCCGGCCGAATGATTCGAGAGCCCGTAAGTGGGAACGACGTCGAAATGGATATTAAAATGAATTTCCATTCCATTAAGAGAATGGATTGTCGATTTCGAATACACGAAAAACTCACGAATGTGAGGGGAAAAAAAAAAACGTTAATACACGTATCGATCGTTGCTGGAATCGAGGCTACTCTGCTCGGTACTCGCGTAAGGCCATTAGCGTTCCGAAAAATACTGTTTTTCACTCTTACCTTTTGTTTTTCCATTGTTGCCCGCCGCGATCCATCTTCCAGCAAAAAGCTAGTCTACTAAAAACTTGAACTGAATATTGCCTAATACAAAAGTTTATTATTTTTCAGCTTTATTTTTTCCTTTTCAAATATAGAGGAAGCTGCCATATAATACCTAATCGTTCAATTATATTCATTGATAAATATTTCTAAATCAGATAATTTTGAGAGAGTTGTTTTGTGATTGTTTTTCTTTTTTTTTTTTAAATATGCCATATCAGAGCCAATTTCAGGAGTTTTTTTGGGTTTTCTTCAAAAAAATTTTTATCCCACACACTCTTTAAACATCATCGCTATTTTTTATACCGAAAATATTCGCTCGAGTATTCCGATATTCACCGCCAGTGCTGCTCCTTACAGTTTGCAATAGAATTGAAAAATGAATAGGTATGTCTAAGAACACATCGTCCTCGCGAACACAGTAGAAAATAGACTTTTTGTCCTGCGCGAGCAGTCGTCGGGGGCGTTGATAAATAATATAAGGAGACGCATACGAATATGGGTACAATTAATGTGCGTATAACGAAATATGGGGGGGAGAGAGAGAGAGCACACAGAAAAATTGTGTTGAAATTTCACCCTCGCTGATAAACCCGCGCGCGCGCGCGCGCGCGCGTTTCTTTATTCGGCACAGAAAAAGAGAGGGGGTCTCTCACTTTTTAGCGCGAATGGACGTTCGAAAAGCCACCCCTAAATGACGTTTAAAAGAGTCCTCAAAGGCTACTCTCCTCTTCCTCTCGATTCCTATTCCCCGCGTAGTAGTACTCTCAGACACTTTTATGAAGAAAAAAGCCACCTCCCATCCTTGTCAACCCTAGCTCCTGCGTGGAAAGTCCAACGTGGCGAACAGGGCTAAAGAGGGATTTAAATTTGCTGGCAAGAGCACTTCTCGAATAAGGGTAGAAAAAAATCAATATATGTATAAATATACTTTTTCCATTCCAATACATTTATATATAGGTATATGTTTATTATGAATTATTATTTGGGAAAAATATCGAGGTACATAAAAAGCACTATTTACGGCGCGGACGACAAAATAACCCGCCTGCTCCTGTACCGGGAATGCGTTGAAACGAGATCGACAAATATAAAATATATATCATCTCAAGCATTTTAATAATTCTTCTTTTTTTTCTTCTCATTTCTCTCTCCCTCTCCGTCTTTGCTCTGCTTGCGCGAAAAGTATATCAAGGTTTATAGGTCGAAAACGATTTGAAGCTCCATTCGCGCGGAGGTTTGTGACCGCCGGGAATACACACTGAGAAAAAATATAGTCGAATCAACAAAAATTTTAGCTGCATACGCACGACAAAATATGCAACTAAAATTTTTTTGTTGATTCCACCATTTTTTATCTTCTTGCATGTCGCGCGAAAGTATGTCTGTGAGATGAATTTTATGCACGATATGTAATTATACTTATTTACGATATAACTTTTCGAAAAGACGAAAAATACGAAATTAATATTTGTTGAGCACCGCGAGAGTTTAAATAAATAAAATTAAAGAAATATACATGCATCGTTGAACGACGCTTCTTTCGACATTCGGCGCTCTCGCGACGATCGAGCGATTAAAAGGCTTAACAAGCTGAAGCAGACGATAACGCCGGGTGAAATTTGAAAGGCTCGAGTTGACCGTCCAAAGAGATTCATGCGAGCTAGCCAACGGAAAGAGATTGAAGCAGGTAAGTAAAGAAAAGCAGGAGAGAAAAAAGTGAAAAAGTGGTGCAAAAGTGCGAGTCATACGCGGATGCGCGCTCGCGCGAGGGGTACAGTTGAGAAATGTCCCGGGTCACGATCATCCCAGCGGGCGTATAATAATGGTCCTCGAGAAAAATTCAGAATGAGCTGCAGGCGGTGAAAAAAAAGAAAAAGAAGAATATTGGAGGGCTGGGACGGGGGATCCGAGACGCGCACGGAGAGCGCGACGAGAATTTTCAACGTCGAGTTATAAGAATGAGGACGCTGACTCGACGAGGCGAGAACGAGAGAAAACCTTATTCGCGCGCGAGCGATGAGGAGAAAAAGAGCGAGAGAAATGAAGATTTTGCAGCAAGGGATTCGAGGTGGAGGGGGAAGTGTAGGGCCGAGATATGAAATGAAAGCTCGACGAAAGTTTCGATCGCGCGCACCGGTCGAAAGTTAACGCGACCACGAAAAATTGGATCATCTCGAGCTCTTGCCTATGGTGCGGTCGTATTATATAATACGCGATAATACGCGCGAGAGAAGCAGTTGCTTCAATCCGGCCCAGCAACCCAGCACGCGACAACGCAAACTCACCTGCTCCTGCTTGCGCGCGCGTGTCCTGCTTTTATAAACTTTTATCCTATAATCGTATAACTAATACGCGTTTATTCATCCTGCGCCGCTTATTCGTTTCTTATATAGATATGTACATGTATACCATGCACTACTACTAGTACGATAAACATCGCGTTTCAATCGCAAAAGCGCAAATATTATGCCGCAAATATTATCTTATCGCGTACGTCGAAATATAAATAGGTACGCGCGGAAGCGACCTCGCAATAACGCCGCCGCATTTCTAAAATTGTTCTCGCAATCGGTATTTAGGTATATGTGTATATATCCGAACGAAGAATCGTGATAACCGCGGAGGATTTATATATTCTCACACCGATATATAAGAGGTTAATTGGCCGAAAAATGTGTATCCGCGCGCACGACCAAATGAATAATAACAACATGCAGAGCGTGAATAATCAATTGGTAAATCATTTTTTTTAATCCAACGGTTTAGTTCCAAGTTGGACGTAACGATGATAATACAAGTACCTGCTGCTGTAGCAAATTCCCAATTATTATTTCACTTTGACGTTTCGTCTGTTTATTGTTAATCCGTGGATGTAAATTTTCCCCGGCATATGTTCCAACGTGTATAACCTGTCTCGCGTCTGTACCGGTGATAAATCATCGCTGCTGGCCCGGTTCGGCGAATAATAATGATGGAAATGAGAGTCAGTGGCGGCGGGCTTGCGAATCTCGGCGGCTCTCGCGCACCAATTTCGTATTTCTCAGCAACCGCACCGCGCGTTGGTCGAATTAACGGGAGGGCGCGAAACTCATCTACGCGTATTAACGAATTGTGTTGTTTGATTTTTTATTTTCCTCGCTCGCGTCCGTAATGAGCAACGAAAATGGATGCTGGATTATCTCGTATTCGCATGCGAGGCATATATATAGATCCCAGCATCGCAACAAAGCTATTTAGTCGTATTACTTTGATAATTAATTAATTGATAGTCTCGCGGTGTGTGTGTGTGTGTGTGTTAACCGATTATCTATTATTTGACGAATGACTAATGACGAGGATGTATTGATTTCCCATCTACCGGCGAGGTAAAATGGGAATAGGAGAGTTATGGTGATTGCATGCTCCACACTTTTACCACGCGGTAAAAAAGCGTAATTGATCCCACACCCTCAATCATACCTTTGGTGCGGATATGTTTTTTACGAAATGGCCGCAGCATGTTGGCCGAGAGCACTGCGCTCATCATCGTTCCAATCGTTAAAAAACATGCATGTATCCTTTTCGTTGAACGCGCATAGTTTAAATAAAATAATAAATATGCGCATTATTGTACCGTGCGATTGGTTAATGTAAGAGGAGCAGCAGCAGCAGCAGCAGCAGCAGGCGAATACAGCTAGAAATTATTCCCATCGTTGCATGGTCGTCGCAATCATGGTGCGTTGCACTTACCGCGAACGCGCGTATAACATCGTACAAACGAGAGAGCGCGAGAGCGCAGGGTAGCTTCCTGTCGACGTTAGCATTGTTCGAATTTATCGAAGCCAAACGAGCACGAGCTGCTTCATATACGTGTATACGTATATATATATATATTCCAACACGAACCATTTACGCCCATCCTGCTCGTTACAGGCAAGAGCATCATCGGTCGAGAACTCTACTTTATGCGAGAGATTCCTCTCTCATTTTCCATGCATCGTGCCTTTTATTTGAAATTAACAAATATTTCTTTCACGTATTTTCGCGGCTCCGTTTCGTTCCGCATTGAAATACTCGACGCAAACATTTTTTTCTTTTTCTCTCTCTCTCTATCTCTCTCTTCTTATTTCTCTTTACATATATTCGAAAAATCCAGAGATGAAAGTGAAAATGCGATAGAAGAAGATAATAGGACAAATCGTCTAAGAATAACCCGAATAACGAGTATGATGTCATGTTTTTATTTAAAAATATGCGAGAAAAGTCGGAATAAAAAAAAAACAAAATGATAAAAATGAAAAAAGTATGGAAAATGTAAAACTTGCGCGATTCATCTATCCGCATTCCTATCCATTTGTATCTATAGCCCGGTGCGTTGCACTTAATTATATATACATATAGAAAAACTGCGTGGAAAAACCATTGTCACTCGCGTTTTCTTATCGCGGTTGATTATACAAAATAAAAACCTCGCGGCGGATCGTCTCCGCCTCGCATTCATCCGTACGGAATGTTATATAAAATAATTCTTACTCTCTCTCTCTCACTCCCTCTTTTTTCATTTGGTCCAGTGAGTCTCTTCGACTCCCGATACATATTCGCCGGAGAAACACAGACCGTTACGAAAATTCTTTTTTTCCTTTCCCGTTGTAATTTTTTTTCTTTTCATTATCTTCTCGTCCCTACGCTTCCATAGTTTTTCTCGTCGAACCATACACTTTTTACCATTTACTCACGAACGAAACTTTTGTTTTGCCTCTCGTTCTCATTTCTATCGTTGTGCTGCAGAAAAAAATCCCACATTGACAATTCTCCAGTCGGAAAAACGTGCTCGTTCCTGAAAAAACGACTGAGAGAGAGAGAGAGGTAAAAAGTCTATACGAGACGAAACTGATAAAGACATCGATAATCGTTTTCATGTCGTTGTCCAACTCATTCCACGATCTGTTAATTTTTCCAAACTTTACTCTATATCTTTAGAGTCACATTTCTTTTTCTATAACAAGTCGATTTCTCAGCAGTAACTATTTAGTATACAGTTTGAGCTATTTTTATGTTTTTTTCATTATCATTACTTGCTTCGGTTGAATAACAAAATTGCTAATGCTTTCGCTCGGTGATAAGAACAAAAGACAAGAGTGGCTTCTTTCAAATATTTTGTTCTATATACGTGGTAAAGGGCAATTTGGGAAACACACAAAAGAGAAGTGATTTCCGTTGCGTCTCTTTTTCTGGATAGCTCGTACGTTTTTGTGTTGTTTGAGTGTTTTGTATTATTTTTTTTTTTTTTCCCAAGCGCTCTGCAATTTCACGTTTCTAAAAGTACGGCATAGTACAAAGGGGAGGGGGTGTAAGGGTAGATAGGAAACGATATCGTATTCTGTGTAGTGCATTTTGTGCACTTTTGTACGATACAGTTTCGTGACAATACGCTGAAAACGTTTGCGCACTGGTCATTCGGTCATTCACCTCATTTCTTCCTCTCTCTCTCTCTCTCTCTCTCTCTCCTTTCGTTCGCTCTATACATAAGTTTGCAATACCATTTTCCTCTCTGAACTCCCCTAACAATAATAATTGGCACGATAACGTTCAGACTCGCCCGTAAATGGTACTATTCCGAAATCTACCGCGTTGCGCCTTCCCATAGACGAAAAACATGATGATGAAATGCGTCTTTATTCGTTTTGAAACTATATGTAAAAAATATTAATTTTTATATATCATATCAATCAATCTCAATATTTGATATGTCATTATTATCGGAAAGAAAATATGTATTGTTGTTTCTTTGATTGAAAATTAAATAATACATATTTTTATAATTATTTATTCCACGGCGCGGCAGCACCTAGCCGGCAGCAGAGTACCGGCTAGTTAGTTATAAAATGAATGTCTCTTGATAAATGGATTGAAAGAGACCACTAGAATTATACGTTATAACTGTTGAACAAATTGCGGCGGGGACGAATTTTGGACCGCTTGTTATTCGTAGTATAGTTAATATATGAGCGTTGCGGAGTTGGCATTGCGGAGACAATGTTGAAGTTTGGGTTGCTTTTAAGCGATGAAGAGGGGCCAGGGAATTTGTGTCGTGTCGGTGCGCTGAATATGTTTGGTTCTCGATATAATAAGGAGGTGAGAGAGGAGCGAGAGCTTTCGGTTATTCCTCTACTCTCGGATCCCCTTACCGGAAGGAGAAATCCGGCGGAACCCGAGGCACAAATAAGTGCAGAATGAAGAACGATGACGATTGTATAGTTCATGTTAGGACCGTGTTACGCTTCGCGTATAAGCAAAAGTAAATATGGTAAAATAACGCGAGATGCGGAGAGAAAGAAAGAGCAGGGGAATCTCGTACACCGATGCAAGTTCGTTTCCTGTATAGGTATATAAGCATTTGCAATTTGCATGCATGCTTAACTCGCTATACATTTCCTTCGAAAAGATTCAAACTCATCCTCTTTTGTTCGATTCCAACTCGAATCAGACATTTACCTAAATTGACGAGGCAAAATTGTGAAAAAATAAGAGCAAGGGAGCGGTTTGCTTTATACTGATAAAAAATAATATAGGTTGAAAGAAAAAATGTGTTTATTACCGAATAATTTCCGAGGTTGCCAGAAAAATAAAAACAAAACAAAACGTTCGAATAAATGTTTTACTTGATTCAACCGATTAATTGATTTTTGCTTGAAAAATCCCGTTTCCGTGGTGTACGAATCCGAGATCTTATCACTTCCGGGCCTTGATCATAATACGCAGTCGCATATAATGGGCGCGTAATTGAAATTATCATAATATCAGTAATAACGATACACGCGAGGTGCTGGGATAAGAAAATGATTTCTTATCCCGAAACGAAAGGAGGAAATGACCCGATGCTATCTCGATTGATTAATTATTTAAAGAGCGCAAAGTTCATTTTGACCGGCGCGGCGGATAATTTGAGAAATGATTCGTAGCGGACACTGTAGATAGAATATCTGTAGAATTCGTCGTATAAAATAGTCGAGTGCTGCTGGGGCGCTTCTCATCGCGCGCTGATATGAAAAGCAGCTCACACCCTACGCGGAGAGGCGGTACGCGGCCGGCGGAAGAGACGAGAAGAGAATGCGGCTCGACTCGGGAGAGATTATTCAAATCAAGTATACACCGCGCAGCTCATAAAACGCCCTCGCTCGCCATCTCCAAGAAAGAGTAAAGCGAGCGGCAAGGGAAAGGAAAAAAAAATTTGAGAGAGCATCTCATCATCGAGCATCGTCTTCGTGTTATGGCGTTTTTTTATACTTTTTTTCTCTCTTTCCTATTTTCCTTTCTTCTAATTCGTGAATTATAAACAATTCGAAACTTTCGTTATCTATTTTTTCATTGTTCGAACAGCAGGTTAAAATCAGCCCGCCTTTTTGTCATGGAAATCTTTTATACCTATATAGATATATTTTTTATGAGAATCTCGAAATATAATTTGATGGATAACGACAATTATTATTCATGTCGCATCTGATTATATCTTAATGGAATTAAATAAAAATTAATCGTCGTCGTCGGAGGATTCCCGGAGGCAATGCGAGGTTCTTACGGGGGGTGGCTAACTTTCCATATGCAGAATCATCCGCGCCTATATTCACATATCTATAATCTCGTATACACTCGTATGCGTGTAATAGGTTAAGAAGAGAGGAAGAATTAAGGGAGTTTGATGGTAGAAAAGCCCGCGGAGAGATGAAGAATCAACTTAGCAGCAGCCTGTTTAATCTAGCGTGTTGCATAAATGCGGGCGATGCATGCCTCCGGAGATACCGGAAGAGCTTTTCGGGGCTCGGTTTGAAGGGGTAATCTGCTTGGGAGAAAGAGGCGAAGAGGAAGAAGAAAAAGAAACGAGAGTCGGAGTAGACTCATCTTCTTCTTCTTCTTCAGCAACGAAAGGAAAAGTTACCTCGTCGGCCCTTAAGAGCAACTTCCGGTCCCGGTAGCCAAGACACGCCTCCGCATCGTAGGTACCGGGTTACTCGAGCGCTAACGTGTTCTCATCAACGAGGATGAGAAGCAGAGACGACGCGGTAGTACATCCACCATACCGAGTAAAGGAAGAGGAAGGGTTAACGGGTAGAGAGAGAGTTGAGAGGGGTTTAAGGGGATAAAATGTACGAGCGTTTTCATAAAGCATCCTCGTTGTAACTTGGATGGTCATTAGCGGAACAAAGCTCGTCGTCGGTGTCTCTAAAAACACGAAGAAGCGTTCAAGCAACCTAGAAGCGAATGAAGTACCTACTTCCGGTTCCGGAGACTCTTCCCGTCTCCCCTACAAAACTCTTCCTATCCACCCACCCGTCAACTATTACCCGCTTCTCAGCATCTACTGTTTTTTTTTTTTCCACGTATTTTCAACTTTTCTCTCCTCGAGGCGATGGTCAGCCAGTGTTTCACTTATTAGTATTCATTATATTTTTGTTTAGTTCTCAACACCCTTTCTTATTATACTATAGTTGAAGACCCTTTGAAAAAATTTATCTCATATATGAAAAATTTATTTGTACTCGAATAAACGCGAAAGAAATGGTCAATTTTGATTGATTCGATTATTGATGATTGATACCGACAGAAAGAATGGATATGAGGATGGAATAAAGCTAAACCCGATCTCTGTAAATTTGTGGGTGTAAAGGTTTATAGGTTTACGGGTACTCGCGTGCAATTGGAGAAACAAGAAAAAAAAAAAACACGCAAACGTTTTCTCTCGTTATTTACTCCATTCAAATTTTGGGCTTCAAACATCGAGGGTAGAAATTTTTTTGAATGGAATGAAAAGAGAGAACCCGAAACGTGTCTACTATTCGCTGCTTACTCTTCCAAGCAGTATTCTTCGGAGCCGGTAATCTTTTTCGTTGCCTCTTTTGTATTTTTCTTAGGTGCATGTGCGTGTATTTTTCCTTTCGGAGCCGCTCGAAAAAAAAAAAAAAAAAAAAAAAAAAAACTGGAGTGGCTGGAAAACGAGAGTCCTTCCCCGGCATGTTCATTTTGGTGAAAGGGTAATTTTCTATTTCCTCATTTGGTTGAAACTCTTGAATGGGGAGGAGAGGATTGAAGACTTCAGCGGGTTGGAAACGAAAGGGCCGGGGAAAACTCTATTTAGCTTTCGTGTCTGATTCTACCTCCCGCTATTCCGCTGGCCTCTCATAAAGGGTGTCCTCGGAATGGCAAATTTTTATTGGATAAACCATTGTTGGTATAATTGGTAATCGTTGTACATTATTTTTAACCCTATCCGTGAAAAATAAAATACGAATTGTAACGAAAAAACTGAATTAAAAAAAAAGAAATGGTCTCGATATAGAGTACAGTCTTCTCATCGATTTGTTGTTGTTTCATCTTCCAAATTTTCGATATTTCTTCAGTTTGAAAAATTTCTTCGGTAACATTGATAATTGATCCGCAAATCAATTTCGATGTGTTTTAGCGTTATTACGGTAGTCCACTTGCTGCTAATCCATTGTTTCATTTGCAAACGAATTTACGGGCAATGAAATAATTTCGTTGCCGCGCGACGCTATTACGATCAAACATGTCCTTTTATTTTTGTTTCACATCGCGAGCACGATTGGCCAAAGGTCAGAGACAGACCGCCTCTCGATATTCTCAAATCCTTTTTTGATCATTGCGCGACCAATCGAAATATGTACATACAAACGTCTTTGTGTGTGTGTGTGTGTGTGTGTGTGTGTGTTGCATGCAGACTCATTGTCAGCGATATACAAACATCTTATTCTCAGATATTAGACATTCAAGAATAAAAATAAAATCTTATTTCATACTCGTTGATTATTTTATGCTGCAGCAAAAGACAGTAATTATTATGAAAATGCTGGGATAATTTTTGTGCATAATCGCGCGCGATCCATTTCCGAATGAAACGCGAAGAAATAATTATTTCATCGCGAATACGAGGACAGTTCGACTTTGGCATTCCAATGCATTTTCATTTATTGATCGATGTTTCCGGGCTAAATGTTTTTACGCACCACGGAGAGAGGAATGGGGGGCGGGATAGCGGGGGCAATAGTGATAGTAGACTACGAGGCGCGAAGAAGATCGAGGGCATAGTCGCATCGCAGGTACGCAAGAAAATAGAATAGAGAGATGGAGCAGTTCACCGCGTTGCGGAGCTGGAAAAGCTCTTTCGAAAATTGGCAACGAGATTTTATTTTTCATTTTTTATCTAGTTCAACTTATTTTCTATACAAGATCTCTCATCTCACGCTTTCCTCGTTAAATCCGCGAGTTAAGAGCGAGAATAAGGCGATGAGCCGCAGCAACCGCGTGTAAGAAAGTAACGAGTCAAACCGCGCGTTGAAGAATTTCACTTTCGAAATTTGCAGCTATCACTCTCGCACTCACTCACCGTGGCGGCAAGATACCAGCTGGCTTGCTCGAGAGGTCAGGTTATACTTTTCGTGACAAACATCCAAGAAATCTTGTAATATTTTTGCTACACGTGTTCTTTCACTTGCGGAAGAGAAAAAAAAAAAACAAAAAAATCGCTACATCGAGAGATAACCCGCTGTGAATAATTCTTTTCGTTGTTAAATATAGGTACAGAAATTATAAGTTATTTTCCGCATTGACCGCGCGCGATATGCGAATAAAGAGGTAAGAGATAGCGAAAAATCATAAGCAGCGGTGCAGATCGCGTTTCAGTCCCTGCGAGAGCGTACTATATGCGGGGGTCCATGCAGAAACAAGAAGTATGCGTGTGCATGAATAATGAAAAAAAGTATGCAGGCGGGGGAATGGAGAGAAGCAGCAGGTTGAAAGTAGCGGGCAAGCAAAAGCTTTGGGAGGAAGAATAACGCCGAGGAAATAAAGAGAAGAATGCGGATAGTTTCGATAATACGTAATTTATGGAAACGGTTATTTTGGTAGGACGATGTATAGTATCGAGTATCCACGTGACCCGAATATCATACGGGTTCACCGCCGAGCTCTATCCCTTCCTTTTTTCTCCTCTTCTCATACGTTTTATTCTTATTCCTCATATATACCTATATAATACGCGTGCATACGTTGCATACGCGATACGGCATATATACGCGAATGTAGCCAAGTGATGGAGCATTTTTGACATACAAAAGAATAAGACTCGGAGAACTGCTCTCGCTCGCACATTTTATACATGCATGTGCTGGTCTTGCTTCGTCGCATTTTTCGAATACGTCCATTATTATTGATTCCAGTATACTATACCGGAACAAATACCAACACTTTCGAAAGACAAAAGGAGCGATTTTTTGACAAGCAAACAGACTTGAGGCTTGGCCTCAATTTCTTGGCTTGTCAAAAATGTCGAAAAATAGTTTTTCTATACCGAACAACATTTTCAATCTGTTCAATTCAAAGCTTGTTCGAATATATTCATGTTTCCTGGAATGCGACGGCTCAACCGTACGACCGAATGTATATGTTGAATTATATTTGAACTATGCAATAAGAGGGAGTAATTGTATATGAGTACGCGCGGGAGTGCACGGAGAGAAATTTTTGCGTCAGGACAGCGTAGGGCACGCTACTGCTACAAATTTTATTTGTTAATATGGTGACGACAAATTTATTTGCTGCTGTGACAAAAGTTTTGTGTCAAGAGTGATGCGTCGCATGAGCAAAAACTTTTTGCTGGTCGAGCAAATCTTTTTGCTAGTCGAGCAAATTTTTTTGCTGTTCGAGCAAATCTTTTTGCTGGTCGAGCAAATTTTTTTGCTGGTCGAGCAAATTTTTTTGCTGGTCGAGCAAATCTTTTTGTTGGTCGAGCAAATTTTTTTGCTAGTTGAGGGTTTTTGTTTTGACATGAGATTTTTCATTCAATGCTCCTCAGATAATATTCGTGGGTAAATGGTTTTTTGGTTGTAGAAATAAAACAAAAAAAAAATTAATTCCATTTGTACGAGTGACAATTATCCATTTTTGACCAGTATCGGTATATATACATAGATAAATTCATCAATTAAAATTACCTACCTAACCGGGATTCGAACCTGTTCCTACTACCTAACTACCTATGAACCCTAACCATTACACTACCGACCGCTTGTGAAAAATCGACATTTATTCCGCCTACTTGTATTTGCATAACAAAAAAATTAACAAATAATCGCATAAACTTGTAAAAATGATTCAATGCTTTTGGAGGGCATCAGTCTATTCGAATATCAAAAATAAATATTTTTATACAAAAAAATCACACATAGGGAAATATATACATTTTTCCAAAAATTTTAATTTTATTAAAAAATATTCTATATAAAAACTTTACATAAAAATATTTTACATCAATTTTACGTTAAAATTCGTAAATACAGTTTGATTTAAATACTGCACCGTAAAACTACATACTTCCCATATGTGATGATGTGTGTGAAATTTTTCGCGTAATACACACACACAACCAAAGGAACAAAGAATAAACCCTTGCATGCTAAGTTTGTTAATACGATGTCCGTAAAAATGCTCGCTGAGCCAAATTAATATGTTACTGTAGCAAATACTTTGCTACATGAGCATAGCATTTGCTACTTCAACAAATCTTTTGTGGGTTCACATTTTTCGTTTCCGTAGCAAATATCCTTATGTTGCTATAACTAAAAATTTGCTACAGGAACTTATAATTTTGCTATTGCTACTAAAATGCTACTAGCAAAAAATCTTTTGCTGTTGTGACGGGATCATTTCTCTCCGTGTGAGGTTCGAAGAGAGCCAAATAGGATGAGACTGAAAAAAGAGATGTATATAAAACTGTGCTGCTTCCTTTCACGCGCTTTTTATATCCCAAATACGTGAGTATTCGTAACAAAAGAAGACGTGTACGGAGTAAAAAAAATTATTATCTCGCATCCTCTTATTTTTCGCGTACTTTTATAAAAAGCATCTTTCACTATCTCGCTTCCCGCTCATTATTCACTTTTTCTTATTTATAGAAGAGAATGGAATGGAGAAAAAAAACACACACACAAATACCAAAGTTCAATGCAAAAAAAAAAATGAATAATCGGATGCAAGCGCGGCTGCAAACGTGTCTTATTATTGTATCGGCAGAAACCCTGATGATGCCGTATCCGCATAGATACGCGATAATGCGACGATTTTTGGGCTTTCCATGCTTTTACCCAGCAATAGGTCTGTGTCTGTATATACTACCCACTTTATGATACGATGATTGAAAAATACTCGATCAGTTTTGAATGTATGAGATGGGAAAAGAAAACGACGATCGACCAAGCTGCTGACCGGAGCGACCAACAATTTTCGAGCCTAAAACGCGTGAAAATCTGCATTAAGCTTGAAATTTTTTTGAATTTTTAAACCGAGAAATTTTATACTCGGTCGTCGAACGATCATGTATTCTTCTCTTGCGCGGTCTCATTTTCTTTTCTCTATATGTAAAATATTATTATATCGCGAGAGCTATATCTCAACGAATTTAAATATATCGATCTCACGAGCAGGTCAATTCTTTCGACTTATCTCACAATCATCCTTACTACTATTTGTCTTGTATCGTTTCATTTTCTCAATTGAACCGTTACGATTGAGTTTCCCGTGTATATCATGAATCTGCTTGTTGCGGTTTGCGGTTAAAAATCAACATTTTCATTTTCATATTTGCAGTTTTGTCTCTCATCGAAGCGTTGCTTTTTCTCAATACCTATTCCATATTTCGCTCGACCCCTCTCGCTCCCCGAAATTCGCTTATACCTTTTATCATCCTCATCCATCATCCGCGAATGCCGCATCACATTTTTTATAATAATTATTAATTATTTATTATTCTTGCTCATTCGACACGACATTTTTTTTTCTTATTCAACATTTCAATTGATAAACAAAAATGAAATGCTGATCGCGCAAATGCGACTGACAATTATATGTTTAATTATTTTCAAGCTCGGAAAAACTGTCTCTGTCTCTCGCGGTGATTGATGCGCGCGGACCGGCGGTCCAAGGCCGCGGTCGCATCCCCTTTCGAGTATTGCCCCCTGCTCTTTTAACTCTCGAAAGACGGCTCAAGCACCGATCGCGCACCCGCAGTATCATTCATATACTAATCGCGCGATAGTTGAGAATAATGTTTTGAATTAAGTTCTGAATAACCTGGATATTTTTGCTAACGCGCGGATGTAAAAATAAAAAAAATACAAATAATGGGCTCTGGCAAATGTGGCCAAAGTTTAGCATACTTGACGAGCCAGCCAAGAGAAAATCAAGTCATGGGCGCCGGTTATTTCGCCGGTTACCTGCGATGGCAGCTGCTGGAACCTAGAACGATGAGTATATCCTGCTTCCTATGGGACGTTCCGCATCTTGAGGCAATCCTCAATATCCATTACAATATATATAGTTTTATTGACAAAATTATTCGTTGTATATTTTTCCAACGGATACCGTATTAATTATTGATATTTCGAGAGGAAAAAATCAGAGCAACGCGAATATCAAACGATCCGTTTATTCGCAGCGATAGGGCCCCAAAAATATATCGATCGCTCGTTGCTCGAATTATTTAACTGCGCAAGAAAAGTATTCATTTTGACCGCTTTATTGTTATCAGCATGCAGATACGCGCTAAACTTGGTGCATGGCGGTATACGTGCTATAGAAATTTCCGATTTATCTCAACAACGATTTTTTTGTTCCAAAAGAGTCTATTGCACGATGCATATTGGAATTGGAATAAAATCGTGGCCAATTATACACGGAATATTCCGTATTCTTCGTATTTTCCATTTTAACGCGCTTGGCCCGGGCTTGATTAAAGCGAATAAGTCCACAGACAGAAACAACTCATCCTGATGCTGCGGCGTCGAGTCGAGCGATACAAAAAATTCAATTTCCATCTATGAAAAAAGGATCTCGCGTTGTTTTTTCCTACCGTTTTTATTTTTCGATGCAACGAAATGCACAACGTCGTCCGTGGCTAATCTAATCTCCGGTTACCATGTAAAAGACTTTTTATTGAGGCCCTATCGAAAGATTATAATAAGGAGGAGGAGCATGCAGGAACATTTTCATTTTCCTAACAATTTTCTCATTATCATTTTTCTTATTCCTTTCCTTATTCCAATCACGCACGTTTTCATGTTTTTTTCGGTTATAAATATGAAAAGAATAGAAGAATATAAGTTGAAGCGGCCGCCGGCACAGTGCTGCTCTCGATCGGTGGACGGACGGATAAAAAAAATTCTATATATGGCATTTTGCCTCGACCATGCGCACATAAAACACATAGGTTTAATAAATAATATATATGCATGGTACCTGCTATGTACAACGCACATACTTTGTAGTAATGTTATATCTATGAGGCGTGTGGAGTGATAGTTTTCGATTTATTCTCAATAAGTTTCAAGGATGCGACGACGCGGTGATCTGCAAGGACTCGCGCCGCGCCAAATTCTCGACTCGATGAAATTTACGAGTTTTCTCATTGCCTTCTCCTCTTGGGGAAGAAGAGGATTCGAAAAAACATGCAGTAACGAAACCCGCCGCGCCTTTGGCTCTCGCATTAAAAAACGATATATCTCAATATTGTAGAATTGCAATTACTTTTTTTTAATTTTAAACGATTATACCCGAGCAGAAAGAAAAATTCTGAGCGAAATCAATATCTATCCGCCGCCGAATGGATAGGGATGCGAGGAAATTGGCTCCAATATTACATGATATATTAATTTTTAGTATATCAAGTGAAAATATCCCAAGAAAGATCGTGTACGGGGCTATTGAAAAAATATAGGACATAGCATAGCGATTCGAATAGTGCGGTAATAATAAGAATTACTAAGGAGAGAATTCACCGATGGATATGAGTAAATTGGCTTGTGTACTATATAACTCTCGATCTGACTCTTTGAAATACGCGGCGAGTGTTGAGATAGTCGCCGTTGGTGCCGTATAGCAAGCAAGCAAGCAAGCAAGTGGTGTGGCAATGTATCACCGAGGTTGCGAGAGAGCAGGAGGGCTTTTGTACGGTCCGGCACTCGCTTCAAGGGTCGAATGGATAAAAGCCTCGAATGTTGAAGCAGCTCCCCCCCCCCCGTAAGGGAGCTGAAGCCTTTTCCTTCTCTCTCTCTCTCTCTTATTTCAATCCTGCTTCTCGTGTAGGAGCGATGAGAAGGTCCGAGAAGAGCAGCTGCTAGACGCAAAGAAGCGCGGGCGGCATAAGAGGGCGAGATGCGGAGAGCGCGCGAGTGTCTCTGGCCCAGAGCCAATGTTTGTTGACTGGAAATTTAGCGGCTGGCGATTGTTTTGGCCGCGTGCCCATTATTTCCCTAAGAGAATATGAGAGAGAGAGAGAGAGAGAGAGAGTCGGTCGCCGTCCAAGTTCGGATCGACGAATCGAGACCGATTATATACGAATATAGTATATATATGCGAGTGTAACGGCGTAAGGCATTACGATTTCACGGAAATAAGAGGCGGCCAATCATTCAATCGATCCCTCATTCATTCCCGCATAATAATTTTCTACTATTCTTTAAATAAATAAAACCATTTTTCATCGATAACGTTTCGATTTTTTATTGCATTATTTCGTGAATAAACAGCCTTAATATTGGCCGCGACTAATATACATAAGTCTCGTTGCTGGTGCAAAAACAAGGAGAAGAATAGCGAAAAACAAAAATGGTCTCTGACCGCGAGCTTTCCTCTCTGCGAAGCTTTTAGATTATAATACGTCGTGGTTGTGTCACACACTTTCAACGTTATTTCGTAGCCTAGCCGGGATCTCGTCGCCCGAGCCTTTCCGACCTTCCCGCCCCTGCTCCCTTTATCGCGGTAACGTTTTCCTCGCAGCTGGTGGAATTACTATCATATTTCTTTTCGCGCTGTACTGGTAAAGTCATGTGATATATCCCACGTGACGGGAAGCGAATTGCGACGTAAATATTGAAGCAGATACCCTTGCTGTATACGGTTTATCTCGCAACTTCTGCAACTTCATCCTTTGCCGCTGGCCATGGCCCCCTTTCCTGCTTCCGAGCCTCGGTATCCGCTGTATCTCCCTGTCAACCGCAATGGAAATGAGCTATACTCTCACTTATTATGATGACGAATCTCTTCTCTGCTTCGCAGACCTTTATTTTATATCGATTTATATATATCGAAAAAAACAATGACTATCGCTCGTTTAAAAAGCAAAAAAAAGGTGATGGAACGTTTGGTTCCTCTTGGATTAAAAATACCGGCGGCAACAATTATTACTATATATCGGTCGCGATTTCGAATTCTGCAATACCGCGAGACTATAATCGGTATATATTTCGTAATGTTGTTCAAAATACGTATCGCGCCGCGATGAAAGACACGAGTTGTGCTGACGCGATCTAGAAAATAAGGGAGGCAGGATAAATTTATTTTTATTATGTTACTCGCACGCAGCAGCAGGTAAATAATTTCCGATTCAAATCCGCGCCCCTATAAATTCTCGTAACAGCTGACGCTAGGACAGTACGAGCGAAAGATGGAGGAGAAGGAAAAAAATAGAAAATAAAAATGGCGGTAACGGAACTAGGGGGGGGGGTGGCAATGAGTGCAATAAGGTGGTAATTATGGTGGTCGGTTATGCGACGTCACGACACAGCGCGTAGGATTTTCCGCTAATTCCACGTGTGTGCCAGTGCATATATCAGCCGTGGATGAGAGCGGAGCTCTTGAGCGAAAGCTCCTTATCCGCAGCATACAGGGTGCCCAGGTTCCAGCTTTCCAAGATTTTGACTCTAAAAATACGTGTCGCGAGATCGAAAAAATTTTAGAATCATATCCGCACCACCGACGCACATCATGCATCATGGGTACTATAGAATAAGCGGCGAATTCTGTCGTTTTCGCCGCTTTGGGAATTCGGCTCTCGCATGTACGCCGCCAACTTTCACCGCATCCAATCAACATTTTTAACTCTTTTTCTACAGCAAAACCAAAAAATTAAGTAACAATGGATTCGTTTGAAATATATTTTTCATAGCGTTGCAATATTGAGACAATATGGAATTTATTTTCAACAACCTGTGTACCCGGGACAAAGGTCCCGCGGTGAACCCAAAGTTTTTTGCCAGTTCTTTTGGAAGTGGAAGCTGCTTCGGGGACTGGCAAGAAGGGGAGGACGGGGGGGGGGGTTACCAATGTTTTAGAGGTATATAAACGAAGGCTTTTTATAACGCTATAGCTAATACTCGACGCTGCTGCTGCTGCGGTATGGTGCTCGCCGCCTCTTCATCCCTCGAACGTCTCTGCCGGCCACTCGGGAATACTCGCGCGGTTTACACACCCTCGACCACTGACAACCAACTCCCGTTCGGTCCTTTATTCTCTCGCGGTATCTCTTCATATGCCCCACACTCCGCAAGAGAAGACCCCTTTAGCGAGCGCACCCGCCGCCGGCCTTACGAAGAATTACCGCGTGATTAATCGTGGATGAATTTCCCCCGTGAGATGAATCCAGGAGGACGAAGCACGACGATCTCTACCTGCTTCCTTCGCCGCATCCTCGCTCCGAGCTCCGACCAACTCTCTTCTCCTGCTCCTTCTCTCCATATGTGTGTTCACAGAGATGGCTAGCTAGCTAGCTCCAACGTCCACTGAATTATTTAATATCGACCCCTATCTCGTTCCGCACGATCCCCACGAGATTTGCATTCGGAAATATTTTCTTCCGACTGCGCGTTACAGCGCGCGAGAGACACGACACGAATTTACCATTCCAGCCCCTAATCCTCATCCTCGGCATACCCTACGCCAAGATAAGAACAATTAAGTCACAATTAAGACCTCAAAAACGAAATCCGAATTACGACTATATTGATGTAGGGCGATGCGATTACGCCTATGTCGACTATATCGACTCGCGACGCGATTACGCCTATCAATAAAAATCATCCGAGTAGCATATAGGATACTATATAGGATACTACCTATTACCAAAAATTTTGCCAAATATTCGCTTGTCCAAATTCGTTGGCGAATATCAGCCTCTATAAATATACTTATCGGGTCACGCGGTGTGAGGATGTCCGTGCATGCGCGTTACGATATTCGTAATCGCTAGCTGTTGAAGTTTGTGGAACGGCCGGGTGTACGAAAAACGCAGACGGACTAATTGCGTCACGCTCCTCCGCGGTGTGTTTGGATGATGGATGCACACCCGCGACGAGAGTGAGAGAGCGCGAGGAATAGGGCTAAATCCGCGAGAGCAAGAACGGCGTTAATTTTCTCGGTATACTTCGGGGGTTCGCGAATCGCGTCGTCATTTGCAGCGCGCGACGACGTCAAAAAGATGAGTGTCTCGAATTAAAAATCGATTCTCGGGGGAATAAAAACGAGAGTATGTCGCGGACGAGCGCTTCCTGCTCCTATATAAACGTCACTCTGTATTTTAACAAGTTTAAAACAAGTTACACCACGAAATTTATTTAACCCAGCCAAAGCTCTGCTGCACCATTCGTAATCGAAATTTTGCGACTTTTTCTTAAAAAATTCCGAGCTTTCGAAAATTATTATTTATTTACCAACGAAATATGGGAATAAACGTTAACGAACGATAAATCATCATGACGAAATAATATAGCTAGCGAAACGAAAATAAGAAAATTTTTATAAAAATTCCAACAAAATTTCAGCCTCCGTGCGATATATGTATAATATGCTAAACTCGTGTTAAAATCTTTGCGCATTTCTCTCGTTGGAGCTTTTGGCGAATAATCCTTCTGGGATCGACAAATAATTAAAACCTGCTCTCGACTCTATCAGTCAGCAAATCTTTATTTGAAAAACACGATTGCTCTCTCGTAGTACACCGGGTGCTGCATGGGGCTGGCTCATTCACGAGTCGGGGTTATATATATAATATTTGTACGAAAGATGGAGTGATTTTGTTAATACCGATATCCATACCATAGCCGTATAAGCTAATTATCTTCTATAAATATCAACCTTAAATATTAGACGCCTAAATTTAAATCAACTCAGCCCGTATATGCGCGATGGCTTATTTGAACAAGTGAGAAATGTATGAAAATAAGAGTAAAAGGTAGAGCCGACGTTGAAGAGTCCAGAGAGAGAGAGAGAGAGAGAGAGAGAGAGAGAGAGAGAGAGAGAGAGAGAGAGAGACGCCTGTGCTCGTAAAAACTCGAGCAAGTTAGTTGGAAAAATAATTGCTTGAGTGCCCGGCTAAATCTTGAACAAAAAAGTTTAATTTTCTTTTTTTGTTCAACCAGCTTCGTTGAAATTCCTCAATAATTCCTCTCGGATTTCCGAAACATTGCGACGACTGCGCAAAATTCGTTTCAACCAATATGATATTTGTCACAGATTCGTAATCAAGTGTGTCCTTACTGCATCTTATTGCAGTTGTATTTAAATAATAATTAATACATTTGAATACTGGGGAAAAAAATGTAATTTTTTAACTCGCACGGAACAGTGTCGACGCGTTTTATTAACAAATTTTCATTTGGGCCGAGATCGATGTATACAGATGCGTCGTTTCATTTCATGATATGAAGAAACGGCTTTCTCGCAGCACGGATATTAATAGGGTGACGAGAAAAAGTCATTATTCATGGAAAAGTCTCGTCTCAGGAATAAGGACGACGGAGTCAGAAGAGAGAGAGAGAGAGAGAGAGAGAGAGAGAGAGTATCGAATGACAAAAACGTAGCGAACGCGAGCTCGCGGATATTGAATATTATTCATTTCTCTATCGCGTCGCGATATATACGCAAGCGGCGGCAATGTAAAAAAAAAAAAAAAAAAAAAAAAAAAAAAACCGTCGTTCATACGCTCGGGCACGTGTAGGCAAGTGTTTTTTTCTCCCTATTCTTCTACTTCCGTGTCCGGGAGTAATTTGCATTGTGATTCTCGACGTTCGGAGTATCGTTTGCTTTTTTTTTCCTTTCCTTTCCTTTCCCTGGCCAACATCTTCTCAATTTTCCCTGCGTTGCGAATGAGAATCGGGTTAATAATCACCTCGATACCGATTCGAACCAATTTCTCTTAAAATAGTTTTTTGGCCCCGAACTGGCAACGAATTATTTATCCACCGATATTGTAATCAAACCATTCATTATTCCTTTATTGACTTTGTCATGAGGATAAAATTTAAATTTCATTTGTATACCTATTACGAGAATATTAATTTTTTCTCTTTTTGTCCTTAAATCTAGCATTTTTATGCCAAATCGAAACAAGGGACTACTATATATAGGGCAAAACGAACACCGTGTCCGTTTTGCCTCATTAAGTCGAATACCGGAGCAAAATGAACTTTTTCAAATCTGAAATTTTATAAAATTCATAAAAAAAAATTCGAGCCGAAACTACATTTAAACTCTGAATCAGCCTTAATTGAGGCAAAATGGATGCATAGTGCAAAGTAAACACGCGCCAAATATGAAATTGCACAAAATTAATAAAATTTGTCACTCCGGACCGCGAAACTATGTGTTCGGACCCTAAATTAGCTTCAATCGTTGAGAATACCAGGGTGGAACACACGTCGAAACTGAAATTTCATAAATTTCCTAGAATTCTGACTTTGCGATTCCAAACTCTGTTCTCATCATTGATTCTCACTCTTGCGTGAGTCATTTAAAAACTGAAATAATAATCTGTTCGCATTCCATTGAAAAATGGAACGGGGCGTGTTGACTTTGCCTCGAAAATATTTTTCTACGAAATTCGGGTAACTAGAACGACAGGAATCAATTGTGTTAGACAATTATTTGCGAGCGCAGTATGGACCCATCGCAGAGTTCATTTTTTCCACTACACAAAAACTTGGCCCAAACGCGAACGCGATTACAGGATTTGATTCGCATTCTTTTCTTATCATGCGGTATATTACCGCGAGTTGCATGGTATTCCTGCTCCATTCGGAAAGAGTCGCTTCAAACGTCTGTATTTAGAAAAATGTCAGTTTTTCGATTTTTTTAACGTAATTCGGGACACAAGGACTGCGCGGGAATAAATTTTGAGACTGAAATATAATTGAAAAACCATGCACATGCTTATCGATAAAATCTGCTTAAATTCTTGAATGCTGCAGCAGTCATTTCAATGCGTCGTCGCATCTGTTCGATCGACGAAACGTTTTTATTTTCATCCACTTATTCAAGAATTAACCAAAAATAGAGAGAGAGAGAGAGAGAGAGAGAGAGAGAGAGTGGGTGTGGATGACGACCGAGCGAGCAGTTGTTGATTGAATATATGTAGAAACAAGTATAAAAAAGTGTAGACGGAGTGTGTCCGTCCTACAAACGTCAATGCGAACAAACAACAATTTAATCATCCACTCTGAATAATGCACACGGGAGCAGGATATAATGCGGAAGAAGGACGAGGTAGATGAGAGAAAAATCCCGGATATAAACGCTTCAAAATTTTCGATGGCCCCATATCGCGTCGAAAGTAACGTTTCAACCTAGCTTTCATATGAGCCATTTGTTTTTCAATCAGCGCGTACTCTGCTTTCATCCTATTTATTTTTATTTTTTTTCATTTTTCTAAATCAATCGCCGCCTATACTTGACGCCTATTCGAAGAAATCAATCTGTTGAAATTTTCACATTTTCATCCTATTATCATTGCCGTTATTATATGTATATAGACCAAGTACGTGTATTCGCCACGTGTACGTCTCATGTCTCATATACCTACACTACACGCATGTGTTGATAATCGAATCAATATTTTTGGCTACGGTATACAAATGACGAGAGCTCGGAAGGGATAAAAAATCGCATTTAGTTAACGATGAAACACGTTCAAAGTTCACACACCGCGGATTACTAGCGGGCTTCATAAAAAGCCCTCGCATCGTGTGTTTCGAGCGTACTACATATTAAAATTCATCATCGATCGCTTATCGCTCTATACCGCAACGAATACCTTTTATTACCGTAGAATATTTAAGAATTTTTTTGCTTCAAATATCAATAATATATATTTTGTTAAACTCGCCTTGGTTCTTCATAATTTTTTTTCATCAAAGAGATGTTGTCATGCAAAGATCGAACACGAGTTTTGACTCGTAGCACGCTGCTAGTTCAATACCGCGTGGAGGAAAAAAAAATAAAAATAAAGGAAAATGGAGAAATAAGGAAAGCATGCTCGAAACTCGAAACTTGCCCCAGGGATAATAAGCGATCCAAAGTGCAAATGCTTATATTTATTCTATACGTTCATTTATACTGCGCTCGTTTCCTGTATATATACGTATATAGGCTGCTCGTAGCAGCACACTTTCCAACAATTCGCTCAATTGAGTTGAAGAAAAAATAAGAGAAAAGAACACCAAAGGGGGAGCGAAAAAAGATGCGATCAAAACTTTTCTGCTGACAGGCTCATCCTCGTTACATATTTCTATCAAGGATGTTTGAGTTTATGAATTTAGTCAGAGTTATCTTGGCACGAATTATCATTTAATTCGAAGAAAAAAATTAATTCATTAAAAAAAAAAAAAAAAACCATTTGGTCGATTATAATTTCAAGCCCACCATCAGGATTCTTATCGACCGAAATCTTCTAAATGATTCATCAAGCGAACCAAAAGCAGAAGATTACTCATCATTATTTTCATATGCTTTTATCCCCCATCCGATCCCCGCGTTTTATTCATCATTTTTCGCAAAGAGCTCGGATCATTTGACAATTAATTCTATTTCCTATTATTTATTTCATCTCTCGCTTATTCTTTATTTCGAATATTTAAACTCTCGTCATTTCATAGCCACCGCATTTTTTTTCTCGCGTTCTTCATTTTCGTACTGCTTTGACGCCCTGTCAAAGTATGTTTTTTTTTCCTCTCCGATTTGTAGAATTATTATTGCGTACTCGCTTCGTTTCACCTGCTCGTGACATACTATATATACATATATTAGGTATCTTTCACTTTTGACCTCGTCTTTAAATGCAACGAAGACGTCGCGCGGAGCTCGTTTCTTAGAGAGAGAAAGAAAAATAAGATGAAAGTTGCTCTCGCGTTGTTGTTTTCTTTTCTCTTATTGCCTCGGTTGTCCTGGAGGGGTAAAAATATGGCGGGTAGAATCTCTGTCTCGGAGACCTTAATCCTGATAAATTTGCGTGGAGTTGGGGACGTTGGGGCGAAAATGGACCGAGGGAGAAAAAAAATAGTCCGTAAAAGGCATATAAAGCGAAATATAAGGGAGGACGAAGGGCGGGGGCAAGAAGAGGTGGATGAAATCGCGACGTGTAGGAAGATTGAGGTAGCCTTTCCTGCGAGACTGGCCGAACCTTTAATAAATTTGTGTTTACCGCGCGTCCGACTGTCTCAGCCTCGTTGTCCAACCAGCCATTTTTTTTTCTCTTCCCTCTCGCGCCCCCCAGCAGGCATGAATCTCGTGCCCGATCTTGTTTCCTAACCCGCAATCTCTTAGCTCTTTTGGCTTCCTTCCATTCTCTCACATCCCCTCGCCGCCGCCACCGCCGCCGCCGCCGTCGCATACTCCGCGTGCCATCCAAAAACATCTCCCCTAAAGTCATAAATATGTTCCGCGTCGTGTCCGGGGGATCGAGGAGTCCCTCGCAACTCGCAACTGCGAACCGAAAATTCACGAACCGTGAAAACTTGTTCCATTGACCGTGACAAACTGATATATTATATTATATATGCGTATACTATATATATACTATAACAGCTGAGAGCCAACGTCGACACCGGCCAGTATATAATATATACCCAGCAGCAGCAGCAGCAGCAGCAACGTCGTCTCGTCGCCGTCACGTTTAACATATCGATCGCGCGCGACGTTCCTTTTCGATTCCTTAATTTTTTATTTCATCTCGCTAATCCATGTAATTTTTATATATTGTCCTCGCGGTTGACGCGTTGCTCGATCCGATCCATCCACCAATATAGGTATGTACTACCAGCATCCTGCAATTCCTTATCGGAACCCCAAAAAACACTTGTTGACGAAATCATTTTTTCGCAACGTTCTTGATCGTTGCAACTTGAAACCCAAACATCTAAATTGTCAGCGGCAAGAAAGTTATATGCGCGACAAAAGTGCCATATTCAAATTAAATTTATGCAATAACGTGTATGTTTTAAGTGTGTGTATATACATATATATAGTGAATTAATGAAAAATAAGCTTTTTCAATAATCAATCATGTATGCGCTGAAAGTTAATTAGAAACTTGCCGGTGTGATGCAGCGCACAACTTATACTATTGTATAATTTGCAAGTATCTTGGGCTGCTGCTGGCTGCTACATGGTTGCGGGGTCGTCTACACAGTTTACGGTTAAAGGATAGGGATATGAGGGTAGAACGGTTGAGAGGAGTGGCTACAAGAAGATGTATGTTTTCGTTCGGAAAGCGCGGCGAGCAAGAGAGAGAGAGAGAGAGAGGGAGAAGAATATAATTCGAAGCCCAAGACCGTTGAGCCACTTTCGCCTTAACCATAATTGCCCCCTGGTCGTAGAACACATCCCTGGGTATATCTTGGCGGTACGCAGGGAGTTTCGTCGGCGATGCTAACGGCCAATTCAGCTTTACGAACATCCGAACGATCTTGGGGAAATACCGACTATACCATTTACCAACTAAACGAGCGAACATCCTCTGCCTACATATTTTCCATCCAAACAGAAAATGAGTGATATAATAAGATCTCCTTATCGAAACAAGACTTTTGTTTAACGTAATAAACAGCGTTCGTTCAATTATTTATCATTTTTTTCATTTCAAATCAAGCTATTCCTCATCGAATTGTTATTTTTATTTGTCGTTGGGTATTACCGAATTTCATTTCACGATCAACCGGCCCATTCTAATATATATATGTAAACAACATTTCTGTCGTTCGTTAATGAAGTATATATATGAATGTATATATGATGAACTTTATCGTTGTCAATTAAAAAAAAAAAAATCTCGAAAATATTATCAACAGTAGGCATTGTTCCAGAAATTGGTAAAAGAAGATGAATCGGCGCGAATAAGGATAATCAATCGAGCTACCGGATGAATAGTTACGAGACTCATCGTGTCTTCCAAGACATCTCTCTTTTCTCTTTTTTTTCCTCCTCGTCCATGATGTTTCGCTTGGAATTCATACGGATTCACTGAGGCATCGAGTTTCCCTCTCTTTTGGCTCTTCTCATGCCCTTAAAGCGAAAGCGATAGAATCATCATTCCTTCTCGTTTTTATCCTCCCTCGTATATTCGCGACGACAACGACGAACGAGCCTAGCTCCCTCTCGCCGGCTTTACGGCCTCTTTTTTTTTCTTCTCTAGTATACGTAGCGACACGCGTCTTAATACATGCAGGATTTACCGGATATGACTTTTTCAATAATAATTCAAACATGAATAATATTGTGACCGATAGAATTTTCAGTGGTTCCGCCGCCGCCGCCGCCGCCGCCGCATCATTCGACGTATTTCCAGAAACATGCACAACTTTTCAACTCGCACGGCGGTCAAGACAAAGAGTAAAAATTCATAATCCTCAAAGTATATTATGTTATTTATTCGTATATAGAAAAAAAAAGAGGGATTGACACTTTTCGTCCGTATGTGCGATGGCGAAATGAAAAAATGCCATATTGTTATTTAACATAACGCGTGTATATTAATGCTGGGGCAATGATTTTCATTGATCTATATATGAAACACAAATTTTAGCGATAAATATATAGAGATAATGTAGTATATACTGCGCTTGGAGAGAGAGTAGCCGAGGCACGCACGTTTATCGAATAAACGCAGAAATGAGAGTCTCACCCTGCTCGCTGAGGATCGATGCGCGCGGGTGAGAAAGTCAGCGGAATCGGAATGAAAGAAAGTGCGGAATTGCGAGGAAAATAGTGCGAGTTACGCGAGTCGTCGCAATTGAAAAGTTACTCACCGCCGCCGCATAGAAGCAGAGTTAAAAATAAATAATGAAAATCCAGCACCGGATATAGATTATCGGCCGATTAATTATTATTTATCGTATAAACAGAGACACGGTGAATTTTTATCACACCACAATATCTTGAAGGATGTTAACGTCGTACGGAGAGACTCGCGCCCGACGATTTTTCTTTCTTTCGCCTTGTCACAAAATAATCAGCTGCTGCTGCTGCTGCTGCTGGCCATAGTAGCATCTTTTTTATTTCATCGTCAATATATTATATATTATATTATGTGTATCTCCGCTTTTATACGTTATCTCGTGATCCTTATGCAGAAGGGTGCTACGATTTACAACGAGCTATTATAACCTGATATCACCATTCTTCTTTCTTAATTATATATATTTTCCTTCTGATTAGACCGAGCTCTCACCTCCCACCTCCCAGCAGCATGCACCTTATCCCTATCCGTATCATTCCTCTTGTTTCATCTCCCGTCTCGCGCGGATCCCCTTAATACAGATACGACACCGCGTCGCGGAGCACGATTCTTCGGTACTCTTCATTCAGCTGTTGTTTATTCGTCATCTCTCTTCACTTTTTCTTCTTATATACTCTACTACTCCAAAAGACACACAACTTGTTGTAGTACAAGTAGTAGGCGAAAAGAAAAACCATTTTTCATTTATTTATTTTATCCCAGCACTCGCTCGAAAATTTCTAAACCTTTTTCTTTTTTTTTAACCGCATTCGCAAATGGCGAATTGTGCGTGCAAGAAAATATTTTAATTTCTTGTTCTCTAGTTTTGTATAATGGAAATATAATATATAGAAATTTCAAAGTTGATGCACACCGCTCATCTTCGAGCGGCCTGCTTCGAGGCATTTGACGATCGTCGCTATGCATGCATGATTCTCCGAGTGTGATCCTCCTGGTATATAGAAAAAACAATAAAACGGAAATGGAAAATAAAGAGTGAAAGAGAAAAGAGGAGCAGGGCAATGTGTGCAAACGCCTTTCTCCATATACCGCGCGTGTTCAAAGTGTATCTCGTCGCGTCCTCCCGCACGTTTTCGAATAATTCGAGATTGTCCGTTTTATAGGTATGTATCTTTATAGGTCCAGTGCGCTGCGATGATGGTCGACGAACGTAACGGCGGCTCGCGACCGTAAAGAGGAAAAAAAAATGTCAAGTTTGCGGTCCGAAGGAAAAGACGAACGGAGGGGGGAGGGGGGGGGATTTGGTTGGAAGGCTGGGAGGGTGGTGCGCGGGCGCGAGGTTTCCGGGGGTGCAGATTCGCTCGGGTCTCTAGTCCCTCGCCAGCGTTTCGACGCGTCGCACGTGTTTGACCCCCTCCCCCGCCCCCCTATACTTGAAACACGCCCCTGAAAAATTTCAGATTTTTCTCGATCTCATCGATCAACGACAGAAATTGCGAAAGCGTAGCCGTTATTAAAGGGAAAAAAACAATGGCAACCGGACAATCGTGAATCGTGAAGCTTATTTTATTGAAACGAGAAAGAACTATAACGAATAGAAAAATATTCCTTATATTTTGAGCGCTAAGGAAGTGATGAAATTTCCAGCACCGCGCGCGCACTAATTGAGCAGTGACTTTCGCGACCGACCGATCGATCATCCTGAAAGCCTGCTGCCAGCCCGGCTTTTTCTTGAGTCAATCGCGATTTTATCGGAGCAGGACTCGGTGAGAAAATTACCATGCACCCGCACAGAAATAATAAATTAATACATCATCCAGAGAGAAAATTAATTCCATAAATAGTGAAATGCGAATGTTCGCTCCTTGATTTTTCATTTCTCTTTCGTTCGAGTGTTTCCTTCTTGAATTCACGATTTTTCAAAACTTGAAAGTTCGTCAAATTCACCGATATTCATTTCAGGTTTCTATTTCATTCTTCCGTCTCCTCTGCTGCCCCTCCCGCGTTAATTCCCGAGGCCGTGCATGGAAAAAACTTTGTTGTTTACACTTTGTACGTAAATTCGCATATAAAAGTATTCCGTCAGGATAGTGTACGGCGCGTGTTTTGTCACTCGATAAAACAAAAAACGAATAATTCATTCATCATTAAACGATATATCCAACGATTAATTCATAGTTATCATTGATGATGCTGGATAAACGCGATTATTGATTCATAAAACTTGATATTAGAATGATACTAATTTATTTAATATTCGTCTCAAACATTTGTTTATTTTCTCGATGCGCGTTTCTCTATTATCGTAGCTTAGGATAAACTACCGCAGTGAGAAACGCAGTGAAATACCACAGACCCAGCACGGACGCGCCGGCAAACTTGTAAAATAGAGAGAGAGAGAGAGAGAGAGAGAGAGAGAGAGGGAGAGAGAGAGCAAGGGCTACATTGGCGCGATAAGTCAACTCGCCTCTCACACACTCGTCGTGCGACTGCGAATTAAATAGTGCTTTTTGAATTTAAAGAGTGTATTTGGTTTCACAGTGATTCAAAAGAGTCGAGCAGAGCCACGCCAGGATTATCTCATACCGCGGCGGGGTAAGCCTTTTATAGTTTTGTGGCTTTAATTAAAAATATATTTCAATGCATCATCTTAGCGTATGAAACAAAGGGTTAGCGCGTATCAATTATTATATAAGTTTTATGCGGTGAAGTAGGTCACTTGTATCGAATCGAGTTGCTGCAGATTGTACTAACACCAGCACCACCTCTAAGAAATAATGGGTAAATTAATCGTTTCCTTATCAAGGGAGGAGGAGGAGGAGGAGGAGGAGGAGGAGAGAGAAGGCAATTCGATAGCTCGGTAACCCTCGCGGTCCGTTTGTCTAATGCACCGAGATACAGAGGGGGGAAGAGAAGTTGAGGACCATTACTCCGGTACGTGCCGTAAGTGGAGTATACAGGGGATTTCAGTGGTCGTATCGGTGCGCGGAGCCCCGTTAATTGAATTTATAGGTAGACGTTGCTCCTGTAACGGGGTTATAACCGGCTGGTAATCTCGGGGTTATCGGTCCACGGTCTCGATAATTATCAGCCACATCTCTACATCCTCTCCCCTGTTCTGCTTCGCGTTCTCCTCATCGTCGTCGTCGTCGTCGTCGTCGTCGTCGTCGTCGTCGTCGTCACTCCGCATCGATCTTACAAATTAAATTAATATCGCGCCTCATACGGTATACAAATAACTTTGGTCCAGCATAATATGTCCTTCGATATTCTTATATGAATAAGAGCAGACAAGTTCGAAATACGTCTTGTACCAACTTATTTACCAAATTTATTCCTCATAAATTTCGTGTCAAACGTATGAGCGAATTGATAATTCAGTGTCATTGATAAAAGAAGAAAATTATTATTGAAAATATGATGAGCCGAAAGTAGAAAGCCGTTGAAAAAAAAAAAAAAGAAACCATTATCTTTCATATTCATTATTTTATGACGATGATGCGATATATGTATGCTCGAGAGTTAGAGAGTATTGTAAATATAGTGATAATACAAGAGTACCATGTCGCGCGTTCGATCGGAGAAAACGAGAAAAACGTCAAATGCTGAGAGAAAAAAATGTTCGATTTCGATGGGCCCAAAATTTTGTTAACCAACACAAGGCTTTAACAAGTTTTGCGATCGTGAAAATAAAAAATCTTTCTTCTCGTTTTCGTTCCATAAAACAAGACATTGAGAATATGTGCGCGCTAATGAAACAAGCGGGATTAAAAAATGGAAATTTTACGCGCACTAGCTCTTGTATATTATAGGTATATATAAATATTCCTAGTTACACGCAAGCGGGTCTCGCAGCCGGGGCAGGGCTTCGAGAGCTTAATTATTCAAGGGCCGAGGGGCAATCCTTGGGAGCAATCGTAATCCTCTCACACCCGCCACGTATTCTTCTTCTTCCCTCTATACGAGACGAAAACCCAAGGCGCAATATGGCATACCCGGACCGAAGAGGCTATATTTCGAATATCAAAGTGTACGCGCTCTAATTTCGCTGAATTTTCAAATCCTATATGAGCTCGTATCAACTTTGCACCAATTTAAGCTCGTTCTCGTAACGAAGCAAGATTAATGGTTGCTTCTTGAATCTTGGAAAGAGCGGTGGTTTGTGTAAAAAATTCAAAGCCCCAACCAATGTACAGAGAGATGTAGGTAGCGTGGTTCAGCCAGCACACATGAAGAAAGAAAAAATGGGTTGAACAAGTCTCGCGCCCACGAGGGTTTGAAACGGAGCGAGGTACCTAGGTTTTGTCTTATGAAAAGACACACTGCGGAAGAACGCCGCCGGTAGTCGCACGCAAGAGAAACAAGAAAAATAATGGATTATTAGGGTGAGCAAAAGGAAAATGAATGTGGTATGTAGCGAGCAAAGTATAGCGAGAGAAGAGACAATAAACGGAAAACCTATGAGAAATAAGACTGGATATGAGAAGGCTGAAAGTTTTCCTATTTTTTCTCTCCCATTCGCAAAGAATCATGGAGAGACAAGCAAAATCTCCGAATGAATACGCAAGGCGAGTAAACCATTCAAAAAGACGCGATTGCTTCTTGTGAATCTTTTCACCATTTATTATTATTATTATTTCCCACGACATTTCGTATCGTTCATTTGCCATTTATCGCGATATCATAAGTAAAATATCGATCCGAGCTAATGAATTTATAGCAGCGAAGATATTGTATAAAACTGCTTGTTGTGTATTGTTTATTTAAAAAAAAACATATAACACGAGTATATAACCAAGTGATATGATTGATTGAAATAAATAATATTACATCGCGCGTCGGTATCGTCGGCACAGGAGCAACTTATCGAAAAATAACTCGAAGCATTTATAATAAATTTTTGTTCGATCGGCAAACTTTGATAACTATTGTAACGAACGCGCGGTAAAAGAGGTTATTATAGGTATATCATAATGAATCGTTTCCAATCGTACACCCCGATGACGATTTAACGTCGTCGTCGTGTACGTCTGCAGCCAGCACCTTGACCCTAACCGCATGGTATTGCCGAGGGCGCAGGGAAACTGCAGAAAACATTGTCGCGCGATACAGTCGGTATTTGACTGTTCCCCTCGGGTGGCAATGCGAGCACGCTCAGACACGGCCACCACGGCAGAGGCGCCCAGGGCAGGGTCCCAAGTCTCAGTGTCTCATCAACTGCCCCCTATACGTATATTGTAGTCATTCTACGCGGCAAAAGAACACCTATATACGAGGAGGGCAGTTGACACACCGGGCACTTGGGTCGTGTCGACTGCCGGCTGCCGGGGGGCTCCCGAAGCCATACTCCGAACGCCCACGCATCACAGAGAAATTGTTTAGCCATGGATTTATCAAGGTGGAATCCGAACCGATCTATCGTGATTATACGGCACAAAAACACTTGAAAAAGTTATTACGTTATTTAGATATCCTATATAATGAAAAAGTCAAAAACAACGAGACAAAAGGATTCGATCAAAATAAAATTTCAGGACAAAAAAAAACACCAATTTCAAACGATAATTATTGTATGGTTCGCGCATTCATCACGGCCTATAAATATATGATTTGCAACGAAAACCTTTGCAACTTGGCAATTCAATCATCAGTTTTGTATCAAGAGAGTCGACAGGGTAGAGGTGTCAACTCTAAAATTGCACGATTTAGCATAGAGGGAAAGTGCATGCAAACACAGTTGATATCGCGCATCAATCGTTATATAACGAGGTAACGCGAAAAACGTTTTATGGTAAATTATTCACTTTCATGCAACCCGGAGGGTCTTTTGTAGAATAAAATAACACACGCGGGATATTCCGGAGACTCGTAGGTCGTACGTTTACTCGATGAAGGTCACGAGACAGGCGCAACGAGCCCAATGGGAATAAGAACGGGTATAAACACACACACGGTCACACAGAAAAAAAACAGGTGAAAAAATGAAGGGAAAAAAGGCCGGTAGTGATCTCAATGTTTTCGCTGGTCATGATACCGAAAAGGGGTTGCTGCTGCTGCGGGGGTATTTTCGTTGGTTCACTTTTCCCCTCTGTTATCCATCAGTCCCTTGAGTTGAGCCCTGCCTCACCTCTAGCTCATCTTGCTGCTTTGTCCCGGTCATACGCACGCATCCATTCATGGAATTAGCGTATCGCTAATTTTCTTTTTCCCTCGCGATTATTCGATCGGTCTTTCGTGACCAACATTTTCTTTTTTTTTCTTTCTTCTCTACCACTCTGAAGCGGTTAAGGATACTTCGGGAAAAGAAAGTTCTCTCTCGCATTCACTATCAAATTTATGTTCAATTGTTTGTTTTTTTTTCCTTTTTATTTTTTCATCGCAATTTTTTATCCAATCACAATTTTGTTTTTTTCTTTCATGATGATATAAAAAATAAATGAGATTCAGATTTTTTATTCAGAAAAATATTCGTCAGGCCGTGTGTAATTGTATCGTGTCAAATCTCGAAAGTCGTAGGGTTTTGTTTATCCTATAAAAACAGCAGCCCTCGCGCCGTTCATCCTCATCTCTGCGTATGTATCCCCATTGGTAATTCGTTTCAAGCCCTTGTTTATCTTTTTGCTTAACATTCTACAGGGCATTTCATATTCCAGCCATATCGAGCGGTGGCCTGCTCTCGATGGACTCGTATATACTTAACTTGAAACAAACGAATGAAATCCTATTCTTTCCGATTTGCGTTTTCATTGACGCGGGGTGCCGTCAAACTTTTAATCGCACATTCGAGAGCTGTGATTCCAACATTCTAACGAGTCGTGGCGGAGAGCAGTCATATTCTTATAGAGAACGAAGAAAATTGAAAGAGCGATAAATTTTGATAATTTTTCTTCATCCTCGAGTGAAAGAAGAGTTTTTAATCTGTGTTAGAAACGAGATGGCCCCGCATGTATAACCGTTATAATGGGGCTTGTTTGCGGTGACCATTTAATCCGGCGCCGGGGATACGAAGAACTACAAGGACCCCGGGGGGTGGGGGGGGGGAGGATTTTATAGAGGCTCCTATATAGTATATGCTGCGAAGAAATGTGTCACCGCTTGCTTTCATGCCTACGGGTAGGTTATCAAACATGCGAGTCTCTTTCCACACACGCGCAGACTGAGTCACCCTTCGTGAAGGGTGAAAGGAGGAGTCGTGAGTGAGAGAGGGTGGGTGGGGAAAAATAAGGGATGATTCTGTTGGAGGGCGCATCTGGGTTGATAGTCATGACAAACGGTACGTGATATCGCTAAAAATGTGGTTTATATGTAGTACGCTATCTCAGTGAAAATATATGGCTTTCCTCAACCCTCGCGTAACGAACCCTCGAAGGAACACCGCATCGACCATTTCAGTCCATGCATTCCTTCGCGATTTACCAAAATCGTAAGGGTATGTTGACGCGGGAACTACTAAGAGGGGTTAGTTACGGATGGAGATGAATAGGAAGCCTAAACAGATTATTCGTTGATTGGCGGTCCTGAGCAACAGCAGCAGCAGCAGCAGCAGCAGCATCCCTTGGCTCTCTCGGTTTAGTATATATATCGCTCTGCCATCAACCCCTATGTCATTACGGGGTTGAAACTACCCTCGAGATCCACCTTCACACGCCATCACACATGTGCGTTTTGAAAATCGCGACAGATGTCCCGATTAATTTCATCTTTCCCTTCATTTCATTCCCTCCCTTTACGTAATACCATCTCTTGCCAATTTCTACCCTCTACTTCTAGCTCTCATTTCATGTTTTCGTCCCCCGATACCCTTACGAACCCACTGTATGCTTCCATTCTGCCCGATACTTCGATATAGTTTTTTTTCTTTTTCGCCGAATTTTTGTTTTGTTTTTGGTCTTGAGCCACTGAGCTACCCTGCCAGCCAATGCTCTACCCCGCTGCAGCGGTAACCGCATTCTACACGCGGAACGTGGTATGCGTTTAATGGCTAAAGCCCGCAGCACGGAAACCCACGCCGAATTCTTGATGATCATGGGAGAATACTACGTCACAAAAACACCAAACCGACGTATACCGCTCGTACATTCTTTGCAAATTTCACCTCTCTCTCTCTCTCTCTCTCATCGCCCTAACTCTCCTCGCATTAGCCCTTCCGCATTTTTTTTCCCTTTCCTGGCTTTGTTTCTTTTCTTTGCCGCATTTGTTCACATCACCACCTCGCTATCTTTTCTCTTCTTTTCAAAAAAAATTCTGGCATCTTCTCGCTTTCTTCCCCTTCGGTTTTCTCCGTCGCTTCAACTTTAATTTAGCCGCGCATTTTCAAACGGGCTGACGCGAAAGAGGGGTTTTTACAACCGCGATTATTCACAAATTTGCGACGGGGAATAACGACGTAAATATGTTTTTTGTTCATAACTAGGTATTCTATATATTAGCCATAAATGCCATCTTCGCTGACATACCCTCGTCGGCGGCTGCATCAATGTACCCCGCCGCTGCTTTTTTCACCCTCAATATTTTTTCAGGCCGTTTTACAAATAATTCATATTATCTACAAAACATATTACTTGTAAAAAAATATTATTCATTTATTTTTTTTTCAACGTATATATTCGCACGTCGTCGTCACGAAAATAAGCTTTTCAATTAAATCTTCTACTCTCTGTTTTGCTCGTGGCTTATATACGTTCAGCGACAAAAAGCTTTCTCGATGCAACGACCAAAGTTGAGGAGTAGAGGTAAAGTTCATTCCGAGCAGCGTTATCCTCTGGAGCAGGAATGAGCAGGAAACTAAGTGTTAATTCAATTTGCCTGCCTTCGTTTCATTCTTCATCATAAAATTCTTTAAGGCTGTGTCGTCGGTTCAACCGCGTATCAATAAATATTGTATATCACATGAAATTTCAATGTTTCAAAAACAAGAATGTCGAAATACCAAAATTGTGTTTTCATACAGGAGGAGGATTTCATTTGATCGCGTAATCAAAGATTCCAGGATTATCGTATATAACATTTAACAATTTTTTATTGAACCGCATGGGATGGAAAAATAAACAAACTTATTTTTCTCCCTTTCGCGTTATCCATGCTTACTTCCGCAAATGATAACTTTCTCTGGCAAGCACGCGGTTCGCGAAACTAGGTGCACGGTGAATTATTCCGTTTGACAACGTCAATGCAGCAGGACAGAGAGTACGAAGTATACTCTCTTTTGTGAAGAAGGGTCCGCGGCAACGTCTATACCGATACAACTTGACCGATCTCTATGTGTGAGCGCGCGTGCGCGCGTGCGTTCATGAAAGAGAGGAAGAGGAGAGAACGAAATAAAAACAGTGTATCTAGAACGAATGCCCCGGAGCCCCGGAGGTAAAAGCATCGTCGAGCATGAGAAAAAAAAAAAAAAAAAAAAAAAAAAAACAAGATTTTGAAAGAAGCTCGAGAAAGAGCTAGTGACTAACTGGCTGCTTTTTGATTTGGAAGATCAAACGCGTTTCGTATATATAGATAAGCTCTTGAACAAGCAGGTGTCAATTTCCAAAGAGGAAGCAAAAAATGAAAAGGAAAAACTCGTTTGACATATTGTTGGGGTGATACTGCATGGGTTATAAAAAATTAACGTCAATCTTTTTTGTCTCCTCCGCAATTTTTTTCCACATAAATGCGGAAGCGTGTACCGATGACGAAAAAAATTGGAGGCTGTCATCTTTTTAAAATAATCCCCGAGCTCGTGGTCGCGACGTTCCCAAAAGCTGGCCAGCTGCGTGTCGTGGTTAAACCCGGGGTTGCAACCCTTAAGGGCATAATTTACGTTATCGAGCACGGCTCTCACTGCTCTGGCTTAGAACTCGAACCTTTCACCCTCTCACTTTCCCTCTAGTCTTGACTGAAAAATTCGTTCGCTGTACCGCACCATGCCAGAGTGTACCACCCTCGTACGACCCTAACGGCCAAAATACCCTCTATTTCGATAACGCGTTTAATTACGATTTATCGATGCATTTATATTCGCTGCATATGTGCCTATCATATACATATAGAGTACATGTCTATAGCTCTTCCATATATTCTATGTATACTATATGTATGTAACAACTACTCTTCCCAAGTAATCGACTTATCGTTTGAAAGTTATATGTACTCGCTAGGAAATTCACATAGTCGAGATATCGTCTGCTCCACGTAACAACCCATGTGCGTATGGCAGACTGGCTTAGCATTGGCACAGTACCGATGCCAAGATGCCAATATTGGCAGACTACCAAGGCCCAGCATTTGCTGGAAGTAAAATCAACACTGGGACAAGTTTGGGTTGTTAACACCGGTCCAACTTTTGGTGCCACGAATCGGGTCAACCCTGTTTGCCGGTATTGGCTTAGAACCAGTGCCCAATTTTGGCCCATTAATCGTTGCAAGCCTCGAGACAAATCCTGTGTGAATACTTCGTCAGTACACGTCCATGTATGGTGGGGACACTTGGCTTAGCTTTGGCTCAGTACCGACAACACTACTGATAATACTGGCAAGCTGTCACGAGCCAGTACTGACCCATGTCAAAATCGATATTGTGACAATTTTGGATTGTTAACAGGGGTCCAATGTATGTTGCCGTGCATAGGCTCGACTCTGCTGTCGAGTATTGGATCAGAACTAAAAGCCAGTGTGAGGCTAGAGATTGTTGTCAATCCAGAGACTAATTTCGAATCACTAATTTGCCGGTACATGCCCTCGAATAGGGTGGATTCTTGATTTAGCCTTACCTCAGTATCGATGCCAAAACTGTCAACAGCAACCTGTAAAGAGCCAGTATTGACACAAGCCTAAAGCAATACCGGGCCAATTTCTGGTTTCAAAAACGGTCCAGCAGCTTGCACCGTGAATCGGCTCGACACTGTTTGGAATCAGTCTTAGATTTATGACACCGGTCCAACGTTGAATGTCATGAGCGAGCCCAGTATTGGTCAGATCTCAATATCCAACAGAAAAGTGCAACTGAAGCGGTGGACGATTTCGAGCGATAGTTGGTCGCTAGTATTGAACAGATCATTACGTTTAAGGATAGGCTTGAATAAGGTTCAACATTGTTAAGTGTGCGAAAATATTTATTAAAGTTTTTAATGAATAATATTACAATAAAAAAGGTCAGATCGAGTTGAAAATGTTTGAATAGATGTATCTGTATATTCATACACAGGTGAGTTATTTCGTCCTATTCACATTTCTCGCTGCCTTTCCTTCCTTGCGATTACCCGCTCCCGACAGATAACGGCTTGTAGCTCTGAGGATGTATTTTTCGTCCATATTTTACATCTGAAAAACATAAAAAAGTATTTTTAAATTATTTTTAATTTTACCTGAAATGTATATGCATTGTCTATCGTTCAATCTCGAGTATAGATACGTTACATGGTTAAATTTTTTTTCAATACTTGGCGTCAAGTCGCTGCCGCGTTTTTAGATCAAGTCATATCATTCTGCTACTCTTCAAGACTAAATCTATGCATATTTTTTTCGTCATTCAACATAAATTCGATGATATTCTATTCCGAACAAAACAACAACTTCTTGAACATGCGAGGCTAGATCCAGTACAAATGTTTAACCTTATGGCCGTCTAATGATAAAATATAAGTTTTTCAATTTTTGATTAGGGATGCATATTATGCCATACATTGTGGAAGCTACGACCGTCAAAACATCAAACCATCTTAAGCACCGAAAACGTGTTATTTTTTTTGTCTGGCAGACGTTTTCGCACCAGTTTCGAGCCAGATACGGCAGTCACTGGCCCGAGGATTGGCCAGATCTGATGTCAAATCATGTTATAGACAAACTTGAAGAACTTTCTCGTCGCTTTTCCATCAGTACAATCTGTAACAATCATACTGCGTGCGTTTTTCTCAGAAGCTCGACATTTCACGAAAAAAATTTAAGGTCGTTCTTCGTTTGTCAACTAGACGAAACTATCCTTTTTCTTGAAATACGAAATCAATGTACTTGTCTCGAGACTTTACCGAGTCTCTTGATATGTCCGAGAAACATGTATATTGACTTTACAGTTATATCTCTTTCACATGCACGTACCTGATAAAGTACCTTGTAAATAAATTTCAACATTTTGATCGGTAAAAGCAAACAAAAAGGTTCTTGAGATTCTATGTGAAAACGGGTAGAGTTCGGATCTGACTAAGCCTCGGCCCGACACCTTTCTTATTTGACTCGAGACTTGCCCAAAATTGGCTGCCAAGTTTCGCGATCTTCGACGTGCACATACGAAAGATCGCACAAAACATCGATACGGAATACCAAAATTATGAAAAGTTATTAACGAAGTTAAAACAAAATATTTGACGACACGGAAACAGATATTTTTTTCGTCATTCAACATAAATTCGATAAGATTCTATGCCGAACACAGCAACAACTTCTTCAACATGAGAGGCTAGATCCGGTATATGTTTGACCTTGTGGCCGTCTAATGGTAAAATACAAGTTGTTTGAAATCGTTGATATGGTTCATTTCTTGAAAAAAAAAGAATTATGAAGGGCTAGGCGAATTTTTCATTTAAATGGAGCTTTGATTAGGGACGTATTTTATGTAAAGCACCGAAAACATGATATTTTTTTTGTCTGGCAGACGTTTTTCCACCAGTTTCGAGCCAGATAAGGCGGTCACTGGCCCGAGGATCGGCCAGATCTGACTTCCAATCACGTTATAGATAAACCTAAAGAACTTTCCCGTCACTTTTCATCTGTACAATCTGTAACAATCATACTGCGTGCGTTTTTCTCAGTGGCTCGATATTTCGCATACGATAGATCGCACAAAACATTAATACGGAATATCGTGCGAGGCCAACCTCGCACGTTGAAGAAGTTGCTGACTTGATATAATCTGGTACATGTTATTTCATTTTCACGGTACATAATATTTCATTTTTCTCACCTTTTTTCCAGCTCCGTCGCCTGGTTAATCCATTTTTGTTCAACAATGCCTCACAAATAATTTCACAAAATCACAGACATTTTTCGTTCTGTACGCTGAACTACCACCGTACACCGCTGCACTGGCGAGACTGACGTGAACGCTCTCTCCCACCACTTTTCGCGCAAGGCTCTGCGACCGCTTGGCGCGACATTGTGGACGAACAATACACTAAATAATGGGTCTTCATACGTTGGGAGGGTTGAAAAAGCGCAAAAACGATTATGAAGATTTTGAATTTTACTTTAGTTTACACTCGTTTTAAATCATAAAAGCATAAGATAATTTTGTTGGAAAACTTTTTAAACATATATTTTGGGGAACTTTTTGTTCTATGTAAAAAAGTCTTAGCCATTTCTCTTTTACAAAATAAATGACTGTTGTTGCCATTTTCACTTTATTTCGCTTTTATTTTATTACAAGTGTCTGCCAAAGTAGCCCCGGTACTGAGCCAACTATTGGAATCATATTAAATTGATTAGCACTTGAGTCATATGGTCACAATCGGGTCAACAAGTAATCAATATTCAGACAATTGTCTAGCATCACCCGATAATATTCGCAGCCAATATTGACAAAAACATCGGCCCAGATCGGTCCCAGCAGTGGGTCGAGTGTCAAGTATATGTCGAAATTATTGAAACGCCAATGATATAAACCATGTCGGCTCTGCACTTACCCAGTATTACTGCAAGTCACAGCAGGACATTGGAAATGTGTGACCGAGATATGACGCACAAAATTCTGCCAATGAAGCCCCGGTACTGAGCCAACTATTGGGTCCGTACCAAATTAATTAGTACTTGAGTCATATGGCATCACTCGAGACAACACGTAACCAATATTCGAACAATTATCCAGCGGCACCCGATAACATTTGCAGCCAATATTCAAAACGACATCAGCCCAGATCAGTCCCAGTAGTGGGTCGAGTATCAAGATAATTGATACGCCAATGATATAAAACATGTCGGCTCTGCACTTGCCCAGTATTGCTGCAGGTCACGGCGAGACATTGGAAATGCGTGACCGAGGTATGAAACAAAATGTCCGCCAATTTAGTCCCGACACTGACCCAAATGTTGGACTTGTTCCGTATTGATTCGTACTCGAATCACAATACATGAGTCTGGCCAGTATTTATCCATTACAAAGACGACTCTGGGTCATGTCGCGAAACATTTCGTAGCCCGTAGAAAACGCGAGCATTGGCCCAGTATTACCCCAGTATTAAAATGACTCTCGGCTGAGAACCGTATACGTTTATTTGCAATTACTGGCCAACAGTAAATGCACAGTGCTGGTCAAATAATTATCCTGGTCTGGGCCAATACTACTAAACGAAATATGGTAGCCACGATTGTGCCGATTCTGGGCCGTGCGGGTAGATCTGGCAGGACTCCGGCATTCGCACATGGGAAGTACTCTCGCTTTCTCTCTTGTTAAGATTTTAAGATTTTTACCAACGATCGAGGCAGTGCAGTTAATGATTTTTCCTGCAAAAGGAAATGTTGAAGAATGGTGGGATAAATTTTACCTTGCCGTTTAAAAGTGGAAAGACCGATCTCATAAAATTACTTTGCAGTCGTCTCGCGTTTTTACCGATCGGGATTTATTCCTCGTATTCGGTTGTATATAACTATGACCAACTCATTTTATTGAGCCGATTTATGGTGAAAAATTGAGAATAACTTTGAGATTCTACTTTGTAAGCGCATGATAATAATAATCATTCATTTTCTCCTCCAATAAATTGTGCAGGGAAAAGTGCGTCACTCTTATTTAATCGATAACAATCATATCAGGAATCGCATATCTCCATTACAATTGTCATTATGTATAATGCGTGCTCCAAGCACCAAAACTCAAGATCTTAATCACAATCGATGCTTCCTCTCTCTCTCTCTCTCTCTCTCTTCCATTATCTCGATGTATGTAAGTCAGAACGATAAGAGGATTAGGAAGAGTAGTGGAACGAAGGAAAAAATAGAGCAGGGAAGCAACAAAGTGACTAGCTCGCGGGGTACGTGATTTACATGATCTGAATGTACAAGTATCAAGGTCTTTAATCATAATTCAAGATTTTTTTCCTCGCTTTCGTTCGTGTTCGAAAAAGCATGATTTTTTACAAGAACGTTGAAAAATAATTGAACATATATGATATTTGGATGGAATTAGGCATAATAATGTTCTCGTAATACCTATTAAAAGGAAAAAAGATTTAAAAATGCAATTTAACATCCTATGATTCTGTTCAATAACGAGATGACTAACGAGAGACGTACATATATTTCGCATGCAGAGAGAAGACAAGTAAAAGTAGGAACCCGAGCGTTACGAGTAAAATATATAGGGAGAAAAAAGTGGAAAAAAAAAGAAAGAAATGTGCATTATTAGGAAGGGTGGGTGTTCTCACTTGGTTGAAAGGAGACACGAACGAGGTGATGTTAGCGAGCGAGAATATAATAAGATATGGTAGGGGAAAAGTAAAGAATGCTGAGAAAGAGAGATAGGAATCCATCCATCCATCCATCCATCCATCTTCCTCGCGGCTTCCGGTGTCTTTCGAATCGAAAAAAGAAAAGAAAAAAATAAGAAAATGAGAAAAAAACGAAGAGACGCACTTGTGAACTCGTGCATTTTCTCCCTCGCTTTTTTTCTTTCGTTTATTAGGGACTCTGGACTAGCCTGCTCCGACCCTCTATTGAGTTAGTATCGTGATCGTGGAAGCAGAAAAGATGGACGGGGCCGGATTTTTGAGATGAAGAAATAGAAGAGGAGGAACGCCGCGGTATTGGTAGGTATATATTTTCATCGGCGGCGCGGTCTACCATGTCGTGCGATTCGTTGAACTTTGCGCCACCTGCTTGAGCCAAAGAAAATAGGGCTTGTCGAGGATTGATAATAAACGCGTGTTCATCTACGAGAAAAAAAAAAAAAAAACTCGAAATAAACGATGAATTATTTTATAGGAGAATAATAATGCCGAGAGCAACAAAAAAAAATAACTTGCGCTGGTTGCTGGCGTTGGTGAAAAAATTTCTTTTCAACGTGTCCCGTCTTATTCACGCGTATTTTTCCACATCGCGAATGACTCGTCGCTCAGCCCCCTTTTTTTCATTACTTCTTGTTTCAGTGCGTTCCCCATACACGTAGATTTTATACGAGAGACTTGGTTACTCGTCCTTTGTTTTCTAGCCCTTTGTTTCATCCTCCATTCGCCTCGAGAATCGTCACTCCGAATAAGGTAGTTTCGAGATTCATTCGCTATAAACCCAACTACGAGCTGGCATCCACCGCATCCACGCGAGCAGGAGAACGCGACTAACTCTATTTATCACTCTTTTTTTTCTTTTTTCTTTTTTCTTTTCTCTACTCGCCCGACAATAAGTCACCGGTCCGATTATGCGATTCGAATTATATCGAATTATATCGCGCGAGCTGTATGATGTTTGCAAAAACATTTGTTGGACAATATATTTGGAAAAATGTCGAACGTAAATGCGGCGAAAAGCGTTCAGCCTTTATAGTCATTATTTGCATAATAATTTATTGATTTTTAATTCAACATCATAGCTAATTTACAAATATATGTCGACAGAAACAATTTTTATGTGAGCTATACATATAATATAGTATACTTGTTGTTGTCTTCCAAGAGTTGCATTTATTATTTTAATTTTATAGTCAAAAACTCTACTATTCAAAGACTAACGGAAATAATTGACCGCTGAAATAATATGTGCTGGACAACCGAAAATAATAAGCCAAGCTCATAAGCCCACCCAAGTATAAACTAGTGATTTCTTATTCTGTATCCGCACGCTATTTTTCTTCTTCTTTTTCTTTGGACAACGTCGCAATTTTATATCCCGCAACGACTCTATCGAGTCGAGTCACCCGGCGGCAGGGTGAGAATATTCACCGTTGTATAAAAATATTCAGCGATACATGGAGAGATAAAAAAAGTTGGGGGGGGGGGGGGACGAAGAAAACTTGGAAAAAAAGCGTCAAAAAAATGATAAAAATAACGAGGTATCTGATGTTGAAAAAAACTATGCGAAAATCATGAGGCTAAAAAATAATTAAAAAATAAAATCGCGAATAGGATGGTGGCTATTGACGATGTAAGAAAATAAAATAATCGGTGAAACGAAATGGTGTAAAAATAATAAATAATTAATAAAAATCATGCATGGAGTATGAAATCTTGAGAATAAGAAAAGGGGGGCGAGAGCTGGAAGCAGGGGAATAGAACGCGTCATAAAAACAAGAGTGACGCTAGCGCATGGCTGAGAGGAATAAGAGGATGAACCCATCGATCAGATATTAGGATTAGGCTAATCCCATTTGACTTGAGAGAGCGTGTCGTCCTATGATGTGGAAAGGCTTATCTCGATTTTGTGCGGTTTCCCGTGGCCCGAATATCCCACGGGAAAAAGGAGATATATGCGGAGAAGAAGAGAAGAAAAGCAGGGAATAAAAATAGACAAGGAAGAAGGTGATAGGAAAAAAATGTGTTCGGACCAAAACTTTTCTGTACCGCGTGGTTAAATGTCATATATAGATAATGCTTGGTAAAAATTTCAAATATTTCAACAGACTGCATGCCTCCATATACCTACTTTTTTTTTATCCCTCTTGCTACATTACATTATAGATCGGTTCGACTCCACCGGAGCTCTAATTTTTTCTTATTTTTCAACGAGAATTTTTCCCACAAATTTATTCATTCGTTATAATCATTTATCGTAATTTCTTTAATAAGGATAGCTCATATAAGTCCGCAGCTCTTGTCTTTCATTGCGTACATTGCAGGTATAAGGAAATGATAGAAAAAAATGTATCATTGGCATAACGATCGTTTTTGTTTTTTTTTATTTCGATCGCATTCAAAATTTTCATTTTTTACAGTAGAATCGAGTATGCGTGTAAAAAAATCATATATCAACGGAGCAAATCTTTTTTTGCATTTGTAATGAAACGTCCACGTTTTTAAATTGCGAAACTTTGAGTCACAAAATTACATACACACGTTGTTCCAGATATAAAAAATTTAATTACAAATTACACTGAAATATGGAACTCGGGGAGAGAGAGAGGGAAAAAGGTAGCTCTAGACTTGGACATGGTACGCTTAGTTCCAATCCCTTTTATCGTTGTCAATGAAGGAGGGAAAAAAGATCACAAGCTTCCGAGAGTAAACATGATGAAAAGAGAAAGACATTGAGAGGGAGAGAGAGCTTTTGCAGAGACTTTGTTCGATGCAGAGGTCGCATCACTCCGCTCGTTCCACTCCAACTTTGCGAATGTCAGCGTATAATTTGAAAAAGAAAAAAAAAACCAGAAATATCCATTGCACGATCCATCGCATAAGCGAGCCAGTGAAAAAGAGAAGCTTGGGCTTAAACTTCGGTATATACACGATCTTATCGATCTGTTTGCACGAGGGCTCCGTCACTCACACACGAGCAGACTTTCCAATGCTTTCTTTTAGTCTTTTCCTTTGTCCCTTTTCACTCGTGCAAGCCTCATATATCCCGAAAACCTGTAATTACATTGTCTTCCCTTCTCTCTCTCTCTTTTTTTGTCCATTCTTCGGAGCAAACAAAGCAAACTCAAACTCCTACCGCATTATACGCTACAAGCATTTTAATACTTTGCAAATAGATACGTTTTTTTATATAAGCGATGTGTCATTTTTTCTGCCGCGAGTAAACCTTTTGATTGAAAGTCTTATTTTCTTCTGTATCTTTCATCGCTTTATTTCGACGATTTTTCGTTTTCTTCACAAGTGTTTTTCGATTAGAAATCTGATTTTTCGTGCAATAATTCACCAAAGCTTCGATTTTGAAATTTTTATTTGCAAATTGGATGGAAAAAAAAAAAAACGGTGCTTCTCCTATAGTATATTCGTTGCTACAAAATGCATCGTCGGAACTCGTGCCAATTTATCTCGACCAAGAACGTAGGCGAATCATTCACACCCCCCCCCCCTCTCACCAGCAGGTTGGTTTGCCCCGCCTTTGTCAACGGTGATTGTGAACTGAACGTCGCGCCGCGGCAGCTCGTGGATTCTCTCGTCATTAATTGCATCATCGTGCTAGCTGGAGGCCTCAACGAGAGCCCAGCAGCAGCAGCAGCGTTATCAATCGTTCATATATACATACTTGGCAGAGAATTGTGGCTTCTCGACGTGAAAATGTACGTGACACGACCGCAGATATTCTCTACCGTTGACGCGCACACGTCCCCCTCATACTAAACCTAACGTCGCCCGCCCAGTCGCATTCGCACCCAGTGCGGATCTCCCCTCGCTCCACTTTTCCATCATATGTGCACAACTGCTCCAATCTGTGGGTCAGCTCGTCTGTCTTACACGGATGCACCCTCGTGTTTAATCATTTCAGCCAATTGTTATTTTATCATTCTCGAAATCATCATTTTGATTATTGAATTTTTCCATTATTATTCCGTAAGCTCGTAATATAGGCATAAATTCTACATTCGGTTCAATATTAATACAAAACGATGTCGATCCGTGTTATACACCCGACGAAATGTCGAATCGCATTCTTTTACGAATATTCGAAACAATTATTCTTTATTTATAGCTCATAAATATATAATAAAACGAGTTAATATAAATAATAATAAACGAAATACACATAGTTGAATCGAATGAAAAAATACTTGATCATCGTATTGACTTCAAGTGTCGCGTTAGCTTTTATTTTGTAATTCGATTCATTCCATCGCGCGTTTGCCGTCGCATCGTTGAGAATAAAATCGTCCGCAAAGCGAGAAGAATTTCCATTTTCTTTTTTTTCTACAATGCACGTGTGTCCGCCGTTGTTTATTAAAAAAAAAAACTTGGAAATGTTGGAAAAGCTAGTAAGATTGATGATTGAATATCTTGTTTTGAACGAGACCTTTTGTTAATATACAGATTCTCGAGTATCTTGATTATTCTAGCGCTTATCCCTGTCGTATAAAGTTTATCCCTAAGTATACCGTGTCAAACCAAATCGAATACCAAATCGCACGCCGCAAGTCGACGAAAAAAGTACAAATAGCTTTCCTTTAGGTTGCGACAGTGCTGGCATATTTTTGTATTTAACCTATTAAAATATTTTCTTATTCGCATGATCTATTTATGAAAAAATATAATACGACATAGAATTTGAGCGCTCCAATGCTCTATTGCAATCCTATTGTTTAATTCGATAGAGCAGGAAGTGAAAAAAAAAAAAAAAAAAAAAAAAAAACAAAGAAGAGGGGAAATTCGGCCGATGGACCGAATAGCAAAAGCAGAGCTCGTTCTCGTTGATTTCGAACTGAAATAGAACTCTCATCGTAATCCGGATCTTGGTAGATTGTTATTATATACACGTATGTATAATAACGTATGCGTATATACATGCACCAATGATCTAATCATGATGGAGATTTATGTTGAGATTCAATAAATAGGCGAGATAAAATGTTTCAGTCGGATGGTCAATGAGGTTACGCACGCTCGCGTTACACGCGTCAGTTGACGCTGGAACGGTTTGGAGCTCGATAGTATAGAGAAAAAAAAGAGAAAAAAAATTCTACAGCTCGTGCTAATGACGTATGTAGTACTCGTGTGCCACTCACTATCCTTCTTTATCGCTCACCGGGATTCGTTGAAAAAAGATTATTTTTCTTCTTTTTTTTTCCGTCGAACGCTCTTCATTAAATTTTAACAATTTTTATCAATACGTCTACTTTTCATTTTCCCATCTTTATTTTTAGGCTTCACGATTTCTAGATTTCACTACTAAAAGTACTGCTGCGCCTCTCTCTCTCTCTCTAATGAGAAATGAGTCGAAATTTAATAAATCTTCTGTACAAAAAACGAATCGGGTGAAGTAGAAAATAATGATTTTTAGCAGTTTTTCATTTTTTTATTTTTTGTATGCGATTGGTTTATTAATTGTTTTCAATAAACACCTCGCAGTCTTCTGTTATTTGACAAGTATAGAAATATTTATCTCTTTTTAGAACAATGTAATAAGTTGGATTTATTGAACGCGGGATTGAACAGTTCCATTTCGTTCGATTCGTAAGCTCAGAGAGAGGGAGAGAGGAAGAGAGAATGATTAATAACGTCCGTACATATACGTAGCGGCGAACGAGACGAATTCTTCTAGCGCATTATTCGGTACTTGCGCGGCGGTACACAGGGTTCATTACGCGTTATTCGTATGGGCGGGGGGCGGGGGGGGGGGAGTATGGGGCCAACAGTTGATTCTATCCAGTTGGGATTGGGAGTTTGAGTTGAGACCGATGATCGCATATTACGGTGCTCGTCGTTATGATGTTCAAACGGCCATATGTTCGGAGGTGAGCCAATACGAGAAACCTGCTGTCCCCGCTGTCATTCGCGAGAATGACAGCGGGGACAGCCGCCGTATACTTTGTATCCGCGATGAAATTTTCGACACATAAATGTATATTTTTGTAGACAGAAGACGCAGGGCGTAGAAAAGAGTGCACTGAAAAAAATAAAATAAAAGTGTTGCCAACTACACTACCATATAATTAATCAGCCGCGGTAGTTGATAAGTTGATGCATGGAAAGACATGTCGTTGAGACAACTGCAACGGGACGACTGCAGCTAAATTTTAATTTACTTAAGTTGAACTTATTTCATATGATTATGGCAACAGCACAAAAAATAACAAAACTGCTGGAGACACGGAATCGCGATTGGATTTGGAATAATTAATAAGTTTTCTTTGAAAAACCCGATTTATATTAAATATTGTAGCGAGACAGCCTTATAACCTTGGCTGAATTTCCGGTGCGTCAGAAATTCGCTAGAGGGCAACGAGCGGAGCGCTCTCGCGTAAGCTGTGCATCACCTTCAAGCCTACAAGAGTGCCAAGTTGAAAAACCAATCGATCATTCCTATAACCATAATTGTTGAGATTATCAGAGTATTTATTTGTGCGATACCAAACCAAGTACTCAGCCTCATCCATACAGTTAATGAACGCTGATATAAAAAATTTTTGCGCGAGAAGCCGATCGATCCGATACAACAAAGAAGAAAATCAAAAATATCGAATGAAACAATGCAATTTGTTTACATCAAACATGACAGAAACAATTGATCAACATACTTTTGCCAATTACCCGAGCAATCCGCCGCGATCATGCTATTTGAAATATATATTTTATTTTATTCAAATAATACCTTTGATTCTGCCAAGTGATTAATATTCTACTCCAAATCCTTTCAACTAAGCGCGGAGATTGTTGCGTCAACTCTATGCCTTGGCATGGTTTTCCCGTATCCAATCTCTTTTTTTTCCCGTATCCAATCTTTTTTTTTCACTGTGGATGCTGGTAAGTTCTTTGAAAAATACTCTTCTCTTATTGTGTATATACCTGAAATTTCAACAGGAAAACGCTTCGTGACCGTTCGTCGATGCAATTTTACCCAAGCCCCGCGTGGTCGTCGACGCGTGTATATTGTGATGGCTTGATGCGGTACCTACCTCTCGTTCTCCTCCCTCATACATATATATATATATATGTATCTCCCTCTCGCATAGATATCAATTCAGGCTTCATGTACCACCGTGTACCTCATAGAGCTCGTTTCTCTTCGGTCTCTACTATATTTTCGCTACGCCACGCACACAGCCACGACGCTCTCTCTCTCTCTCTCTCTCTCCCTTGCCTTTTGAAATGTATCCAATTAAACGTTGCAACTGGTTCTATCTCTGCGTGGACATTTCCTCTTACCTTTTTGTTCTTCCGAGTGTCAGTTAAATTACTGAATTCCGGCACTTTCTCTCCTCCTCTCTTTTTCTCTACACCCGTAGAATCCTCTTGGCACTAATTATCGGGAATTGTACACCCTCAGGATTATTCTCTTTACTGTTCCGGTACAAAACAATGGTCGCAAACAACTTGCACGAAATTAGCTCCTATATACCGAGCCACCAAAGTCCCCACCCCTCGCGAACAAGATGTCAAATTTCTTACACCAAATTTCTGACAATAAATTATAATGCTATATTTGATATTTTCAGTTTGCTCCAACATTGGCGGTATCGCACACACCGTATCTATTTTGGAAAATAATTATCGAGTCACGTGACAAACTCTGTTATTCGATGAATTTTCTTTTGAATTGAGAAAAGAAAAAAAAATTGTAATGCGTTATTCACCAAAATAATATGATTTCCCTATCCTCTGCTGCTTCGAGAGAATAAGTAATAAATTTCACTAAAAATCATCAATCATTAAGGGTCAAGGAAAGTTAGGAGGGAGGGGGAGGGGGGTCGGCCTCGTATACGTGCTCGGGGAATCAAACAACGTTCTCCGTACACATATACTATACGCGTATGTATACACGTATTACGATCGATCGTTTCGCGATAGAAGCGAAACGGAACGATCACTCGCTTAACTATATACACTTTGACACTTTTGGCCATTTGACTATTCATAATATTTTTTCTTTCCTCACGACTAACATACGCGTATGCATATGAAATTTAATTTTTGCCATCTTGATCGAATACAGAAAACATGCTGCCTTTGACAAACGTGCGAATTATTACATTTTCTTTCTTACTTTCTCAGTTCTCAGTGAGTTGTTATGAAAATAACAGACATAAATATTACGGAAATCGTAAATATCCGCGCGTTCAATGATTTACGTCACAATTGAATTATTACGAGCTCCGTCGTTCTGGCGACCCACTAAAAATTCCACCATTTATTTGTTTTATGACAAAAATAAATCAAGTTCGATCGATCAACGAAAGGGGATGATTTTAATTTACCATATCGACGACCAATTCGAAAATTATATTTCCAATTTTTCCAATGATATCAACGAGCATATCCTGCTACGGTTTCTGAGTTATTGTAAAAAAATTAATTTTCAGTTTTGAGTAATTTTTTAAAACGGCCTCATACCGCTAAATAAAATCTCGACTTGTATCTTTATTGTTGAACAAAAACTGGTGACAATAAAAAAAAATTGAAGGAAAAATAAAAATAGTAAATTCGCACAAAATGCGATGATGAAAAAAAAAAAAATGTCGAGTTCTCTTTCCATATCGCGAGAGCTCAAAAAAAGGGCGCAAATATTTTTATGTTCCACCTCGTAACTCGACATTTTTTATGTGGCTCAAATAACGGTCGAACTGGGAAGTAAATTGGGGCGCAGCGACGAAAAATGGTGCTGCTGCTTCGTATAAAATTATTTTTTCTATATCGCTTGCGCCGCCGTATATAACAAACAAGACGTAAATAAATGTATGAAACTTGTAGTCTCAGCACGAGTCTCTCGCCGCGCGCGCGCATTTCAAAGGGTCTGACTCGTAATTCGTACGATAAAAGATTGACAATTACGGGGGTTATTGACTGGCGCGGAGAGGGTGGGTTCTCACGAGTCGAGAGAGCTGCGTCTTCGCGGAGAATGAGAAATTTCTCACCCTCGTATAATGCACAATATTCTCTGCAATGATCCAACGCCCTTATGAGAATATAAAACTCAATCATATTTATTGGAATGTCGCAAAGCCTTTCTCGGCTCTAAATTTTCCTCTACGATGCGAGGGAATGAATTTGTGGAAAAATCGGCAACGGCGCAATATAAGGACGGAAGTACATTTTTTTTTCTTTTTCTTATCCGCAAGTAGGGGAGTAATACGAAACGTATTATGTACCGTTTGATTTCTTTTGAAAATTTGAAAAAATTATTTAAAAATTTTACCTATCCCGTTTAATTATATAGGTATAAGACTAAGATAGGTATGATGAATAACTACATGTTTTTGGTATATATTTCTGCTCGTGTTTAAGTCTCGTTCAACACGCGCTCACATTTTTTTGTATCTGTTTCATTCGTTCTCTCATTCTCATCCCCAGCATTGTTTAATGCGGATTTACCAGCAGCAGTCGCCATGCAACTCCTTTTTAATACATGCAAATTCTCACGTGAATTGAAACACGAGTCTCACGGCCACTTGGACATTAGTATACTCTAGAAAATCTCGCATGTATATTTTATACTACATATACGCGGCGGGATCTTCCTCTCCACCTCTCGCTTGCTTTTTCCATTTCTGCATACAAATGAAACACTCGTCGTCGTATTTTATAACGTCGCTCTCTGGCGCACGCGTATGCGTCTATGCATGTGTATATAAATTTCGAGAATAAAAAAGGATAAAGGATTTTACGAGTAATATATATATATATATATATATATAGAGAGAGAGAGAGAGAGAGAGAGAGAGAGAGAGAAGCAGTTGACGACGAATAAAATTTATCATGCGACGAAATACTAAAAAATGCCAAATATTTACAACGCACGCGTTTTGAAAGAAAAACAAAAGAAAAAACAACTTGGAGCTTTAATGCATTCGCATAAGAGCCGTATAAATTTGTATAATGCTCGAATTTTGAAAAATAATTGCCAAAAATGAGAGAATGAAGCTAGGGTATAAGGCTATACTTTTGCATGTATAATACTTTGTTTCGCTGAATGAAGGAAAGGTCGGATTGAAGCCTCGTAGGATGGAGAACACGCGGTAGAGCAGCGCGTTTATAAAGCCACGGCACGTATAAAAGGAACATGGTAATCCATTCTCCATGCAGGAGCAGGCCAGCGGTAACGGCAATTGCTCCGATGCTTATCGGGCTGCCGGTAATCACTCCCATTAAGACTCCCGCCCGACCTCTTGCTTCTTCCGCCTATACCTACCGCCCACAATTATTAACTTTCTAGGTTCTTGAAACCTTAATTCGCCCGTAGGTCATGTCGCTCGCTTTCAACTATTTTCTTCAAAGATCCCGTTATCACGCACAAAAGCACACTCTTTTTCATGAAATTTGCATAAAATACTTGATCTTCGTATCGCACCGATATACCTGCGACGGTCGCGACTCGTCGTTGCAGTGAAGAAACAAGTAACCCCCTTCTTATTTCATCAGAATTATCTCTCCGCATCAACTTTTTTTACACCACTCGCATGCACAATATTTGTTTTTTCTTTCTGCGCTCTGTTATTTGTTCCAGAAAAAAATTGATTCATCAAGATTTTTGCAGTGTAAACTCAATCGCGGGTGACAGTGCGTCGGGTCCTGCTGTGAGCTCAAATTTCCTTCGGCCGGCCGCAACATTTCGATAATAATATTTACATTTTTTTTACAATTTCCAAAATTATTCAGAGACTATTAGAATTCCACCAAACTACTATATTCATATTACGGGTAAATTTTCAAATTTTTATACAAAATATATTTTATACAAAATATATAATCCATTCGGGAATCGCAGTGACCATCAACTAAAGGAGCAAGTTGAAAGATGTGGAAATTAAATAAAAGAAACGAGTATCTATGTGCAGCAGGCGGGCGAGAGAAGAAAATATATGATCGAAGGGGTGACAGTCCGTTTCGGTCAGACCGCCGTCATTTTATTCGTTCCCGTTCGTCCTACAACACATAGATACAATAGTGGCGTGTGTGTGTGTGTGTGTGTGTATATATACCTACATACAGCGTATCCGGGGCTACAGCTCGAGGATTACTCGTTTCACTGCTGGTTATGGTTTGGAAAAAAAAAGGCAATACCCAGAACCAACTCGCGCGCGGTGAGTCTCGCGGCGCGAGCCCGAAGAATTGCAACTGCTCGCGCGCGTGTATACGCGTCTTTTCCACCTGGGATAAGCTTGTTCTTTTGATATTTTTTTGTCCTTCACGAGCTTGTATCTTCGTAACCCGCCAGGCGCGCGCGTAAGGAAAAAAAAAAAAAAAAATCGTAAGAAATAACCTTCTGAAGGATCGTCACCGGTCGTTTCGAATCTTCTCGAATCCCGACTTTGTCCCTGCTGGCTCTCTTCCTAACTCGTTTCGAAGAATCCATTGATCCGCTTATTCCACGACCCAATTTCTGTAATACGATATATTGTCCGTTGCCTCATTCTCTTATTTTTATCCTACCTCAAAGCGCAGACCGATAGACCCCGCGATATATACTATATACGGGGTGAAATTCTCATTTCCCTTTTCCACGCGAGCTTTCAAAATTTAAAAACAAGATTCCGGCTCTTGAGAATATTCATTTCTATCATATGTTTGTTCAGTGCGGCTGCTGCGAATAAGCAGTAGCAGGTATACCAGCAGCAGCAGCAGGCTAAGGGCGCGGTATCTGCCCTTAAAAAATTTTAATTGCCCCGATCTCTTTCTATATAATCCGCACAAATATGTATGTATCGCGATACGACATATTAAATATGCGTATACTATATGTACACGTATGAGATGAGATATAATTTAGGTGAAATACTCGTTGCAAAGTCTCAAGCGTTTTTTATTGATACCAAGTTTTAATAGGTCTTTAATAGGTCCATATATCGTAAAATAACGACGACGCATCAGACGCGTGCCTCGTTGTAGGAAAATGGAATACAGGCGCTGGATGGCAAATAAATACGAGTCTCGGCTGTTCTTTTTTGTTATCGTACAGCATTACGTTTTAAGAAGCAATAAAAAATCGGCGGTCAGGCGGCTCGCTTCGAATGAAACTTTCGCATAAAGTGGCTGCTGAAAAATATGCTATAGGCGTATATATGTATATAGCACGTGTCATCGCCTTCTCTCTATCTCATAGATCGTGGCGTGCTCGCGTTCGCTCGCATTCCAGCGGATGACCGAACTCGGGTTCATCCGCAGCGGGATATTTATCACCCGGCTGCTCATGCCAGCTTTTAAATCCCAGCCATCAGACTGCATATATCCCCCCCCCCCCGTTTCTCGCTTCTCTCTAACTCGCTTTGCCTCTTTACCTGTTTAGATTCGCGTCGCGTGTACTATACAAAAAGTTTCCAAGATATAATATTGCTCAGCGAACCGAGCTAACGCTAGACATTTCGCCAACTAAAGAGGATGAGCCGGTTCAACAAATTGTCCGTATAACGCGCGTAAACAAACCCAAACAAAATTTATCCGCAAGCATTCGTTCAAATGATAACGGTATGGATTATCTCATACTCATATCGCTCGAGCTCGCCCATCAGGCTCTTGGGATACATACAGGCGAAGGAAGTAAAAAGAAATGCGAAGCTTTATTCGCGAAAAGAGAATCAATTGATCCTCGCGTAACTGCGTAATATATGATAAGTCAGAATAAAGTCGATCCTTCGTTGATGCGGAACAAGTAAAATACAAGTGAAGAAGAAACGAGATGAACGAGAATGTAAGAGGTTTTGGGGATTCGTAATGCAACGAGAGAGATACAAACCCGCAGAGAAAATGAATAGAAGAAAGCATGAAATACAGTTTTGAAAATTTTTACAAGTGATAATGAAAAACATGTTGTCGCGAGATATAATGACAAGAATGGTCGCGCCAAATCCTTTTCTTCGAGCGATGAGCAGTCATTTTGCCCCACGTTCTCGCCATCCATATATATTTACACAACTACGAAACGCACGTTGGCGAATAAATGAATATCCGATGAATGGAATTCGCGCGATTGTGAATTTATGTGCTCGTTGTACATACATGTCTTTCCGCGCATATATCTATTATTTTTCATTATTTTTCTCGCTCGCTATATATTCGAAGCAGCAGCAGCAGCAGCAGCAGCAGCAGCAGATCACTTCTCGTCGTATTCGATTCTCGTAATCCCAAAACCTATACACCGAAAGAAAAGAACAAAAAGATGAATAAACGGGCTGAAAAAAAATCGCAATACGCGTTGAGTGCAGAAATAAGCCGATATGGCCCGAATATTCAATGAGCTCCTGCAGTGCTCCGTTCGCTATCCAGTCGTAGGTGTACTTGTAAACCCCGCGCGCGCGGAAGCAGGTCTTCCTATATTCCTCCGAGACGACGGAACCGGAGCTTTGATTAAAAAACTTTTTCCTCCTCACCGCGCGCCGTGGCGCCTTTGCACCGGAAAGCGAGCAAAAGAAAAATTATGTTCTTTTTTTTTGTTTTCTATGCGTATAGTACATAAAAATAATGAGCGGAGTAGAAACATTAATCGCGCGATTCGTTATGGTGCCTGCTTTCGGATTTAAATATCTAGGATAGGATACGGCTATATGCGCCTGCTCGCGATACCGGCGTTGATATTCCGGCGGCGGTAATTTTGACAAATCGAATATTGAAAAATGGCGCATAATATCAGAATATGCTTATTGCTTCGGTCAGTCCTGCAAAAAAAGTACGAGTTGGCGCCGCTTCTTTTTTCGTCCCGGCGGATCAATTTTTTATTTGCACCAATATTTGATGCGATTACGTTAATTTGTATTATTTATCGGTGCATGTGCATGTATAACGGATCGTTTGGCAAATTTTCTTCATACGCTTCGACATATTTTTCGAATTATCATGTTCTACGAGCGGCTGTGGCGGTGGCGCACGTACTTCACTTTCGTATATTTATTATACCTATCATATATCGAGCATGCAGGAGAGAAATAGCAGAAACACGTAACACGCAGGAGGTAGAATTTTGCCGAATCAGGGGCCTTGGGTCGCGTTCACGGATTAATCCATAATCCTATATAACCGATGCGAAGCTCGTTCGAAAAAGCTTTTCACCAACTAATTGGCCTGCTCCGTCCGTCGTTGATCGACGGGCGAACGCGATTTTAGGTAAAACCATTGACCACCAACCTGCTTTTACGCAGCACACCGACCATGCACGCAGCACTCCGATACACTTATTGCGGGCCGCGCGCGGCGTTCCATCTGCTCCTACCTCTTTTTCCCTCTTTCTATGCGGATCCATTTTATTTCAATAATTATATCCTACCTGACATATTGCGTTATAATTCATATTCTTTTTATTATAAATAATTGACGCAAGTATGGGTAAAGAAAAAGAAAAAAAATTCAATTGAATAAATTGTGAAAATTGATGAAAATTGATGTTTGCGCGTCGACGAAAAATGCTGCTGCCAGCACGTCGATATTAATCTCTGAATCAATTAATCTCTGAATCATATACTAATCGCCCTCTGCCCGCTTCCCTTATTTTTTTTTCTACGCGGGCTGCATGCATGCTCGTTTCGAGATCCGGCCGATCCGCGCGTGGGTGAGTAACGCGAGTAACGATGCGAGTTATGTCACCGCGCGCCTTGTCACGAGGATGTAGAGATCCGCGGAGCCGGTCGCGCTCCTATAATATCGAATTATCGTAAAAAGGCTACGGCGCCGGATTCGATCAAGATTCGAACTGCCGCAAGATCCTCATCCCGCGATCGAGGCACCGCGCTATAATAACAGGTTAAAATTCGATCCATCCTATGCCGGCGGTTACGCTGGCATAATATTTGACGAAACTCATGTTTTGCGCGCGAACGAGTTGATAATTTGCGGTGTATATACGAGCAAAAAGAGCAGAGATAGCAGCTTCACAGATTTCTCCTAAATCTATATTTAATCCCCCTGATTGAACAAGCTAGTTCGCGGTTGAAATCCTCATTGCTTTATTATTCGTCGTCTCGTTCTCTTTCGTACTCATGATGCAATGTTTCTTCGGTATGCAAATAATATAAGGGCTGAAAAGCTTTCGGGCGACAGAGGCAGCGACGAGAGGAGAAAGAAAATGGGACCAATGGCGGCGGCGGCGGCGGCGGCGGCGGCGGCAACGCAGCGGCAAAATAATGAAAAAAAAAAGCGTGATGAGGTTTTCGGAGAACGACGTATTCCTGGTTGGTTTTTTTCCTATTGTCGAGTTTGACCGGGCATAATACACTCAGGGTACGTAGTTTAGAAGATGAGAAGCGCCCTGCTGGTACGGCGGTGCAACAGCCTGTTTGCTCGTAATCACGGTTATTTATTATATAGCGTCACATAGTTTGCCCGAAATGTTCATTTTTTTCACCCCTAACCCACCTCTGATACAGCTTCACCTTCGTTTTTCGCTCCTAGGCTGCATGCTCTTTCCATTTGTATAGTGTATAATATACATATAAGTACTACATGTATTTATATTTATGCTACTTGTTTTCATTTTTATCTTTCCTTACTGCATGCTCTCGCGGTGGACAGGGCTGCGCTTGCTTGCCCTTTTCCCCCGTAAAAGGGTTGAAAGTGAGCGTAACAAACCCCCGGAGAGGGAAAAAGTTCACGTTGAAGAGAAACTGCATGGGCCGGATTAAAGGCGAGGAAAATTTGTTGCGAAATATTACAATGAAGCGGCGGGCCAACGCAGAGTCAGTGACTTTTCCAACTTTAATTTTCTATCTCTCTTCATTATTTCTCCATATATACCATCGTAAATTACCTCCCTTTTTTTCTTCTTACGCAGAACGATGGATAAAGCTGCGCAAGGCTACTTATATATTTCGTCACCTGCATGCTCTTTCTTTTCTCCGTCACAATCTGCTGTCTTTTTACTTTTCATTCTCTTCTCGAAAAGCTCAGCCATAAACGGTTATTGATTATTCGATGTATAATATTGCTCGGTAATTCATAAAGCACGATATTTTCCTCAGCTCCCTTTCTTTCTACTTTTTTTTTTTTTTTTTTTTTATATCTTCTCTCGGTTATATAAGCTATATACCGTTACATGGAAATTTCATTCGGAAACTCGCAATTTAGCTTACCTCTAGAACTACCGAGCCCGAATATCGTTTGCCTCGGGCGTGGCCAGCGGTTCCTCTCTCTCTCTCTCTCTCTCATACTCTTTCTTTCTCCGAGTAAGAGGCTTACTACGTCGAAACACACGCCAGAGCTTTCTTCCAATATCCTGTTAAATATTTAAAGGTACTTATTCGCGACCAGCACTCAAACGATCATGTACCTCCTCTTGGTTTTGTGTTTTTATTATTATTGTTATTGATCCTGTACCAATTTTTGTTAGAAAAGATCACGCCATGCGCAACGACGCGAAAACCGCAGAGACAAAACTGGGTACTTGATTCCCCCCCCCCCCCCTTTTAATGAAATGAAATCATCACGAGGATATAGCGCGCGCTTCGTTGTAATTTCAATATTTTTATACACAATTTTAAAATTTCGTGAGAAAATTATTTTTTCATTAGCTGCGTTCAAAACTCAAAAATTATAGATATATAATTTTATAATCGAGAGTACTATAATGAAATAAAATAGTTGTGCCGAAACAAAGAAGGATTCGCCATACAGCGTTGAAATTGTAATTTTTTATACAATCGAATCGGTACAAGGACAAAAAAATTATTTGATGGATCAACATCAACTATTTATTTGTTCATAGTTCGGTCGCGGCGGCGAGCGAGTGGCCTGATTGCAAATGTACAATAAAAATCGTCAGATGCGTCAAACGGAAATGGCTACAGATTCGTATGATAACATTCGATTTCATGAATATTTCAGTTTTTTTACGATTAAAATTTCCATTTGGACGTTTCTATCTCACCTGCTTCGGAGTAGCGCGGTTCGTCTCGCGCGGTTGTGTTTGTTGAAATTTGTAAATTCATGGTCGACCAACGTGGAATTGCGTCCCGAGTATTGAATTGTCGGATGAAATTTAACCCGTTTATACGAATTTACTTGATTGATATTGCAATTATAACAAACATCCCGGGAAATATTTCATATTTCCCGAATATTCGTTTGTCACGATGAAATTCGCAACGCGAGAGCGTTATGATTTTTTAATTAATTCTCTGGCCAATTATTGAAAGAAAAAAAATGAATCTCTAGAAACCGTGGGGGGCGTATGCTTCTGTCGAAGAGCGAAAAAAACGCAACTCATTTTATTCCATATATACGCCGATTCAAATTGAGGAGGACCGTTGTACCAGAGTTAGTTCCAAGGCGAGTAGACGTAGAAACAATTCAATTTCGAAAATGGTCACACTGTCGAGATAAAAAAAGTTTTCTAAGCCATTATTTTCGTATCGTTACAAAATTTTTGCAATCTGCGTCGAAAGTCTACAAGGAGTATAAGGCTGATCCGCGCGTATGGTACAAGATTGGAGCTGAGAATGAAAAAAGTTTGTCCTAGGGGGAGAGAGAGAGAGAGAGAGAGAGTGAACGAAAGGAGGTGTAAGTATGGGAGGATGAGTGGTTTTTCTCTTTTCGTTGATCGGAAAAGACGTAAATGAAAGAAAAAAAAAGAAAAAACGTTCAGGAAAAAATTAAGTCTTGCGTAGCACCTCTTTCCTCCAAGAAGAAGAGAAAATCCTTGAGAAAAAACCATTATTGATTTTTCACTTGGTTGAAAACGAGTGAGAAACGCCTCGTGGAAGAGGAGAGTGCTGGTTAGTGCGGGCTAGTATATAGGACCATAGCAGAGTGAGAAAGGTTCATCTCGTTAACCCGATCACGTACAACGAGGTTTTGACGAGCGTCGACCTTAATGCCTGACGCTTTTACAACCATCAACCAACCCCCCCCCCCCCCCAACCACTGTTCCTTAAATCTCTTCAATCCTTGAATGAGAAAAAATAACCCCCTCCGCGGTTCGACTTTTTATTTCATCATTCAGATGAGTTTTTCTTCACGCGTTAACTCGCTGTCCCTATATACTCTCAACATCTTGATTCCTCGAGAAGACTGCACTCTCAGAGAGAGAGAGAGAGAGAGAGAAATGAAAAAAAGAAAAATCATTTCTGCATTACGCATCTTTGTACGACCGAAGAGTGGAAATGTTCCGGAATTCTAAAGGTTCCCGAAAACATTGCTCTTTATAGGTACAAGTACATTCCTTTTTAGGATTATACCGGCGGCTTATCGGATTTGTCGTTATGAGGGAAAAATGAAAAAAAAAAAAGTAAAAAAATAAGACGTTAATATATTGTAGAATCGCGAGTGCTACCTATACGACACCGCGCGCGGTAACACACGGAAGGCCTTGTTGATCTTACAAGAGCAAATGAGGTTAAAAACACGAGAATTGATAACAACGAACCAAATTAATTGCAACAACGATAATATATAATGGGGGGTAAAGAACTTGAGGGTTGGGTGGGCAGAGAGCCAAAAAAGGAGGAAAGAAAATTGATGGAAAAAAAAACGAGGTTTCGAAGTGAGAGTCAGTTATTTATTTTCTTGTTTCATTCATGTTTTATTACCCCTTATCGCGATACTTTCCGGTTCTTATAGTTTTTCTACTTTCTACTTTTATTTCCCATCGTGACTACCGCCGGTTGTATCACGGGCTCTCAAAGCCATATAATCGATATGTATAAATATACTATATTTTACTATACATATATCGATGTATACATTTGTAAAGATACATCCAACTTTTCCACATACTACAGTCTTTTACTTATAGGTTACGTCTCCGCCGCGAGTGCCTTTTATTTGCCTTCCCGATGTAGCCCCTATATAGAATCGAGCTTGCCTCTTTTCTTTCACTCGGAAACAAAAAAATAAAAAAATAGACAACTTTACCATCACTTCCACGAGCAGCGAGCCACCTCGTCGTTTTTCATGTCGCCGTTCTGCAAGTTGATCTCGTATCTTCCTTTCTGTTTTTTGTTTTTTTCCTTACTTTTAAAACTTGCAAAAACATAAAAGACGCATACAGTCTCTCTCTCTCTCTCTCTCTCTCTCTCTTTCACCGCGTCACCCTAATGGCATATGTCTTTGTTTTCATTCTTTTTTCACTTTTATCTAGGAGACTTTTTATATATTCGGTCAGTCATGTGACGGATAAAAAACTATCGACTATCCAACAATTTAATTTCCTCTCATTTGATTACCATTAGTTTTTCAATTTATTCTTTTTCTTCTGCTTGACGCAATAAACATTTTTTATATAAATTTTTCTTTTTCGTCTTCTTTTTATTTATTCCCCTTATTCGCCTAATTGCTGGATATAAATATAGTGCTCGTCACATGCTTTTCTTCTGCAAGATGAGAAAAAATGTAAAATCTAATGACTCAATTGAGTCGGTGAGTAAGCCGATGTATAGTATATGCAAATGTATCGACGTGGTAGTAGACTAGTACTATTTTGTGATTCAGCCTCGGGGAATCACCGAAATGGATTTCTTGTCGAGTTTTTCGCCTCTCGCTTCTCGGCACAAAGAAGCTGCGCCGCGTCAGCACGCAAAGTTGAGCTTTTTCGGTCTGGACACCTGTGACGCGCTCGCGCTTTTTCCACGCGAGTACCGCGGTGCCATTTTTCTATTCTCTCTCCTCTCACACGTTTTACGCCCCTCGCGATATGCACGAGGGAATATTATTCGCCCTCTTATTCTGATTTTCTCCAGAATATCCATTGTAAAAAAAGTATCAAAGGATGCTGTTTCAAGCGTATAGATGGAAAACAAAATAATAAGAAAAGAGAATAACACAAGGGTGGAAAAAAAAGAGTGTTAGTAGAGAATGAAAAATTTTCTCGGATCTCTCTGGTGCATTGTTTCCATTGCACCTGCTTCCGGTATTCGTATCTTATGCCGTTCGGAACTAAACAATACTATACTCTCTTGACCCCTTTTTCACTTCTCAACCACCGCCGGCCAACCCACCGGTCTTCGCGGCAGCATCCCTTAGCTCTCTAGCTGTGACGCAGGATTTATCCAGCGCACCAACCCATGCACCCTCTTTTCCTCTTTCTACCTTGCGTATTCGTTTACAAAAGAGCCGTCCAAAGAACCTCCATCCTCCATCACCATCACCACCACCACCACCACCACCACCTCTTCGGATCTTTTATTGATCCTCGAAACTTTCGGTTTTGTTGGAAAAAATTTGAAAAGAAGCTCCGGGCTATCGGCGAGGTTCCAGAAAAAAAAAAAAAAAAAAAAAAAAAAAAAAAAATCTGTCCCAATGGCATATAGTAAAATAAAGCAGAGGATCAGCTCTACGAATTTCCAAGTTTTGAAGAAAAAAAAACATGCATCAACTGTTCCCGCGATGGATGATAGCCCTGACGTTGGCAAGATCTGCCGAACACGAGGGTAAAACATTTCAGTGTCAAGGATTCGGTGATCAAGCTGACAAAAATTTTCGAAACCAAATATATGAGAACCTCTTTAACTCATGTTTTTTTTTTCCTCATTTGTGAACAACAAATTTTCACTCGTACAATCTTTTTGCGATTCTTTTTCAATTTTAGACATAATTTTTTTACTCGTCTTCCGAATAAACCAATCAAACGAGAGATTTTTACTTTTTCAATTGTCTCATCATTTCATTAAAAATGTTGTAACTTTTTTTCTATATCCAATTGGTGCCCTCATGCAGCCGCCACAGCTCGTTCTGTTTGTTTTTCAGTTTCCATTGAAGAATTGGCAATTGAATTTTTTTCATTTATCGATATAGTGCTTAATTACCGATGGGTTTCGTTCAATTTGAAAATTGAACGAAATCGTTAAACTTTTTTTTTTTTTTTGCGTTTCTGTAAAAATCTAGATGTCAAAATTTCTGAAAACCACAAACACAATTTAAATTTCGTGAAAAATTCATCGTATTCGGTTCAGTAGTTTTCGATTGAAAAACGGTCAAACCTTTTTTTAGCCAACAGATTTATACCTAATATATATGTAGAGAAGAGGAGAGAAGACAAGATATAGTATATCAAGATATTTAATCCATGAGAATAGTCGCCGTATTGAAAAAATTACGAGTCGTTTTGTAATTTTTAAATATAAGAGCCGGACGGGATTGAGGCAACGAGTCTTGAGTCTTGAGTGTGGTGAGTCGTCGTCGAGTCCCTTATTTGAACAGCTTGACATTTAATATAGTCTTCATCTCTTCCGGCATAATGTTCTCTCTACAACCCTCAACTTATGCGCCAACAGCACCTATCACACCCTCTCTCCTGCGGTCATTCTTTTTCTCGTTTATTTTTTTTCCTTTCTCTCTCTCTCTCTCTCTCTCTCTCTCTCTCTTCGTCATCCGGGAGTGATGCAACGACGGCAGAAAATACTTGGTTCGCTCGCACCCCTTTTTTATCACCCTCTCTCACACACGTCGGGATACTCCTTTTAATTTATTTATCGCCAACAGAGGAAGCCATGCTTGCATGCAGTGTCAGGTGTACGCGCGTACACGTTTTCTTTTACGTTTCTGCTGCTCCCTTCTTTCTTTCTTTCTTTCTTTCTTTTTTTCTTTCTCGATGCTTTTTTCTCCAGTAACAGAGGCTTGTACCTAGCTCTACGAGGGCAGAACACGTGATCTGCATGACGATGCAGAGATTATGTGACCAGCAGGCAGCAGGGAATAAAGGAATCAAGAGAAGCGAGTGAGCGAGTGAGTGAAATAATGTAAGAGAGAGGAGAGAGAGGGAGGGATGATAACATGGCCGTTAAAGAGTGTGAAAAACAGGGAATGAATATGACAATCATCGCGAGATGAACAAGAAGCGACTCTTGAGACGAATGCGATTGATGCGCATGACGGGCAAAATTTATTATTAAAATAAATAGTATATTGGACACATGACTTTCAACCCGTATTGATATATAAATTGATATCGATCGCGTGTCAGCATCTCATCGTAACGATTCGATGAGATAACGACTATCATAACGTCGATTTTGAAGAATTTATCATTGTTTTTTTCAATCGAAGAATTCATATTCACAATTTGTCGACGTTTGCTCCAAGACATTTCTTGCGTACGTAGTATCCGTATATAAAGAAGAATCCAAACCTCGCATAATAAAAGTGGAAAACAAGAGAGGGGGGGGGGGCGCGCGCGGGAGGAGGAGTAAAAAAGTTGGAAGAAAGGAAATAGGTATATATAGCTGATTGATTGTGAAGCCCTTGATTCGCAAAAGAACGAGGCGAGGTGATGAGGCGAAACGCGTTATTGCGTCGCATCTCACCGGAGTATAAGCTGGTATCATAACAAAATGAATGATTCTGCGTGGCGAACGAGCGGAACGAATATTTTTCGCAAGTTCAGCACTCGTTGTTGACTGATTTTTGTAAAATATATTGATTGAAACAGAAATATATATATTGTTGTACCCGCATAATATGTCGCCATTATGTTATTCTACATTATTTATAAAAATGCATTAAACATAGGATATTCAATTGTTCCGACTATCATTCATTTATTTATGAGTGAATCGGACAAGCAGGAAATCGGATTTCGAGGTCAGAGCTACATAACACCGCGAGTCATTCGTAACGTCTTATCCCCGCCCCCCTCGTAATCCTCACGTGTTCGCAACTATTTATTTTCCTGTATCTGAGTACTTTCTTGTTTCTTTTTTGTTTTTCTCGTTGAATAATTCAATTTCAACGGCGCAGACAATTTTTTCACATTGCCGCGAATATCAAGAATCGTGCGATAGAAATTCGCGAGGGCGCGTGCCAAGTTTTTCAGCCTGATTCATCAAGTGGCATCTGGCCAAAGAATTTTTTATCAACATTTTTTTTTTTTTTCCATTCACTTTCATCGATCAAACCCGAGAGGAGAAATTGTGAACTTTGGTCATTTTTTTTCTTTTTTTATAGAGGAACGATAAATTTCATTATCGAGTTAATAAAGTCATGTTTTGCCCCATAAATTTGAATTTCGGGGCAAAATAAACTTTTCCAAATTTGAATTGTTTTTTTGGAAATTCATAAAAAAAAAAAAAAAAACAGTTTTCGAGCCCAAACCGCATTCGCACGTACCCTGAATCAGCCTTAATTCGTCAATTTCGAGACCAAATGCAAAGTGAAATAACACTCGCGCCAAATATAAAATTGCATAGAATATTCATCAAATTTGTCACTTCGGACCGAAACTATGTTTCGACCTTGAATATAAGCTTCAATCGGTGAAGCAGGTCCATGAATTTTGACAGATTTTTCCTAACGCAATAACATAGTCCAACAAGTAAGCGGTCCGAAGAAGCGACCGCGGCATTCGCATAAGGGTGCGAAAACATCGGGCCCACTCTTCTATACACAAAAAATATGTATATGTCTCCATCTCGTTTCAGATTAACGGCGGAAAATATCCGGGAATTAGCGACGAAAGGATGAATTGACCGCGGCGGCGAGGAAGAAATCGAATCATCTTGGCGCGAGTGACGAACGCAACTTGGTCGTCATCATCATGAGGTTACAATTATTATTCTTGATAATCGCATTCGAAGGGGAGCTCTACATAAGAGGTAAGAACGCGATTCACCCTCGTCTCGTTTTTTCCTCTATACAATTTTATTTATAAAAAAATCAAATAATCAGAAAATAGGAAATTTTATCATTTGATGGTTCATGCATGAAGCCATTATAATTTTTGCTTATTACACACCACGAACAAACTCGTGCATGCGGTAGAACGTTTTTTATTGAGGGGTGGCTTTTCTCCAATAATCTTTTGGTTTTCTTCTTGGTCGTTTTTTTTTTTCTTTCCCTATGGCGGAGCAGCCTCGTTGGCCCCGTTGACGGAGCAGGCGCCATGGCGGGGCGGGTTTTTTTTCCTTCATCTTCCGCGACCCAGCGAGAGCCTCGCTGCGTCAAATAAATTATTCGTCCACAGACCCATTACCCGCCGCGCGGACCAGAAACGCTGGAACGGATCCAGACCAGCCATTCCAGCGGTCACGTTCCTTTCTCACTCGCCGCTCTCTCTCTCTCTCTCTCTCTCTCTCTCTCATCCCCCGCCCTCTATCTCTCTTTATCTTCCTCCGCGTTATAATATTCCTTCATTCTCGCTTCAGCTTTTATCCACAGACCGGCTAGAAAAGTCGACGCGTCGCCGCCGCCGCCGCCGCCGAATAGGAGAGATTGTGCGCGCGTTCCTATTTTATGTGTACACACATAATATGAAGCATTTTATCTCCGAATTATTATTAAATTGCCCGTTTTCAATACTTGACGGGGGCCTGCAATCGAATCGTGCCTGCTTTTCGTTTTTTACCTCTGATTTGCAACGATTTCAACGCTATAAAAATTTATTGTTCAAATAAATTTGTAAAATTTTTCAAACTTATCAATTGACCGGGGCATCAATTTCGTTGTTAGCTCGGTGTTGTCAGTTATTATTTTTTCATGTTTGAATAAATTATATTTTCCGTTGGATTTATTACTGAGAATATTCAACCAACATATATCATTAAACCAATTAATTAACATTAAAAGCTGGTTGTTCGCACGCGCGCACACACACGCCTGTATGTATATGCGCGTGAGGCAAAAAGTTGTGTTACCCACACATTTCGGAGGCTCGTTGGTATGTATAATAGGTATTGATATATAGTTTACGTCAATCTTACGTCCTCCACTAAAACACTTAATTCTCCCGGCACAAGTGAACCCACTGTACTCTCTCTCTCTCTCTCTCTCTCTCTTGTTTTATCGCGGACTGCTAATTTCCGTTTATCGTGTTCCAATCCGACATTCATCGAGGTAGATAGGGGGAGCGAGAGCTTGAAGCAAGGAACAAACTTCGGTCTCTAGTCTGGTTAAACACGCTTGCCAACTCATCGAGCGCGAGTCTGCCTCACTTCCTGTCTATATCTTTGAAAACAATGTTGATGTAAAAATCCATAGACGTATCCGAGTCCATTTGGCATAGCTGGAGCGTCGAATTGCGACGAATTTGAGTCTGCTCTTGAAATTGAATGAATGAACAAACAAATTCTTAAATAATAAACGCAAACTAATGGAAAAGAATAAGATACGCTTTATTTGGACGCGCGAACGTTTGTGCGAATCGAGTTTCTAAGGTTTACAGAAGCAGAATTCAATTTTATAGACTCAAAGACTCTAAGTCTAAACTCCGCTATGTAAAAAATACGCGGCGAGCCGACATTCATTTTGTTGCATTTTCCGCGACCGCACCCGCATATAAAAACTATATCGATAAAAAAAATTATCGACGAACGAGTCGTCGCGGCGGCGGCAGCAGGATATTCAAATCATTATTAGTTATTATTAGCTACCGCGTCCTCCATTGTTGTTTTTTCTTTTGTATTCGAGGAGCGAAATAAGCTAGGTGTCGAAAGTGAAAAATAGTCATACGAGTATGCATGCGCGCGATACTTTGGCTGCTTGTGAATTATGCGGAAAATTATTTCGAGGCTAGAAGCAGGTTCTCATCGGGACGACGAGGGAAAGCGTATAAAGAGACGGAAGTGTCGCGGAATGAGCAGCTTATCTTAAACGCGCGGCGGGGGGGTATTAAATACAGAGGCCGAATAATAGTTGTTAATTGTAACAAAAGGTGGTGCGCGCGGGGATAATTTAATACGCGCCCGGCAAATGCTGGTTAAGGGTTGTAAGAGGGATTTTGCAAAATGGATGACGCGAAATGGGAATATATCCGTATAGACGTTAACAAAAACAGCTGAAGAAGGAACAATTAGAGGGGTCGTCGCGGTAGAGAGGAATTATACCATCATCAAATGTATGCCGAAAATTATATGGAGAGACTCTCTCATTACGTGTTTATGGTAACCGCAGTTTTGGCATTTCTCGCACCTTGTTACACCTGCTCGCTGAGCAGAAAACATTTTCATCCATGAAACTCGCCAATAAGAGACATATTGCGACAACGCACCCCCTTACAAGCAGGCTTAACCACCGCCCAGCATCATGCATACGGCGGCGGCGGCGGCGGTTCACCATCATATCACGATATAGCAGCCATTTCCAATATCCTTAATCATTCTTCTCAACGGCATGAAAATTAGCCGATCATTTGCAATAAAAGCAGAGAAGAATTTTGACATTTCACATGCATCAATATAAAAAGGAATTGCCACTCATCGAGAATTTTACGATCGCGACGATAGTTTGCGTGTTGGAACGCTTCTATAATATCTATATGTCGCTATTATGTCGCTTTATCGGGCTTTGTATCTGCTTTGTTATTACATTACATCGCAACTCCTCAGAGCAGTTTCGCACCCTCGATGTATGTTCCGTGTTCATCATACTCTTCATCGTGTCCTCTGTAATAAAGCATCCGATGTCGCGCGGGTCTATTGTGTCCTGCTTCCATGAAACTCGTCTCGATCCCTTAGTTCGGGATCTATTATATGCGCATTAATTCGCGTACATGTACCAACGCGCGCGCAACAACGTTCAAGGCCAGCGTTTCAGCAAGTAAAGCATCCAATTAGCACCTCAAAGCAGCTCCCTCCTCCGATCTCTACGGCGGCGTCACAAAGGACCTACTCGCCCTAATAAAATTCATCTTTTGAGACTGAAATTTACTCATCCCTAAATATTGCAATAATGCATAAAATGGCAAAATAAAATGCTCGAAAGTTGACAGGTGTAAGATGAAAACGCGCGGGCGTCAAAAAGCAGTCTATGTGCATGTGTGCTGGTATAGTAGTGTACAGGCGGTGCTGGCGGCGGCTTGGCAAACGTAAATAAATGCAAGGATTCTGCTCATGAAACGTTGAAACGACGTTTGTTTATAGAGAGCTACGCGAAACAGGAGAAGCAGGAGCAAAGTTCGAATAACGTAGCGATGGAAGGGACGAATACCGCCCGAAGCGGCAACGATGATGGGAATGAGGAGGCTGCGTTGACCGGACCGGTCAAGGAGGTCACAGCCCAAACCGGTGGAAATGCCAATTTGCCTTGCAAGTTTGCCGAAGCCGGAGGTGCCACCGTGAGTATATCTAATATTAATCGTATAACGCTTGATACGCTTGCGCACACTCATAACCGACGAGCAGCACGAGCAGAGTACGCGCGCATGCCAGAGATATCGAAAGATGATAAACCGAAGTAGAATTGCTTTTTTTTTTTTTTTTTCTTCTTCTTTTTCGCCCATCGCCGAGTCCACGTAGCACGTTGCATGAACGCGCGGAGATAGGCTCTGTTCGCGATACACGAATCTCTCAATATACCTGTACTCTCGATTCCCCTTATTTTTCAAAAGCAGGAACTCAAAGAACGAGTTTGCAAATCGAGCAGGATGATGCGGTGATTTTACGAATATGACGTCCCATGCACGCCTATATAGCGCGCCTCTCCGCTGCAATGACCGCCGCGAATACGTTTTTTGACCCGCGGCGATTTCGGCGGGTTTATTTCTTGATAAAGCATCACTCCCGCCGCGCGCGAATCCGGATCGCGGAGACGCTCGTAATTGGAAATTTCTTCACAGGCTCTTTTCCGGATATTAGAAAGAAAAGGAAAAGAGTCGGGGTGCGCGGTGGTGGCGGCGAGGCGGGCTCTCTAGCCGGCGCTTTTGCTTGTTTCGTTTTTTTTCTTCATCTTCCTGCTGCTGCCGCATGCTCTTTCTTTCCGACCCATTTATATCCAACGGAATATGTGAATGAAAGATAAAGTATCGCCCACCTTCGAGCGATACACTTACTATATACCTACCGCCTATATATAAATGTACCTACGCATCAACATTTATTGCGAGCTTCGTGAAAGGGCCTAACGAAAAATATGGGCTGCAAAGAAAATTGGATAAAGTTGCGACCTTTTTACAATAAGAAAATTGTTCGAGGGCTGGTCGTGAATAAAATATCGCGAGAATCAGGGCGGGCGGGATGAGTTCGCCTCGGGCAGCTAAGCGCCAAGAAAAATGTCTTGCACACACTCCGAGCTATAACTGGCAAGAGAATGTTGTACCAAGGATACATATTCGCATGCATGCGAGAAATAAAAATAAAAATAAAAAATTTTTATATCATAAGAAAGAGTAAAGAGAATAACGACGATTATTTGTTTGGTTTTGTTTCAATTAAACGCAATCTCAATAAAGAACCGTTTTTCTTGTGTCATCGCGCGCATCACCGCAATCCTCATTTCAATGAGTCATCGTCGCATGAAAAATTGAAGCGGTACAAAATCTGAAAATATTTTTTTCTTTGTGTGTTCCCGTTATATGCCAATCTCGCCAATCCCGCTATGCCGAGAGAGAGAGAGAGAGAGAAATTCCCTCGCGAATATACCCCCTCCTCATGAAGCAATGAAGGAGGATATTCGTGTCGAGAAAATTTCATGAAATTTCGTTTCATGCCTGCGACGACGAATCGATTCGCGCTTTCGCTTGATTCTTCGTTATTGCGGTTTCTCATTTTCTCAGGTGTTTCATCGCACGTTTCTCGGTTCTGGCCTGATGAAAAATTTGGCAAACCTTTCCCCCCGCCGTCTTCTGCTTCGCTCTACAATGTTTCGTTGTCTTTTTTGGAAGGGCCGCGCGAGCATATATAAGAACGGGCGATTGTCGATGAGATGCAATTTTCAAACTCGATCGTCCGAGTCTCGATCACTTTTCTGTGCACGAATCCCACTCGGCAGCGTCACAACAACAAAAAAAGTATTTCAAAGAATTTGCTCGTTTTTTTTCTTTTCTATTTCTCCATCGCCTATAGTGCTCTGACAAGCTCGAAATCCGCGGACAAGTTTCGTATGCTCTTCTCGCCGCGAAACACCGGAGAATTCCTGCTCATTCGCGCGAGATACAAAAAATACCGGCGTCGCGCACCGAATCTCGTGGGATATATTTATTGCAGAATATTATCGAAAAAACAATTGTCCATAATTACGATAATAGCGTGTTTCGTTTAAAGCGGGCAAAGATGAGACGGCATTAAAATTCATGCAACAGCATAGCGAATCTTTCGAAACAACGCGCTGCTCTTAACCCTCCCTGCGGGGATATTAAAAAAATGATTGCATTTTGACCTATATTCGTATAGGGCCCCCAGCTCCGACTCGTTATTTCCTTTAAAAAAGTGCTTTAAACACTTTTTTTTTTTTTTTTTTTTTTTTTTTTTTTTTTTTTTTTAATTTCAGCTAGATGGTTGACCGTCTATTTTTATTAAATTTTTAGAGGGTGTCGTATAAAACGATTTTATGATATACGAGGATAGACATATGTATATCCATAGACAACACATAGGTTCCGTATAAAAGACATGAAAATAGGTAGGTATACACGTTATATTATACAAAAGCGGATATATGTGTATTTTGAGTATATAGATATTTTTTAATTCTGACACGCTGACACGACGGGGTAAGTATATATAATATATATTGCGATATAAAGTTAGAGCGCAGGATGAGTGGTTATGGTCGAGAGTCGTAAAAGTTAAAAGATTGATCATCGTTATACGCGAGAGACACGAGTTCTCGTTGAAGCAGGAAGATCTAGTTTATAATTTGTATTACAAAGCGGCGGCTCGAGGAGGCGCATCAACCTTCTTCCTCCCTCTTTTATCTTCCCCCCCCCCCACCTCCCCCTTGTTTCCTTCATCCTCGCTATATTCTCCTCTTCGTTTCAGGCATTTTTTCGAGTATAAGAAAATTGTGGGAATACGAACCTTTGTCGTATTTTGTAACATGAAAAACGGCAAAATTTATCTCGCGGCTTATTCCGCTGCTCGCATATCATATTGGTTCTTAAAACCTTCACGTTTCAATCAACAATTTCACATATCGCTATCAAGTATCAAAAGGATGCGGTTTCTTTACTTGAAAATAAATAAGAGTCCGTATTGCCCGCGCGCCACGCGATTTATATAGTACTATTATTACATCGTAAAACGTGCGAGACACGCAAAAGTCGTTGTTACTCCTTCTTTCTCTCTCCGTCTTCATCGTACAGATAAGAGTTGTTCTCTCTTAAGGTCCCGGGAATTTTCTCCCGATCGAACCGTACTGGAGTAGGGAAAGAGAGGGATCGAGGAGAGAGCGCTTCCTTATTTCCAAGGCTATTAGTTCACGATAACAATAATATAGACACGATTCGTGATATAACCTGCTACGAGAACTACCGGCGACAGGTTAACGATCGCGTTTTAAATCGTTGTTCCGACGTTGATCCTCTGCCGCGGCTAATCTTATCCCGCGGCAATTCGTGAAATGATATTTCACCGAGCCATGACGGCTAAATTTTCGAGACGTACCCCAACATGATGTTTTAAACATCAACCTCATCGATGCGGATCATCATTCAATCGAGATATAAACTTTACGAGATTTATACGAGGCACTATTACCGCGGCGCGCGGCGGTATATAGAGACGTAAGAAGAGATTTAATTAAATTCATATCAAATTTCATACATTTTTTTGTATTTTTTAGAGCGTGATAATAATTTAATAATTTATCGCAGAAATTACCAAGTTCCAAAGCAGTCTTGCTGCACCGACACATCCGACTCTTTATGAGAACAAATTCGTAATGCGGACATTTTTCCCCCAACTTATTCTTCAACGCGACGGTATTGATACTGCTCGTATTTACGGCGTTTTTTTTTTCTTTTTCTTTTTCAAGTTCAATGCCTCTTTACAGAGTGTGTAATAATTCTTCAAGATTTCTTGTATTCTCGCGTATAATAACGCGCGAATAAAATTATCCATACGGGTAGGCCACTTTCGCATAGCATAGTATGGAAAAAATGTTCAAAAGGTTGATATCAAAGCAGAACACGCGGAGCAGGGTGTTAACGAATCTCAATAAAGTGTATGCGCTATCGTCGGAGCAGCATTTTTTGTTCCTTTCTCCTTCTCTCTCGCTCTTCCCCTCTCTGATGCTTCAAGTTGCAAGTTGCCTTTGATCCTTAACTCTTTGTCCGCTTTTTTCCTCGCACACTGGACACGGAATGTAATACATCCTGCTGCTGTTTTACGTCGTCGCGCGATGAGTATTAGATATTAAGCGTAAAAATATGTAGATCCTTTTCAAACCTTTCGCGCGGCCACTTATTCTACCACTCGCTGACTTTCCACCGCTCGGCTAACGAAGAACGGTATCGTTTTCTAGAAAAATTCGAGAGGAATGCGAATGCAGGGATAAAAACGAAAAACTCGCCGGTGGAGAAAAAAATACTTGAATGATAATTGAACGAAACTTGGTATGCTGGTCCGAGTCCTTTATCACTGGCAGCGCGGCATTGCTGATCCACCCGTGCATCATCAGAGACCTCACTATATACGACTACGGTAATAATAAGTAAAATGAAGCTACGAGCGAACGAAAGGGCGCTTATTCCGACCCTCGGGAACTTGGTTAACGCGATATCAAGACAGGGGATTTAAAAAGCAAAAGAGAGAGAAAAAGAAAGTAAGAAGAAGGAGAAGAAGAGTCAAGACATATAGTAACCATTAAGGCTCTCGAGTGACTCTATTAAAGATCCAATGAACGTGATTCGAGACGTAGTACTCGGGTATGGGCCACGAGTGGTTTGTTAAGATCACATCCCTCTGATACGCCAGAAACGAGGCCCGAGATAACACTCGAGCCAAGAACGACATTCCGCGTCTCTCGAAACGAGAACACGATGCTCCTTATACTCGAAGAGAGAGAGAGAGAGAGAGACTTGAGAAAGAAAATAAAAGAAGAAAAAGAGAATATACGAAAGAAGAGGGAAACAGTATGGACTCGCTTGCCCTTCGTTTTCTTATTCTCCTCCTCCTCCTCCTCCTCCTCCTCCGTAAGCCAGAAAACAATAGCAATTCCCATTCACGGTCAAGCGGGAATTGAGTAGCCACTTGGGAGAACTGGTAGAAATTGCCAAGTTGAGCGAAACAACCACCATAAAAAACGTGTGCAAGCCTTTTTTATACAAGGCGCATATACAGCACGCATAAGTTGAATCGAAATCTACAAAACTTGGAGATAGGATTCGTCATTACAAAAAATAGGAAAGCCCATCGTCATTATTTTTTCCACCGCGGCTTACACTTGTTTCTGCGAGATGCTGCTCATCAATTTTTTGTATAACGACCCATGCAACAGCAAGCTGCATGAAAATACAACGGTGCGAACGCGGCTGCTTTCCCCTGAACCTCGTCCTTTTACCGCGCCTCTTTCTTTGTATTGCTCTTTACTTATTATTTTTATCAATCATTTCCTAACCTTCCAAGCGTTTTTCCGTTGGAGCAAAATTGTGCCGCATCTCTTTACCTTCTAAATCTTGATCCAGACTTTAAACTCGCTCGATATTCCTCACCGGCCAACATTCGATCGAGCGACTCCGTTTTCCCTTGCAATCGAGATGATACTACCATTTCTTTCCCCTCAGAGATAATCCGGTGGACCAGCAGCGCCAACGCATGCAGCTGGGAAAAGGCAAATGAAAATTAGGTTTTTTCACGATTTCGAAAATTCTTCCCCGGCACTCGAATGACAATTTGTCTGTACGAATGTATACATATAAATATAGGGAAATATCGGGCAAAATGATGACACCGAAGTTTAATTTCGGGACAAAATGAACTTTTACAAATTTGAAATTTTATTAAATTCATTTTAAAAAAATGTTTCGAGCGCAAACTAACATTCTCACCCTAAATCAGACTTGATTGGTCAATTTTGAGGAAAAATGTGACATTTCATAAAAGTCGTAAAATTTTTCACTTCGGGACCAAAATATGTTTATGAATACACCAGGGTGGAATGCACCGAACAAATTCAAATTCTAGAGGAAAATAGAGGCACATCGAAATTTCCTAAAATTCTGACTATTCATTTACCAGCGCAGAGGACCCAAAATTCATGTTTTGCATGACTCGAAAACTTGGCCCAAACGCGAACGCGATCTCAGGATTTTTTTTTTTTTTTTACGAAATTCGGGAAACAAGAACTGATGGGAATCAATTTATTTAGGACTCAAATATAGTTGAACTGTTTACGTGTATTCCGAAAATACATATAAGACCAACCTAAAACAACATGAATCTCAGTTTGAAAAATATTGTCTAAATCGCCCGATCTATATGTAGCTCCGAAGAGAGTGAATACGAGTTAATGCTGCTGGACCGTCGATAAATTTTGTGACCTCTAGCCGTGGCTGCGAGATTGTTAAGCACAGGCCAAGTGACGAGCTTCAAGGGCAAAAGTTGCTTGAACTCATAAGAGAATCGTTGGGGCGAGGCGGGATAACAACGAGAATAACTAACCCATTACAAGGTCGACTACAGCTGGGATCGTGGTAAAATTTCTTGGTTGATCCGTGTCGTGCACGTTGATGGAGGTATCGAACTAAAAGTTGACCAGAGCTTCGAACCAAGCTCGACGGAAGAAGGACAAGTGGGACGAAGGTCGAGTGAGGTGGGTGGGGCGTTTATATACCTATACACACGGAAGTATAGAGGCCCGTGTTGAACGCGGTGACGGGAGATTCGAGCTGGGGGAGGGGAGGGATTAGTTTCTATGTTGGGAAAGGAAAAGGACGGAAGAGCGACGAATGTTGAAACGGTGAAACTGAGAGAAAGACATTGGTAGCGAGGAAGAGGAGGAGGAGGAGGAGGAGGAGGGAAGATCCTTGGAGAGATTCGTTGCGAGTGGCTCACGTAACTTTGCCGTTGATTGAGGTAAACTCGTGAGGACCTGGTAACTTTAAGGGTCAGAGAATCCTCAAGCTTCTTCTTCTTCTTCTTCTTCTTCGTCTTCTTCCGCCGCCGCCGCCGCCGCCGCCGCCGCCGCCGCCGCTTCTCCTTATCCTTGTTGTTCTTCTTGGTCTCCTTCCATCTCTCTCCAGACTGTACTCAGGATGATACCGTATCACACACACATATAATAGAACATTCCCAAACTCGTCTCCCCCTCCCAATTTCCCCTCCTCGCCATATTGGATTCACCATTAGGTGACTCGAGTGTCGTCGTCTTCGTCACCGACGTCATGCAGAAATACAAAGACGGATAAGGTAGACAGAGAGGGAAAGAGAGTGCAAACCTCACCAAGCTTTATAGAATCGGTATGATTCCCTCTTTGGGATGAGACTAGCTCAAAGCAGCAGGATTATGGGAGGTACAAGACTCCCTCTATCCGCGAATACCTATACACTCCTATCCAGGATCATGCAAGACTTCTCAGTACGAATACCAAGGAATTGGCTTCCACGAGTACATTCATAGCTGTTATATAGGTACATAGACTTTCTTCGCATATGTATACGTAGACATAGGCGCATATATACTATAAATGAGAATCATGTGAAACGTTCTAATTACATCGTCGCGTGAATGGATAAGACGCTGCGATGAGCTCTTGTGCTCTGATCTCTATCGCTAAGCTTCGCCCCTGGATGGTGCACCGTATATATCTTGAGTCACATATCACTAAAATACATGAGGCGAAAACACCTCGAGTATCGAGAGGGTTTCTTTATTTATTTTTTTATTTTTTTTTTCCATTCATATAATATTCCACAATAACAGCAATAAATACGACAAATCGGGAAAAAGGAAAAACAATTAGGGGACTATGGGGCAAAACGGACATATGGGGCAAAACGGACAGGGTGCCCATTTTGCCCCGAAAGTCGAAAATCCGGGGCAAAACGGACATTTCAAATTCTGAAATTTCGGAAAATTCATAAATTTTTTTTTCAAGCCTAAATTACATTTTTACCCGAAAACAGCCTGAATTAGTAAATTTTGAGGCAAAATGGACACACAGGGGGCAAAACGGACACATGTAAATGTAAATTTTATAAAAAAATATTTTCGGAACCAAACCATCTTCTGACCCTAAAATATCTTAAATTGTTGAATTCTAGGGTGAAATGCACAAAAAATTCAAGTTTTAGAGCAAAATAAACACACGTCGAATCCGAAATTTTATAAATTTCATAAAATTTTGACTCCGATCCCAAACTACGTTCTGCTCACTATTCATTCTCTTTTGTGACTAATTTGAAAACCAAATTTATAATGACGATAAGAAAATAAGGAAAAAAGGTTTTTTTTATTGGAGCAAATAAAATCTACATATTCGTAATTTTTTAATTTTTATTATCACTGAGAGGCTGTGTCCGTTTTGCCCCAAAAATTTTTTTTTACGAAATCCGGGGATCTAGGACCGAAAATCGATTGTGGGACTCCAATAGAGTTCAAACATCAATTATACCCCAGCACGATAGAGCCAAAGTTCATTTTTTGCAAGACCGAAAAGCTTGGACCAAACGCGATCTCAAATTTGGCTCATTTTTTCTTTTTACATCCAAGGAATGGGGCTCAAGTGGTCCCATTCCTTTTCTTATATCACCGAGGTGGCATTCCATTCGAAAAAAATCGCTTCGAAGGTCTTAATTTCGAAAAAAAAAAATTTTTCATTTTTTATACCTCCGAGAGGCAATGTCCGTTTTGCCCCAAATTTTTTTTTTACGAAATCCGGGGAACTAGGACCGGAAATCGATTATGGGACTCCATTACAGTTCAAACATCAATTATACCTTAGTACGGTGGACCCAAAGTTCATTTTTTGCAAGACCGAAAAGCTTGGACCAAACGCGATCTCAAATGTGGCTCATTTTTCTTTTTTACATCCTAGAAATGGGGCCCAAGTGGTTCCATTCCTTTTCTTATATTACCGAGGTGGTATTCCATTCGAAAAAAATCAATTCAAAAGTCTCAATTTCGAAAAATGTAATTTTTTCGATTTTTTATACCTCCGAGAGGCAATGTCCGTTTTGCCCCAAAAATTTTTTTTTACGAAATCCGGGGATCTAGGACCGAAAATCGATTGTGGGACTCCAATAGAGTTCAAACATCAATTATACCCCAGCACGGTAGAGCCAAAGTTCATTTTTTGCAAGATCGAAAAGCTTGGACCAAACGCGATCTCAAGATTTGGCTCATTTTTCTGTTTTACATCCAAGGAATGGGGCTCAAGTGGTCCATTCCTTTTCTTATATCATCGAGGTGGCATTCCATTCGAAAAAAATCGCTTCGAAGGTCTTAATTTCGGAAAAAAAAAATTTTCATTTTTTCTACCTCCGAGAGGCAATGTCCGTTTTGCCCCAAAAATTTTTTTTTACGAAATCCGGGGAACTAGGACCGGAAATCGATTATGGAACTCCAATACAGTTAAAACATCAATAATACCTCTGCACGGTGGAGCCAAAGTTCATTTTTTGCATGACTCAAAAACATGGCCAAAATGCGATTTCAAGTTTTGGCTCATTTTTCTTTCTTACATGCCAAGGAATGGGGTTCTAAGTGGTCGCGTTTCTTTTCTTATATTACCGAGTTGGTATTCTATTCGGAAAAAGTCGCTTCAGACGTCTCAATTTCGAAAAAAAAAAAATTTTCATTTTTTATACCTCCGAAAAGCAATGTCCGTTTTGCGCCAAAAAATTTTTTTTTCGAAATTCGAGAAACTACGACTGGAAATCAATTTTGGGACTCAAATATAGTTGAAAGACCATATGCTCATCGATTAAATTGGCTTAAATCGTTAACATGTCCGTTTTGCCCCATAGTCCCCTACAATCAACGAGACCAGGTATGGCGTTTAACTGACAGCAGTGAAAATATTCAATTCGGCATTAAAAAAAAAAAGAAGGAAAAAAAGTGGTTCGAGTGTAAAGGATGATGCGAAAATATATAAGCTTGATATTAAATAATTCCTTTGCCCTCGCGTGGCAACTCGGAATTCAATTACTTTGTTTATTGCTCCGGGACTTATTGGAATGAAAATTGAAAAATAAAATTGTAAACTGTAAATATAGGTACATAGATACGCGAGTGTATAAATAATATCACGTTACAAAGGCATTCTTGCGGGTAGGTTGACCGAGCCAAAAATTTACGAAACAGGTTGATGCAATTCGCAGCAAATTGGATCGACTAGAAAATTCTCTGCATCAAGGAACATTGGGAAATTCCAAAATATTTACGGCCGCGTACACGATACAAGGGCGGGGTTGGAAAGTTCTTTTATGCACTGTGAAAACTCGAGTATCGCGTGTTTTACGAGCTCCCATATATACGATTTCCCTCTCGCAGCTGCACTGTCATCGTGTACAGATTTTTTTTTCTTTTTATTTGTTGATCGCGTGCAACAACGATAAAATCGATTTTAAAGCCACCCCTTAACGGTCCTTGTCGTCGGTTCTTTATTTCACGTTTATCTTTTTCTTCTGCTCCGCGTTCCTCTCTCTCTCTCTCTCTCTCTCTCTCTCTCTCTCTCTCTCTCTCGCCCTCGCCCTCGTTCTCGAGGGAAAAATCTGTATATGCATTTGTGCGTTTTGATGACGTAATAAATGTAACGATCGACTTCTGGCCCAACTTCGTAACTCTCGGCTGTAACGAGACCCGCGTAAATACACGCGCGGCCACCTAGCTAACCTCGTTACCGTCGTTTATTTTATGCGTGTGCCACTTTCGAATAAAGTATTAACGCGCGCCCTTATTTTTCTTTTCTTTTTTTTCTTTCAGCAGTTACCGCACCCTTGCTGCTCAACTTAAAGAAACGCGCAGCTGAATATTTATTGTCGCGCGCACCGTATGACAATTGTTTATAACATAACGCGCTCTTTGGAACAATAATATGAATAATTTATTAATAAATATTGATGAAAGACTTGTAGTAAATACAAATGCGCGCCGCTAGAAATATTTTATAAAAATCAATTCGTTATGATTCATTAATGCAATATGTCAACCCGATTCTTTGGCGGGAGCTAGAATTATAATGAGAAATATGATGGATCGCGTTTGAAAAATGTCCCAACGATGAACATGAACATCGCAGCGGAGCGTGTGTAAAATGCAATTGATCCCCTTTTCGTGACACGATTTTGTAACATTAATCGCTCATCGTCCTCGACGACTCCATCACGAATTCCGTGCATTTGTTTTTTTCTTACTCGGAATTGACGAGTGGCGCGAGGATGAGCTTTTAATTATTTTTATGCCCGTCTTCCCTCGCGCGCGGCGCGTTCACAGAAATTAATAAATTGCGATTATAGCTCGTTGTTATCGATTGTACCTATTCGGAATGAAAATTAGCAGATATGTAAATGTAACGAATGAGCGCGGATAAAAATGAGGAAGAAGCAAAACAACGGTGTGAATAACCTGCTTCTGCATGAATTTTTGACTACATTTTTTCTTTCTCTCTAATATTGAATAACGGATAAAAACAAAGAGCGCGCGAAGCATATATTGAAAATGTAGAGTGAATATTAAAAGAGAGGATGAAAATACTTGGATCGGAATAGGAATTGGACGACACGAGAATAATAAGCGAGAGAAGAAAAAAATATTATGCGAGAGCAGGCTATAGCTAGCTTTAATGCTAGCGCGCACTGAAATAATGACTCTATCTCACAATTGTATATATTATATATTTAACAGGTAACATGGCTGCGACGAAGAAACCGCCAGTTATTGACTATCGGAAAGGCGACTTATTCGGTAGACAATCGTTTTATGATTAAACAATCAACTTCGGATTTCACGCTTCTGATAAGACGCGTCACCCTCGACGATGCAGGACTCTACGAGTGTCAGGTTCGTATTTCGTAAACGGAATGAAAAAAAAAAAAAAAAAAAAAAAAAAAAAAAAAAAAATCTCTTAATATTATATATCGCGATTAGGAATACGAACTTGGTGTTGGTGTTTTGTTATATCCGCGCGTTGTACGTTATTTTCATATGTACGGGACCGAAGCTGGCGAGTTACCCAACATCGTTGAGAAACTTTGTTCGTCTTGCTGTAACCGAGGCTTATTCGATGATACCGGGTGGTCCTGATCTCCACGTTAAACAGGGATCGAGTTTGCGTCTCGAGTGTCAACTGATCGCGGCGACCGAGACGCCCTATTACGTTTTTTGGTATCAGCAAGGTCGTATGATCAACTACGACGAAGAGCCTGGTGTGGAGGTCAAATTAACTGAGAGAGGATCGATTCTCAGAGTCAATAAAACAAAGCCTAGCCACGGTGGGAATTACACATGCGTGCCCAGCAATGCAAAACCCTCATCCGTCATCATTCACGTTATCGAAGGTAAGCAGCAGCAGCACTTATTTTAACAAATCTCATTATTCTCTTGCCCCGCCGCTGCTCTTATATACCTACTGCAATATCTTACAGATATATATATATGTGTATTATTTCCTCCCCATACTAGCCCCATATTTTTTTTCAAATTCTTATTTCGAACGAGCATGCGAGGAAGAGCGATGTAAGAAATTTGAGCTCATCTCTTGTCGTAACTATGCTAGTATACGAGGAGCAGCCTCAACTTAAAAATGCAAATTTCTTTTATTGTTTGGTTATATTATTAGCGTTAATAAAAACACACGACTTTTTTAGTGTAGCGGATAAAAAGAAAAAATGTGAGCCGAATAAAAGCCGCCATGTGCCGCATAGCACGGTCAGACAAAATATTTAGACATATATGTTATTGAGTAATAATAGTTGGAAGCGTATACATGCTCAGCTCCCTGATCGCGCGATTACCGAAAAAGCTTTCAGCAGGAGGGATAGCAGGATGTCGGAAACAGCTCAACATTCAATAAATGGATTTAAAAAAAAGGAAAAAATAATTTTCATTGCTCGCGAATATTCCCCGTTGCAAGATACTACGTATTTTTTTATGAAGGATGAAATAACAAAACGTATAACCTATGTAGTACCTACCGCGGATATTGTGCATGGCGCGAACGTGACACGAATCTCAAAGTAGCGCAACTCGGTGTGCAAGAGAGGAGGGTAAAAAGGGCTAGTTTTCTGCTCGAAAAGGTGCATGGTGAAAATAATGGGAGCAGGTCGAAATTTATATAATACCTATATGAAACGCCCCCGCGCGGTTATATTCCTCATATTATATATGCGCAAACGTCCGCGCCTCAAATTATCTCAGGATCTCATCTCGTTATTGGGCGCGCGCGCGCGCATTCTTGAATATGAGAATCGGCATTATTCTCTAAAATGCTAAAACTCAAGAGTCGACCGCCGGAAATAATCATTCTTATTGCGAAACCGGAATCGTTTTAAAATGTTATTATTGCGCAAGCTAGATGCGAACTCGCTCGCCGCCTCGCCGCGCATTGTACCACAGAACCTTACTAGGTACATCGCCTTGACGATGAGTTTTCATTTACCCATATAGGTGTAATAACTAATATCATTCGAATCTGCTACAACTTTTTTTTCTAGAAAGTCAATTTTTTCGTTCCTATCAATAATTATTCCAACATCTTAATTGAGCGTGAAAAACTAAAATTCTTTTCTAGCTCCTCCCTCATCGACATACCCATAACTGTAGTAGAGATAGTAGAGAGAACCGTCGAAAACTTGGATAACCATAATCATCGAGTATCTCTGCATGTATTTTGCTGTTTCATCATTTTTCATTTCTCATTTCTAAATGAAAATTGTTCGAATCGCTGAATAATTGACCGATACCGATTAACAAAAGAAACCCCGAGTACCGACGATAAACTCGCCGCGCGCTTTTTTTTTCTTCTATTTTCAAAACAAAGTTGCCATTCATTAATTAACCCTCAAACTTTACGTGACTATAAACCATCCCCGAAGCGCCGCCGCATTTCCACACATTACGCTCCACCCTTTTCTTTATACCTATATAACTACCTATCCCTGAATAATTCATACACAGTTTGGTTGTTTAACTTTACCGGTACCTGCTTCGTTATAGAGAGAGAGAGAGAGAGAGAGAGAGAGAGAGAGCTTCACACGCTTGCGGGCTTCAAATCCAACGGTTCGACGACGAAAAGAAAAAGTTTTCAAAAATAATAATATGAATAAAAGAAAATGCTGCAAGCCCCACAGCCATTTTTTGCGACCAATCTCTCTATATAATGGGATAAAATGGATTTTAAAAAAATGTTGAAATTAATCATTTTTTACGCCTATGCGTTTGGGATGGAAATGCGTCCCCGATGGAAAAAAAAAGAAAAAGTTCTTTATATACAATTGTAATCATGATCGAATAATACAACGGACATAATTCGGAAAATAACTCACAGCACATCAGTTATTCAATATGAAAAAGTCTGTCCGAACAGTCTCTCGTAGTGTATTACGTTGTCAAACCGGCCATCGTAATTTTTCTCCGCCTTTTTAAACCGCAAAATGACGTTCCATACATCCGCGACTCTCGAGCATATCCTCATCAATGCAAATTGAGCCTGCATAGGAGCTTTTCGTACTGATACAAAGTTTTTTCGCTTGTACCCAATTTAGCTCTATTTTTTATTTTCTTTCTATGCCAGCAGATAGGCGAATAAAATGTTCGACGAGGGGGTAGTGGCTCAAATAAAACTCGGAGAACTAACATTTTTCATATCCCATTTTTTTTGTTTTTTTCTTCTTCTTCTTCTTCTCGTTCTCAAGAGGCTCTTCTCATACACGCGTCAAGTTGCGACATTATAATGTACTGAAAATTGTCGCTATTATACTCGAAAATTTGAAAAAGTTTTATTTACATACTGCTTTTCAAGCGACACTCTCTTGAATGTAAATTCTAGGGAATCATGCGCGAAGCATCGAACGAATTAATATATTATATTTATTATTATACTCCATTCGGAAAATTCTCCATTTCAGTAGGGAAGAAAACTGGGAAGAAAAAAAAATGAAAAAAAATCCAGAGAAACGGCTAAATTTAAACGTTAACGGAACAAAGAGTCGTCTCGATCTATAAATTGTATAAATAAAAATAAATAAAGGCTAGAAAAAAAATGCTTTGCCGATGATGAAAGCTGCTTTTTCGAAAGGTTGCCATTAAAATTTTTGTCTTTTTTCAGAGGAAGAAAAGCCGGCGGCGATGCACGGTGGTGACAGACGAAATCCGAGCCCCGCAATTTTAGCGAGTAATTTTCTCGCCTCTCTTCTCGCCGCCGTTAGTTGGAGGATACCGAGTTTCTCGAGCCTCTATCCTACGTGAACGTTGGTCGATGGGATTGAGCACCTCCGCAGCACGATCGAAACTCTTCCGTCGTAATCGCCGTTAAGCTGCTCGCGCTTATGGACCGAAAGATGCGGACCGAGATTTAGATCGCGCGGCGGGCGGAGGAACAGCAAAAAATTTTGGTGCCGGCGAAACAAGTGCTGAGACTAAGTTTCGCGTTGTTGCAAATGAAAATATATGAAAATACAGTAACAGAGTTTTAAAAAAAAAATGACAAAAGTTAAGTTGGACAGGAGCAGAGCCGATGGGCTGCCGGATTTAATGGACAATTCAGTGAGCGCGTCTCTGTGTGCGTTGCAATCAACTTGCCAAAATTAACGAGACCCCCCCCCCCTCTCCCCTACCTTGGGAAACATTTTATTCGTATTTTACTTTTGCCCGGTAATATCAAAGAGAATAAAATATATCTTTTCTTTATACTTTTCAATCCAACAAAATTATCAATCAAAATAATCTATATTTTTAATCGAGTCTCATTGCAATTGAGCAATTAATTAAGATTTTATGTGTAAAAAAAATGACTAGTAAAAATGACGGTATTAGTATGTGAGAAACAAAAAATTGCGAGGATCGAAAGCAATATTTTCTTTTTGTAGGGTATTTTCGAGTAATTGTTATATCGTTGCTCGTGACTATACAATATCTCGTATTATTGCGATGAAAAAATTGCTGTTTTATTTGTTTCGTATAATTTATTTGCGTTCTCTAACTTTGCTTCGTTGCCGACGTGTACACATATTTAATGAGGCTTCTCTTTGTTTTGATTTACAAACATGCGTGCGTTTCCTCGTTTCGAGATTCTGCTTTTATTAACCTCAGTCCGTCGTTGGATGATCCCTTCGTCGCGTACATTTTACTCTTCGACTCGGGTCTCAAAATTTAAATTTATAAAGAAATAACTTGTACTTGGAAAAATATTCAGTACAGGTTTCACTCGCTTCATTCTTACATTTTTTTAATTTTTTTCACTTCAGAATTTAATTTTCATTGAATTAAAAAATCAACGAATGTGGTATTAAAATAGTTTTTTGTTTACATCACTCGTAAAAATGTTGTAACATTTCTTCGAATTGTGTCCATACCAAACGCATACTATATATGTAAGCATGGTATACTCGAGTGTGTATTAATCAGAGAGGGTACGAACGATTAAGAGACCGAGAGAGAGAGAGAGAGAGAGAGAGAGAGAGAATTTAACGTTTGTCTTTGCTTATCTCTTTGGCTGAATATCTCAAACGACTATCCAGCTCTCGTCCACCGTATAATTAACCTCGAACGAAGGGAAGCCCTCCAAAGGAGTCTGTAATCCCAGCGGCCTGCATGGATAAAATTGCCAGACGCTCGACAACGTTTCCTCGATACTTCTACCTCCTCTTTTCAACGAACTTGCTCTCTTTTTCTCTAGCCTCTCTCTCTCGTAAAGATCACACGGAAATCATAATCATGATATTACTCGAATACGTTTCCTTTCCCAGTCATTTCCGCTCCTCAAAATTACAAAATCACGATTCAGCTGATAAAAAGAATACGAAAAAGGATCAAAGTAAAGAAATTCTATTATCTTAAGAATCATTTTTGCTGTCAAATATATTTAGAATCACTTCTTTTGCCAAGAATCGTTCCAACTTTTTTTCTTTTTGTTTTCTTCCATTCTATTGTGACAAACAGTGGTATCTCGTGCAATATTAAAGAGAATTTACCTAATTTTCAATTTCAATAAAAAAAATTGATCCGGCGATATTCCGATAATGACGAAGAAAAAAAAAATATTATTAATGGTACGCGGTTATTAAAAACCGCCTTCCGACACCGATTTCCAACATATTTTTCCCCAAAAATGAATTCCTATAAACCTCCTATCAACGAAAAACAGATTCTCTAACGACTGAAATAAAAGAATGTAAATAACGCAAGATATTTCTTCGGAAAGAGAGAGAGAGAGAGCAACGATCCACGACTCACCGGCTCAATCTGCAATGTGAGAGACTCTCGAACAAGTCATTTTATCAATCGAGAATAGTAAAAAAGTAAAAAAGAAAGCAAAATCTGTATATATGAACAAGATTAAAATGGATAATTATGTCGCGATGGGCGAAATGTTCAAGAATCGTCGTTCTAATAAATCCATAATCGCGATATACGATGATGCGGCTGTTGTTTCTTATTGGTAAATTACAAAAAAATCTGCGCGCAGTCGTCGAATTGGTTGAATCAAAGTTGCCTTCACCAAAGTACAAAAAAAGACTTGTTCCCATTGTCGTTGCAATTAGGCCGGCCGAAAAAGTAAAAAAACGTTCCCAAAAGGAAAAGGGGAAAAAAGGTAAATTTGGATAGCGACGCAGACTGTAATACAGGCATGCCGCATCGAGGGTACTCTACCATCAGCAGGCTACTAAAATCACCGCAACGGACTTTTCTCATTATTTTATTTCAACATTTTGTTTTTTCTATTTCTTGGTCTGCCGTTTATCCACAGGCAAGTTTTGAAAACGCGGACTAGCGACGATTATAAAAGTGTAAATTATTCAATAAAATAAAAACTGTTGGTACTCGTACCTATCGCTTAAAATTGCTAAGAGCGCGAGCGACGATGACGCGCATGCATTATACAACTCCAACATGATGATTTTTTTTTTTCCGAGTACTCGCGGCAAATTGAAGCGAGTACTCGGAAACTACTTATATTTTTACGTTCGCGTTTTCATTATATCATCCCCCTCGATCCCCGAACCCTTGTTATTTTTATTATCATTCTCATACTATCCGAATCTTGGAAAGTTTGCCAATACAAGAGCTGATAAGGGCTAGCAGATTCCGAGCAAGGGTAAACGCATGCAGCATGCAGCGGGGCTAATACAACCGGACATTTTCCAGTGCTGCCAATAAGTGTTTCGTTATATTGAGAGAAAAAGGTCAAGCTCATTGTACACTTTTCGCGCGCGACGCGTTTCGCAACGTCTCTCTCTCTCTCTCGAATCTTGGAGGATACGATCGACGGCGGATAATGCGATTCGAGTTTACTTCGAGTTACCGAAAGAGTCATGCAGCAGCGGCAGAGGTTTGGCCTGAAAAGAGTAAAAAGAGTAAAAAGAGCGAATATATATATACATATTCAAACGTTGCGTATTAATTCCAGCAATTATATTTGAAAACCTCACGCGGGGAAGCATCGCGCGAACGAAGTGTCATGAGGACCACTCTTTTATTCTGCTTGTCCGTTGCACTAAATTTTATGACTTTCCAATCAATTTTACGAGATTCGCGCGGTGCTTGAATTTTTATCCTCTTGTCTTGATCATTTCCTCGTTTACCTTTCTCGTAAAAATCTCGAGGGTTCCGCCGGGGCGTGACACTCGTCCCCCCCCCCCCCTGGCATGTCCGATCAAACATTGGCCCGTACTACTGGTCTTGCATCCAGTGAAATTTAACGTGAATTTGAGGGTTTTTCATTTTTTTTTTTTTTTTTTTTTTACTCCATGTCGGTCATCTCGCGACATGAAATTTTACAAACGCGACTCGAAAGAAAATTATTTGTTCGATACGACGATATGCTGTACCTATATATGTCCGGCCAGTCAACGCTTTTCGTTTCGTGGTGTGAACACATCTGTGCGCCCCGAGTAGACAAAAAATTGTGAGCGCGGAGCTGACGCGCGGCAAAAGTGAAACTTGCTTATTATGTATAGATATAAATATGAACTATTAGTATTTTTGTATTAAAGAGGCATTGAGAATTTTGTTATATATATATAATTTGACAAAAACATGGATCGGATCGCTGGTATATTCGTGTAGTGGCATCGCCACTGACGCCCCTCCCCCCATATCGCGTACTTAACTATATTCCCCTCGTGTGATCCGGATTTGAGTAACCCTTGAAAATTGTAGGCTCCTCGCAGTAAACGCAAGTTTCGCTTGAAAAATAAAGCATCCAACGATTTCGGGAAATGAAATACTCTTCGATATCGAAGAAACTATACGAAAAATTGATATTCCTATCGTATTTCTCAAATATATCGTCCAAATATTACCAGCATCTTCTTTTTATTTGACCAAGTAAAAAATGAACCATTTGAATTAAAATGTAGCGAGGGTGTTAAAGTTTATAAAGCGAGAATCGCACTGAAATTCGTTGTGGTCGTAGTCGTGGCGGCAACAATTCCGCATTATATTTCCCAATCCAATCCAAATTCTTGATTTTTCATTTTTCTCTTTTTTTATCATTGCAAAGCGCAATCCAAAATAGGTGTGCTACATATTTGGCCCTGAAAGCTCATCGTCGTCCAAATTAAGCGGTATTTGCTCGTTATACGCCGCGGTAATAAATAATTACGTTCAAGATGTTACCGCCGGCAAAGGGGGCGGGTGCTGACCGGTGCTGGGAACGGCTATTGCAGGCTCGCGTAGACGTCCGATATCTCGGAGTTGAAGGGAACGCAAAGACTAAGGAGAGAGAAACGGGGAAACGGTGCTGGATAGGAGTACTCGATGTAGCAATGCGAGAGCTAGCCAAAAAGAAAGAAAAACAGAGAAAATGATGGTAATATAAATAGTCGCCTCGATGCGCATGGCATGCGCCACGTTTGCTTGCAGCTTGCAGAAGCAGGGAATTGGAGCTTGGCCCGAATCTGCAGACATATTTGTCCCGAGTGTACGCGCGAGCAAGGAAGAAAGCGAGGGAGAGATAGAGGTTGTATTCACGAAGCAGCTTTCGCAATGTGAAAGATGCTATGTATTACGGAGGGGTATTGGTATGTATATATGTATAGGCAACAAGCTTCGAAAGGCAAACCCGGTTTACCGAGGAAATATTGCTGCTCATATAGCAACGCGTGTAATGTTTGGTATACGTATACAAGGAGAATTTCCTATTCGCAAAGTATCCCGAAGCAAGCATCTCCCTTCCCTTACCCCCTCGCCCATCCTTCTTCTCCTTCGTTCGAGCAATTAAGCTCTAATAGCCAAAGAGCTTGTTTCTCCACAATCCTAACGTCCTTTATTTCATTTTCGTCTTCTTCTTCTTCTTCTTCTTCTTCTTCTTCTTCTTCTTTTAGCTCTCACTCGTGTATTCCCCCCGTAATTAATGCAAAGAGACAACTTATTCTGGACGCGTTCTGGACAAAACCTTATTCAAAATCATTCCAAAACGATGAGTTTTATTTCTTAGGATGAGAAATGATCATGTTGTTTTTTCTCGTGGTGGGGAAAGAGAATTTCTCGATGAATTCTCGCCAGGAGATTTTCGGCCGCGGGAACAAAAAAAAAGTCCTGGAGAAAAGTGTCCCCGCAACCGCGGAAGTCGGCGATGCAATGGCTCCCTCGAGTCGCGTTTACGCGTCGGGTCAAATCTCATTTTCTCTATCCTTCTTCCTCCTCCTTTCGCGGCTCGTATACTTATTCCCATTGTTTACCCGATACAAGTTACTTCCCGACAACCCCCGCCCTCGCAACCCTTGAATGTTGCGCGCGATCGGTTCATTTACTCTCGCGATTCAACGATATATACTAGAAAACTTTCGTGCCAAAAAGCTTTTCGGCAACACGATTCAATGAGGAGGGCTGAAATAAAAACGATAAACCAAGTTTTTGTCCAAGGGAGAAAAATTGCGTCTCGCATATTGCTTTTTTTCCTCATTTTCAATGAATTTTCAATGAATTTTCAATGAATTTTCAATGAATTTTCAATAGATATCCGCGCGTTCCCGCGATATAACCATCTTGATTGAATTGATAGTGAAAATGTTTTGCACCGAACGGTATGCGGTATGCGAATATAATATATATGATAGATTCGTCGAAGCAACCACCGCGAAACTAGGAACCGCAGATTGGTACATCGCGTTTCTATATACACCCGAAAATCTAGTGAATCTAGTATTTTGCCTCCGCACCCCGCCTGTTATCTTTTCCGATCGAAAAAGAAAAAAGAAGATAAAAAAAAAAAACAGCTTTGTCCCAGCACGGGACTTTGAAAAAATTCTGGGTTAAAAGTCGTAGCAGGGCTTGAAATTTCATCTTTTCGCGAGGATAAAACGGTCGCGAGTTTAGAGAGTTCGGGGGTGTTCTACTCGAGCAAGAAGCTTTTTAAAAGAGTGAGTTTTAGACACGTGCGGCGGTACTTGTCGCTAGCGTCGATGGCTAGCGAACTTTTCTCCGTCCCCTGCTCGCTCGCTCGCTCGCTCGCTCGCTCGCTTTTTTATTCCTATCCGTCTATTCTTGGTTTTTTTTGTTCCCCTCTCATTTGATACTCTCACGAGTATGAGGCCGGTGCTTCTTGGAGTTTCCATCGTAGGAGCTTTTGGTGGTGAGATCAAGAGGAAAGACGAAAAGGGTAGGAGCATGCGGAGCACACTTCTCGCGCTGCCATTTAAGAGCCAAGTCAAAAGCAAGTTACTCCAAGTAGATGGCCCCCGGGGATTTAGCTCCAGTTCCGACGCGAGGCACGAAGGCAACTACTAGCTAACGTACTCCTGCTCGCGCGCTGTACACCAATATTACTATATATATTATGTGTACTATATACCAGAATGAAAGGTTCGGATTCTGCTGGGAAAGGTAGAAGAGAGGATCCTACGTGTACGGAGCATGCAGCATCTCCCTCCGACCATAAGTTTTGGGTATGAGGTACGAGGGTCGAGAATCGCCAGAGGCTGTCCCCGGGTCCGGGAATAAGAGATCAAGAGAGACGATGGAGGAGAAGAAAAGTAATGAAGAACAGAAGCGAAAAAGGAGCAGCAGGATCGAAAATAAGTGAGAAAAGAAGGCGAAGAGCAGGCCATGCGAGAGCGGGCCAAAAAAAGAACTCGAAGAAGAAGCCGCGAGCAGATTTTTTGGCAAACTTGTACGGAAGGGCCAAGAAAAAAAAATGACCAGAGCTAGGTGCGGCGGCCAGCAATTCATCATAGAGATTCCTCGAAACCTCAAAGATCCGACAGGAACTTGGAGCTTTGAGATAAAAGCTGTTGACCGTTTTCGAATTTCCTAACTAAAAAAAACTAACAATAAAACACGTTATATCGCTCCTAGCTCGCTACTATATTATGTAGGTATATACATATAAGCTTCCAACATTTTTTTTTTTTCAACTTTCTGGTCGTAATGAATCAAATAGACAAATCAATGTTTATCCTGCGTTTATTTATTCCCCGCAATATAATATGTAGGCATACCTATATTGACCCCGATGAAACCGCGCGGCGCAATGTAATTGAAAAAAAGGCTTGTGGTCGATGCGACGACCTTGATAAATTGGCCGCGATTGAAAAAATGTCCAGAGTTTAGGGGCTTATTATTCTTTGATAAGGAGAAGAAAAAAACGAGCAATCTTACTCTGCTCTTGCTCTTTCATTTGGCAATATGCGCGGTGTTGCGTTGTTCGCGAACAACGCATTCGCAAGATCTTGTTTACTTCTCTTCCGCAGCGAGCTCCTTCGGTGTCACACGTGTCTCGCTTGATGCTCGTACAAAGTGTAGGGGGGGCTCATCGTTCATGAGCTCGCAAACATTGTGGCAGGGCTTTGCGAAATATGTCTTCCTCTTAAAGCTTTTTCGAGCAGCGCCGGCTTTACCCTCTCTCGTTTCTCCTATCTTTCTATTTAATTACCCACCAGAAAAGTGGTTGCCTACCCCTTAAGCTTTTGTACATTTTCTTTCTTTCATTCCTTTTTTGCTTTCTTTTTTATAGGCATGAAAAAATACGAGATGAAAGAAAGCGAATAAGCCAAAGCAACGCGAGAATGAAGAGCAACGCGGGGATGAGATAGAACCAACCATCGTGCGCGCGCGGGGCGAGGGTCAAAAGCTCCGCGCGTAAGAGGAACAGAGACGATACAACTTTTTTTTCAGCCCCCTGCTCATGACCCTCCCTGTATATACGGCGAGTGCTCTACGTGACTCGAAACCCTGATCCGCGACTATTTCCAGCCAAGAGTTTCCGTCTCTCTCCGCGGCGTGTCTCACCAAGTTTACAGCGGCGTCGAAGCAACTGTATTCTCGAAAAATTGAACCTTTCCATGTTATTTGTTTATATCCATATGTCATCACAGAGAGTTCATATTTTACGTTAGCATGACGCTCGTATCGCTATCTACCTATTCATTCCAACTGCCTCTGAAAGTGGATGTTCGTTTCGCCCCGAATTATTATTATTATTATTATTATTATTTTTTTTACAAGTTCCAGCAAATACGAATGACGAATCAATTTAAAGACTATAAAATGAATAAGCTATCATTTATTATTCACTAGTAAACAGCGGATCCAAAATTATTTTTTTTGCACGATACAAAAAATTGGCCGAAAAACAATAATTTCAGGATTTGCCTCATTTTTCTCCTTTACATCCATGGAAAATGAAAAATGGGAGAAGGGAAGGAACGTCGAGAAAATAAGTAGTATCGCGGGTGATGCTTGTACATACGATCGACGTGTACGATATCGCATCAAGTTTGTCACTTTGAATAGACTATATCGACCGATCATTCAAGAAATCGCGAATGAGAAGACGATTTTTTTCTTCATTTCCCAATGGATGAGTTGCTCCCGCGTATTGAGGCGAGCGCGCGATGAGTATTTCAAACAAAAACGAAAAATACGAGATTTATTTTCTCGTACATACGGATTTTTTCACCAATCAATGATCGAATTGTCCGCAACAGGGGATCTCGTTTCGAGTCGGTATAAAACGCCTCGACGAAGCTCAACGACGCGGCGCGGTAGCACAGTACCGCCGTTCTCCACCACCCTTTCCGTTTTATACCTATATACCTACATTCTAGGTAGTATATACATATCTATCGGAAAATACTATTGAACAAAATACCTGACTATATAGCATTTCCGATTTCTCGAGTTTCCCGCGCGCGCCCCGCGTAAATAGGAATAAAATAAAAATCTCCGCCGCTTCGACCCGATTCTGGTGCGATGTTGGAGGACGGTGTATAGTATATACATGCGGATACGGTGACTTGTAACAGAGGAACGGTGCATGCCCGCTGCCGTATTTGATCGTTCTTATCGTAAACTCGAATTAAGGCCTTCGATTTATTAAGTCGATATGCGAATAAAAGTTTTTAACCCCGGCGTGCGACCCGCACCCCTCTTTCATCGCGGATTGACGAAAAATCGGCATTGCACCCATTACGCACGAGCTAAAATAGAATTAAAAACTAATAATTAGTAATAACTATTTTGTGAAAAATGTTGCACTCGCGTTGGGCAAATTGATGATTGCGCGCGACGGTGGTATACATCCGGCACCGCCCTCTCAAAATGACTATTAGTTTCTGACCTCGATTCGCGATTAGTTTCTGAATTCAAGTTGATGACATGACTATAGCCGTCGAACCTGCATGGAAGTTGCTCTGTGTGGAGAAAAAAAAATGCTTGCTCACGCATAGATTTATATGTCGAAAAAAAAAAAACCCTTCGTCGCGTTACCGACGGAAACGTATCATCAGGAGCTCTTGCTCGAGGCAAAACGGATTCGTATCGCGCGATGTATTGAAAACGGGAAAAAAAAAAAAAAAAAAAAAACGGAACGAAATGGTCGATCGTTGCGTAGTTGAGAGTGAGAAGCGAGTAGTCACCGCGATTGAATGACGATTAATTGGAGTGAAAACGAGCGGAATGCAATATTGACAGGAACGTACCGCCGCCGCGTCGCGCAGCGAGCGAAGATTATCTCTATACAAGTTGGCATAACGATAGCTGATAGGTGCATGTATACGACACGATATACTTTCCCGCCTTTGCAACACAAATAAACAGAAATAAAAAAAAAACGAATATTATTTTTATTCGTTTCATTGGGATCGAATAAATCAAAGATATATGCGGATGAAAAAAGCTTTCACGAAAAAAAAAAAAAAAAAATTATTGCAAGTCTGATGCTGAAAATGAATGGATTATTACAAACTCCCGCGCGGGTTTGACGAAAGTTACTATATCAAGTATACGAAGCTGAAACTGGTACGATTCGAAACAATACGAAATAAAACAGCGCTCAACATTTTGAAGCTTTTAACTTTCACCGCACGCTTGGTGCATGCGATATCAAGTATCATAATTGAGGCCCGATCTGTCAGTGTCGCAGCACGAGCAACGCACACTCTGTTTTATTTCGATGAGGATCGTATATAAAAATACCTACTATGCGAAAAATGTATTGAAACTCTTAAAAGTACACAAACCGCCAGCTCGAAAATAAGCTAAGATTCACAGAAACTCGTTGATAATATGATAATGTTAGCATCTCACCTGAAATAAATCAAGGATACGCAACCACGGTTCGCGTGATCCGTGATCTTAGCTTTTGCCAGCAACATGCAATTTCTTATAGCCGCTGCTGGCTTAGACGCTACCGCATCAACATCTTTTTTTTCTATTTGAAATTTGAAAATAAGCGCGAATAATATGAAATATCGTCGTTTTAAAATTCGGAAACGCGACAAATAATAATTTATTAAATCGGTACAAATTACGCGTTTAAAGTGAATAAAAATCAAACTGTGAATTTTCATAATAAATTCGTTTTTTCACCATTCTTTCATACCTCTTATCTAGTAATGAGAAAGCTCGAACCGACGACGACGCGTAGCGACATTCACCCGGTCGGTAAGAGCGTGTATTGTTACAATATTTAATTGAATCGCAATATCATGTGTAGCAGGCCCATATTACAAGTGACAAATAGCAGATTAACCAAATTTACGCAACTTGGGAGCAACTCGAGTGTGCGCCGAGTAATTTGAATTAAAAAGTCCAAACTTACCCTTGCTTACCATTTCGCAATAATTATCGATGATTATTTTTATTTGATAAAAATATCATTAAAAATGCTCGTATTATGAAAGATTATCGTTTTTTTTCGTTCATCCATCGTTGATCAAGTAGTTTTCTGCTTATTTATCTTTCGTCATACTTATTGGTTTGATCGATCAATTGGCAATGGCGCCGCCGCGCGAATTGTCGATATAGTATAACCGACCGACGCTCAAACTGCTCTCTAATACGCACCCGCCGGCCAAATCCGTTTACGTTCTGCCATTTAACGCCAAATAGCGTTTCTTATCAGGCTTTTTTCTATCAAATATCAAACTCAATATTTTTTTTCAGATATTTTCCTGAAACTTGGCGTAAATATTTTACAATAAAAATAATTGAATAATACGTGTATTTGGAAAAAAAAAAACGCAAAAGAAATAACATTTTTTATGAGATGAAATATCGCTGATGACGAATATGATATTGAAAAAACACTGGCGAATTTCATATTAATAATCAAAACTCAAAAAACCGTTTTATTTCTTGAAAATAATTTATCCATTCTATCGAATGAATATATGTAGATCCAAGAGAACAATGTTTACTACCCAACTATTTCTACGTGTCCAAAGATTTCGCACACACATCCAAAGATGTTCCGGTTGTTTCACCCAACTATTTTTGTGCGCCCGTCTTCTTTTTTTATTCCGATGGTCAGAATTATGAACCACACGCAGATGTCGTAATCCGTGAAACCCTTGTTTCATTCCCTTAAAAAAAAATTGCATAGCGCTACCAGGATTGGCATTCCGGGGGGGCCTCGGGGTTGGATCAACGAGCTACCGTATAATCCTCAAATTACGTTTCCAGGACGATCAACTTTTATGATGTATACTACACAACAAATATTTGTATAATCATTTCAACATTGTATTCCCGATTATAATGATGCAAACAAAAAATCGTATCAGTTTTTTTTTTCCATTTTGTTTGTAACGTTCATTGATCGAGAGGCGGATTGTAATATTTTATTGTCGAAATGCCTATTTACAAGAATTTCCAAAAGAATAATCGTTTGAAATTAAAAATATTTTTGTAATGGTTCTCCGAGTATATCCTCGAGTGTTCGAACCGCGTTTTGCGCACTTTTTTCCGTACACTCGTCCTCGTCCTCCAATAATTCGGCCAAAAATGGCACAGTTTCCGGCAGAAGAGGCATAAAATCTTCGCCAAGCTTTCTGGCTATCTCGACCTGACGAAAAGCGAGGCATCGAATAATTATTCGGTTCTTTGATATGAAGAAGAAGAAAAAAAAGGCATGAAAAGAAAACTTACGAGAGCACTGAGCGCGGCACTTCGTACGTAAGGTTTGGTGTGTCGAGTTTTGAGAAGAGTTTGATAAACGAGCTGTTTGTGCAGAGAATCATCCTGAATCGCACCGGCGAAAGCTGCGATGCAAGGAACTACAAGATCATTGGCACGTTTATCAAATTCTTGTTTCGTTCCCATCGTATTTTCGAGCTGATCAACGATCGGCTGTGCCAGGGCTTCGAATCGTTCCTGATTTACGAAATTGTGCGCATCGTAACCAAAGACTCTATACAGCGTGAGAAGAATCGCTTCTATCAGTTCGATCCTTGGCGATTCTTCCGGCAATGTCAACTCGCAAGGTTCCTCGATCACTGATAAATTATTTGCTCGTAACAATGACGAGGCGTGCTTCAAAAAGTGTCCGGCAAACAGCACGAAAAGGGACTTGAGGCGCTCCGCGATATTCGCCGAGAGTCTGCGAAACACAAAGCGATTTTTCATTTTTCTTGTTGTTTTTCCTATCGAATTCGATCCGATTTCATTCCGATTTCATTCCGAGAGGAGAGAGAAGAGAAAAGGAATATTCTTACCTATAAAAAGTAATATTTCTCTGTTTCTTCTCGGGGAATCTCGCGGCCCAGTCGTAAAGCTTGTAGTAAAGAGGTCTGAAGGTAGCTTCGCTGAGCTTCAAGACCAAAGCTACCAAGGCGCGACTGGCACTTTCCTCGATGCTTGAAACATCGTGACTCGTTGCAATTACCGTATCGTCGATTTCCATCCGCGCGTCATCGCCGATTTCTACGTTCTCGCGGAATTCAAGTACTTTCAGGAAAAACGTCGCTAGATCCGGAATCGAAGCTTGCAGCTCGTTGGTCGGTACGTTTCCGAAAGATTCGCCGATAACGTTGAGCAGAGGCGATACGGAACGATATAATTTCGAGGCGATCAACAGGTCGTAAGTCTGCGACACCGCGGGCAATAATACTCTCAATGGTATCGAACTCGCCAATTTTTCACTCGTTCCCTTTAATCGCGAGACTACGAGACCAATCTGGAAAATAGAAAAAGTTGCTTGTGAAAACTTTTTGTTCCCATGCTTTGGGTCTTTTTTTTTCTCTCTCTCTCTCTCTCTCTCTCTCTCTCCTTACTTTCGGATGTTCCGCGTCGGTGTAGACGGAACTGAGTCTCGCCAATTCGAGCAGCAATTGATCCAAATACAATGACAAAAAATTCCCAACGGATTCGACTATTTTTTGGAGAGCGCTGACGATGCTGACGACCACAAAATCAGGCGATTCTTGGATACAATGTGTCTTCAACAGGTGTATCATACTAGGAACGAATTTATTGAGGGATTGAATCGCATGCGTTCTCATCGAAGCGCATAACTCAGCGGCGCAAAGTACCGCGCTCGCTAATAACGGACCTTCCTTCGTTCTCATCAATTCCGTCGTTAAATCCAACACCTTCGTTTTCATCGTACAATGATGATGATGATGATGATGATGATGATGATGAAAAGAAGAGAAATATAGAATAAAATTCAACGAGTTTGAGCATAAGGAACAAGTTTTTTTTTCTTCACGCACACATACTTACGGGTTTGAAATAGGCAGGATTGTCGGCTGCCAGTAACTTGGCCATGAGTTTCAAGCCGATGAGAGCAGTCTGTTGAATAATTTCGAGTTCCGGGCTGGAAATTTTGGTTTTTCCGGCAACAATTTGTCCGAGAGAATCAACAACGGGTAAAAGTCGTTGATGATCATCGAGGTTGAATTTTTTCTGATGCAATCGCAAATTCAACAATTCGAGAGCTTTTTTCCTAACGGTCGATAAATGATGAGCGAGTAATCGAATAATGGTAGAGATGAAGATAGGATTGGGAAGAAGATTGTTAACCGCATCGAATAAATCGTAAAGATTGTGAAGCAAAATTTTCCAATATTTGGCTTGAACCGTGCCCTGATGGAGATCGGCGCTTCGGCTGGAGCTTTCGACGAGTAAAACAATTTCAACGATAACTCGATCGTAAAGAATTTCGATTCGTTGTAGAGCCTCCGGTTCGAGGCTGAAGATTTTGTTGACGAAATCAGGACTCGATAAGAGGGCGACTAAAAATTGAACGACCGTGTATTTGTAGTGCCTCGATTGCTTGGCCGAGTTATTGGCAACGTCGAAAATGTGCTTTCCAGAAAAATCAATTTTCTTTCTCTCGGCATCGTTCTCAATCTCGTTCGGCAGGGATCTGACGAATTTTAATATATCGACGCAAAGTTTAAAAACTCGAGAGGCCGAAAATTCATGCGATATTCTCAACGCGAATTCCAAGCGTTCCGAGGAATTTTTACGACTCAAAGGAGAATCTTTGTTGGCACCCGCGGCGGCGGCGGTGGCGGCGGCGGCGGCGGCGGCGGCGTGAGTCAGAACGTGAGCCTCGAAAGTGAGGAGATAAAAAAAATGCAAATGTTTATCGAGAAGCTGTAGTAATTTAAGAAAAATTGGTATTCTCCTGTGCTCAGGAATGTGGGGCAACGAGATAACGAATATACGAATTATTTTGCAAGCGTGTTTCGCGTCGTTGGTCGAATTTACGATCGGCACGACCGTCTCGATAGTTTTCGAAATAATTTGTATGGAATAAGCGTCGTCCTGGCGGAGGACGGAATTTCCCATGAACGTAAAAATTGGCATGATGTTGTGAAGGGCCGTTTCGACATTTGCTATTTTGAATAATTCGACGAGGACCAAAAGCGCGTGATGATGAGTTTGCGGATTGTGAGATATTCTGATACAGTGAGCAATAAGATCGATGTAAAGATGGGCCTCCTCGATCGGGCAACATTTCGTAGCCAGATGATAAATGGTCGAGAGAACCAATTGATTGACATACTCGAGAGGGCTTTGTATCTCGAAGCTCAGTGAAACTCGCAATATTTCGAAAAGCATCGGAATCAAACTCTCCTCATTCTCGATGTTTTCGGCTCTTTGAACAAATTCGAGTATCGTTATGCCGCGTTTCCAATCGGCGCTGTTGATTATCTCGGGTGATGGAAGTTGTCCGCCGCCGCCGCCGCCGCCGCCGAGCCCCGATTTTCTCTTGCTTCTCGACGAATTCGCAACGACGCTCGATTCCGCAACCCGAGCATCCTTCATCCTCCTCAATTCTTCGACTATCATTTTCGCATCGATTTTAATCCTTTTTACCGCTCTGTTGCACGCCGCGACGACCCCACCGATTTCACACTCCGTCACAACGTCCACGAGTTTGAAGAATATTTTTCTTGCCAATAACGGCGATAGCTTACGAGCTCTATCGTAAAACTCGCGATCTATTTGTTTTATCATGATCGAGCTGGGTGATACCCGCCGCCACCGCCGTCGCCGCCGCCGCTGCCACCGCTCTCCGGACGATGATTCCGTTTGAATAATAATTGGACGATGGTCCGACATCGCGAGCTCGAAAAGCTCGAAAACCGAACTATCCAGCAGGGACTCGACGCTCGTCGAGTTGAATCTCTGATAAATGTTTCTCAATGCCTGACAAGTAAATTCCTTCGAGTCCGGGGCATCGGAGATTTTTTTGTTAAGCACAAGAGCAAATTTGGACAATTCGACGAGTATCTCCGGGCCGTTAACGTGGGTAAGAATATCCAATAATTGGGCACTCGTACGTACGCAAGTATTCTCCTCGAGGATCTTAGCGATGAGCGATCTTCTCGATTCCTCCAAATTTTTTCCAACTTGCCGCTCAAACTGATGGGTTACGTCGGGATCGGGCGACAGTAGGGTATAAAGAAGCAGAGACAATTGTTCGGGATCGATCGAGAGCTCGCCGCTTTTCCTCGCGAGCTCGTGAAAGAGGCTCGAGAAGCCCGGCATCGTAATATTGAACGTTTGCGAAATTTTTTTCAATATCTCGACGGCCGCCAAGCGGCAAGGATCGTTGGGACGCGCCAACGCGATCAGGAGATTCGAGACGAAAACTCGATCCTCGAATATCCAATTGTTGTAAGTTCTCGATGATTCGAGAATATCGAGGCTAACTTTCAAGCAGTGCAGCGAGGTTTGAGGATTAACGGGTCTGGTGAAAAATTGCGAGAGAAATACGAGCATCTCGCGGGAGCTTGAGAAATGTCGCTGAAAAAAAATCTTCAAGCACCAGGAATAATGAGCTCTGCGAGAGGCTAGGCTCATACCTTCGAAAAGTATTTCCAATAGTCGTAACAACAGTCTCGCTCTCTCTCGGTCATTCTCAAAATCGATCCAAGGATTAGTTTTAATGTCTATCCGACGATGAACCATCTCGATTACGTAAGTGCATGCCTGGAGAGGAAGAATTCCTTCGGAGGTAAGAGCGAGCGCTTCGCTTATTTTATCGGCGTTCAATTGATTGCAGCTGCTCAGTCGACGTACTTTCGGATAATATTTCGTCATTTCGGCGGCTATTTCAATAATCTCGAGGGCCGTTTCGTTCGACAAGGAACCTACCGGTACACGACAGACCGAGCCGAGAAGCACGAGATTGAAGAACATGGAGGTCGCGTCGCCCCGGCAAGATTGCGATTTTATCGTTCCAACGATATTTCCGCTCGGTGGCAAAAGTTGCCATTTGAGAATATTGTGAAACGCTGCCGAACTTATCGCCTCGGCGTCCGCTCCGTCCGCTCCGTTACCGCCAACTACTCCCACATCATCCCGTACCATTTTCATGTAACGATTTTTTTCCGAATATTTAGATTTCAATATCTGCATCGATATATCGATCTCTTCGTTCTGACTCGGGAATAAATAGGGCAACGTTGCGATAAAGATTGACGTATCGTCCTCGACCTCCTCGCATATGTCCAACAATAATTCGATGGCCAATTTAGCGAGACCCCGCTGCTTCTGGCTGTTGCATTGAGCGAGCAATATCATAAGCTCGTCGACGAGGGTGTCGGGCGGAAAGAGCGACTTCAACCGTTCACGGGGTAATTTCAAAAGAGTCTTTACTACCCTCGAGTCTTGATCGCTGAATCTCCCGATCAGAGCTTTGTTAACCATTTCCCGAAACGTTTCCGTTATCTCCATTTCACCCCGAGCTATTATTTCCAATCCAGCGATTCTCTGATAGGGGCACGGATGATTAAGCCGATCCAATATGTCCAAGGAATCCTTGGCGTTTCGGGCACCCGAATGCCAGGACATCAACAGCTGCAACGTCATCTTACAGCTCGTATCCTTTTCGCTCCTTCTCATCAAATTCTTCAAGTATTGGTCGAATCTCGTTGGATAAAGCCTTTCGATAATGTTGTACAAATTTGCGATAAATATTTTCGCTTCCTCCCTCGTTTCGAGCCCATCCTCCGGCTGCTGCTGCTGCTGCTGCTGCTGCTGCTGCTGCTGCTTTACCATGCATTCCAATATAAGATCGATCTCCCTATTCTCGAAATTAACCCCAACGAGAAGCTCTTGAAGGATTCTTCTTATATGTTGGCTTTCCTCGGGCGCTCGAACGACAACGAGCTCGAGGCATGTGCGGATAAACGGTACGATGAATTTCGTTACGTCCAAACCTAAAAGTTTGATTTTCGGCACGTGCTCGACGAACGATCCGCCGCCGCCGCCACCGCCTGCAGATTTACCGAGGCGCAACGCTAGCTTTTCCGATACCGAGGTTGGACGGTTAAGAGAGTTTTCGTAAATAAAAAAAATCAGTAGAACCGCCTCGTAAGGCGACTGAGGATTTTTCATCGCTTTTCGTACAAGATTATCCAATGTTTTAGCCTCGAGGCTCGCTACGGTCGATAATTTCGCGAGTATCATGTAGCTGCTCGATTGAAAATCGCTTATCGAACTGGTAAGACCCTTCGCCAACGACGAGATAACGTGACTCGTTTGTATTTCGCTTATCGATCCTCTTCTTTCGACGAAAGCTCCGACTATCGACATCGTATAAAAAGCGTACAGTGTGCTCAAACGATTGGCATCCTCACCGAAAATCCTAGTAGCACCGACCACGTGTCCGCACAACAATTTTAATAATCCGTTGTCTGTCGCGACTCGCTTAACCAGCGTCAACGAGGACAGAGTAACGCCTGGCTTTTGCAAACTTTCCAACCAATTCCATCTGTCGTCGTTGGCCGAGAGATCCACCAGCTGCAACGCCCTCACGAATATTCTTGTCTCGTGATACGGCAATATAAGCATCATGAATTCATCCTTGTTGTACCGGTGAATGCAAAAACGATGGATCAACCATTCCAGAGCTTTGTGCGCGCTGTTCAATAAAAAATATGGCGACAATAGAACCAGAAACTTCTCTATTCCGGCGTCCAAACGCTCGTTGGTGCTCCGATCCTCGACCGATCGCTCCAAACTCAGGGCATCCCGCGAGAATAATGTTTTTTTAAACTCCTCGAAGGAACCGCATAGCTTTGTCAAATCTTCCAGACCGCTCTGACCTGAGACAATTAATTATATACATTTTCTCGCTCTCCGTTTATAATAATAATTTATTACATACCGATGTTCAAGATGATTTCTCTGTCAAGATCAGCTGCTTCTTTAGGATCGAATAGCAAACTCGGACGCTTTTTGTCTTGAAGCAATATCGAGGTTTGCGGCGCGCGCAGTTTCTTCAACTGCTCCGCCAATGAAGTTGACATTTCGAATCTACAAGAAAAATCGATATTCCATCCAAATTTTTCTTAAACCGTAAAACGCAAAAAATTCATCGAAAATGGTTCAATTTATATAATATTTCACTTGGCGCGACAGACACAACCTCGAAACTGGTGAAATACCAATTCGTTTTTTTTTTTTTTCTCTCGCATGAAAATTTAAATTTCAAATCAAAGTCTCGATTATTTTCGTTTCAGTTATTATCCGGTGTTTCCCACTGACAACAATTGTTGATTCTTATTGCGCTATTTTTATATATTTTCGATAAAACACGCGGCGGCGGTGACAGACGTACTATAACCTGCTGCTGCTGCTGCTGCTGCTCGTGAACGAGAAAATAAGGAGCCTTTTTTCCAACTTACTCGTTCGTTATCCTATTTGCTGACTGCTGAGAAAAAACAAATAAAAATTTGTCTATAAGATTGCTGATTATCACTTTGGGAAACAAACTAATTGAGCGTCGTAATTAATTTTACATTGTTGCGATGAAATATTTAAAAACACGAAAGCGCACGTGTTGCTGCTCGGTGTATATCGACGTGAACGCGCGCCGCCGCACGCCCCAATCGCCCACAGCAAAGAGGGCGCCACCACCACCAAAATATATGCAGCAGACGTTCAAAATTCTAACCTGCTGCTGCTTTTTGGCGTATCGAAAAATTATTGTTAAAAAAAATTATTACGAGTCCGCGGTTGCGGCTGCTGCTGCTGCTTCTTCTCGTCTTGGCCGCCCGTTCGCCACCACCGGCGTAATCGGCAATTTTTTTTATTCTCGACGCGAACGCAAGAGCATATAGCCGCACGTGCGTCAATATACTGTCAATCGCGACTATAATGTCGTACTGAAATAAAACCATCATCGTATCTCTCGAACAAATTCTTCGTGTCACCTGGTTTTTCGCTTAATCAAAAGCGAACGAGATGCTAGAGGGAAAAAAAAACAAACGTAAAGACGCGAATGAGGGGAAAAATATGGAGGACGCGAGAAAAAGTGAAAAGAAAAAGAATGGGGTCAACGATGATGAGCCGGCGGTAAAACCGTAAGTCGCTCGAGTGCAAAAATGAAAAAATCATGAATCGAATGCCGTGTATAATCGATGAAAATTCAGGATATATTTGTACATGTTTTCAGCAAATACGGGCCTATTTTATCATTTCCGTATCAAAAAGTTTGGTCCCGCGGCGTTCTCATACTCTGCGTACTCGCCGTAGTCTGGTACAACAGCAAACGCGGCAAAGAAATATCTTTGGCGAAGCAAAAAGAATTTCTGGTCGATAGGACGCAGCGCGTCGAATGCGCCCCTGAATATACCAAAGAATTGGACCTGTTTCCCGGCTGTGTTCCGGAGCGTTGCGGACGCGTCGTCAGCGACGAATTAGTCTCCTCTACGGAGACGGACGTCTTGCTTAAAATTGCAATCGCCGGCATGAACCTGGCTGGCTCGGAAGGCGGCGCAAGCGTTATGGATCTTCACAGCGGAGCTCTTAGCAAAGCCGCCGGCTTTATCAATATTTATAATCTTCCACAGGCGCACAAAATATTCAATAACGCCGATTTCGCTATTTACAAGTACATAACTTTGAGCAACATATTTTATTCCATGTTTCCGTCGCGTCAAAATTTTCATCCCGCTCATGTATTTCGAGCGCTTTCAAATATTCATAATAATTTGTTTGTTTGTTCTTTTTTCAATTGCATTTAAAAGGACTGTATGCTTTTAGGGTTGTGAAAACAAAAATACATCACGCCGTCGCTCATCATTTTGGAGTCGATGCGAATAAAATTTATCTGACAAAACCGAGCTTCTTCTCAAGGATGACGAATGCTCCTGCAAAAACGGTCCACGATGAATATTGGTTGCCGCACGTTGATAAGGTATTTTAAAAACGATATTCGAAATCAGTCGTGGGCGACTCGATAGATAAATTCAATTTTTTATCCCCTTTTCGCAACAGGTGACTTACCAACATTTCCATTATACCTCGTTATTGTATTTAAACGATCATGGCAGAGATTTTGAGGGTGGTCGTTTCATTTTCATCGACAAGAATAATGTAACTTCGTCGATCGAACCTCGTAAAGGTAAGCTGAAATCAAAAAATTTTATCATTTTCATCATATCGTTTGATTTAGAAACAACTGTTTTCTCTTCTCTTCTCAGGTCGAGTTTCAATGTTCACGTCCGGTGCAGAAAATCTTCACGCGGTCGAGCGTGTTACCTCCGGTACGCGTTACGCTCTAACCGTTTCCTTCACATGCGATCCAACCGCCGCGATATCCGATCCCAATTTAAGTCGGACGAAATCCTAATTTTTTTTTTTTTTTTCAAAACAAAAACTTGGTTTTTCGACAACGACAGTTTTTTTTTTTTTTTTTTTTTTTTTTTTTTTAAATTATTTTTTACGTCAATATAGTTAGCTCTCTTATGGAGTTCGAAACGATATTTTTTTTTCTTGCAATTACCGAAATTTCTTTTTAAACTTTTTTCGATTTTTTTTCTTTCTTCATTCTCAGCCAGAGCCATATTGGTGTACAACGGATTAGGCGCGATAAAAGTATATTAAAAAATAAGAATATCGATTTTTTTTCTTATTTATATTTAATGTGTCCAGAAGAATAATAAGTACCAAGTGTTGCCAGTATTAGAAATTAGCCAAGACAAGTATACTCGTGTGTGAATAAAAAAAATTGATGACTGAACAAATATTTACCGTGTCGCAGCTTGAATTATAGTTCACAGAGCGAACGGGGGGGAATCGGAAAAAATTATTTCACTTGCAATTTTTTTTCCCCGTCTTTTTCGCAGGAATTTACGGAAGAGGAGAAGATTGATGAACAAAAAACCATTCGTTTGGTGTAGAGGGCCATTATATATTTTTTTTCGTTCGATAATAACTATAATATGCCGTTTTCAAATAAACACACGCGAAATGTATATAAAATAGGACGTGATCAGCGATATAAATTGGCTAGTTCAATTTTTCATCGCGTGCATTTCTTTGACGACCACGAGGAAGTAATAAGACGCGCATTTGCTGCTGTCGGTACGTTAGTTGGTCTTTTTTTTTTCAATAATTTTTTCATCGTGCTTCTTTTGCCTCTCCTCATTGAATAAATAAGACATAAAAACGACTATTTTTCTCCCAAATACCTTCCCCCCCCCCCCGAAACAAAACCCGTCCACTGATTTTGGAACGTTGAAAAAAATGAAATCATGTAGAGGGGGAAAAAAAAACTACATATAGAAACGACCCACAAGGACGAGGCTGCTTATTCGCCCTATATTCATTTTATTTTACAATTATAACTATTATGTTAATTATTTGGACACGCAGCTATAATTTTTTGGAGTAGAAAATTATACAGAAATATCTAATCGAATAGCTGCACTTGTCCCAATAATAAATATATATATATATATATTTTCGTATTTTTTCCATCGTCGACGCCAGAAATAGAAACAACGAACGAAATACACACTACCGTGTAGTACCTTAAACAACTAAAACGATCACACGCTCGTTCGAGAATGACGAATTAAAGTCATTTGTTTTTCTTAATATTGAAAATCCTACTCGGAATGTCATGTTGATTTCTCTTTTTTGTTTTTTTTTGTTATACAAAAAGATGTTTGATGATACATAGAGGGGTCTGCTCGAATGGATGAAGTTGATTTCTTTTTTTTCCTTTTGCCTCTCGTTCTCGTCCTCGAAACTTGCTGCCGCTGTCGCTGCCGCTGCCACCGCCGCTGCCACATCACAGAGACATCGAAAAGACTTGATGCGATGATTGATTATTTCTTCGTTCGCCTCTTCTTCGAACCTCCTTTGTGTTTTTTGTGTTTTTTCGTTCTCCCCCTAAAGTCCTCGTCTCAAATGTTTATTAACCGCGATATCTCTTTGGCACTTTCCCCGGTAAGGATATTCCTGTGGTTGCCGTCGACCTTCTTCACGTTTACAGTCTTCTCGCAGATCTGCAATGGGATAAAAGAATGAATAGGAGGAGGATGTGGGTGGCTTATTTTCAGCCGCAATGGAAACGTACCTCCGCTAAACCGTAATCGTCGTTGATGGAGAGAAAATTTTCCTTCACTCTGATCAACGTGACCGGACCCCGGAATTTTCTGGCAGGTTTGTAGATGTTGGCCACTTTTAATTTTTTATAAAACAAGCTTGCCGCGTCTTTCAAGTCGGCAACTTCGAAAGGAGTTTCGCCGATGAGCTCCAACATTTTCGTCATCATGGCGTCGGTAGTTTCAAGATCCTTGAGCGAGTTGTAAGCCTGTGGATGGGTATATAGTAAGCCGATAAAAATGATGTAAATAGACGAAATAAGATAAAAATAAATGAAAAAGACAAAGGTAGGCACCTGGGCAAAATTGAGCTCGTTGTTCAATTCTCGTGCGAAGAAAGCGAGAGATTTGGGAAAACCAATGCTCATAAGCCCCTTGCCGCTTTCGATGATATTTTTGCCGATAGCCGCGGACTGTGAGGTAATGTACTCGGGCGAACCGTCCAAGAGGTAAAGCGTGCACCGTTCGCCCCGAGCTTCGAGCTGAAGCGCCATTTCGAAGGCGACGCATGCTCCGAAAGAATATCCGACGATCGTGTACGGTCCTTCGGCTCGAAGCAGGCTCTTTATTTGAACAATGTAAAATTGTGCCAATTCCTCCATCGATTCGAGAGGAACATCTTTAACGCACTGGAGTCCCCATACAGGTCGATCGATATCAATGGCCAAGGATTTCATGGCGGTAACCGAGCCCTCGATCGCATGAATGAAGAATATCGGTTGAGCCTTGGAGCAGCCTCGGAGAGTCCCCCCCCGTGATTCCAATTGTACGAGCGGTTGCTTGGGTATGAGCTCGTCGTCGGAACACCGGAAAAGGAGAGATTCGAAATTAGAGATCGAGCCCGATGGCTTTGCCATTTTGGGCGAAGACGGCACGCTTCTAGATTGTTGTTGTTGTTGTTGTTGTTGTTGTTGTTGTTGTTGTTGCTGTTGTTGCTGTTGTTGCTGCTGCTGCTGCTGCTGCTGTTGATGATCATTTTCACCGGCTCCGCCGATCGACGACATCTCGCGGAGTTTACCGAACGTCAAAGCTCGAATTTCTTGGGCGGAAAGTACAAGATCGTACTGTCTTTCCAATGTTTGTTTTATTTCCGTACCCATTAGGGAATCCATTCCAAGATCCGCCAGGCTGTTGTTTGAATTTATATTTTTAACATCTTTTATTCCCAATATGTTGCCGACCGCTTCGAGCAAGCCGACCTGATTCGCATCGTCAGCCAGATTGTGTTTATCCGGCAGGACCATACTGGCCAATATCGGATGCGGTTGTTGGAGGAACGTGTCCATCGTTGCGAGACAACTCGAAATTCGCTGTGGCAACGTACCACCGATTTCCGTCTCGTTCGTGCCCATAGTGTCTATAAATGATATAAATTAATAATTAAGATGAATAAAGAAAAATTGTAAGTAGCCAGCCGATCGCGTACGGGTATCCAATACTTACCGATAATGAGGCCAACGTCGCCTATCGCGCCCCACTGAATCGCCAATCCGGGCAATCCGTTGGCCTGTCGTTGTTCAACGATTCGCTCCATCGCAGAATTGGCGAGTCCGTAATTAGTTTGTCCGATGTTACCCCGCCCGCACGTGACGGACGAAAATACAACAAAATAATCGAGAGCGGGACACAATCGTCTCGAAGCCATGTCCAAATGTTTCGTTCCATCGACTTTGGGCAAAGTTACAGCTCTGTAATGGGCTTCTTCCTGATTCTCGATAAGAGCGTCCCGAAGTACAGCCGCAAGATTGAATATGCCGCCAACCGGAGCAATTCTGTTTGTTTCAGCGATGAGCTTTTCAGCTCCGCTCAAACTGGTCACGTCCGCGGTCGATACGACAACCTTTATTCCCGCTTCTCGCCAACGACGAATATTCAATGCTTGATAACCGGTTCTAACGCCCGAGCGAGACACAAGGACGACGCATTGAGCTCCCCGGGTGATGATCCAGTTGGCCAATTCAAGGCCAAAGCCTCCGAGGCCACCGACCAGTATGTAAGATTTGTCCGGATTCATATAAGTACGAGGTATCGCGGCTACCGTTTTGTTTACCGGCGGCGAATCGATACATTTTCGACCTTCCTCTTCTTCCCGTATTTTGAGCAATACTTTACCGATGTGCTTGCCGCTCGCCATGAATCTGAAGCCTTGCTCGATCTGTTGTTCCGTGAATACGGTTGCGGGTAGGGGTCTGACCGCCCCATTATCAATTCCCTCGCTGACGAGTCTTACGACCTCCTTTTTGTCGGCGCTATCGCTCTCGAATAGAGCATCCAACAGAATACCGTGAAAGCTCGTGTTCTTGAGGAAGAACGACATGCCCAACGGGCTGTCGTTTGAAAGATCGAATTTACCGATTTCGAGGAAGCGTCCGTCCTTGGCGAGACAACGTACGCTAGCTCGTAACTTATCCTCCGCCAGAGAGTTTAGAACGAGGTCAACTCCGCGGCCGTTGGTCTCGCCGAGTATAAGCTGTTCGAAGCTCGTGTCACGGGAACAGCCAATATTTTTGTCCCTCAATTGAGGAAACGTTTTTTTAAGAAAATCACGCTTTTCTTGGGAACCGACCGTGGTGAAGACCCTGCAACCGGCGTGAAGAGCTATCGATATCGAGGCTTGACCTACTCCGCCGGTTCCCGCGTGTATCAGAACGCTTTCACCCCGTTTAAGGCGACCGCGTATAACCAGGGCGTAATAACTCGTCGCGTAACAAACCGGGATCGTCGCTGCTTCCTCGAGGCTCCATTTATCCGGTACTTGCCACATGAAACCCGGATCGGCCAAGACAGTAGTTGCCAATCCTCTCGCTGCTACCATTCCCATAACCCGACGACCCTTGCTGTCGCGCCCCGTAAACTCCAGGCCCAATATGCAATCCTGACTCGCGAGATCCCCCGGTAACGCATCCGGTGGTAGTTTGCCCGTAGCAAGCATTATGTCACTGTCGAAATTAATAGTTTATATCACGTCGTCTTTTATACAACACGGCACACCCCCCCCCCTCCTCCTCCTCCAACGGGGGTCATATTATTTATGTACTCACTCGATATACTTACCGGAAATTGAGAGGTGCGTAATAAACGGTGCACAGCTCGGTCTTTGGATGCTTCTCCGGTCGATAATAGCTGAGGGGTCCCTCGATCCATCCAAGACTGCTGAGATCACCTCTGACAAGGGCATTGACGTAAGCGTGCTCGACCTGGAGGGAGGGAGCGTCGCTCTGTTGATCGAGCCGCAAATGACGATAACTACCCCACTGTCCACCCTTGAAAACATTCGCCATTAATTGTTTGTCCAATTGTTCGCTGTAAAATTTCGAGCTCGGATCAAACTTTGGAGTATTTTTCTCCTGAATAAAGACGTAACGGGCGTTTATTCCTCCGGCTTCGCGTCTTAAACAATTCATCAGACCGGCCAGACCGAGTAATTCTTCGCCTTGGCCAACGAGCAGCACTCGGTTACCCTCGCTTTCGGATTTTTTTAGCGCCGCTTTCACGCCTTCGAGCCACGAAAAATTTTTCTCCGTTATCCGAATGATTATCGGTTCTTCATCCTTCTTATTATTATTATTCATCATCTTTCTCAGGAGTATATAATTCTTTCCGGGTGCCGTTTGCTTCGCGACTATCGAAAGGCCCGTTCCGTTCATCAACGACTTTTCGACGATATTTCCGGTCTCCTCGAGAAGCGCGTAACCGCCCGATTTCAGAGAAGCCGCCAAATTTTCCAATATCTTTGATTCTCGGTTGCTCAGCACGTCCGCCCCCATTATCAATTGTACATCTTGACCCACCGGCATTTTGTTAATGTCTCGGGCAATCGTATTCATATCCCATTGTTCGGCGAGTCCGACGTAGTTGTCCGTTATCATCGAAGCTATTTGTACCTCCATCTGAAAATCGGGAAGGGCAGGAGGGGGTTATCGCAAGCAAGCAAACAACAACAATAATATATAGATGATTAATTGGATGATCGCACTTACGCTGATTAGGGGTTCCGTGTAAAGTGTATCGAGGAGAAGCGGAGCGAGAAGAGCCTCGGGATTTCGATTGCCGGCTATCTCGACAGCTTTGATCTTGATAACGCCAAGATTCTCGATTACGATTTGCAAGAGAACGCTCAAAGCATGAAGCTTGGCTCTGTCAGGATCTTGGACGAGAAGCTGAGAGTTTTCATAAGGAACGAAAAGATATCGTTCGAGTTTTGGCGGGGCTTGAAGCTGTTGTCGTCGCGGCGCAAGAGAAGCTTTCATTCCGCGCAATTCGACACCACCGGATTTGATGATGTCGAGATTCGGATAATTGTAGACGGTTATGCCGCCCTCGTCCTTGAGTAAATTAGCGGCCGCCAATCGTTTGTGAGCAAGAGGATCGATAGCCGCGTACTGAAGACGCGTCGGTAAATAAAGATTACGGGTATTTTTGGCAATAATTGAGAATTGAAGCATGGTGTCGATGAAAGAAACCCAATCGTCGTGCCAGGCGAGCTTTCCAACCGATCCCCGATTGTCCGAACTCTTGATACCCTGGAATATCCCGGTATAATCGTAGCCGCGTAAACGAAGCTCCTTGTAAACGTCATCGGTCGAAAGTTGCAACGATTCGGAATGATCGTCGGCGGCGGCGGCGGCGGCGGCGGCTGGTGGGTTCTTGGTAGATTCGGGGGGATGAATCGGTAGATTCAATCGATCCTTCTCGGGCTCATCGGAGACACGAATATTTCCAATAACCGCGGTCGTTCCACCTTCGCAGACCTCGAAAGCCCCGGTACCCTCGAATATGTTTATCATAAATCTGACCGGTGTTCCCTCTTTCGGGAGAATGGTTGCTCTCAAAAATTGTACATTCTCGATAATGACCGGGAGCTTTTCGTAATCGGTATTTCGGAGCTTGGCGAAAATTTTCCACACTAGGGTGAGATAACCGGTAGCGGGAAAGAGAATTCGGCCGTCTATCGTATGGCCCGCGAAACGGGCGTCCGTCTCTTTCGAAAGATCGATCTCAACGACGGTCTGACCGTGGGAAGCGCCGGAACGTCCAGAAAAATCAGCAACCTCCCACTCGACCGAATGATCCCATTTGATGAGCGAGTTGAGCATCGGTGTGCCTCGGCCAACCGGATAGCTAACCGGTGGATAGAGGGAGCTGATGGCCGGTTGGCCACCGGCGTTGTAAAGTTTGCCGATATTCGAGAGAAAGAAGCCAAGATTGTCGGTATGATCGCGCTTGTTGAGAGCAACGTTGGTAACCGTGCTCGGCAATGATCGACGGAGTATAGCTTGGAGCAAACAATGGGGTGCTATCTCGATTACGATCGCGTTATCGGGCACGTGTTTGAGAGCCTCGTGAAAGAGTACCGGTGACAATATGTTGTTTACGTGATACGCCGGTGAGCTGTACTGAGCGAGGGGAGTTGACCAAGCGCTCTCGGGTATCGAGCTCGAGATCCATCTAGCGGAGCGGGGCTTCGCCTTGGGTATTATTTTTTCGAGATACTCGCGCAATTTAGGCCCGACCGAGGCGATGTATTTGCTGTGAAAAGCGACACCGGAGCTATCTACCACTTTGGCGAATATCTCGTCCTTCTTAAGTATCTGTACGAATTTGGCGATCGAGTCGACGGGACCCGAAACGGTTACGGAATCGGAGGCGTTGTAACAGGCTGGAAATATATCGGGGGGGCATCGTTTTACCGTTTCGTTCCAGCTGAGGCCGACCGCGGCCATTGCACCCGGCGGTAATTTAGCCTCTTGCAACGATTTGCCGCGCCAATAAGCCGCCATAACGGTCTGCTCGGGGGTAAAGGTTCCATCGGCGTAAGCACAGCCGAGCTCACCGACCGAGTGCCCGACTATCCCGTCCGGCTCGATACCCATACTTGCGAGTACATCGACGAGAGCCGCTTGAATAGCCGCTATCGATACGAAACTGTAGAGGACGCTCTCGAAAGTATCGTCGGTACCATTGTGTATGAGCTCCAAAAGATCGACCCCCTCGGGCCTGAGGGCCTCGGCGCATCTCCGCAAACTCGTTTGAAACGTCTCGATCGGCCACATCTGCCTGCCCATACCGGCCCATTGGGATCCCATACCCGAGAATACGTACCAAATCGGTCGTTTTACGGAGGAGACGACGACTTGTTGATTCGTGACTTCCCGATTGGCCTGCTCACCGCCGAGGATCTCGTAACCCCTCCAATCGTGTCCAACAATATTTTTCTCGTGCAAGCCGTGTATCAAAGATATAAACTCGTCGTCCTTCTCCTCTCGTCTCGTTCGATCGAGAAGATAATTGACAGCTTCCTCGGTACGTCCCGAAACCAGTACCATTCTCGGTATACCAACGTTCAACACGGGCGGCGACAATTTAGGCTTGAAATTACTCCGAAGTAGTATATGAGCGTTTGCGCCGCCAAAGCCGAAACTGTTTACAGCGGCGAGGCCACCGTTCCAGGGTGTAGCCCGATCTACAACCCGTATTTTTCCGTCGGTAAGCGCCGGTATGTCCGGATTCGGCTGTTTGTAATGCAAATTTCCGGGTATAATACCGCTCTCCATTGCTATCAAAAGTTTGGCGATCGAGCAAAGACCGCTCGCCGGTTCCGAATGACCCATGTTCGATTTAACCGAGCCGAGGAGCAACGGCGGACCCTTGCGATCTTTGCAGAATAAATCGGCGATCGAGTTGACCTCTTCCGGATCACCGACCTTGGTACCGGTCCCGTGAGCCTCGACGTAAACCACATCCCTCGGATCGATACCCGATTCCGCGTAAATCTCTCTCATCAGCTTGTTCTGCATCGCACCGCTCGGGAACGTAATACCCTTATCCTTGTTACCGTCCACGTTTATTCCCGAATTAACAACGGTCGCGTAAACTCGCTTCGCGTCACTCGATTTTTGCAACAGAATAACGACTATCGCCTCGGAACGCACGTAACCGTTGCCGGATGCGTCGAACGCTTTGCACGCCCCTTCCTGCGAGAGCATACTCAAACGATGAAACTGAAGGGAACCGGTCGGCTTCAGTACCAAATTGCTACCTCCGATAATGGCCGCGTCGCACTCGCCCGCTCTCATCGCCCGTATCGCCTGATGCATCGCGTAGAGCGACGAGGAACACGCGGTATCGACCGCGAACGAGGGCCCCTTAAAGTCGAACGTGTACGACAAACGATTCGGGAACATGGCCCTGCAACATCCGGTCAAGCCGTAACCGTTTATCTTCTCGACGTCGGAGGTCCAATATTCGTCCGACTCGGAGTCGGAAACACCGATAAACACACCGGTCCTCGATCCTCGCAAATCGACCGGATTTATTCCGGCATCGATTATAGCCTCGTGCGTACACTCCAACAATAATCTCAATTGAGGATCCATTACTTTTGACTGCTTCGCGTGAACTCCGAAAAACGTTGCGTCAAAGTGGCTCAGATTCTTGAGTTTTCCCGTACGCTCTGGCAAACCGTAAAGATTTCGTGGCCATCTTCTCTCATCGTCCGTCACCAAATCTATACCCTCGAACAATTGATCCTTGAACTCTTCGATACTCGACGATTCCGGCAGACGCCCGGACAATCCCGTTATCACGATATCGTTTTCCATCGTGTACGCTGCTCCCGCTGCTCCCCCGCCGCCACCGTTCGTACAACTTGGATCCCGTACTATCGGTGCGTTCGCGCTCTCGAATCTCGCTGGCATTTTTCAACTCGTTTTCTTTTTTTATTTTATTTCTATCCAAATCTTTTTATTAACCCCCCTCCTTTCCCCCGCGCTCCCTTTGATCGATCTCTATATTGTATTCTTTCTAGAGAGTAGAATTTAATCCCTCACCGCCGCAGCCGCCGCCGCCGCCGCCACCGCCACCGCCGCCACCGTCGCTGCTCGTCGACGCTTGCCAGGCTGAAACAAATGATTAAAATTATATATATATATATATATATATATATATATATATACACGAATATTGTGAAGATTTATTTAAAAATTTTCATTTTTTCATTTTGCATAAAAAACATCAGTAGCCGCTGATGAAGCGGTGGTTCTACCGAAATTTGGGTTCATAAAAAAATTTTTGCCCGTGCATGCGGCTTTCATCTTTTTAGTTTTTTTTTTTTTTTTGTCATTACCTAAATTTCAGGAGCAGACTCATATCTCCTGTCGTGTTACCGAAAAATCTATAAACATCTGTATTGGGGTGGGTCGAAAAAAATGAAATTTTTTCCTTTTGAAACAGAAGTCGTCCACCGGAATAACTGATGGTGGACGGCACTTTTCCATAAGAATAACATATAATATAGTATAGGGCGAAACGACAAGTTGGATTTTTTTTTCCATCACCCGTATTATACGTACAACTCGTGTATACGGAAGAGGGGAGGGAGGGGGCGAATCATTAGAAAATTGCTTTACTCCCGCGGCGGCGGCGGCGGCGGCGGCGGCGGCGGCGGCGAGTGAATCCAATTACTCGATTAGAGTCACCCGCCGAAAGAAAGGGTTATAGCTGCGCGCGACAAAACATGTGCAGGGTGCGTGTGTGAATTCTCTTCTCTCGTATCATCTTGAATCCTCCGTCTCTTTCTTATTCTTTTCCAACTGAACGCGTCAATTCGGCCCAATTGCTAACGACCTCGCGCCCACGATGATCCTCTTTTGTTAGTCTCTTTGCGTGCATCATATATTTATAGGTGTATATATATTGCGTCACTCGGGGCATAAACTTTGAACTCGAGTGGTCGTAACGCGCGATATTAGCATCGGGTCCAGAGTTGAGGAGGAAGAAAAAAAATGAAGATTCGAGGGGGGGGGGAGGGCAGATCCAGGTCGAAGGCTCAACGCAAATTTTACGGTAAAAAAAGACGCGGAGCATGGCAGCAGCAGCAGCAGCAGCAGCAGCAGCAGCAGCAACAGGCTCGTACGATCGGTTCAAACGTTTATACAAAGAAAGAGATATCGTATTCCTGCTCGCGCGGGAATGAATACATCAAGTTCGTAGCCGCTTTAAATTCCTAACGCAGGTGTTAATTACCGGATGCACCTATTGCACTTGTTTGAGGAAAAATAAAAGTTTGGAATAAATTAAAAATGGTTAATGAAAAGTCTCGTTGAATTGAATTTTGCGCTGACGAACCAAAAGTTGTCATCAAGTATACTTGAAACGTAGAAAAGCGTTATTCGATCGTTGCAAAAATTTCATTACCGCCGTATATGAAAGAAATTTCAATACCGACTACTCACCGATTCGCCATGCTCCTTGGAGCAGCAGCGAGTCAACAAATTCTCAAATTGGAAAAAAACTTGATGGATTTGGAAAATAAAAATGCATCGAAGCGCAACGATTATGAGAATTATTGAGAACGCACCACCGATCGGAAGATAATTTTATATATACGCGGCTGACGCATTTACAAATGACGCCGTACGTTTTTTTTTTCTCTTTTTTTATTGTCTCTACTCACTCGCGCGCGGTGCTTCATCTCGCTCGATTCTTTTTTCTTCAACTTGATTTTTTTCCATCATCCGTCGAACAAAAACATTTGTTTGACTATGCGGGAAGAAAAAAAAAGGCGCACCATCGTCGTCTCGCCACCACTTTTGTATACTATTAGATGAAAATGCATTTCGTACGTGACGATAAGCGGATATACTCAATCTTGATGTTTATCTTTCAATCGCGCGCCGAGTAAAATCCGTGTGCTTTTCTCAGACATCATCCTGTTTCTCTCAAATTTCAAACGCGACCTCGGCCCGTTTCGCGGTTATTATACATACATGCACGATACTGGACGAAATCGATAACCGCGCGGGGCGCGGTATCAATTAACGAGTAACACGAGTAAAACTCGTCGCAGCAGCAGCAGCAGCAGCAGCAGGTTGCGCTTGAAAAGGGCCCGCCGGTAATATTATGTGATAAATTTGCTTTCCAAGAGAAAGAGATAGGTAATGAGATTGAAAGAGAATGGCAAATTAAAAAAGGACGCAACATCGGGAGCGACGAGGGAGACCCCCCGCGCCCGCGAGCGCTCGCACGCGCGTACACATCGTGCCGGTTGGGATTACGAAATGATCGTGACCATGAATAACGCGCGCCGCGCGCGCGGCCTTGCTCGGGTTCAAGGTCGAGAGCGAGAGGAAAAAAAAACTGACACGGCGCGTTAAATTCACGCAGGCTCGAACGCCCGGTGCTGGGCTTCCCATACATTTCTTATCTCTCAAAATAAATGTCATATAGATAATAATTAATCAATCGTACGATACTTTTTGTAATAGCATTATTGAATAATGCGTGATATCGCATCAATAAAAATAGGTCGAAATCAACGTACATATATTTACATCCGCGATAAAAGGTATAGCGAAAATCAATAATCGATACGAGTTTTTTTTTTAATTCAAAAGAAAAACGAGGCAACGCGATAATAACAACGGCAACAACAACAACAACAACAACAACAACAACGATTGCGCTTTCCAAGATGAAAGAATTATGTGCGAATAAACTAATACATTTCCGCCGATGTTTCCTGTACAATCGCGCGGGGATAAAAAGGCCGCCACCGCCGCCGCCTTGCGTTGATACCGCAACGTTTTTGCCGAGTTTTATGCCGGATAATGCGAAGGAAAATATCAGATGGAATGTGCTATATGCGTGAGAAGAGAGAAAAATAAATAAAAAAGGCGAGAGCAGCGAATCAATAGAAATTTTTATTTATTTAGCGATATATCCGCCCCCTCCCCCCCCCCCCGTTATACATTTCGTTCTTCTTTCCTTCCTAATTGCGCCGATCGATACACCTTGATATCGAGTTGCGAGCGAGCTAGTAGAAAAATCGCGTTTTTCAAGAGAATCGAGAGAAAAAAAAATAATGCGATTCACCTGCTCCCCGGTAGCCGCGATTGGATCTCGCGAGTGTCACGTTCATTGGGTTACGTTTCGGACAAAATGCATGCAGCGGTGGCGGGGAGGGGAAAAGAAAGAGCCGCATCGCTGCATCGTTGCAAAGTGCGCACTGCAACTTCCGGCTGAGAAATCGATACGTCTCGCGGGAAGGATAGTGGGGCGCAACGGTGGTGACACAGGGGGGTAAAAAAAGAAAAAGTCAAGCGCGGTCAAGCTCGCATCGTCGTATCAGGTGCGTGTCCGTGCGTCCTTTCTCGTAAATTATATATACGCGGCGGCGCGCCGCGCAGAGCCGAAATTTCCATAAATCCAAGCTTTCAATCAAGTAAATTAACAATATTGTGCGCGGATAACGATTCAATAGTTACATCACTCTTTAGTTTTCTGGTCGTTTGCGCACGAGAATATCGGATGATTTCACTTCCGTATCGTCCATAATATTTTCAACGCGTCACAAACATTTGTTTGTTTTTTATATTTCGAGACGCGTTTGCGCCGCGCGTTTATCATCGCGTCATTCGTCCCGCGTTATCAATGTCGCACTCGTCTATACATTCCCTCCGTTCGTATTTATGCCCCTCTCATGCCCCATCCCCTTATCGCCTTTTGTTTGGGCCCTTTCTTGTCTCGTTTTTTGTCAAATTTTCCATACCCGCCCGGCGCGCGTATTATATCGATGATTCATTCATCAGCAAACTCTTGGACGCTCCGGACGAATTTTACGATATCGGCTCTTGTATCGTTCGGAGAAAATTACTCGTATTTGTTTTTGTTCCTGCTCGCTGAGCGATGAAAGAAAATTTTTTTCAATCATTTTTTTTTTTTTTTTTTTTTTTTTTCAATCAATACCCGCCGCCAACATTCCACGTTATCGAGTATTCTTGTATGTATGGGGAGGGGGGGGGGGGGACGAAATTGTATTTCGATGAGGCTGATGTCAAGGCTCTCGCGGATCGATCGATTTTATTACAAACGATCGTACGATATTCGTCGCCAAGGCGCCGCAAATATTCATGCATTATTGGAAAATTATCATACTCCGCGGCGGCGGCGGCGGCGGCGGCGCGGGGACCGCCGCTTAAATATTATCGTACACTACCTATTCGTTAATGCAAATAATTCTCGTTTGAAAATATAACAAAAATTTCAAAAGATTTTATGTTGCGCTTTCGAAACACGTTGCTGCTGCGTTGCTATTGCCGGTGCTGGTGCGGTGGCCCAACAACGCGTATGAAATTCTTGACAAACAAATTTTATGGTTATCGCGAGCCCCATAATATTCATCCGACTTTCGCTACTATACGATGACAATGTGAAAATTAAATGTGAAATACCCAATGCGAATAGATATTCATTCAATTCACACTTGTTTCAAGTTTCAAGATGTAATCGCGCCGCCGCCTCCTGACTCGTGCATGAATAATAAATAAATTAGCCACCAACGAAATATCGCGTTTCAATATTTACGCGCGACTACGACCACTAAACTTACGTGATAAACATCAATATAGAAACTCTTTTGAAACCTTGTTCTTTTTTTGTCTTCTCTTTTTCTCAAACGTTTCATACTTTTTGAGCGCGCGCGGAAGCACAAAAAAGTTGGCCAAAGTCCGCGTAAGCAACGAAACGACTCTATTGTATTACATTGGACCTGTCGAGTCGTCGCCTCTTTGTTCTTCCAGCAGCAGCAGCAGCAGCAGCAGCAGCATGCATTCGTCTCGATAATACCGCTTCGACCCTAATTTTTTCTCATTTTTACATCCTCGCCTCCTTATTTTTATTATTTAACGGATTTCATATCTCTTGTATAATCTTTTCGTCGTTGAATCTTTGATTGGGGGGGGGGGGAGCGCTCGAGCCGCGCGCAGTAGTAAAAACTGTTGCGGTAAGACGTGGCGTGAGGCATCGGAAGACTGAAAACGTGGGCAACGCAACTCCTCCCTCTCGCGTTCCACTCCGCCACAGGCTGATCGCGCGTACTCACGCACGATTCTCGTGCTTGCTCGTTTTTGGTTTTTTTTTTTTCTTTTTATTTCACACCCTAATCAATTGAAACTCTCGATACCCTGAATCCCTTCATCCCCCTTTACTTTTTTTTCTCTTTTTCTCTTTTTCTCCTCGATCTTGTAAAAATTTTCATTTGCTCAATTTATTTCAATGACTGAACAAACGTGCACATACGGGACTTGCGATTTGAATACATAAGGAAAGCGCGAGACGCTTGAAATTTTCAAACTTATCCTTGGTTCGCTTCGAGTTGAATAATAATTGCAGGGAAATAAATAATATATTCTTCCAAACGCGAATCACGATAAATTTTTTCATCCAATTGAAAATAATGCTGTATTATTTAAATCGGCAAAATGAATATTTCATTGGCCGTTTGGGCACGGTTACAAGTTCCGGCAATCAACAAATTCCAACAATTAGTACCCGAATAAATGAGAATAGGATTTCATTCGTTTCGTATAATACAGCAGCGAGGTTTTAAATTCGCAGTTGCGGGTACAAAGGATGAGAGAGAGAGAGAGAGAGAGGCAGGCAGGCTTTGAGCACGGTGCCGTGGTGCCGGGTCGGTGAATTTCTCCCAAGTATACAATGGTCGATTTAGCAGTCGCGCGAGGTACCGTTACCGAAATAACAACAATACCGAATAACAACAAGGGGGGGCAATAAACGCCGCCGATTCAACGGGAGAAGACACGACACCGTCGTCGGTCGTCATAAAAACAGCGGTAAAGAGAAAAGCCGGCGCGAGCGATAGAGGTCTTTCGCCATTTCGACTTTGAAAAGAAAGCAAAAAAAAAAAAGCTTTTCGCCCTCCGAATGTAAATCAATAAATATTTTCGCCTCAAATTACAGAGCGGTAATTTCGTAGTTCAAGCCGATTCTCGATGGTTGACAAAGATGGGGAAAAAAAAAAAAAAAAAGGAGCGATCCACCTCGCGATAAAAGTGTGACTGAAATGAAAGACATATCTTTATATTTATTGTGACCCTACGAACAAAGAATGCTTGGACTCGAGGTATACTCGAGATTGGTGAAGAAAAGAAAAAGATAAAACGCCATCGCTCCGCGGTGGAAAATGAAAAAAAGAAAAAAAACGAACTTGATCGATAAATAAATAAATAAATAGACTTACCTCTCGCGTTGAAATAATTATTTTCGCTCGAAACGAGTTGATATTCTCGTAATAACTAGCGCGCACTCAACAAACCCTCGTCGATTCCTGAAATTTCTCTTTCTTTTACTCGGGGCTCTTTTCGTTCGCGCGAGCAGCAGGATGACGAACAAGGATTTTTTTTTTCTCTCTCGCGTATCTAGGATATACTCGAAGCGAATAATTTTTTTTCTTCTATTTATTATGTATTCGGAGAGCCGCTGGCTGCTGATACGCTTCGTGATATCGAACGACTGCGCGGTTGTTATATTTTTGAAAAAAACTTATATTCAAGAAGGGCTGACTGGCTGGCTGGCTGAACGAGAAGAAGGCGAAGGAGGACGTATCGCGGACGTTTCGAGTAACCGGCACGAACGTCACGGGCGCGTCGCTAAGGACTAGCTGGCGTCTCACGAACAGGCATCTCGTTATTATTGAATTGGACCGGCACCGTGGTCTGGCATCGGACCATGTGGCCTCGACCAATAGAATTCCGTGTTCCAAAATGCGCGGGCATGCGCTCTCCAACGGACGCCCTGCGTTACCAAAGCAAACTATTTGCCCCTTCTCTCTCTCTCTCTCTCTTCTTCCTATATTCTACTACTATACCCGTACATACGTACATATATACATACGTTTACGTGTATCCAGCATGAACTACGACTCATCATAATCGTCGTCGTCGTCGTCGTCGTACGGAATCATAGATAGAATACATGCTGCACGCAATAGCCAAATCATCCAAAAAACACTATTTTTCATTTCCTCATTCTTCCCCCCCCCCTCCCCCGACGTTTATTCAAAATTTTACGCATCTCTCTTCATTCGCCCGCTTCGCATTATTCCTAATTCTTTTCAATATTATTCGATAAATATATGACTGAAATAGCGGCGCCGCAACACCATTTTTTTTTACCATTATATTTATCAAATTTATACGAACCTGCAAAAGTGTTGAAATTTTTTCGAAATTTAATTCCGACGACGTCGCACGACGTTTTTTCGTCGTTCTCGCATCTTCGCATTTCCAAAATTCTCTTGGCTTATTATGAATCGTGTCGTAATACGCGCGAGTAGTACCTATATTATTGCGGGCGCGAGAGCATGGCAGCAGACGATTTTTCTGCTATATATTATGACCAACTTGATATTGTATGAAAAACATACACTTTTATATTTATATATATTTCCGGAGAAAAATTATCTTGCGTGATATATGCAGCGGCGATGCGTGTAAAAATCAGCTCGGAAATGAGCTGGAGCTATTTATCGCGCGCGCGCGCGCGCCAAGTAACACATTTTATTGACACGATCGAGTGAAAATTATTGCAACCGCGCGCACGGCGAAAGGTCGCCCCCTTTCGACAAATAGATACAATTTTTTGTTTGACGCGATTATCATGAGTCAAAATAGACACTTCAAGAGCGTATTTACGCTTAATGCAATAATAATATAGAGTGAGCAGATTAAATAGCCCCTCTCCGCTGCTTGCTGCTCGCTCGGATCTCGGATTAGTCGTAATAATGCGCGCGCACGCTGTCCAACGCGAATCCTAACCTAAATGTCGTCGTCGGTGGCCGCCGCCGCCGCCGCCGCCACCGCTTTCACTCGCGCGGTTATCTAATTAAACAATAAAAGAAGTATATATACTTACTTAAAGACGATAGCTCGCGCGTGATGATAACGAGACTGTAGAAATTTCCGCGCTGCTGCCGCCATGCACCGCGTGCAAGTTTCGTCATGAGGCTTACTCGATATCAAGTTTCATTCAATTGCGAATCGAATTAAAATTCGAAACGAACGAAAGAAATATGGAACGATCGCGGAATCGGCAAAATAAGCTGGATTCGGTTTATTTATGTCGTAACCCTATTTTCTCTTCGCCATTGTCGGCCGGAATTGAAAACATGATATAAATCGGGCTTTTTCGTTTTTCAGACATCTCGCTTACTCATCCGCGTATCTCTTGTGCAGCACCGGCTTATCGGCGGAGACGTCTGCTCCCAACATTTCCTCAACTCCGTATCAACTCTGTCATATATTTATTTGGATGAATCTTTTTCCAAATGAAAAAAAAAAAAAAAAACAAAAAAACAAAAAAAAACCGAAAACCCGGGCCCCAGAGTGAGTTGTATTGTATATGATTTATTTTCTTGTTTGTTTTTTTTTCAACCGTGATCGGACGATCCGAGGGAAGAAAAGTAATTCCGTTGGTCGCGGTCAACGAACGCGGGCCGGGCGGCGGCGAGTACGTTTTGTTGTTAGTTGGCAACTTTTGGGCGAAAGTGATTCATCGACCGCAAAGCCGATAACAAGACCGAGTGGTAATATTGAAAACATGATAAATATGGATATATTATGACAATATTTATCGAAGAAACACGATTGTGCCGCAGCGAAAAATCAAGCCGAAAACAAATATTTTTCTATGTGAACTTGAAAAATTCCCAAGTTCGAAGCTGCTCGTTGAAACAACGAATCACCGCGGTGCCGCGAATGACAAAACGCTCCTTATTTGGATTTGGATCGCTTCTCTTCTCTACTGGAATTTCGTTTGAATCAGCGCTTCATTTTTCATTCGCACTCGTATTCCCAGATGCCGCTGTTGGTTTAAATCGAGCGACCGCGCGCGTATGATGAAATAACAAAAAAATAAATAAAATAAGAGAACTAGGATGGGCGGGGCCTTATTATTTAGGACCGAGGGGGTGCGCTGACATTTATTTTCCTCTATCCCTTCGAGTCAGGAAAAAACATTATTTCATCATATCTTTCCTATCCATTTCAATGGCGAATATTACGCGCGGCGATAATCGATAACGATCCGAAATTCCATTGTTCGTTGCCGAAATGCGATGCGTCGATCGCGTTTAGTTGTCTGCTTGAGGAAAGAAAAGAAAAAAATTACACAGAAAATTTAATGATTGGAAAATTTCGTTTTCAACGGAAGACATTTTGATTTCAATGAGGCAACAAACATCATTTTATATATGCTCGAGACACACGATAACGAGATCAACGATAGAGAGAGAGAGGGGGGGGGACAATCGTAAAGAGCAAGACCAAAGATCCGCGACGATGTCAGAGTTCAAAATCTCATTCCATCGCGCCACACTTTTCTCTCTCTCTCTCTCTCTCGTTCTCTCAAGCGTAAGGGCTTGTATTGAGAGCGCGCGCACGTCGAAACACACCAATAGGGATGATTTATAAAAATTCAAGTTTTTCCGCTGGAATATCGGGTGGCTTGAACTTGACCTTGATATATATGTAATTCCATTCGAATCTCAATGCGAGCAGGACTAATAAAAATAATATCGCGATAAGACGGGTCAAATGGTTCATCTTATTTTGGTCAAGCGCGAGTGATTGGCCAATTGACAACTGACAAAATTCTGGTACTCGTGTAATTTTACATCGCGAACTTGATACGACGAATACGATTGAAACGTGTACGTTATTCTATCCTGCTCGCGCGCGATGCATAATTTTATATATGTACCAAAGACAGCTCTTTCGTCGTTTTGTTGATGTTTGAGAACCGTACGTACGACGTCTGCAAGTTTCTCTTGATCGAAAGATATGAACGATAAATCATACGATGGTTTTTTTTTCTTCACCACATTTACACGCACATAATGCGAGAGAGGTAATGCGCGGATATTATTTATAATTCGTTGCGAGCATCGATAATGAGCATCGGTAACGTCATATGAATTATCATAATCTTTGAGGAGCAGAGCAGCCAAAACACTTGTTTAAGTATACGCTGTTGAAAAATATATGAAATGGAAATTATTGGACTCGTATAGCAAATTTAAGACATGCGAATATAAATTATAGTCTCTCATGTGGAATTTTTTAATATACGTCACATTGAATATGTGACATGCATTGAAATGCATCAACTATATTTTTCATGGATAATTATAATACATGTGCCTATGAATTCATCCCCACTGTGTCAACATTGTATTGAAATTACAATCTGCATGATTATGAATTTTATTGGCAATTGACTGAAAAATAATATACACTTGCGAATTTAAATGATATATGATACCTGTTATTTTTTATTACGAAACCGCGTCTCTTAAAATTAATACACAAACCAGGTGGCGCAGAGTGCGTCGAGATCTTTCTCGTGAGAGGCACGTGCGTAAACCACCGAAATGATGAAAGGATTAAAGCCTACCTAATCACAAAATGTTGTATCGGGTATAATATTTTTTTCTTTTTTTTTTTTTTTTCATTTTTCCTTGGTACATTGTAAATGGTAGGAGCGAAATGAAATTTAATTGCTCGACGACTGCGATCCTCTATTTCTTTCCTTTGCCTTTCTTCTTCCGCTTCTCGCTCGCTTCCTCGAGCTTCTGTTGCTCGAGTTCGGTCGATTTTTGCTTTCTACGACGGGTAGGTGTTTTTCCAAACCACGCTGCGCATCGAATAATAAATACAAACTGCTCATACGCCTTGAGATATTTTTTGTATACGAGGCATTTCGCCCCAAACCGGCCAAATTTTTCCCTCACCCCTGCCTATATAAACAATCCTGATTGAAAAAAAAGCCCCAGAAAAAGAAAAAAAAAGGCCTCAATTTAAAAATCCGAAAAAAATGTCCCAACATATACGTGCGTGGATTATGCGTGAACAGAGTTAAAATAACACGAGCCAAAAGTAATTTCTTCGATTAAGGGGTGGGTGAAAGAGGAAAGGCGCGGCCGCCGGTTTGGCGTGAAATAATATACATTATTATCGCGGCTGTTGAACGAACCGAGAAAAGCGTCCTCTTCCTCCCGGTAGACAGGATCGCGGGCGCTCAACGCGTTCACCAATTCTACGTGCGTCAATGGTTGGACCCGGAGTTGTACCATTCTCTTGGTCGTCATGATCTTTCGATATCATCATCATATCATCATAAATATACAAATATTTAGTGCGCGCGGTGGTGCGATATAGTATACCTCGTTTATCGACTCGATGATCGTTCCAACGGTGAAGCCATCGCATATTTTCGTCATCGCCGAAGTATCGAATTGTCGGTTGATTCCGGCATACTGCGCGGCGTAAAAGTTAAAAAGAGAGATTAAAGATAATGAGAATAAATAATAATGAATGAAAGAAGGAGATGATGATGATGATGATGATGGATACTTTGTAAACGAGATCCTTCCAAATGAGCGAGACGGTCCCGTAATCCGGTCTGGGTATGTACAGAACTTTGTCATAAGTCTGAAATAAAAGCTTTTGATCGGCCTCCCAGGGTGAACTCGAAGTACCAACGAATATAACGCGATCATCGCTCGTTATGCTCTTGATCAGTTTCGGCAAATCTTTCTTCAGTCTTTTAGGATCGGTTTTGTCAGTTTTCGAAACTTTCTTAACGAACGGCTTTTCAGCCCCGTCCATATAAATCACCGAGGGCTGAAGCAATCTCGAAACTTTTGAGATCAAATGGAGGAGCATTATCAGACCCGATTTTCCCGGATATTTACCAGCGATGTTGGCGGCTGTTACGTCGAAGAGCGTAGCACCCAATTCGGTACAGATGGCGCGTACCAACATTTTTTTACCGCTCCCGCGAGGCCCGGCTATCAGTACCGATCTCACCAGAGGCGTAAGTTGTCGGATCGTTTCGTTGCCAAGCGGTATAACGCAGTATTCGCCGACCGCTTGTCGAATCTCGCCTTTTTTTTTTTTTTTTTTTTCAAACATAAAAATCATCTTTGATACATATTACACGCGCGCGGGTATAAAATTACTATATAAACAACCTTATTGGGGCGTCTAGCTCTACTCACCGATCGCGGGCATAGGATCTTTGCCCATTTGCCAAAGCTCGAAATTGCCAAATGATTTTTCACCCACGTAATCAGCCAGTCTCACTTCGGCGTGTAATTTTATTATTCCGTTGTCGACGAGTTCTTGAAACAACGACTCGCTCGTTCGGTCCGGTGTAAGATCCTTTTCTTTCTTTCTCTTATTTTTTTTTCCGCTCCGGCGGACACGTTTTTGAGATTTTTTTCCTCGTTTGCCGCGAAAGCCCCGATCTCGATCGAGGGCAGCCCGAAGTATCTCGATATCGTCTCTAATAGCGTTATCCACCCCGATTCTTATCTCATCCTCGATTTCTCGACTTTTTTCAGCCTCAATCATCTCCTCGCAGGGCAATTGGCCCGGATTATCCGATTCCTCCTTTTTATCCCGCCAAATTTCAACAAACTCCTCGTTCGCTCGAATAATTTCCCCAAGAAAATTGGACGGTTGAATTTTTATTCCCGGATCGGACTCGTCCTCCTGCTCATCCGAGATTCCCCCCCCCGATTCCCCATTCGATTTCTTGGATTTTGATCTGCTCTTTGATTTTTTCGATTCCTTCGATGATGATCCTCCCGTCGTCGCCGTCGATTTGCTCATGCTGCTCTCCGTACCCTGATGTACACGAAATTTACGGCTTTTTTAATTAATACATATATATATCAATTATATATTTACGCGAATCAATCACAAACGATCGACCAACCTGTCGGCTGAGAATTATTCTCGATCCACCGCTTTCGGCCGATGGCAGTTCAGGTATTTTTCCCGTATGCTCGAAATACGAGTTTATCCAATTTCTTATTTCTCCTCGAATATTTTCTTCCATTATCGCTGCTCTTTCCGTACGAATAAATTCCCCCGTTTCTACCATCATTCGATTATACAATTCTTCAAACTCTCGCTGCTTTTCTCGCCTCTTATTTCTTATTCGTTCCTCCTTTCGTCTCGTTTCCGTCATCGTTCGACTCGGTTGAACCATACCTCGCAAATTAAAAGAGCCAACCATTTACTATTATTTATTTATATATACACGAATAATGATTTTTGAACATTGGTTAGATGTTCAAAAATCGAAACTTAGGATTTTTGAGATCCTCTTCTCTCTCGTGGAGAGGTGTGCAGGTTCGTGCACTGACCGGCGAGGTCTTTGCTAGGAGTAGGAGTCACCCTCGGATGCTGCACTGTTAGCGCCTCCTTCTTTACGCCATAGGGCTTAGCCTCACTACGGCGTCTTTAAGGACAGCGAACTTCTCGTGACGCAATCGGGCGAGGCCTCGATATTGCGCCACTGTACTTTAATCGTACGAGAAGGTAATTCCTCGATTGAGGATTTCAGTGCTCCGTCATTATGTGATATGATTTTTGTGGGTAGGAATGAGGAAAGGGAGAATGGAAAGGTGAGGGAGCCTTATCGGCGTACGGGTGATGCTCCGCTGACGCGAGAGCGCTCAGTCCGTCGCCCTCTGTCAGGATTTCTGTGAAACCAGAAATCGTGACAGGGGATAAGGCTGTCCCGTTACAATATGTATACAACAACAAGCGTACCTATGAGCAACATTTCGTCGATTCGTCTTTTCCTTATGCGATAACGCGTCACGTATCCCCGCCAAACTTTTTGAATTTTCAACGTCGCTTCGGCCTCCTCATTCTCACCGCCGATATCATCTACGCCACCGCCGATTCTACCAGCAGCAGCAGCAGCAGCAGCGTCGGCGGCAGCGCTTTTCATACTCGAACGTTCCTTAGTTTCCCGTATTTCCTTCATAAATTGAAATCTCATGCGTCCTTGACGCGCCCGTTCGTGAGTCTGTATCAATCGAATACCTTCCGTTTCCGTTATTCTCTTTGGCTCGAGCGTTTCTTGGAGGATTCCCGCCTTTCTCAACGTAATCTCGATGAATTTTCTTCTCTCCGTTATTTCCTCTTCCCTCTCGGCTCTAAAGTAATGGGGTATCGCGAGCTCCGTTTCTTGCGGCGTTAATCCATACTTGAACAATATATCGTCGTAATAACTGTGCTCGCTGAGATCTATCTCGACAAGTTCGTGCTTCAATTCTATTACACGACCGATCGTCGAGTCCAACATTTTTTTCACCAATATTCTTTTTTGCGGTTGTATCGTTTGATCGTAACAACTTTCCAACTTGTTCGCTATCCCGATATATCTCACGTACAATTCGGCTATACTCTGGTGCATTCTTTTTCTATCTCTCTGCGGTGTTGAAGCCTGCAGCCTCGAGTCAGCCGCGACAACCTCCTCCAGGCTACGTTGCGCCTCTCTCCAAATCTCCTCGTACGTCGCGTTTGACATTTTTCTTTTTTATTCTTTCCATATATTTATTATTATTATTACTATTATATTACCTACTCTTAATTTATATTCGCCCGAGCAGAAACTAAATACCACGAGAAGAACCCCGATAATTTTTATTATATCCTGGATAGCCAAACCACCGCGCGACGTCCATCGCGTCACCGTAACTACCTAACTACTGCATGAGAACAATTGTTGCTTAGCGACGACGACGAGCAGCAGCAGCAGCAGGTGATCCGGTTTTGTGTGCGGTTGCCACCGCCGCCGCAACCCCTTCCCCCCCCCCTTTCCTCAAACCCCGGTCAAAATTTACCCGACTGATTTTCGATTTCTGACTTTTTTTTTTCTTCTTTCCACTGTAAATCGTATAGTCGGTGATTGTTGGATCACAATTGACGATTGTCGGAAATTAGTTTATTAGCAAAATTATAAAAGCTAAAATCTGTGTCGCGAGCGCGTATCCATCGGTCGCGTCACCGGTCCACCGAACGAACCTATCGGCCGGCCCGCCACTCGTTTGTCGTTATAATTTATAATAAAAAATATTTTGCAAGAATCTTATAACACCGCTTTCAAACCATCGAGCTGCGGCGGCGGCGAAACACACACCACCACGGACCACGGACAGACAGCGCTGCCATCCGGCCGGCAAAAAACAGCACTAATACGGAAAAAAAATTAAAAAGAAAAAAACATTGTTCGTATCTCTCCTTTTTGAGTTTGTTGAGAATCTAGATATCTAGAAAGAGCTTGAACGGCGAGAGGCAGCGGTGGTGGCTGAATCACGAGAATATATATCGCCCCGAGTCCTGCTGCTGGTCCTGTATGATTTCTCGTTCATCGCGCGGGCGTTTGTTTTTGGCCAATACGTATACGTGTGTATTATATATGTTGGAACGCTAAGAAAATAGTTTGGTAATGATATAAGAAAAGAAGAGCAATAATATGGCGTCGGCCCTGGAGCAGTTTGTAAACAATGTCCAGACTCTTTCGACACAGGGTAAGCTGGCGTCATATTCCTTAAAAATTTTCGCTCCCTAACGCATAACCTCGCTGCTGCTGCTGCTGCTGCTGCTGCTGCTCGCTTTTAAATTCAACGTGTAATTTTGATTAAACTTGATTCTGTGCCGGTCGCGCGAATCTGCGAGTCAGGCGATTTCAGCGATCTGCGCGATGTCATAATAAAATCGAGTCAAGTACTGGTGAAAAATGGTCTACACCTAGACAACGTTCTGGAAACCCTTGATCTGCAACAACACTCGTTGGGGATCCTCGCCGTTCTCGTTGCGAAACTCTCTCTGCCGAACGTAAGCGCGGCCAACAATGCGGAATCATACAAAACGCTTTTCAATCAGGTCCAAGAGTTCATAGTCGGATGCAACGGGGAACAAGCGCGCTTTGCCCCGGACACGTGTAAATATATCATCATACTTTATTTCGATAAAGAATGTAGGCTTTGGCGGCGGATTTGGATGATCGCGTTTCCAACCTCCGTAATCTCGAGTAAAATTCACACTTTTCGTCGCTGAACGAGTTAAAATTTTCTAGACGCCGAACTGTGTCACCTGTTGACGCAATCGCTGGTAGAACTACGCACGCCGCTGAGAGGAATCGAGCTGCTGCGCAGAGCGATAAGGAAGATCCAACTGTTTGACAGTCAATTGACGTCGATACACGCCGATCTCTGTCAGTTGTGCCTATTGTCAAAATGTTTGAAACCGGCGTTGGAGTTTCTCGACACGGATGTTACCGGTATAAGCCAAGAAGGCGGACAATTTGATTCCAAACACTTTTTGCTCTATTATTATTACGGCGGAATGATTTATACCGCGTTGAAGAATTACGATCGGGCCTTTTATTTCTTCGAAGTTTGTATGACGATTCCGGCGATGGCCCTCAGTCATATTATGCTCGAAGCTTACAAAAAATATATCCTCGTTTCGCTCATACTTCACGGTAAAATTTTCAATACTCCTAATTATTCGAGATCCGTCGTCATAAGATTCGTCAAACCTCTGAGCCAAGCGTATCAGGAACTCGCCTCCGCTTATGCGACCAATACTTGCGACCAAGTTCAAAACGTCATCGCCAAATATCAAGAACTCTTTGCTCGTGATCACAATCTCGGCCTCGTCAAACAAGTTCTCGCTTACTTGTACAAAAAAAATATACAGAGGCTGACCAAAACTTTTCTCACTCTGAGTTTGACCGACGTCGCCAGCAGAGTCCAATTGCCAGGACCTAACGACGCGGAAAAATATATTTTGAACATGGTCAGTATATTCATTCGTCCCTTAACCGTCGACCAAACTGTTTCCTCCTGCAATCGTTGTTTTTTTTTTTTAGATCGAAGATGGCGAAATATACGCGACCATCAACCAGAAAGATGGAATGGTCATATTTCACGATGATCCCGAAAAATACAATTCCCCACGAATGTTGGCAAAGCTGGAGAAGGAGATGGCGGCTTGCGCCGAATTGGACAAGAGGGTCGTCGAAATGGAGGAAGAAGTAATGGTCACGCCGCGTTACGTTCACAAAGCTTGCGGACAGAACGATCAGGAGGATCAACAAACCGCCGGTCCGCCGCCGCCGCCGCCCCCCACCAACGTTACCAATCCTCAGGGTCAACCTAAACACAGCGCTTATTCCATGTAACGCCGACCCGACCAGCTCCTTATCACCAATCTCGCTACTACCTTATTGTAAGAAAAAATTGAAGAAAATTTCAACAAGAAAGAAAAAAGCCATTCTTCTCCCTTTTCTCGATATCAATGACAATTTTATTTATAGAATTTTTTCACGAATCAAGACGGTTACAGGCGCGATTCGACGTCCTTCAAAACTTGAGAAAAAATCTCTTCGGTATCCGTCGTTCCGTCTATAAAAACAATGCTACGTCGCAATTGTTCGTTCTCCAATATTTCTCCCCGTGATTTTATGTATTCCGGCCAAACGACTTTTTCAAAGTAATTCGGCACATCCGGTGGTTCGTAACTTCTTCTTTTTCTTCTCTCGCAACATTCCGCCTCGTTAACATCCAAGAAATAACGCAAATCGCACAATACGCCAATTTCTCTGCAATTGAAGAGCAAAAAACCTTCGAGTATCAAAATTCCACGTTCCTCGTCTTTCATCATTTTCCTATCAAGAATTTCTCGTATTTCTTTCAACATTCTCGACATATCCAAGCTCGTGAGCAACTCCCAATTCAAATGATTCAATTCCGGTACTCGTGTGTGTCGAGGATCATTCGGCGGCAAAAAGTACTCGTCCTGTTTCAAGAGTTGCGAATTTTTAAACCTTTTTGATAATCTTTCGGCGAGTGTCGTTTTACCGCTGCAGGTCGCTCCTCCGATTCCAATCACTAACCAATCTTTGCCCATTTTATTGCCAAAGTTCGTCGTTGTCTCGATCGCGGCGAGTATAAACTATGATCAAGGGTGGGTCCTATTATTATTACTATTATTATTATTATTATTATTATTATTATTATTATTGGAGCATTGCGCTTTTCTATAATATATTTATTTATTCCGAGCGATAGGCGAGATGATAGAGGGTGAAAAGAACTAGACCGCCGATGAAACAAAGTCCCGATACGGCCGGTACCGAAAGAGCAATTTTGTGAGACGGGAAGAGAGAATGCAAACGATTGTCGTCTACAAAGGGCAACGCTATGATCCAAACTGTATAGTACAAGAATAGGGAGGTCGTTAAAATCAATACGATTTTTCCTTTCTCTCTATCGGTATCCAACATTTTTTTCATTTATCCGCTCGGCAACATCCGTCCGATCACAATTCGCAATATTCTTCCTCAAATTTCTTAAAGTCCTCCTCCGTAAATGCTGTGCTTTCCTCGCTCTTGGATTTATTTTGCACCGCCGGTACGTAAGAATTTTTTGACCCTCGCCTCATTAGCTTTTCCGACGTTTCTCCATTTATTTTCTGCCCGCCGCTCAGTAGCAAAAGTCTCTCTACGTTTTGCTCCGTCGGATCGGCTTTCAAGCTCCGTTGCCCCTTTGCTTTTCCAACGCTTGGGACCCTTTCGAACCACCGATGCAATTTAACAACAGTTTCTATAAAACGGTTACACAAACGCTTCGGTTAATTGTTTATTTTTTTATTAGCATATATCGCGATGATGATACGTGCATGGTTTCGATAGAAAAAATATCGTCGTCAGGTCGAGAGGGATCATTCAGATATTTACCTTTCTTATTTTTCTTCAGAACGATTCGATGATTGACAGGAATCAAGTCGAGGGCACCCTCCGATCTCTTTTTCCTTCGTTTTTTCGCATCTGTTCAAAGTCACACGTCGCAACATCACTATAAAAACATTTATTCACATTTTTCACGACGTAACCTCAATTTGCAAAATCATAACAGTTTCTTACCTCTTTTCAAATCATCCTCGTAACCGAATAACTCGAGGCTCGTACGTACGAGAGATTTTGACATGTCTGATTTAAAACGCGTTTCCCCTTGAACCTTCGAGTTTGTCAAAACATCGAGAGAGAGAGAGAGAAAAGCAATAAATTGAAAAATTAATATTTTTCAATTACAAACGGCGGATTGTATAGGCGTATAATTGGGAATGGCTGGTTAGGTTAGTTTCAAGTGCACCCGCCGGGGAGGGAAGCGGCGGCGGTGAGCGGCAGCAGGCGCTGGCGGGGCATTTGGCGCACGACGACGACAACGCCGCGTCTTGTAGCAGTACTTCTTGTGTGTACATACAACAATATTTTTATAAATAAAAAATTCTCGTTTATATCGGTGTACCACCATTCCGTCGCCGCCGCCGCCGCCGCCGCCGCGACTTATCAATATTGTCTAATATACAAAATATCCGTAAGCGAAAAATTTGATCCATTTTTTCTTTGCGACCGAATAACGTTTTTTGTGAATTTTTGGAAGAAAATCAACAACATCGCATCGTCACCACCACGGTGTTTTCCTCAATTATTTAAGATTTCGACAAATTTTTCGGTAAACATAACCTCAAGTGTTGCATGGCAATAATTTTTTGTCGTTCCGTTTCCATAACCTCAAAATTTCATTGATTTTTAATAACAATAACAATAATAATAATAATAATAATAATTATGTGAACTTTTGATATAGTGAGTAATAAATCGAAAAACATAAAAATATAGGTATTTTCGAGGAATATATAGAAAGGAGATGATTTTCTTTCATTTTATTTTCATAAATCGGATATATCTTTTGTTGAAATTTAATTTTCGAAACAAACACTAAGAATGTATTGTATTTTTTTCGGAAACAAGGGGAATTCTGGTAAGCGATGAGCCAACAAAGACTGAACGCGAATGAAATGGAAATTGACGAAGGAAACGTCGATCCGCCGATGGACGTGGCTCCGGGGAGGTCGGAAAAGCAAAACACCGCGTCGAGCGGTCCAAACGGTGCTTTTAGGGTGATGGCAACCTCGGGAACGGTCGGTTCTGTTTCCATAAGTCTTCATCCTCTCGTCATAATGAACGTTAGCGAACACTGGACGAGACTTAGAGCCCAAGAGGGCAGCGATCAATTGGGTATAATCTCGTCTTAGCGTTTCTTCCAATTTTCAATTTATTCTTCTTGGTCGATTGGTTTTTTCTTTATCATTTTTGACGCATCATCGTTCTCACGAGTATATCGTTTTGAGTTTATTTGTTTTTCCATCGTGTCCATTTCTTACTTTTTTACGTTACAACTACTATTTCCGTCGACATGAATTTTAGTTGCAACCGTCGGAAAAGATGATATTCAATCGGATCGAGACAAATGTTTTGTTTGTCTGTTTTGCCAGTTTACGGGGCCTTGATCGGCAAACAAAAAGGGCGAAACATCGAAATAATGAATTCCTTCGAGCTCTTGTTCGCTCGCATCGGCGACGATGTAATAATAGACAGAGATTATTACAGCACTAAGGAACAACAGTTTAAACAAGTTTTTAGCGAAATGGACTTTCTGGGTTGGTACACGACCGGCGACACTCCCAATGAACGAGATATCAGAGTTCACAAACAATTATGCGAAATCAACGAGTGTCCCGTGCTATTAAAATTGGATCCCAGACCAAAAAATACCGATGTGAGCGTCGCTCGCCATTTATAGAGCAAACAACAATTCGAGAAAGATTCCGATCGATACGGCTTAAATTTTCTTGTTTTTTTTTTTTTTCTCTTATTAGCAATTATCAGTATCCATGTACGAATCGGTGATTGATTTGGTTTCGGGCGAAGCTACAATGCTATTTGTACCATTGACTTACACCCTGGCGACCGAAGAAGCTGAGAGGATAGGCGTTGATCACGTCGCTCGGATGTGCAGCAACGATCAAGCCGAAAGTTCACTGGGTAATGATTTTTACAATACAATACAAATTATCATAATAATCCAATATAATTCTTATTATTCGGTCCAACTTGCGTACGTGTGAAAATTCGCGTGATTCGAACAAGAGAACAAGATGGATGATATCCTTCTTCCTGTTGTTCCAATCTCCGCTTGCTTCTTTTGCTTCTTTTGCTTTAGTTATTTCAATTCATCTTGGAGGGTTAGTTTCCAGGAGCAGTTCCGAGTGAACCAATAAATTATTCTTGTTTCAGTGGCTGAGCATCTCGTGGCTCAACACAGTGCCATTAAAATGTTACATTCGAGGGTAAAACTCGTTCTGCAATATGTTGAAGCTGTTCAGAGTGGCGAGCTCAAAGGAAATCACGAAGTGCTTCGAGCCGCCTGTTCGTTGGGTCATCGTTTGCCCGTTCTCGACACCCCCAACTTCCGCGCTGATTTTTATAATGTTCGTACTTATACTCGTATACGATCGGTCTTAAAAACGAGCATCAACAAATTTCATTTTTTATCACTCGATCCTTCTTTTTTTTTTTTCAGCAATGCAACGATTTCGGTCTCATGACGTATTTGGGAATCATCACGAAAGGTTGTAACGATATTAATCAATTTGTAAACAAATTTAACATTCTCTACGACAAACAGTGCATGGGACGACGTCTTCGAAGTTTCTTCTTTTAATATTACTCTTATCAAATTTCTTTTTTTTTCTCATTCTTTTTTCATACCCATGAGCCGTGCGGTGTCCCTCGGTCCTCCGGCACGGGTATTCACCTAATTATTCATTATCCCAGCTGTGTACGCGAAAGAAAAAAAAATGCATAAACCGATGAAAATAATAATAACAACATCAATTCACTGAGCAATCTTGAAATATATATCATTACCAAGAGTGAAATCATTGAGGATAGAACGATTTTTTCTTCTTACGATTGAGTAATAAAGGATCCTCTGGGTTGCCTCAAATACCTCAAAAATTTATTGACATTTCCTATTATATTTACAAATTTTTCGACAATATGGGTTTTTTTAAAATATTTCTCGCGTTTTTTTTCCAGCAAGTATCCACGAGGCTTGCGTTTTTTTTTTTTTTTTTTTTTTTTTTGGAAGACCGCCTTTTTTGTTTTGCAACAAAACCGTTTTGCGCTGTTTGATCGAGAGGCCCTCGTAAAAAAAGCCTCTTCGTGCGTGAACAATCGGTGGGGGGGTTTATTTCATTTTCAGCTACGCTTTATAAGTAATTTTTGAGGTTTTTCCCGTATCTTTTTTCAAAATCCTTCTGTTACCCTCGTACAAACGGTCATTTATAAAATATTTTATTGCCTATTACGTCACGAAATCAGAACGATTTTTATCCCCCTGAAAATTTGTTGACGAAAAGAAAAAATTGAACGGTTCTCCAAAAATGCAAATGTTGGATTATCGTGTATACACAGAGTGTCACAAGACAAATTTTTTTATTTCCCATTTTGAGAGGAAAAAACGAAAAATTTTCAATCATTTGAAAATTAATTTTGGCATTGGAGGAAAATGAGAGAAATTCCTTCGAATGGGTAAAATGCGTTTTTTTTTTTTTTTTCTCCCACTCATCGTTGAAAGACATTCATCTTCTTCGATATTTATAATGCGATATGCTTGATTTCCAGGTTGCATACTTTTACTCTGCTGTACCAATGATTTTTGAATAATGTTAATGATTGGAGAAGAAAAAAAAGGAAAAAAAAAAAAAGTTATTCATCGTTCGAATCGATGATATGGCGGTGGCGGCGGCGGCGGCGGCGGCGGCGGCTGTCCTCGATCATCGTGGCTGAAATGTCCACGAGAACCGAGAGCATAGCGTCTGGTTAAGGACTCGGTTTGTCCATACCGATTAATTCCTCAAACAGGCTGTTTCGACCCTTGACCCTTTCCTCGATCGTGCGAACCGCGAATCTCAATGTTGCCGCTGCCAAGTCACCTACCGACCATCTACGATCGGTCAACACTCGACTCACAGTGTCCAACTAACACGAGATCGAACGAAAAATCTTATGGAATTTGACTTATTTTCGTTAGGGCGTAAACCCATTGAGTTTCCATGTTTGTTTATTACTCGACGCTACTATTTTAATTAATACGTTCAATTCCATTTGAGATGAAAATATATCATTCAAGTTTACCTTGGACAAGTGGACGTTACCGGATGTGTGATAAATGAGTCTCGGCACGCCAGCCAACGAGGCGGCGAGCCATTGAATAACCAATTTCAATTGCGGATCTCCTTTTAAGCGTGAACCGCATCCCCAATTTCCGGTTGCAACGGGCATCAGGCCGCCTCCTTGGGGACTACTCTCTCCCGGTAACTAAATTTCAAACAAATTTTTACCCTCGAGAGACAAAACAATGTGGAGAAAAAACAACAACAACAACAACAACAACAACAACAACAATTGGTTTGTCAAACGAAGAAAATGACAGAAAAAAATTTAATAACGAGCATAGAGAGCATAGACGCAATATTAAAGATGCAAGCAGGCACGACGATGCAGCTGGAAATTGTGAAATAGAACGAGAGACGGCGGAAGAATTCGGATTAATAGTACATCGCGTTGACAAATGTAAAAGACAAAAAAAATCAATCAGCCCGTTAATTCGTTAGTAGCGAACGACGATGCGACGATTATGATCCGTGCAGACTTTTTTTTGTTTTTTTTTTTTTTTTTTTTTTTTCCGTTGGTTATCAAATGGCACCTCAATCATCGACGACATATTGTCGATTTTCGATTTTTTATCCGATCGAAAAGTTTCGACGATACAAGACGCTGCTCTCGGTAAAGAAACAATGGCCTCCTCGTCCGCCAGAGTCTGAAGAACTTGGGACGTAAAAGTCACGGTCCGAAGCTTAAAACGGCGCTGAATATTTTTTTTCTCTTGCGCAATCTCCTCGTCGTCCTCGCCGCCGTCGTCGTCGTCGTCGTCGTCGGGTTCGAATACCTGTGCGCATCGTTTTATTTTTTCCAATGCTTTTGCTCGTTTCACCCCATATTCTTCTCGCTGCTTTTTCAATCATTCGTGAAAATCGAATTGCCGCCCCGCCCGTCTCTCGTTCAAAATCTTTTCCATATACGTTATATATCTGCTAATCCCCCCTACCCCCCCCCACCCCCCAGTTGGGTCATAATGGAGGAAAATAAAGGATGAATATGAAGGCGTTGTCGCCGCTCACCGATTGTTGGCGCTTGTTTCGCTGCCTCGCCAATTCCAAGCTCAGACTTCGAACGGCCAATGCGAGCTTGTGCTTACGGTGAAGATCATTCGGCCCTGTCAAGGGTTGAGGTTCGCCCTCTTGTACCGGAACTCCGGCGAAAGATTCGCTCAGAGCTCGTCTCAAGAGGGATCCGGCGAATTGTACGACGGCTCTGTCGCGCGCGTCCATTTCCCGATTTTCATCCGAAGCTAAAGGATCTTGAAGCCATTTCGAAAGTTGCTCGTACACTTCTTCCAGTTCGGAACAAAAATCTGAACTTTCATCAATCATTGATCAATACAAATTTCAAATTCTATCGATCGTCGCGAATAAAAATAAAAATACAAAGTAGGTATACATATTTTATAAATATCCTCGATTAATTATCTATTCCGACCTGAACTGTATTCGGTGCTGAAACTGTATTTACTGCTGGCATTCGTATCTCTTGTTCGGATTCCTCCCCCGGTCGGCTCATTTTCTCCGGATTTCCCGCTGAACCATTTTTTTTCGGCCTCCAAAGGTTCCTTGAAAAAATCTTGGTCCACGGTCTCGTCTCTCAATACGAAGCCTCGAGAACCGCCTCTTTTCACTCTAAATACACAAAGTTGCCTTTTTTTTCTTCTTCTTCTTCTTCTTCTTCTTCTTTACTCGGAATGAATCGTCAACTTTTTCATATTTATTTATATTGAAGAATATTGAACAACAATTATTTTTTTTTAAACTTGCTTTATGTCCTGATCTCCGACGTGACTTCCGGTGACGCTTATTCCAACGGCGTAGCTACTTTCGCCGGAAGAATTTTCGGAGGAACGCGATCCGGTCGCCGTACTCTCCCGATGCAAAGCTTCTCTTAGTCGTTGAGCAAATGTACCTCGTCTTTCCGGTGTGTCCAATTGAGTACCGTATCTTCTCGTTAATTTTTCTTCCTCTTCGTCTTTGCACAACACAAATCCATCATTTACATCAAAATAATCCGCATCATTCGTTGGGTGCACGCGGATAAAAAAAAAAACAATTCATCAAAATTTCGATTAATTTCATTTCACCTGTCGGCTGCTGCTGCTGCTGCTGCTGCTGCTGCTGCTGCTGCTGCTCGTCCTCCATAGTTTCTTTAGCACTGTGAAAACTTTCGGTACTCTGGCTGTTACAGCTACTGTACACCGACATTTGTCCCAGTGATTTTCTCGTTACCGGCAAAATTTCTCCGCTCGAGCCCAATACTATGAATCTATTTCGTCGACCAGCGTTACTTGTACTTTTTCCACCCATTTTTGATGGACTGCGCGATCTCATCGAACATCCGTTAGGCCTCGTTCGTACTTCGTTCGGAAGGGAATCGCTCTCCGATCCTTCCTTCGACGTTGCTACACACACACGCGCGCGCGCGCGCGTTCTATTATTATTATTTATTGCCCTCATAAGAAAAATTATACAAGATATTGAGGAAAAAAAAAAAAACATACCTCGATCGGCGGCACCATTTTCTTTCGTCAAATCGGCTTTGTCTTCAGTCTCAATTTCCGGTGAGGCACTCCCGAAGCTTTCCCCGATAGGGGACAATCTTCGCGTGCCCGGCCCACCGTCGGGATCCGAATCGGATTTAGTCGCAGTATCGACAGGACTTCCGGGAGGTCGTCTTTGACGAAAACCCAAAAGTGATTTGTTCATTTCGCGCAACACGTTGTCCTCCTCGAATTGCGTTAGCGGCAGTTTTGAATAATCCTCAGGATCCATGTAGCATACCGTCATCTTTTTTTTTGTTTTTTGTTTGTTTTTTTGTTCATTATTTTCAAAACGTTTTCAAAATTTCAATCGTATCGAAGCATATACTTACTGGAATTGGCTCTGATATGCTTTCGTACATAGCTTTGTGCTTCGGATCGTTTATTCTTGAAACGCGTCGAGCTCCCTCTACTATTAATACTTCGTTGTCCTCCAAAGCCTCGACCGACAATATCGCGGTAAGAATTTCCGGATGAGTCGCTATCTGCAGCGAGAAAAAAGAAGAAAAAAATCAAACGCATGCAGCAGAGTCCGTGCTCCTTTCAATACTCAATCTATTCTTTCAACAACCCTTTTTTTCTTTTCTTTTCTTTTCTTTTCTTTTCTTTTTTCCGTCACGTTCCAACATACATATACTTACTTACATGTACAGTTTCTTGTGTGAGCTTGTCTTCGAGAACTCCACCCCCGAATCGTGAACTCGCGAAACAAACGTGCAAATATTTCGCCTCCGAATCCATTCTGTCGATTCGTCCACCATGACGAATCGTTAACGGGCACAACGGTATATCGCTTTCCAGCCAATCCTCGATCGTTAGCCATTCTTTCGAGGTCATTACCTTTCGTCACCACAAATCATTCATATCATTCCTTTCGATTATATTTTTTACTTTTATCGTTCCGTCCAACGTGTATTGACAACAAATTTTATCATCACCCCGTGTACCGCGTGAAAAACATCCATCTTTTGTTTCGTCGAATCCAACAAATTCATTCAAATTCAAATATTTATTACAACGATTTACCTGTCGTGAAACGATCATTCGTCCATCGAGGGCAGACTCCGTTTCGAGAAAGTCGAAATAGTGCAAAATACTGCGCAATTTCGCCTTTTGACTATTTCTGAAAAAAAGAAAGACGAGTCGTAAGATTAATGAAATTGGTCGTCATTTTTTCTTCAACGCAAATACATAAATGATAAGAATACGAGAATTTAATGAGTCCCATTCTCGCGTTTTCATCAATAGGCGAAAGGTCACGCGAGTCGAGAGATACGCATCTCGAGGCGGCGGCGGCGGCGGCGGCAGCAAAAGGTCAAACCTCCAATGGAGTCGTGACATTTTCGTCCATATTACTTTGTAAGACGGAGGAAAAAAAAGTGTGAAAAGAAAAAAAAAAAAAAAGTCGAAAAGGCAGCGAACATGAGCTAACGATATTTGAAAAAAATAAAAAAATAACAGACATAAATAATATAATTTAATAAACAGAATACTAAATAACAATTTAGCGGGCGCAATTATTTTGTATTTTTTTTTTGCGTGCTCGTCTTACTCACAAATGTAGATGCTTGAAGAAATGTGTAAAATTGAAATCCCCGAGGGTAGGATGGGTTTTCATAGTCCGTTTTGGATAGGTCGAAAAAAATGCGTTTGCCAGTAAGGATGACGCAAACCCGTAGCTGTACTCGACGCAGTCGCCTGTAAAATGTCGGCGAAAGACGATACGATTTTCATTAAAACAACATTCTTACCTATCCTTAATGAGCTAGATTATTATAAATAGAAAATATATAACACCATGGATATACCTTGTTGTTGCAAGCTAAAGTACAATCCTTGGGGTGGTTTGCTAGTCCTCAACGCTTTAGCTCTGTCCGCTATTCGCGGTATTGTTTTAGTGAAAAATTGTTCCCTCTCACTTTCGTTGAGATCATCGTCCACAAATTTTCCAAGACCCACAAACACGTCCGGATCCTGGTTGTCTTCCTCGGGATCGAGGCTTATACTAAAAGTTGAAACAACGTTTATAATCGAACTTGTATCGGCGGAACAATTCGATCATGATTTCCAATGGAGAAGCACGAGTGTTTTCTTTCTCATTCGCATGTAAATTCTTGGAAATTTTTTTTTTTTTTTTTTTTTAAGGCGAAGTGGGGCGGGCGGGCGGGCCACCCCTCTCAAATGCGGTAAAAATCTATTATTGACAAGTCCGAGTGATTGGCGATCACTCGGACAAATGGGACCCATGCGCAAAAGGGGCTCACACCTTGTGTGCAGGTGTTGATGCGACGATGACGTCGGTTATGCGATGCGATTGTCGACAATGCGATTTTTGTCAACATTCAAAATAAAATGGATATTTCTCAACAATTTGTACAATAATTCTCACCATCTTAGCTTTAAACAGCTTTAAACAGTTGCAAGTTTTTCGAAAAACAAAAACAAAAAATTCTGGGTCACTGCCCCAAAAATCGGAATTTGGTGATGGACTACTTTGCCCCAAAAATTTTTGTTTTTTTTTTTTTTTTCAAGTTTAGTGAAACAATAAGGTGGAATGAATTTTAGGACTTGAAAAGGAGTGAATGACCCCTGTGCTCGCCGACGAAACTCGTCAAATTCCTCAAGCAGGCCACTTTGCTCCATATTCACTTGAATGCGATTTTTATCAATAATCCATATAAAATGGACATCTCCGAGTAATTTGTACAATGATTCTCACCCTCTTAGTCTTAAACGGCTATAGCTTTCTCGAAAAACAAAAAAAAAAAATTCTGGGTCACTGCCCCAAAAATCGGAATTTAGTGATGGCACACTTTGTCCGCGTCCAGAAACCGCAACTTCTATCGGATTTAGGGAAGCAATCCCCCATCGGCTTAACGTGTACAGCAGAGTGAAATAACTGCGGTGTACAATCGCGTAAAACGTCTTCTATATTCACGCCGCGACCATTCAAAATTCAATCATCTTGAGCCGCGCACGAACGAGAGTTGCGCAGCCGTTTATTCATTTTCAAACGCGTTCAGGCTTCGAACAGGAAAATAAAAGCTCGTTGCTGGTCAGCATCGCACGCCTCCACCGATTGGCAACATATTTAGCAATTGCTTCGATTCATTGCGCGGGCGCGATGGCTCCCCCATATTTTTTCCAATTTTTTCTTTTCATTTGCAAAATACCCCGAGATTTCGTTCGACGCACTCACTTGCACATGTCGTGAAGCCTTTGCATGGCATCGAGAAGGTCGTTCGAGGTCCTCGAAGAACCAGCGCGATCCAGCTGTTTGACTATCGCAGACCACCAGGGCAAATCGCACGGTAACATTACCAGAGCCATTGCTAATTGTATTTCCGCACCTTCTCCAAGCTCCTTGGCCAATTTCGCACCGCGATCACTGTTGAAACAAGAACGTCCAAAAATTATTATATATTAAAATCTCTTATTTTTATTCTTCCCATTTTGTACAAGTATTTTTCCAACGCCGAATCGATATGCTGTTACACTTTTTTTCAAGTAGTACCGCTTTTATTTATTTACAAAAAATATCATTTTTCTTTTTTTCAATACAGAAAATTTGAGGAATAAAATGTTGCTCCTTTTTGTAGCTCTAAGCGCAGATCGTTGATTCTCAGTTCGTCGCATGCAGAGTCATCGTCATCATCATCATCATCATCGTCAATGCACACATTCAAAATTGAACAAAAGTTATTTTTCGTGCCTCTTGAATTTTTTTTTTTTTTTTTTTTTTTTTTTTTTTTTTTCAAATCAACATCGGGCCGATAACGCGAGGCTAGGAACGACGAAGCGGCGGCATGACTGATTTGCCGGCACACGTGCGCGTTTACAATTATAGCACTGGTTCGTTTCATCGTCATCGACGGGATTGTCTTCGTCACGAGTTTACCCGGAAGACGAAGACGAAGAAGAAGAAGAAGAAGAAGAAGAAGAAGAAAAAGACGCTTTTCCCGGTAGTCCCCGGACCTCAAAAACCCCTTATTACGTAAAGGCACGACTCGGCGCCGCGTGTGTGCTTTTTTTTTATTCGATATTGCATTCGAGCAATCCCGGCGACGGCAGCGAGTTGGTAAATCAATTTTTCAGCTGCAAATACACCGCCGGTTCGAATTAAAATCAACAATTTTTATTTTTTTTATTTTTTATTTACTCGGCTTTTCATTCGACCGGCCAATCTCGAGCCTGACCAATAATTCACCTGCTGGGACATGAATTCTTTCTCTTTTTCTCCAACACAGTAGTTGATTTCCCGGTTGAGATTGTCGCATCACGAGGATGCATGAAAATTCAATTTCGAATTTATTCGCTAATTCATTTGCCGAGTCACGATAAAAGAGGATTATTACATTCAGAGCGCGGAAAATTGTTTTTCAGTCGGATTTAATCGAGTAATACCGCTCAGCTATTTCCATACGATTCGGATCCAAATTGAATTTTTAAAAAAATTTCCATTTTCTTAACTAACGTTTCCGCAGACTCGAAACTCTCTCAATTGGTGGCTATTGCCAGCTTCTAGCAGTTCGTTTTTCTCATTGTCGTAATCATCGATCCGTAACTTGCAATTAAAAAATAGCCGAAAATTTTTCGGCTATCAATTGGATTTTTCAAGGACCAAATTGAGTTCCCGACTTTTACACAATCTCCTCCTCCTTCTCCTCCCCTCCCAAAGTACCCATTGCATTGATTCACGGGCATTTGATTCACCTTTTAAATTTTCCAACTTTCAATTCCGGTAAACGCGCGTTCTCTACATATACACCCGAATTGCTATTGTTCTAGGTTCCTCAACTCTGACCGTTGCATGCATGACGCAATTAACGCATCTTCCCTTCCCCTCTTGGCTCACCTGTAAAATGTATCAGCACCAGGCGCCTTATTTTTCCTCCTGGGTTATCAGCATAATCCACGAGATTTCACATCGTCGCAATTTTCTAGATCTCTATTTCCGTACGGTTGGATCACCAGCTGATCCAACTTACAAGCATCGATACTACTAGCAAAATATTCTTGTTGCGATGACGCCGCCGCCACCACCGCCACCGCCACCGCCACCGCCGACGTCGTCACCGTCGTCGCAGCACGTATCGCTACTACTGAGTCTCGGGTCGTTGATACGCGGCCGGTTGTAAGCCTCATATTCAATGTTTTCAGCTTAGCTCAGTCTGCTCGCGTCGTGTCCACGTCTTTTTGCTATCGACTTATCGTCGCACTGTTGCTCGTGCCATTTTCCATATTTCTCCTGGTGACGCCGTCGCCGCCGCCGCATCGCGTCCTATAACGTCCCTCGTTTCGATCCTTTTAAGTATCGCTCGTTTTAATCCACCCTCGTCGCGACTCTAATACCTCCTTTCCATTCATTATACGATTATCAATCAACAGACCCGGCGGCTCGACAATTTTTTATTTTCCATTCCCGCGAATCAATTCGATTTCAGCTTTAACCATATTCCTACAGCTTTCTCACACAAAACATAGCTGTCCGCAATCATCAAGTTGATAACGCGCTTCAAGAGTCTTTTCAAGCAGCACACCAAAACCTGCACCCTTACTTCCTCCCTCCCTCCCTCCCACCCACCTTTTTAACCCTATAATCACTGTATTACGCGTCGCGCTATCTATTATAAAACGGCTTTCTCGTTTCTATCCAACCGACGTTGTTTCTCGCTCCGCGTAGGCGAACACGAGACTTGTTCCTCCTCCTTCTCCTCACACCCGGCGGCGGCGGCGGCGGTGGCGCCTATTTATAGAGCACAACGACGCCGGCGCCCTGACGATCAGCCCTATATAGAAGCACCGTAACCAGAGTCCAAAGACGGGGTTTTTGGGGGAGTCGGTGCGGTGCGCGAGGGCGCTTTTTCCTAGTGGTTTACTCGGCAAGTAATGAAAGCAGCTTATCCTCTATGAAACTCATCGAGCGCGGAGCCTGAAAATTTTCTTCACCGCAAGAGCAACACTCGGAAATGTAGAAAGTCTGTTTGGCCGCTGTCGATGATAAAACTAACCACATCTCGAAGAAGAAGAAGAAAACGACTCTCTGATCTGTTGGCCGTCGGAATTAATGCTAACCAACCAAAAAATTGGCTCATCTTTTTCATCATTTTTTTTCCTCCGAGCTTTTCTGCTGCGCTTTATTATACGTAACAAGAGAGACACATTTTTTATTTCAAATATCTCTGAAATTCATCATACGCATTTAAATACAATTCATCATCCCGCAGATCATTTCCCGATCATTTCCCGGCCGTGTTATCGGATCGAAAATAAACTAGCGTGTTTTCTCGGACGCAGATTCGCGGAGTGATGCTTTTTACCAGCAATAATACTTCTGTCAATTTTATCCCCGCACCACTCTGCGATGCGCGCTTGCTTTATTTTAGCGGACGATCTTTTTGCATATTTAAAATTTTTTTTAAGGAAAAATGCGAGTACTGATGCTAAAAAGTAATATAAAAGTAGTTGAAAAGAACTCGCCTTTATTCTCGTCGCAATCCGCGACGGAAAAAAGTTTGCAGATGATAATTATTTAAATCTGCGGCTGTGCATGGTTTTCTCGTTCGTTAAATCGCTGCAATTATCGCTGAAAAGTAGCGCATCAGCATCTTGTGATCAACAAAACGAAACGCGACGAGAGAGTTATGCATGCTGCTGAATCGATACACAAATATTGCAGGTTATCGCGAGCATTGCACAAAACCCGCTTTTATTTTATTATACGAATCAAAGTGCACTCGAAACTCACAGTTATAACGGCGGATTATTAGTCGCACGGAAATACAGTACCTATATTTTGTATACTCTTTTTTCGGCATTGTTTTCAAAAATATTTTTATAGGGGTCTCTCGTTAATCCTCTCATACACCACCGACAACACACACAGGTGGCTGGACTCTCGAACGATTTGAACGGCGGGCGCTCAACTGGCTTTCCTCGAACGAGCCAGCCATTAAATTGGCGCTTCGTTTTTTTTTTTTTTTTTTTTCTTTATTAGGCTGGAAAAAAATGTTTCAGAACTTTTCGACCAGAAATTGTTAGCGTTCCAATTTGAGGGTTTCATATAATATACGGAGAAAGATGTATGAAAAAAAAAAAAAAATGATTTGTTTTCGCAAGTATACTAGCTTTTGTATGTAAACGCTAATATAGATATAACGGGCCGTGGCAAGCGAGGAGGGTGTGTGGGTGCATGGAAGAAGGATTAAGCCGGCGGCGGCGGCACAGCTGTTTCGTGCATTATTCCATATATGACATTATTACTTGTGCAACGACGTAGCACAAGACACGTATCTCCGTGAAACAATAAGGACGAATGCGGTTCCATTTTGCAAAACGTATTGCTGACGTAGCAAATTTGTCTAGAAACGTCAGCGTACAAGTCCTGCGAATCAAGTCCGCGACAGAAGCGAGAGTAACGCGAGTTCTCGCGCGGCGGATGAGCTCGCGCCAGCCGAAAGTACCGTTTATATAGGGGAATATGGGGCAAAGTGGGCCAGTGGGGCAAAGTGGGCCACCACAAAATTGCGATTTCTGGGGCAAAGTGGGCCACCCTAAATTTCGATTTTTGGGGCAGTGACCTAAAATTTTTTTTTTTTTTTGTTTTTCGAGAAATCTATATCTGTTTAAGACTAAAAGGGTGAGAATTATTGTACAAATTACTCAGAGATGTACATTTTTATATTAATTCTTGATAAAAATCGCATTTAGGTGAATATTGGAGCAAAGTGACCCGCTTGAGGAATAGGACGAGTTTCGTTGGTGAGCACAGGGTCATTGCCTTATTTTTAAGCCCCAAAATCTATTCCACCTTATTGTTTCACGAATCTTGGAAAAAAAATTTCATGGGGCAAAGTGGGCCACCACAAAATTGCGATTTCTGGGGCAAAGTGGGCCACCCTAAATTCCGATTTTTGGGGCAGTGATCTAGATTTTTTTTTTCGTTTTCCGAGAAATCTATAGCTGTTTAAGACTAAGAGGGTGAGAATCATCGTTCAAATGTCTCAGAGATGTCCATTTTATATTGACTGTTGACAAAAATCGTATTTAGGTGACTATGGAGCAAAGTGGCTTGCTCAAGGAATTCAATGAGTTTCGTCGGTGAGCACACGGTCATTCACGTATTTTCCCAAATCCATTCCCGAATCTTGGGAAAAAAAATTTTTGGAGCAAAGTGCGATGAAAATTCATCATTGACAAGTCTGAATGATGAGCGATCAGGCGTTGCAATAGATTTTTACCGAATGAAAATTCGAGACCGGGAAAGTGACTGCATGAGCGCCTCGTCCGCGGAGGACGTTGCTTGCATTTTTTGCGATCAACTTTATTCCTCCGAAAACTGGATTTATTGTGGGTCATGCGCAAAATGGGCCAACACCTTATGTGCAGGTGTTGATGACGATGACATTCGTTATAAATGAGATTTTTGTAAATAATCGATAGAAATTGGACATCTCTGAGTAATTTGTACAATGATTCTCATCCTCTTAGTCTTGAACAGCTTAGTCTTATAAGGGATAGGGGAACATGGGGCAAAGTGGGCTAGTGGGGCAAAGCGGGCTAGCGACTTTTTTTATTTTTGGGGGCAAAGTGGGCCGGCCTAAAAATGAAGAGGAGTCAAATTTTCAAAATTTTTTTTTGAACCCAAATAATGTGTTCATAAAATATCCTGCAAATTCTTACACTCTATAAAATGATGAATCTAAGACAATAACATAAATTTTTTTTTTTTTTTTTTTACTTTTTCCACTTTTTTTCGTGAAATTTGTACTTCGATGAGTTTGAGGGTAGCAATCAATGTACAAACTGTTGAAAGAGTTTATTTTCTATATATTACGTACAAAAATCGCATTTATAACCATAGTCATCATCATCGGCACCGGCACACGAGATGTGGGCCCACTTGCAACATGATGTGCAACAGATCCACTGTTCGGACGATTCCGAATAAAGTTCCTCGCAAAACATGCAATTGAACGCTCAAGCCATCGAATGATCAAAACTGGACTAGAAGTTTATTTCGATTAAGAAAAAAAAAATGGGTCAAAGTGGGCTCAAAAATTTTTCTTGCGAAGGAGAGCCCACTTTGCCCCATTTTTTTTTTATTTTTTTAAATTTCTTTTTAAATGCTTTTTTGTTCATTTTGATTAATTTCCGCACTTGTTCATCGGAATTGCGAAAAATTTGGGTTTTTCGAAAGAAAAAAAAAAAAATAGGGCGAAGTGCCCACTTTGCCCTATTGCCCCATTTTTTTTTCCGAAAAACCCAAAATTCCCCCATTTTCGATGAACAAGCGCGTAAACTAATCAGAATCATCAAAAGAGCATTTTTTTTTTTTCGAAGGAGCCCACTTTGCCCCATTTTTTTTTCACAGGATATCGAAAATAAGCCCGACAAATCAATTTTCGGACTCAAAAGTAAGATCAAGGTCATGTGTAAACCGATAGATCTAGCTTAATTCCTTAGGGGGCCCACTTTGCCCCATGTTCCCCTACTTGAAAATAATGACCCTGTGCTCACCGACGAAACTCGTCAAATTCGTCGAGCAGGCCACTTTGCTCCATATTCGTCTAAATGCAATTTTTGTCAATAATCAATATAAAATGGACATCTCTGAGTAATTTGTAGAATGATTCTCATCCTCTCAGTCTTAAACAGCTATAGATTTGTCGAAAAACAAAAAAAAATTTCTAGTTGACTGCCCCAAAAATCGGAATTTAGTGGTGGCCCACTTTGCCCCACAAATCGCAATTTTTTGGTGGCCCACTTTGCCCCATAAAATTTTTTTTCTTAAATTCTTCAAATAATAAGGTCGAATGGATTTTGGGACTTAAAAATGAGCGAATGGCGCTGTAATCACCGACAAAACTCGTTAAATTCCTTAAGTGGCCCACTTTGCCCCATACTCCCGTACGCGGTGTCTCCTCAAAATTGAGTAAAATTTGCCAAGATTTATTTTAGATCCTGAGCTTAAGACTCGATGGAGATGAGTATTCGCCGCGCGAGCGAGCAGTTGAAACTCGGATCGTGCTATTCCGAAATAAGAAGCCGGTAGCAGCGGATATGCGCCGTTCAAAAACTTTGCTTCTGCACCGAGTGATTTATATTTTGTGCCACATTACGAGCGTAGTTGACCCAAAGAAATCGCTTCAACTATGCCGTAACATTGGTTGCGCCGCGTCAACTAGTACGTCCTCAACCGTTTTCAACACACACATGCTATAACTTTTTTCGGTGTACCTTTATACGCCTGCACAGCATGAAAATTATTCTCGATTCCCACCGAATTCTATAGTCGGAAAAGTCGTAAATATCGATATAATAACGGTCGTCGTAATTTTCAAGAATCTTCGATTCTCTCCCCCCCCCCCCTCGATTCGTTATTTTCTTACCCAGTTTCATATCCAATGTTATGCAATGTTGAACCCCCTTATCTCTGCGTAGCAGCACGTACGATCGATGCCGCGGGACTATATGCGAGCGCGTGTGCGTGCGTCGTCTATACGACGGGTTATCGCAGAACCCCGCATATTCGACGTTGAATTCTAAATCAGAGAGTAATTCGATCTTTTTCCAATACTTATTCCCGGCGGCGGCGGCGAGCTTACTGTACGCAACACTCTATCGCGGTTCTTCAATTATCGCTATGATCCCGTTTTATTTTTCTTATTTATTTTTTTTCTTCACCAGCATCGTTATCATTATCATTGTTCAGCAGCCATTGTCCTCTAATAACTCGATCCAGCAGTCGTGCGCGACATTCGGACCCATCAGGGGATGGACCATTATGTTTGATGGCGAAATGAACGAGGAATAATCCGGCAATCTCCGTGACACGAGCTGCTAAGCAGATATTATTATCAATCCTAATTGCCGTTGTGGTCACCGGCGCCGCGCAGATTCAAATACAATATATATACATATATCACAAGATCCTCCAAACGCAGGCATTATCTGTTATCTGCTCGTTCGGTTGAGATATAGGTAGGTAGGTATATACCTACCTACCTACCTACCTACGTAGTATATGTATGTTATTATTAGTTTGCCTCGCTACGCTACCGCATTCTCTCATCATCGTCGCGATGAACCGTTGTCGAAATTGACACCCTGTATACTATAGAGTAACGATTTTTATTGGGAATAATTGCGACGTTTTGGTAAACGATGTTGTTAATCGTATTCGCGCTGCCTAATAAGGAAAGACACCGAGGAGTAAAAGATTTATCGGGCGTCGCATTAGTCACCCTTGGTGCGGGCCATCGCGATTCTTCATCCGGAACTCATATACGGATGCGAGTACAATAAACCTCATCCCGTTATATAGATTCACCAACGTCATCCTGTTTCATAGTAGCCCGGCACGGTGGTACTGCGTGCTTACGTACACACCATATAGGGCATACGCTCATCCGAATATCATTCCTCGCCCAGTCTCGACTCTCGTATGTATATGTGCATATAATCATATACCTATATAGGTACGCGTCCGCCGATCTATGCCCAATGATCGAGAGCAGGCTGTGAGTAGACGTCATTCCAGCTCTCGCTCCGTCTTTAAACTCGAGGACTACACTCGCCAACTAATACTAAATTGATATCGCGCATTACGTATATCATAATTCGATCATTATCGAGAGTCGCGAATTCGCATTTTTGCTTCCTGATGGCTGCGGCCTCCTGGCGCGCGAATCTTTTTCAATCTAGCAGGATATCTCGCTCATGGAATATTTCTATATAATCACAGGCAGCAAAAAGAGCTGTGCGTGAAATTTGATGCAGATTGCAGCCAGCGCAAGGATGATGAAGAGCAGGATTGATTCAGCTGTATATACAGACTCCTCTAAGATACCAAGATATATTCCTAATAGAGCGAGCGGCTACACGCGTTACCTGCTTTGGTCGATTGAGCCTCGAAGCTCAAAATAACGTGTGTGTGTGTGTGTGTGTGTGTGTACGTGTTAAATGGTTGCGAAACGCTACCTCTATTTCATCTTGTCCTAATATATATATATTCTTCTTGAAGTTCATTGAATATAAAAAATTTCATCAATCATGACCGGCGATGAACGATCGAGGCAGCACACACCACATTCGAAGGAATAGTCGCAATTAGCGCGCGCGAGACACCGCCGCGGCGTTGCTGCGAACGCTTTCTGCTCGTGCCGGTGCATGCTATCTCTCATTTTTTGCACGACGATTCTCGCGCGCGATCAGGTTATACCCCATTTTATAATAATACACTTTTTTTTCATCGTAATTCATAATTCATTTAGCAATAAAAGCGTGTATAGTCTTCTCGATCTAGAAGACGCCGCGGGAATTAATAGTGATAAGGCATACATGCCGCATCACTAAAGTAGATATTCGGAAGATGAGATAAGCAGGAAGCAGACCGGACATCCAACAACGTAATGCGTAAACTGCTAGTGCGCTGCCACCGCCACCGCGCCGCTGCCTCTCCTCTCCTTACCGCTTCTTTGCCAGGTCGATCAAACTAGTAAAGTTCATGCGAGACTCCTGCGCTGACATCCGTAAGTTGCCTTATTAACTTATTACCTGCTCGTGCGCATCCACAACTTTCTGCTAAACTGAAATTAATTATCGCCTACCTCCTTCCCCCCCCCCAGAAAAGAGAAATGAGGAGGAGTCATGCATGGAGGTGGGAGTTTTGTCTTGATTTTGTGCAAGTTGGATATGACCCGCTTATAAATTTTCTCTCTCTCTCTCTCTCTCTCTCTCTCTCTCTCCCATTATTGTCCGCATCTCGTGGGAATCAATTTCCCCAGCATCAAGATCGACCCGCACAAACTTTTCAAGAATCAAGAGGGTCATATATACGCGATATTGTTGCTAAAAGTTCCTTCAATCCCAAAACTCGCGCCTCTTTTGTCCCAAATCATCAATTATTAATTAGAGTTCCTGAATTAAAAAAAAATAGAAATAGATAGGTACATTTTCGTTTTCAGATTTTTCTCATTTTTTCTTTGTTCTTCGAGACGCGCCAGTTTTTATCAGGCACGCGTTTGCGTTCCGAATGAGGCAAAAAGCAGCGGTGGCGAGGGGGAGGGGGAGAGGGTGGCAAAAAAATAGCAATTGTAGTACGTTCCCGTTAATAGGATTTCCTCGACGTACGCGTTCTGGTTGTTAACCGTTCAACGCTAGAGACGGCCAAATGAAAAAAACGTACAATGAAAAAGTAATGCAGAAAAAAAAACGCTTCACGGATAGCAGAAATCCGTGAGTCGGTAACGAATCCATGCGATTCCGCTCAACTGTACGGTTCTTCGCGCAATAATACCGGTGGTCCCAAATAACGTGTGCTTTTTAGATTTCACTTTGAACCGAATGAAAAGCGGTACAAAAACTTTTCTCTTAATTTTTATAGCGGTCTTTTAAGGGAGAAGAAAAGCCATTACAAAAGAGCAGCGACTTATATTCCCCGAATTGTGCCATTTTTTAAATTTATACTCGCCTTCAAATAGTCATCGTGGCTACATCCACTTTTTCAGTTCGTAAATTTTTATATTTCTGAACTGTGAAAAATCTTGGACGCATCGCTGGTGTTACTTTTAAAATGAACGGGTGTGTACTACGAAAGCGCAATCTCAAAAGTGAGTTTTTTTTTCATAAAATGAAGTACCTATATATATAGCGTAGTTAATGCGCGATGAACTTGAAATAGTCCGCGCAGCAGTGGCTCTTTAGCGCAATAACATCGCCGATAAAATTTCGAGCTTGCGAGGATGAAGCACGTACTCGCGCACGGAAAACAGTCGTGTCCGTTTGCTTTACTGTTTTCATTAAGGTTAAGGTACAGAGAGAGAAAGAGAGTGGAAGGTGATCCTCTTGTGAGAGCATAGCAGTCGAATTTAATTTGTTGTTAAAAAGAGTTGAGCACGTTGGATGAGACCTTTATTCTTCGAGAGTATGTACAGGGAGAGTCAGAAGTCGGATTCGCGCTTCAGAGTGACGGCGCGCGGCGCTATATACTGCAGTCAACCATAAATTCCATTTTCTTCGCGATCCGCGCTCGTCGTTGCATGAATCATTCATTCGCGACTCTTGTCGTCTATCGCGTAAAAATATGGATTCGCGCGATGAAAAGTAACCTTTGACTCGCGCGGTATCGAGCCCGCGGGAGAATTATTGTTGCGTCGTCTTTGGAATTCGAGGAGCAATGTCTGACTCATTCCAGGCGTCTACTACTATTAGTAGTTAGTAGGTATACTTGTTGGTGTATTATGCTTTTCGCCGGACCTTCCGGCCCGCCGCCGCTCGTCATCACACTACTTCAAATCGTTTCATTTAATCTATTTAACTCTTTTCTTTTTTTGGCCTCGCCTGCTTCCGTTCTCATTGTTCCTTCATAATCTTTCTTTCTCTCTTATTTTCTTTATGTTTTTTGCCCGTCTTTTACATAGAATTACAATGTTTTTACCGTGAAAATCAGAATAAAGAACAAGAGAGAGAGAGAGAGAGAGAGGAAATCTATCTGACGCGGATAATTAAAATATGTTCCGAATAAATAAAGGCTTCGAGGATTTCGCATCCTCAAATAAGTACCATAATAATTACAAAAAGTATACATCCAACGTGCAAATGGATAATGAAAAAAAACTGCATATAAAAGTGAGTAACAGATCCGTTGATCCATGTATGAAAAGCTTGTATTTCGATATTGTTGGATTAATATTTTTCAATGGATGTTCTATTATATCTTTTTTGATATTGGATCATTTTTATATTGGAAAAACAACTGATGAATAATGATATCTCGCGAAAAATATAACTATGACGCTCTTTTTGGGGTTAAGCAGGCGCAGGCGGCTGATAATGAGGCCCGACAAGGGGAGCGCTCGAGGCATCGCCACGATTCGACTCGTGGACAAGTGAGCGTCGCGACGCGCCCTCCCCTTCCCTCCTCCCTATCGTCCTACACGAACGACGAACGATGAACGACCATCAACAAGATTGAATGAACGAGTTTAATTTTCATTACGAGAAGAGTCCGCGCTATGCGGGTGGGGACGAGTGACAGAGAGAATGAAAAGAAAGAAAAGATATCGGCGTGCTCGTATGGTCCGCTGATGCGCGTCACGAGTCACCGTGCATCGTTTTGAAAATCCGGAACGTACACGGGATGTAATTCCTGCTACCAAAGTTTCCTAATCAAAAAAACTTGAACTACTTGAAAATTAGAAGAAAAAAATTAATAACGCATACTAGTCAGAGCGTTGAACGTTTCAGACAAGAATTGAGCTCAATATTTCATATTTAAATATATTACTTGCGTGAATATATTTAAAATACGCATAAAAAGCGTAGTTTTTTTTTCGGGATAATACGAGCACGGCGTCGTCGCGAACTATACCGTTTCGATGACTATTCGGCGCGCACGCGGTTCGACTTGAACAACGACGGTTACGAAGTAGAGGAGGAGCTCTCGTACAGCAGCAGCAGCAGCAGCAGCAGCAGCAGATCAGGCTCGGGAGCGAAGCGGATCAGTAGACCCCTAGAGGACCGGAGCGAAAAGACTGTATCATTTCAACATCAATATTTAAAAACGTTTTTATAGATATATAAATATATTACTATAATTATAATGAAATGAATGAAATGATGTGTATTAAGGGGTTTATATATTTGCATATATGGGTCGACAGCGGGTGGAAGTAAACGAGAGAATAATTAACGTCGCAGCCAAAGTGAACATATCGTCGTGGCGGTACCCATGCAGCACAGTTCTTTCCAACTGATACCACCGACAATATCCTGCCACATTGTTCAACGCTCTATCATCAGTTATATTTCCGCGTATTTGTGCGCTTGTATCTGGTGCGTGTGTTTGCGCGCGCGTGTGTGTGTGCGCGCGCGCGCCTGTACGTGTTCGTGCGTCAAGTCTTGTGCCTGTTCTCACCGTTTGTCATCTCGCATCGTCAGGCGGCTCTCGCTCATCTACATTGCCCGAGTTTCCCAAGAAACAACAAACAACCGAGCTTTCCCTGTTCCTCCCCGGGAACCCTTCAATCTCCGCAACCCGCCGCCGACAATTGCTCCAATTTTTGGTACCGAAGCGGCGCGAATGCATGCGTGCCAAACATTTGCAAATCTCATATTTTTATTCGATAATTCATTCGTCCTGAGGTTACTCGATACGCGCGGGGGTAGGGAGGGGAGCGAGGAGTAAGCGCGGCGTGCATCCATTTATTTATTCATCCGCAAATATAAAATATTTATCGGTTCATCGCGGGATTATTCTAAACTGGTTTTCGGTTGCGATAAGCGGTAGCGACGAGTTATCGTCGCAGTGATCCATTGACCTTGGAATCGCTACGAAGCGAGGGGAGAAAATATAGAAACGAACCATCTCGTCAATTGGATGCCGCGAGACTCCCCGTCGCGTTAGTAACGGCAGAAATTATACACGAGATCCCGAATGCGAATGAGAAACCAAAAGTATATGTATGACGATGATAACATTTTAAACGAATTGTATCGAATCCGAAACGAATTTGAAATTTCCAGCTACAATCTGCAATTCTAAATTCATTTTGAGCGATAAACAAATTAATCCGCATGAAATTGAAAAAAGGCGTACACCGCGAAATCCTGTGAAAAATACGTTTCAATATATGAGCAACGTTCCTGCTCGACGGTTTTTTCTTTCAAAAATATACCCGATTGAGTTTTACAATCATCGTCCGATCCATCCCAGCTGTCAAGCGCATCTTGAAACGCTCGATTGAACAACAAAAAAACCCAATGTTCGACAAGACCGGTCTTGAAAATTGAATGAAAAAGTTTTTAAGCTTAATTTTTTTTTCTACAATTTCCCGAGTATCATCAAATTTGTGAAAGAGAAACCGACCGATTAAGGGGGGTGGGGGAGGGGGGGGGGTGGGAGGACGAGGATCATCGCGGGAAGAAGGAGAGATCTGTGTTGGAACAATCGATCATCAGGGCCGCTCGGGATCATTGAAATTCGTTGATTACTCGTGATTCCCGTGAACCTCAACGTCAAAACAAGATTTCCTCATCTTCCAAATTGAGTTGAAAACATTGCTCAGAATGAAGTGGTGCGCGATCGTGTTTCTCGTTGTGTTGGGTTACACGTGGGCGGACGACTCGATGGACGTGGCGAGTCATTACTCGTTTCCTAATTGTCCACAACTCAAGTCACAGGAATCTCTCGATCTTGATGGGGTAAGCTCAACAACAAGCATGATTCACACACCCCGTTATCGTTCTCGGCTGCTCTCGTTCGGATGCGACCGAGAGCAGCGATACACTTCATTTTTTATTACGTTGTGAACGTAATTTCAATAAATCGTGACGAATGATGCGTGCCCCGAGGCTTGTTCCGTTGAGAATTTCTTATCGCGTCCTTTAAACTCTTTATTTCCACGAAATTTTCTCGAGCTTTCCAACTTGACAAATCGCCCTGAATCGTAACGTGCAGGCATGCAGAGAAGCGAGTTATGAAAATATTCGTTTCTTCGCGAACGTCGAATGATTTATTATAGTTTGGAGGTAGAGTGTATATACGTGCGCGACTACCCTTCGGACTCTCACTCGTACATCTCCGGAACAAGCCCTTTAGGTGCAGCAGGACACCGCCTCCTAATTCTCCTAGTCCAATGTAGCAGGTGTACAATGAATGTAAAATAAATATAGTATTTTGCCAATTCGATAAACGTAGAGGTATATGCAAGAATAACGTAATTATTCCATGCGCGCGTGCGGGCATATTGAAAAAATAAGAAAAAAATACTTTGGTTCTGAAGTAAAGAGTCGTATGTAGGTACCAATATATTTAAATGCTTCTGGAACGACGATGGAATAGCCAATAAAATAGCTCATAAAGATTGTGTCCCGCGCCCCGCGCGCGCGCGCGGGAATCAATCCGTCGGTGCCTTCCGTTCCATCATTGCATCGCGGTGCAACGGTTTACGGCTGTCACATGAAAATTCATGTAAAAATATCAGCGATAACTTTTTTATTGAAATTTCTGTGACTCGATGGACAACCGCCCAATTCGCGAAGGACGTCAAAAAGGAAAATTCAGAGGACACCCTATATTTCTAGGATTTCTGAGCTAGGCAAATTCGGGCATTCGCGCGCTCCTCATCCCTCGTCGTTTGCCTCTGTCTCAAGCTCGCGAATCTTTCGAATCTTTCAGCGCACCGCGCGATTCTCGATACAACTTTTTACGCTCGAATTCACCTCGAGCCTTTTCATCCGCCTTGAATCTTTGAATTATACGTTGAATCAGGAGGGAGAGAGGAAATGGTTTTACCAGCAGCAGCAGCAGCAGCAGCAGCAGTCACTATCCTTTACCGGGCGTATAATGGCGTACCACAAAATCGTAAAATATCATCTCAGCGAATGCTACTGCTGCTGCGGTACGCGACTGTGTACGTACCTATTATATAGTGATCCTTATCCTTTCTCAACTTGGAGAATCTTAACTGAGAGCATTAAAAAAAAATTTCAAAAAATGTATGTTTATGCTGCCACGGCTGTTTCGAAGGTATACTAATCGGAGTCAAGAATTTTTTTCGCCTCGCGGCATAAGCGCCGGAATTGTTGTTGGGATTATTTTCGGGTCGGTACGTGTTATTCGAGGAGAGTTTCTATCCCTCCCGGCCTCTCTCTCTCTCTCTTCTCTGTGGAATCTGCTATACATTAAAACAATAAATTCCAAACTGTATTTTAGAGAAAATTTCGTGCAGCCCGTTGATTATGAGCCAAGTTAAAATCCCTTTCAATATTATGTATTTAACGAAAAATAGTAATGCCGAACTCCAACATTTGTTTTCATCTCCTGCTTTTATTTGGACTTTTTTGGTCTACCGTCAGTTACGCGCTGACGAAATATGTCGCCAGCTATATAGTTATGGCACTCGTGGACGAGGAAGAAATTCTTTGGGCAGATACGCGGGATAGAGATCAAGCTCGTCAGTTTCAATAATATTCCCAGCTTGCACTTCCGCGCGCGCGTGTGTTTGCGCGTGTTACCAGCAGCACCCATCGAGCTTTCTGCTCTCGACTTTCTTCGAGTCCGGAAAGCCCGGGCATTGTACGCTTGCCGGGGAAAATTATATTCCCGCAGCACGGGATATCAACGTGAAGCAGTGCAGAACAAAAACACCCCGCTCGCAGCAACCCCTTGTAAACCTGCATGGAAAAAAATCATGTCTCGAATCGCACGAGTGAAAATATTGAATGCCATATTTGAGCCAGCATCTGATGTCCATCGGTTGCGTTCGTCTACGTGATATATATGTAAATATCAAATTCACGCGATGAAGGAAGCTTTTTTCTAGCCGCCGCCGGCAAAACTTTTCCCGCTATCCTTCTTTAAGGTAAAACAATAAAAAATGATAGAGGTGAGCAATTAACAGGTAATTATTAGCTATAAGAAAGATGATGACAATCGCGCGATCGTTCGCGTTCAACCGTTCTATTTAACGCACGAAAATAGTATATGTTATTGTTGAGTTGCTAAAAAATTAACTTTCTTTCATTATTTCATCTGTGTCAAAAAATTAAGAGATTTTGATACAGATTCGTGCATGCTCATTCGAACGAGAATGCGGTCAGAAAATTTGCAATTCCGAGACCGGTGAAAAACATACTTGGAATTACAAAATGAAATATTCTTTTTTTTTTTTCTTGGCACGATCGAAAACGAATTCATGCGCTTATGTCCGTCCTTCTTTTTTTCTCTTTTATTGAACGATTAGCATAAGTCGCGCGGCGTTTAAAATCCATGCACCGGAGAGGAGAAAAGCTTTTGAAATCCTGTCCCGAGTTATGGGCAAGCTGTTGCGAAAAAAGAAAGACGAGTGAGAAAAAAGGAAGGAAAAAATAAGGGTAAAGAAAGAGAAAGAACAGTGCGGAGAGAGAGAGAGAGAGAGAGAGAGAGAGAGAGAGAGTGGGAGAGCGGTGTTCCTAAAGCTTGAGAATCAACGTCCGCGTTGCCTGCTACCATTTATGGAGAGAGATCAGCCTGCTGCCACGAAATTTACGAGGCTCGTCGATGCTTTGCATTTTTTTTTTATCATCATTTTTTATCCTCTTCCCGCTATTCTTTATTTTTTTCACCGCATTACCCAGAAAATCATCGTTCCTTCGCGTCAAATTTCGAACTTTATTTATATACTGATGAATCGAATGCGATTATTTATTTATTTATTTATTGAAATCGTCAAGATGAGTTATGTATCGAATATCAATGCTCATCGGCGATATAGAACATTGGAGATTATTAATTATTTTCGAAGCGAGGGTGAGCGGCTATATAGCCAGAGCGAGGTCGCGCGGATCATTATGGTAAGTCGTTGGGCGAGTTGGCTAATTTCTAGGTGACGCTCGTTGCGGATGTCGGGTACCCTTGTCGAGGAAACCGACACAGCAATGCGGCAATTGTTAGTCTCATTTTTCGGATTGAAAGTGTTACAAGATCATCAAAGTTGATCCGCGACGGTGGTGGTGAGCTGACGAATATCGGTAACAACTGATACCAACGAGCTCCCACATGCATATATATATAGTATAGCCACCGCGAAAGCATATTCTCATAGGATCAAATGCCATCGCGTGAGCTCGCAGCCGAATTAAAATTACTACTGCCGTCGCGTCGCCGCCGCCACCGCCGCCGCAATAATTCCTTCTACTCAAACGCCTTCAGATTTTCTATAGCTTCGAGCCTTCTGCATGGTACGATCTGCTGCAGCACCGGTCATATGCATGCTTTAGCGATGCCCGCAGCAGTTTCACTCTACTTTGCGTTCTGTGTACGACACACCGCCCCATCTCTCATCATCCCCGCGCGGTCATTTCTCTGCAGCTTCGCTCCATCTCCTACGTGAGCAGACTTTTATCCTCGGAATTATTCTTGAAAGTCCGGCTCTTAAAAATTACATTTTTTCTCCATTTAGCGAAATATGCGGCAACGAAATCGTATGACGGTTATGTTAAAAGTAAAATTGCATATATAGGGGAACATGGGGCAAAGTGGGCCCCCTAAGGAATTAAGCTAGATCTATCGGTTTACACATGACCTTGATCTTACTTTTGTGTCCGAAAATTGATTTGTCGGGTTTATTTTCGATATCCTGTGAAAAAAAAATGGGGCAAAGTAGGCTCCTCTTCGAAAAAAAATAAAATGCTCTTTTGATGATTCTGATTAGTTTACGCGCTTGTTCATCAAAAATGGGGAAATGTTGGGTTTTGCGAAAAAAAAAATGGGGCAAAGTGGGCTGTCCACTGCAAAAAAAAGTTTTTCAGCCTACTTCGCCCTATTTTTTTTTTTTCTTTCGGAAAACCGAAATTTTTCGCAATTCCGATGAACAAGTGCGTAAATTAATCAAATAATCAAAAAAGCATTTAGAAAAAAAAAAAAAAAGGGGCAAAGACACAACATTTCACACTCCGCAAATTGTGCGCGACCAAAAAGTTGAAAATGTCCCCACACAAAATTCAACCTAAAGTCGCGAAAAAAACGCGTGGTCACCGAAGAGCTCGTGGAAAAACTGTGCTGATCACAAGCCCGTCATATCGGGCTGGATTGGTCAACAAAAAAAAAAAGTGGCGAAAACGACCAAATCTTCATCATTGGACGTGGCCTGCATGTTTTGCGAGGAACTTTATTCGAAATCGTCCGAACAGTGGATCTGTTGCACATCATGTTGCAAGTGGGCCCACATCTTGTGTGCCGGTGCCGATGATGATGACTATGGTTATAAATGCGATTTTTGTACGTAATATATAGAAAATAAACTCTTTCAACAGTTTGTACATTGATTGCTACCCTCAAACTCATCGAAGTACAAATTTCACGGAAAGTAGTGGAAAAAGTTAAAAAAAAAAAAAATTTATGTTATTGTCTTAGATTCATCATTTTATAGAGTGTAACAATTTGCAGGATATTTTATGGACACATTATTTGGGTTCAAAAAAAAATTTTGAAAATTTGACTCCTCTTTATTTTTAGGCCGGCCCACTTTGCCCTCAAAAATAAAAAAAAAGTCGCTAGCCCGCTTTGCTCACTAGCCCACTTTGCCCCATGTTCCCCTACCGCCAGTCAGTCGCTGTTCTTTGTGAGATAAAAAATTATTTGGGTTTATGAAACAATGCGAACAACTTGTAATATATGCGCTGATGTTATTGCACCGGAAAAATGAATAATATCAAGACGCCGACCAACTACTGTCCTTATGCGCATCATAAGCGCCGGGTTAATAGTAGGTACGTGTGTGCATGGTTACCACGTATAAATTTATATGGAACAAGAGGCCATTTGCCGAGCACGATGTTGAAGCAGCAAAAATAGACAAGGTTAAGGGGGTTGCTGCCGCATGCGGCAGCTTGAAAGCTCGCCGCGCGCGAGCACAATTGAATACTAGACGTATGCACGTTACGCCAGATCTGGCCACGTTTCACTCGTATCATATTAAATATTATATATAAAATATTATTCACGCGTGTAAACGCCGTAGTTGGGAGAACATTTTTTTAAGGTGGAAATACGAACCACTCGGAGGTTGCTCTCACCGCGACAAAAAATAACGAAATGCTCAGCGCATACTTCTGCATGATGTTTCATTATCCGGAAGACTCAACTTTTTTTTCCCTATTCTATAATCGAATAATCAAAACTCCGTTATACATATACGGGCTAACGAGAATAATGGCACGAATTGCGTTTATACGCATCAGTTTCGTAGCTTTGCCGGCGGGGCGCGTGTATATACGGCGGGGAAGCTTCCGTTTATACGAGCGAGCCCCGAATTTGACAACTAACTTTCCTCACACGCCGCGGCTTTGCCAGTCTTTCAAAGCCAGTATGCGGCAAAGTAATTTGCAACGTTTCCAATATTCGGAGAAACAACCCGGCTAACAAAGCGAGACTGGATGTGAGAAAAATATGCTCTGACTTTTCGCGATATGCATCGCAACTATGCTTATATAAATTTATCACGAATTTTCGCGCATATATTTCAAGAGGACAATTAAAAACAGTCCTCTGCGAGCCAGCCGCCTCGTTTTCTTTCTACCATGCGCCGTTCGCGCGAGAGCAAACTGCTGAGATATTGAGTTGCAGCGGCTAATTAGGCGCGCGCGGGTGATACTTCGCCCACTCTTTCATTGCGCTCTGCTCTTCATTATTCATTATCGCGGGACACCTTATTTCGCTGGCGATACCATTCTTATTTTCACCGGCCGGCGTATGCGCATGAATGATATAACCATCGGTATATCAAGAGACGTGGTAGCGGCTCGAAATACACGATCGCGCGCATATCCCCTGAATTTGGAAGAAGCATTTTCGGTTATCCCCGTGTTATGGTAGAGCGTGTATATTTGTGCGGAAGCACGTTCAAGACCATGCCTCCTTCCCCCCCCCCTCCATTGCACTCTCGCGGATACATAGTATACCCGCGCGGTGCTGGTGCACAGATTTCCTCATCGGAACGTAAACCCAGTGGGGTCGCCGTACCCCAGCATACCAGTTATAGAGATGAAACGTTTATCATCACACGAATATCCAAGTGGCAGGGCCGCTAGCTCAAGTATACGCGGCGTCCGATTCAGGCTCACCGATCCACATTTTTCAACGGTGGGCGAAAACAGGGCGGCGACTGGCGACTCTTATACGGTATGGCATGCATTCGTGCCTTGTCCCACATCCCTTTCACCCCTTTCGCCAGGCTCTCTACCTAAACTCTGCATCCATGAACTCTGGCCAACGTTATAAGCCTCAGCCTCATTCGAATCTCTTTGTACTATATATCGCGCGAAACCATGAAACTTTCCACGAGATGGGCGTGGGTGTCGACCGCAAAGAGAACAAGCTTCTGTATCGTTTAAACCTTTGTTCAACCGCCCACACCGCATATAGTACAATCAACTATACTTAACGCGGATCTACTTTATACTAAAAAAATGGTCGCATATACGACGAACGAAGGAAAAAACTACCTAGTAGTCCCGCGCTGCGCGAGCTTTCATCGCGCGACTTGCCGGTTTCACGAGATCTCTGATATACGCGACATCTGCTACGCCGCCAGCGCCTGCTAGGATCTTCCCGCCAGCACATGCCGGAGGACAGAGCCTCTGGCCTGCTCGCATATATTTCCGAGTCCCGAAATTCGGGGTGTATCCGCGACCAGGACCCCGAAACCGCGTGCACTTAAGCCCAAGTTGTGAGCTTGCTTTTCGCATATACAGAGGACATCGATGCAACACGGGGGGAAACATATTTTGCTACTTCAATACGACACACAATTTCTGAAAGCTTCGATCCAGAGACCAATCAAACGTAGCCAAAGTTTGCGTACAACATGGTCGCGGCCCTACTCGCCTCGCGGTGAGAGCTCCTGCTGAACGATAGGTTCGTTTGACAAAGTTCAAACGCGCCTTCGCGGTTTAGTCGTTGTCGCGCATGCGACGAAGCAACGGCTTCAGGCTCTTTCATATAGTGTATATACCATGCCTTATTTCGACAAAATAATAAATCTTGCAGGACATTTTAATTTATTCTCAATTACATTACAACTGCAATTATATACTCGGTAGACTGATAAAAGTTGGATTTTACGAGCTCGCCATACAAAATTTTGTATGTTGATGCTCATCATTTTTTAAAAATATCTCTCGTACACTACGACACCAATGACGGATTGCACGAGGATTGATTCGAGACATTCGATAATATTGGCGCGTTACGAGAAATATCGAGGAAGGGGGGGATCATATATATCCCCGCGGGACAGCGTTCAAGAGGAAAGATTAAAAAAAACTTGATAGAATCGCGAAGCGCGCCTCGAGAAGCTTGGCTCGCCCGCTATTCGTATATACGTCTGACAGGCCTCATACGTGACTACTGAAAGTAGAGCGATAGCGTGTGCGATGAACTTGCCGATGAAAATCATTTATCCATTATTGTTTTGCCTGCTGCTCCACCGCGTGTCGAATCTATTCTTCAACATAATATTTCTTACGTAGTTTCAACAACCTCGTTCGCTGCTCTCGCGCGATTAAAGTGGAATTTCCATTACAAGAGATAAATTATTCTAGAATCTCGGAGTAACGCGCTTATTCGACGAGCGCGAAAATCATCGATACTTTTTAGCGTTCGGACAGCGGTCGTCCCGTGGGCCGGTGCATGGTTCTGATCTTTAGGACCCCGCGGTACAAAACCTTCCGCTTGTATATATGTTGATGACGATAATCTTGATGAGCACTTTGAGTGGTGGTGAGTAAGCTTTCGCCGGGGGCTGCTAGAAGAACAATTTTACAATTATTTCGAGAGCGCCTTGATGAACTCTTTACGAAGCATTAAGGCGTCTTTCTCTTAATCCGCGATATCGGCAAAGAATTACAATAGGATCTATGGTTGAGCTGAGCATTCGTGTAAGTGTGTGTGTGTGTGTGTGTGTGTGTGTGTGTGTGTGTGTGTGTGTGTGTGTGTGTGTGTGTGTGTGTGTGTGTGTGTGTGTGTGTGTGTGTGTGTGTGTGTGTGTGTGTGTGTGTGTGTGTGTGTGTGTGTGCGTGTGTGTGTGTGACGATGCATTGATCAAGGCATCGGATGCTGCGTTGATCAAGCGTTGCGATGGATGTTGATCCCATTAGGTTTTATATATGATAGAGGCATTTGCGACGATAGGAAAACCAGAAGCTGTATATCGCAATTATGGCAGCCAGAAAGTACTGAAGCAGTTCAAACTTAGGCGTACGTACCCTTCCGCGCATCATCCCCTTTGTTGGATCAAGGCCTTTTCGCTCGCGTCTAATTATTTCTACCGAACCATACCGCTTATTTCTACGTAAGTAAAATTAGTCGAAGCCGGGGGCCTCGAACGAGTGATATGCTTAAAAAATACAGATGCAGTTTACGGAATGGCAGTGTCTGGCGAGTATGTGATAACATAAGACGCGCTCATGGGCGAGCGCGATGCAATTCATAATCTTAATAAAGGCATTGCGGGCATGGATTTTGTAAAACTTGGTTGCCTCAGGGCGAAAAGGGTGACGAAGAAGACGGTTGAGAGTAGAAGATGCAGGGAAGAAGAAGAAGGAGGAGGAGGAGGAGGAGGAGAAGCTTGGTCGTGGCAAGGGGATCATTGCCGCTGGCCCTTTCGGAATCCCGGCACGTCTGAATAATGGCGCTAACGAGGGGTGAGAAGTTGAACGAAATTCGTCTGCCGAAACGACATTAGCACCACCACTACCACCACCACCAGCGAAGCAGAACCTGCGCTTATACCTCTTTTCCAACTCGTGGTAACTGCGCGAGCGCGCACATGACGAGAAATCTTTTGAAGAAAGAAACCGCTGAGATGCGCGACTCGGATGAGAGAGACAAACGAACCGAGGTAACAATGAAAAGACGAGAGAAGAAACCAAAAGTTGGAAAGCACTCGGTATGCTTGATGACTCGCTCGTTTTTAACCATCTTTACCATCCTTATATAGCTATACGTACACAAGTTTCGCAGTATTAATGGCACGAGGACGGAGGTGGAAGGGGGACATTCATCTTTTCAGCTAGTTGCACGAGGATAGTAGTTCTTTTACTTGGCAAAAGAGTATAACGACTTTTCGACCCCAGTAAAACCGTGTAAACACACTGAAATACCAAGTCGTTGGGAAATTGGAATGACGATATGCATCAGCCACAGGTGGCTCCGCAACCGACGTCATTGCCATCTCTTCTTCAAATGCCTCTCAAAAACCAGCTTCATTCTTCAGCCGTGGTAAGAATGCGCGTCAACCACGCGAGGTTTCTTCTGCTAAGCTATTTGGCTTCAAAACTTTCCCGTCTGAGGAAACTTTGTCCCGCGCTGTACGAGCGGCGACGTACACACAATAACCATCAAAGTTCGGGTTTAAATACAAAATAATATATATATAATAATTTCCCCTTGTTCGCGCCGCTTGTATTTCTTCTGTTCAACGCTTGTTCGTTTCCTGCTCGCTTGTGCTCGCCACCCGAAACGTCACGTTGTGCGGGCCTCCTCCCACCTCCCTTAGCCGGGTACGTAAGGGCGACGACACTCGTCCGCACTTTGGGCTTTTGAATTGTCTGCACCAAAAGCTTTATCCTTCATCCCCTCGGGCGGCTCTATGTGCACTTGTGTGTACGCAATGTACATACGTGTGACTCTGCAACTGCGAAAACTTGCCGAAGCTGCTATTGCGGGCTCGTCGGGCTCTTCAAGAGTTTCAAATGCAAATCACAGCGTTCCTGCTTCTTCGCCTCATCCTCTCATGCAACGCCACATTCCTCTGTTGTTACGTAAACCCAAGACCGCTAAACCTTGTATTCCATTTACCGACTTCAACCAGGAGTTTCCGTGCTTCGCGTTTCATTATCTTCCGTCGTTTCCGTCGTTTGTTCGTACAATATATAATATTTTAACTCGCGCCTCAAATTCCACCAATGCTCTCGTCGTCGAAACTCGTTTATCTATTCCGCCCTTTATGCGTTTCACCAAATAACTTGTCATAAGGAAGCTGCATGACTCGGAAGGTGCGCGCGAAATTCATAAATCAAATAATTGAACAAATATATCAGAGAATCGTTTATCTCATTCGCGGTAGGAATGGCCAGCAGCTTCCCGGAGCTCGGATCAATGCTTGTGAGTTGTTTGAGCGAGGGAGTCCGGATGAATGTTGTACACCTTGGAGGAATCGTATACACCAGAGATGAAGAAGGGTTTATATTATATCGCTCCCGCCGTCTCCCTCTCGTTCTCCGTTGATACCATTTTTTTCTCGTTTCTAAATATGCTTAGCGCGCGATACGAAGCCATAGGTACGATGAAAACTTGGCCCAACTTCCATTTGATCGAGCACAAGTGTATCGGGCGTAGTGCGTTTTAATATATAGGTATAGATGTATTTACGGTTTTTTTCCCTTTATACCTCTTTGCTCCCATGCTCTCGTAAGCACTCGGCGAAGCCATTTTCCAAAGTAGTTTGGAGGGTCTCCGGCTCGTGAGCCTCGCTCACCGACGCCCCACACTTTTCAACGAGATACTCGCTCCCCGGTTTTCTCTCACCCTACCATAATCTTTTCACCTCTCTGCGTTCTCGTATTACCCGCCGCTCGCCTGAACTTTTCCACACTTTTGAGCTTCCCGCCCGCATTGGGACCTAAGCTCTTTTTCTTCTGCTTCTACCCGAGCAGACCCTAACCAGCAGCGCACCACCGATACGCCTCGACGTGTGTAACAAAACTCGCGTGTAAGCCCACCCCCAATCTTTGTGGCCGTGCATGCGACGACGCGCGATCAACGATTCATATCCGTGGTTTCAACCTGCTTTTTATTCGAATAGGTATATATATATATATCTTCCTTCTTATTATTTCTTCTTATTGTCTCAACTATATATTTTGCGAAATACACGCATAGTTGGATGCGCGCGGCGCGGTTCTCTCTCTCTCTCTCTCTCTTTTTTTTGCGATGTCGCTCCCGTTTGGCTTGAAAAAATATACATGTTATATATTACTAGCTCGGACAGGCGGCGACGCTGCTGATAGGGCCACCGAGGATTACAACGTACGTGACATCCCGCCGCCGCCGCCGCCGCCGCTCCGAGGTTGTGCTGGCAAAGTTACTCGTGGTTCGCGCCATTCGCTCCCGTCGGACTCGGACCTATATCCTTGAGGTTCGCAATATCAACAGTGGACCATGGCAAGCGATAACTAAGGATCAATATTCCTAAATCTCGATCTCACTCCTGCTGCGGGCACACGCGAGACTCTCTATCCTGCTACCACTGAACTTTTCCCAACTGTCTCCCGAATGGTTTACCCTAATGACCCTGCTCCCGTGTCATCCTACGCGTCCAATCTCAAATTCCAATCCGCGTGTATATTAGTCAACTTTTCACATTCCGCTTCCGTCCAATTTTCGATTCGCTATCGATAAACTTTGTTCAACTTGTCCATATCCCGGGCCAGGAGTAAATGAAATCGTTGATCAAATGCGGCGATCCAACTGCGCCAGCAACGCCTTTGGCAACCATCAATATCGCCGCTGCCCGCCGCGTTGACAATTGAATCTCGTCTACTTTTTGTAAATATTGCGGCGAGCTTCCACAAAACCTTTGAAAATTCAAAGGTTCAATTCACTTTGCGAAGATTGTTGTTTTCTATTCTCACTTTTGCATGGTCATTTCAATATCGTGTATCCAAACAAAAATCAACGATTTCTTTTAGTCATGTTGTGTTCGATTTAATGCTGGTGGTGGTATGTACTAAAATAAATAGAGAGGACCGAACATTCTCACGCACAGCTAGGGGCTAGGGAGTAAGCTCTCTTGTATATAGCTCTCTTGTGAACAAAGTGCACGAATGAGGACGATGATATATTCGCGCGAAAGTGTTGACGCGGTATCGGTCTGTATAGCTTCAACGCCGAGGCGCTCCGCCCCGATGACGTCATTCCCGAATTTAACACGGGGCAGAATCGCCGCGCGCCCGTGCCATTTCTCTTGCCAGCATATCGCGAGCAGGCTCCTCACCGCGGCGGTTTACTACACGACGTTCTTCGACGCCATTCACATTTTAATATCAGATTCACTGAAATAATAAGTTGAAAAATTCGTGACTCGCTCTTTTCGCCAGTTCAGCGCATTTCACCCAGCGACAACCGCCCTCTTAGCGCCCGCCACTAAAAGCCCCTATGCAAACACGAGCTAATATTTTGGACCAGCTTATTGTGTGGGCTCGTGCTGGCGCACATATGATCGCTTCTATATTCGGGCTTTTTCAAAAATCCCAAACGATCGATATACACGATATACGATAGAGCGTGGAAAAGTTACTTTTGCTCCTACAAATAAAATAAATAATAATAGTTGTCACAATGTTACAACGATCGTTACAACAATCATACTCCGCCGCCGTACCAGTGCTGAGAGATCTTATTTATGCCAATATCAGAATTCCCTATTTTCCGGTTCGTCAATTCCTTGTGCTGCTGGGAAATGCGATGGAACAGAAGTTTCTTTTGTCACGCCCCCAGAATTCTCGTTCCATCGGTTAATCCGAGCAGCTCAAAAAAACTTTGCCACTATTTTCATGGAGCGTCGTTGCTCCCCGGACAGTTATTTTCTCCCAATAATAATAGACACCGTTCTGACCATTAAACAATTACGAATCCCTGTATGCATGCCCGCAGCAAATTAAAAGATTGAATTCCGAATGAAATTTTTATTATTTCTCTTCCCGTTCGTTTAGTTTGAAAAGACTATAGTGCCACAAATATTTACATCATAAAAAAAGAAGATCATAAATGAAAATACTTTCAGACGGATTCTCGTATTTTCTATTATAGTCCTCATATTTCAGCTTGTTCTTGAAATAATGGAAAAAAAAAAGAAAAAAATTATTTAGACTCGGCTCAACAAACTAACGCATTTCCTCAATAACAATGATAAGAGAATTTTATTCCAACACACAGAATGTTGTGTTTACGTCAATTCGAAGGCACTTTTGGGCGCAAGCAACGAGATTGTCTTTTATTTATTTTACTCATGGGAGCAGGTGTAGTTACTACCTATATAATTCCATTTTATCCGTTATTCGTAATAACGCATATTCCATTATTAATTATGGCGCGATTACGAAATAAGATGAAAAAATTCTGCCAGTTTATTCGCTCGAATGGGTGTCGCGCAAAAATATAAAATATAATCGACGACATCTACCTGATTGCAAAAAAATACCTATATTAAATTTATGAAAAAGTAATTGACGCGCATTACGCGCGTTTGATCCAGCTCAAGTTATTTTTCCGCGACCAATACATTTTTTTATCCAAAGAAATTAGAAACATGAGAATAATGTGGAAAATAACCCTGTATACACTTGTACGAGCTTAAATCCCCAGCGAGTTGCACGATAAACCATGTCTCCCCCCTCCCTTCCCCATCATCATAGATATACCATACCATACGTTGGACAAACGCGCGCCGCGACGGTGCTCATTCCAGTGAGCTTGACCGTTTTATCCCAGTCGATTGCTCCACGTAATTTTCCACGTCAAAACATTTTGGTACTTCCAGCGTACGGAGAGCATTGCTTCTTTCTTTTTAAAATAATAATTGAAAGAACCAACAATGAAAAACACAAAAATAACGCCGAGTTATATGTACCGTAAAAACGTAAATGAAAATCGGAAAGGTTTTTTAAAAAAATTTTGATAAAAGAATTTTCAAAAACGCACGCAGCAGCCCGCGGTTTCTCGGTACCCCCGCCACGAGGGCCCGAAATTCCCCTCTACGTCTATACCATGGAGCCTAATTTTCAACTTTCTTCCCCTCGACTCTGCTTTCAGTTCACCATCATCTGCTCATATGCATGTGCGCGGCGCCCTCTTTTCCTTGTCGTGTCGATCGAACGAATGAACCAACATTTGCACATCACATGGACGTAATCCCGCATTTATTGAACCCCCGTGATCGTAACACTATTACATAAAAATCGATATTCGAAAAAAAAAAAAAAACAAAAAAACAAAAATAGTAGGAAGAGTTGAAGAAAAAGCAACTATATGAAAGCATAAAAATTGAAAGGGAAAACTGAGTTTTTTCGTTACGGATACAGCAGCAGCAGCAATTGAAATTTGATAAGCCACGCCGCTAACCGGTCGCGTGGCGAGTATACGCGACCGAGAAGAAGAAGAAAATTATTTTGCATTGTCAAAAAGCAATAAAAATAATTCTGATATCGTGTCAAGAATCGTACTAATTATCAAGAAAAACGCGAACGTTCCAAGGAAAACAAACCCAGAAAATAATAATTTGCTGGGCGTATCAGCGGGTATATGCGCCGCGTGACAGGGCATGGGGAAATATGAAAAAATGTGGCCAAAAGTGATACGTAAATTCCGATCGTAAAATATAAAAATTTTATGTAGTCCATATATAGATTTTTTTTTTTTTTTCCATGGGAAAGATATTATACATAGATGCATAGCATAATATTTATATGACATGCACCCGCCACGTGTACCAAGACCGGTCATCAACGAACCAGCCGGCTGTTTCGTCGTCCGTGCAGTATGGAAATGATTTCAACAACACCTGCTGCTGCGTGCTGGATAAAAAGAAATGTTCACTCTCTACGTACAGCTATTTCGCCGACCGAAAAATATCAAGTTTACATCAACCAAAAACGATTCAGTCTTGACGCAATACTCCAATTTCAAAAATTAACCAATAAAGATCTTAATAAATGACCGAAAATAAATTGATCAATTTATCTAAATTTTATGGCTTATCAAAATACAGAAAAAATGTAGGTGATACATATCTACGAAAAGTTTCCTTGGCCGCAAACAATGACGCAATTTTATCGCGTATATGTTGTCAAATCGAGGAAAATTGGTATTCGGTTGATGCGATGGGTCGAGCCATCGGCGACGGGGTGGTGGTCAGAGGAAATTGATAAATCGACGCGATCATCGAAACGATGCTCGCTCATATCCGGCATGCATATAAAACTGGGGAAGAAAAATGAAGGAAAAAAAAAAAAAAAAAAAAAAGGAAAAAAAAAACTGACTAGACTCGCGAGAGCGTTTCATCTTTATTTTTCTCAAATCATTACGTATATATCATGGAGTGAAAAGGTACATGGAAGGAAAAAGTAATAAATCGATCATTCGATAGACAATATATTGCATATATCGGATGAATGTGAAAAACGAAATAAACAATATTCCCAAGTGCGCACTGTACAATGTGGTAATTTGCATTTCGATTTTATCCAAATGTTGAATGAAAACAAGTATTTGTTTGTTTTTTAACGAGAATGATTCTTGCACGTTGGTAAATTATCAAAAATTTCATTTTTCACTCACCATTGAATTTTTTATTTTCTGTACAATCCAAATGTTTTTTTCTATTATTATTTTCATTTCATTCTATGCTACGAGCGAACCTCGCGCGACTTGAACGGAACGATGCGATGAAACATCTTTCAAATGTTTTTTTTTTTTTCCATTACCAACTTAGTCCCTATATGCTGAGAGCAGGCCATTATTTCCGCAGCCCTGACATTTACCAATTCGAGTAACGAACTGTCCGATAGTCAGGGAGCGAATTTCCTGGAGTAATAAAACATGGGTGCGCGAACGAGAATATTTATAACGTAATTTCTCGTACGCGTTATTCATTCAGATTATTTTCTGCATCGCTAGAAGAGAATAGATAAATTGATAGATTGTTTAATGCGGGAAAAAATGACGCGCGACGATACGAATGAATTAAATGATTGCCATTAATTGAAAAAAAAAAATATATATATATATAGGGGATTATGGGGCAAAACGGACATATGGGGCAAAACGGACAGGGTGCCCGTTTTGCCCCGAAAGTCGAAAATCCGGGGCAAAACGGACATTTCAAATTCTGAAATTTCGGAAAATTCATAAATTTTTTTTTCAAGCCTAAATTACATTTTTACCCGAAAACAGCCTGAATTAGTGAATTTTGAGGCAAAATGGACACACAGGGGGCAAAACGGACACATGTAAATGTAAATTTTATAAAAAAATATTTTCGGAACCAAACCATCTTCTGACCCTAAAATATATTAAATTGTTGAATTCTAGGGTGAAATGCACAACAAATTCAAGTTTTAGAGCAAAATAAACACACGTCGAATCCGAAATTTTATAAATTTCATAAAATTTTGACTCCGATCCCAAACTACGTTCTGCTCACTATTCATTCTCTTTTGTGACTAATTTGAAAACCAAATTTATAATGACGATAAGAAAATAAGGAAAAAAGGTTTTTTTTATTGGAGCAAATAAAATCTACACATTCGTAATTTTTTAATTTTTATTATCACTGAGGGCTGTGTCCGTTTTGCCCCAAAAATTTTTTTTTACGAAATCCGGGGATCTAGGACCGAAAATCGATTGTGGGACTCCAATAGAGTTCAAACATCAATTATACCCCAGCACGATAGAGCCAAAGTTCATTTTTTGCAAGACCGAAAAGCTTGGACCAAACGCGATCTCAAATGTGGCTCATTTTTCTTTTTTACATCCTAGAAATGGGGCCCAAGTGGTCCCATTCCTTTTCTTATATTACCGAGGTGGTATTCCATTCGAAAAAAATCAATTCAAAAGTCTCAATTTCGAAAAATGTAATTTTTTCGATTTTTTATACCTCCGAGAGGCAATGTCCGTTTTGCCCCAAAAATTTTTTTTTACGAAATCCGGGGATCTAGGACCGAAAATCGATTGTGGGACTCCAATAGAGTTCAAACATCAATTATACCCCAGCACGGTAGAGCCAAAGTTCATTTTTTGCAAGATCGAAAAGCTTGGACCAAACGCGATCTCAAGATTTGGCTCATTTTTCTGTTTTACATCCAAGGAATGGGGCTCAAGTGGTCCCGTTCCTTTTCTTATATCATCGAGGTGGCATTCCATTCGAAAAAAATCGCTTCGAAGGTCTTAATTTCGGAAAAAAAAAAATTTTCATTTTTTCTACCTCCGAGAGGCAATGTCCGTTTTGCCCCAAAAATTTTTTTTTACGAAATCCGGGGAACTAGGACCGGAAATCGATTATGGAACTCCAATACAGTTAAAACATCAATAATACCCCTGCACGGTGGAGCCAAAGTTCATTTTTTGCATGACTCAAAAACATGGCCAAAATGCGATTTCAAGTTTTGGCTCATTTTTCTTTCTTACATGCCAAGGAATGGGGTTCTAAGTGGTCGCGTTTCTTTTCTTATGTTACCGAGTTGGTATTCTATTCGGAAAAAGTCGCTTCAGACGTCTCAATTTCGAAAAAAAAAAAATTTTCATTTTTTATAACTCCGAAAGGCAATGTCCGTTTTGCCCCAAAAATTTTTTTTTCCGAAATTCGAGAAACTACGACTGGAAATCAATTTTGGGACTCAAATATAGTTGAAAGACCATATGCTCATCGATTAAATTGGCTTAAATCGTTAACATGTCCGTTTTGCCCCATAGTCCCCTATATATATATACGAAAGACTTGAATAACGAGCGGTGGATTATGATAATTTTTTCAGATAATGGGAAAATGGTACGTCGTCGAAGTGCTGGACCATAAAATGGAGCCTGCAAGACAGATGAGCACGACGCGAGTGATCGTCGATTCGTGTCCGGTAATTAGACTCGTATCCGACGATAGAGGACTTTTGCGATTACTTTGGAAAGAGGAAGCGGGAGATCTCGAATATATGTTCAGGGTTTCTGATCCGGTGCGAGGACCAGGATTTTGGCACTCGACGTCGCAGCAAAACGGTGAGCAAAAGACGACGAAATAAGTCGTTTTATTCGTAATAATATAAGCAATAATTCGTAAAATGCGGATGATTTTCGCCGCATCTTATTTCTTCAATCATTTTGTACTTTGTCATTATATTTTTGCTATTCAATGGCGATCCTGATCGCGTGCTCTCGCGATCGCTCCGCTCTTTCACCGCACCCCCCGCAAGCTGTATTCGTTGAATTGGCTGCAATCCGTCATACGCGCCGGTCACTCGTTCGACCAGCAGCATCAGTCGCAAATTTTCAACTATCCCCGGTGTATTCGAGCGGCGGAAATTCCGGCGGCCTGTACAATCTTCAACTACTTTCATTTTTCGTATTTCTATATCTCATTCATCTGCTCCTCATATACAATAATCGTACGCGCGTCGCATGGCGGGTCATGCATGGGTCATGGGTCTCGCGACCAAAACTTTAACAACGTTCTTTATTTATTCCTGATGCTCGCCGAACTTGTTCCCATCGAAGAAAGTTGCCAACTCGGTTGAGCGAAAAGAGATCAAATTGGATCAACGATCCAATTTGTGTGCAATTCGCGAGCGGAGGAGCAGAGAGCAAGAGGTTCGCTTTCCGCGCGGAGTAACCGCTAATCCATGATAATAATTATATCCATTTTCCGGAAAAAAAAATTATTAAACTCATTATGCAAAAGCGTATTTATACACATGGATTGAAAAAACCTAGCACACCTTTTGACTTTTTGAATCTCATGGACAGATAGTAGGTATATAGATTCGCATCACGAATATAGCAATATTCGTGATGCGACTCGTATCGTGCAACTTACGAATCCTGGTTATTATTTACAAAAATGGCTGTGCATCAAAAACCATTTTTCCTGAATTCATCGCGTTCGCGAGAGGCAAAAAAAAGAATGTCATTTTAAAAAGATGAATTTACCGAGCGATATCGGCGGTGGCAGCGGCACGCCCATTCGGGCAGTGCTGAAACGTTAATTCGCATTTCAGTCTGATGGGAGGAGAGCTCCGAGTTTTGTGATCCCTTTTATCCTCGGATCCTAATCCGTATTGACCCATTGCTGGCAGAGACGCGAAAAGAAAAAAAAAAAAAACTTACTCGGGTTGAATATAAGTGTGAAACGTGCTTAAAGAAGCTCTCATCCTTAACCAAGTATGTACTAAAAAAAATCCTAGGGTCGAAGAATGGAAGGAAATTTTATGTTGAAGAGAAAGAAGAAGCGACGAGTAGGCCAAGATTCAAGAGAGATCGTTACAACTATAAAATCGGAGCTATATGTTGACAACCTACGAGTCTTGAGCACAGCAGCAGCAGCAGCAGCAGCAGCAGCAGCAACAGCAGCAGCAGACCTTTCGAAGAGGGGAAGGAGCGAAGGCATATTCGAGTTATCGGTATCCGATAAAAACAGCTTTCAAAGCCGTTGCCGCGCTGGACCACGTCACGCGACATATCTCGATAATAATCGAGTCACTATACTCGGTACCATCCTATTGCCACGTACTATTTTCCAATGCAATATACCGCCGTCTCTATTTTCACGTGCTTTAGAATGTACCCGGTGTCCGCGCATCGCACTACCGTAAACGCTTATGTATACGCGCATGTATACTAGGTATATACCTACATATAGTATGCGTATATCAACCCAAAAGCAGACTGCATTCCAATGATTTTTTTATTATTCTCACGCGCGCTAACGTTTTTTATTCGCGAGAATTCATCAAAGAATTTTATTTTTATCGAATTACAAAGCGAGACGGAACGAATAGGGAATAGCGAATATCCGCACAAATTCAATATTCGGTCAGATTGCTGTGCATATTTAATCATCATAATGTTTTTCCATGAAACTGGGCAAACGTTTTTTTTTTTTCAACGCCGCAAGCCCGAGATACGAGAATCCGCATGTGGCGGCCGGTTTCTTCTTAAACTCAAATTTACAAAAGATTTTTATACAAAAGATTTTGATACCGCGAGCGAGCAGAGCAGGCCGAGAGCAGATGTCCCTATACTGCTCGTTGATGTGGAACACCGGAAGTCGCATTTCGATAATTGAAATCCTTAAGCTACCTAACGATCTCGCGAATCCCTGCTCTTATTCGAGAAGCTTATTGCGCGACGGAGATGACGCGTCTGATGATTCTTACTTTCCACACCCATCCGTTAATCTCATGCCCAGCAGCTAGGCGCTTTTGTTGAGCTCTTGGTCGTAGACCGATTCGCACGCATTTGGAGCATCCGCAATTACATAGTATATCAAACGTCGCGCTCGCTCAACTAGAATTAGCCCTTCGGAATATCCCCGCGGTGCGGGCATCTTAATTGGCTTGGGGTTTCGCATGAAAAAATCTTGGATCATCTTCTTTTCTTTCTTTCGTCGATGGCGGCCAAAGTCTGAAATTCGCGGAGCTACCGTTATTCAACAGTATATAAACAAATATACCAATAGAACACATAGGGCGGTACTATCTCGCTCGCCGCGCTGCAACAAATTTCAGTGTCGCCGCCGCCGCATCATCAGGTGTGCGTCTCTCCGTTTTGATGGTAGACCCCGCGCCGCGGTGGGTCGATTGGAAATCAATCGAGGGGCGCGGCCAACTTTTTCACGCGATCGCGATCGTGCATGATAATTTCCGCCCCTCGCAAATGATTTCTTCTTCATTTTTTATATATGTACAAGTTATAGCGCTACGGATTATCAGAATGTCATATTTCCCGTTAATCGTTGAGCAGTTGTCGCGTTTGTTTTACAGGTACTTTGACCCTGAAGGCATACGCTCAATTCGCTGGTACGGTGCACGTTATGAAAGCTGTAGGGAACCACATGGTTTTGACGTTCTGCGCTGGTCAACCGGACAACCAATTGTACTCGGTGCTGATGTCAAGAGAGCACATTCTCCAGCGAAGCAACATCAAGGGCGTTCATAATCTTTTGGGTCGACGTCATTTGAATATCGCGAGCGTGCGTGAAACTTGCGCAAAAGGTGGAACATCAGCGACGGCCATTCGGAGCAGCCTCTTGACGATTGGTCTCTGTTGGCTCGTTTCGTTGAGGCTTTACATCGATTCGACCCAATAACCGCCTTTCATCCTTCATCTCCTTTCACTGCGAAACTGAAAAACAACTCATAAACCTTCCGCGATCAAGTTTCTTAACCGGCCAGCAGCACATAATCATTTCGTCCGTGTTAACGAGCGGCGGGAGGCATTTTTTATCCCAGCAGTCCTCTGCTCGCTCTATCCCCAAGGAAAATACACGCGTCAAGGGGGGCGTCCAAATGCGCTTGAAGGAAAACTTTGAAAATCACGTTGCTGCGCACCGCCGAATGGAATTATATTATCGCCACTTATTTCCGGCTATATATACGCCAACTCGCGCGGCGAGTTTTATCGCGCCTCACCATGCAACTTTGATTGTTGCGCCCCTTCGTTCCTCTCTCAACCTGCTTGCTTGCGACCCTCTTCCACTCAAACAAAAATCCTCAACATCTCTTCTGCGCTTTTCCCTTTATTCTCAAATCTTTTTTATCAAGTTATATGTACCTATACACCTACCTAGTTGCATGGTGCTGGGAATTAAGAGGGTATGACAAAACTCGCGACCAAACTCGGTCATCGCTCGGTCTACGATAATTTATCGATTCTTTGTCCTATACAGCGTAACTGCTGGCATATCAATTGATTCGTCGTTACAGCCGATCGGCCCAGTTTAACCGTTCAATTTTGGGCGCAGCTTTTGTCAAACTCGGTACAATGAATAATGAACGATAACAATAATATAACTATAATAACAGCAATAAAAATAACGATGATGATGATGATAATTGTCCGAATGAATTAGTCATTCGCTTTGTGAAGCGAGCCGAACGAACGAATTGATGTGACTCGACGATGTATAATATTATTTAATCATGTCCTCTGTTCAACAGGTGAATGAGCGAACGAAGGAGAAATATAACTGTCGATTATATAATATATATATATAATAAATTATTCATTATTCGAGTTTTAAAGCGATGAACGAGGAAGAAGAAGGTACTTGTAAGATAGTTGTCCCTCATAGAGACCTCGAAACGGTATTCGCCGAGTCCTTGATGATATATATGACCCGACCCGCTAGAGTTACCTATATGTACGTTGATGGAAAAATCTATTTGTTTCACGAGTTACGATTAATGATTTAAGCATTTTAATGAACAACCGCGGCGGCGGCTGCGGCAGCGGCGACGGCCACGAAAATTGGAATGTGCGAAATCTTTTCGGAAATCCATCTGGACGAATAAAAAGAGATATATATAGGTATGTCATATTGAGAGACACGGCAACGAGACAGCTCACCGTGACCACCCGCCATAATGTGTGTTTCTACTGCACCAAAGTTTTTATTTATTTGTAAATCCTCGATATTGTATTCATATTATATGCATATATATACACATCCACACAGTTGAATTAATATGATATCCACGAAATAGAAAAAAATAAAAGATAGGTGCGAATTGTCCGTTAACATTCAAATTTCTTTTTTCATTCATTATCGGAGGATTCGAATCTTACCATAATCCATGCATTCCCAGCATATACGAATAAAGCATTTTTCACAATGAATCAGTCATTTTTCAGACAAACGCAATTTACTGCAGTCTGTACAATATATAATATCTTTTATACAAAATTGCGGTTCCGCGAGAGTACAGCAAGCAGGTTCCTCCAGAATAGGATGCGACGCCTTATAAAATGATGCAATATAAATGGCAGTTTGTAACGTCCATGACACACTGACGAGAGTTCAATAGAGAGGCGAGGCGGCGACGCGGAGATCGATCTAGAGCTAGGCTCGGCATAATCCCCGTGCTAGGCCTCGTTAAAGTAGAACGATCATAAACGCGTACGCAGGAGCAGAGTCGAGAACGGTTACCGAATAACGTTGTATCATCATCACCATCAACATGCGCGGTAAAGTTTATTCATATTACGTAGTACATGCCTCTGTTTATACATATGCGCACAAGTGTATTTCTAGGACACGGGGAATGAGCGGGGAAACATGCGGAGCGAGCGGCGAGGGTTCGATAATTAAGGTTAATCGTACGATTAACCCTCGAATTCCCCTTCCGTCTCACTTTCTTCTCCGCAAATTTGTCACGTTCGGCCTCGAGCATCTCCGAGAGTTATTGCGTCAAGCTTTGAGAGCAAATTCCTTTGCTACTTGTTACTCATCGAGTGCCAGCAGTAGCCATAGTCGTCTCGCTATTCTCTCTTCAGCTCACAAGCTTCCTTCGTTCATATCATGTGTTTCTTTTTTTGCGTCTCTCTCTCTCTCTCTCTCTCTCTCTCTCTCTCTCTCTCTCTGGTTATCCTATCCCGAGATTCGAGATTCCGCAGTACAGAGAACGTCCGCGCACCACTATATGGATATCGCTGAATCTTTTTTCAGCCTCGATCTCGTTCGGCAGAGATCCGACAATTGTTCGTCGTAAGAGCCTTTGTGACGATCGGATATACACGCGATCGGTCAAAGACGACGAATACAAAAGGGCGCTCTCTCTCTCTCTCTTTTTCGCGCGATTCTCTACGACTTTCCTCACAAACGCTCCCTGTCATCTTTATTCCTTGTAGTATCTGGATTTATTTTAGGAACATACATTTACCTCCGGCATTATTTATTAAATATACCCTTGCACCGCCGTACCGCGAACAACTTTATCATCCATAATCTCCGAGCTATCGATCCTCCTTTCTCAGTGACTATTGTAAAATTTGCACCGAGAGATTCTCTCTATAGTGGAAATGGTTGGAAACATTTTTTCTCGGATCCGCATGAGATTAGAATGTTTTTTTTACCGATCGAGCCTCGCCGCTGGTCCGAAATCGCATAATTTTCCCATCTTATCGTTCGCTCATTGCGCGCGCGCGCGCCGGTTGCTGCTGGATCCCGCGGGCCAGCGTTCAAGATCTTTCGAGGGCTTCGTATTGAGCGGCACCGTTTGTTCTGACGTTTTTTTTAACAATGAAAAAAAAAAAAAAAAAATCGAAATATGCGTCACCGCGCGTAGAGAGCGAGGGGGGGGGGGGGGCTAGACCAAATATACTCAATTCCGTTCTGCGAGTAATTTAAACGTCGTTCGCGCGCGTATCAACGTATTTCGACGCGCGCCGTAACAATGCGAGCCAGAGAAGCGTGGATCCGCGCTCGCCGGGAGCAATAACGTGTGTCAAGCAGCAGCAGCAGCAGCAGCATCAAGCAGATACGTCATTCGCACTCGATTTGGAACGTCATAAGACGGTAGCCGTGCAAGAATGAATCTTGATTTCATGAGAATGAAGAGAGAATGGAGAATATATAGGAGCGATCAGCTGCTTCAACCGCCATTCAATTGTCAAATATATTTCAAATTGATGAAGCGTCGCATCGTGTAAAAATATATAAATATATCGCTCTCCCCCCCCGCCAATTCCCAATAAAACCAGGAGCAAACGTTTTCTTTCCAAAAAAAGAGCGAGCGCGGTGGCGGTGGTCTCATCGATAATAAACCAGCTATTCCTGCTGTGTATTATATATTACGTACACGTATCTCGATCGTCATGTTTATGCGCTAACATTATTTTCAGGACATTATAGTAGGCGCGTATTCTCGCTACTCGCGTCGCTATATACGCGATATATAGAGTAGATCATCGCTGCTGCCGCGCGCGCGCGCGCCTCGAAAGCTCTCGATTCTGAAAATAACGCTTCATTGGCCCGCCGCGTAGCGCGGAAATTGCTCGAAGCGTCGGGCGTGCTATGCGAGAAAGCCACTTGATATGCGCGCGAATATTTCTATGGCTCGTCGCCCGCCGCACCCGCTCTACGTCGTACGCCATCGCACCATTGCGCCGTGTTAGCTCGCTCGCGCGCGCGCGCGCGCGCGCCTACCTTTGCGCATGTGTACGTGGTACGTATATACGCGCGCGGCGCACACTGCACAGATGCCTCATGATCGTACGGAGAAAAGGGCGTATGGCGCGAATCGCTTTTAACCCGTGCGATATATTTCACTCTTGCGAAAGACCTCTCTCTGCGCCCTTGAAGCAGGATAAAATAACACTAACGCGCCCCGCGCGCGACGACCTCATATTCAGGCGATAGATTCGAAGCAGCCACCGCGCGTTCGATCGAGGCTGCCGCCACAATATATCCATTTAATTTACATATATATTTATACCTTCGTTATAATACTCATCATCAGCAACAATCGGTTCACTCGCGCCGCTTTATACGCCTCATGCATTATATTTTCTAGCGATTTTCGAGTCACCATGCAGTTGTTTTTTTCATCTTTTCGGAGGGGCTGCGTCTACGTGTGTGTCTAATTTATATATCAACTTGAACGATTCCTGCATACATTGAATCCTGCGCCGCCATATTGAAATCTGCCATTTTCAATTTCGCGGATGCGCATTCATAATCAGTGCGACCAAGATAATCTGATATAATATTACCAACTTGCGTTCTGACCAAACGATTCCTGCATGTAGTATCTTCAATTTCGGATGCGGAGATTTCATAATCAGCGATCCCAAAAAATATGCGCGAGAGACAATGATAAAAGTGAAAAATAATTTTTTGGATACGATTTGGATAAAATCCGTTCTTAGTATGAGCGTGTGTACATATATATAGTGCGAAATAAGTAACTCTGCCAAATTTCAAGTAGTTTCGGTGATATATCTCTCGTGATGCGAGTCAGCTCTAGTGCAGCGAGTGAGTGGTATTTCGCTTATAGATATATAGATATAGATAAAGCGAAAAGCGAGAGTTTTCTATATACCAAAGAAATTCAGAGTCGGCTGCTGGAATTTAATATTGCGCAGAGCGGTGCTGGGGGGGTCGTCCGTAGCTCATCAGGGTATCCGCGGCATACCCTGCTCGTCTCGTCGTCGTCGTCGTCGTATCACCCTAAGCACTTTTTATATATCTTCCGGATCTACATAGCTCTCTGATTCCCCTTGTTTATATTTTTTATTTTCAATACCATTTTTCTTATTCTTACTTTTATTGTGCGGTGTGCATGCTGGCTGCTCCCTAGCTCCCGCGTCACTCGCACCTGCTCGTACACTTTTGTCGCGTATTCATGCGTCGCTTCATCTGATTTTTATTTCAAATTTCAATAACACGCGCTTTTTATTATTGGTATAATTTTCTTAGCCCGCCATATAGGTATCATCAATTATTAAAGAAAAGTATATACCTAATAATTATACACTACTATTGTGCAGTGTGTATAGTTGGACAAAATCCAGATTGAGGACGCTACCAAACAGTTGACGCGAGCAGTCGGTAATCGCGATCGCTTATTAACCATCGCAGTGCGGCGCCAGCTGCTGCAGCAGCAAGCAGGCAGCTGGCAGCAGCAACTAGCAGAACTAGCTTCTAGCCTCAAATTTCGGGCTTCTCGGCCTTTTCGCTGCTCCTCAGAATGGAAAATTCATTGATATAAAATAGTTTAAAATTCGGAGACTCTGGTGATTGTCAACGTTGGATAATTGTTGCAAACAGTCATTGGGAATCATCTGGTTAGTATTTTTGAAATTGACGTTTTTTTATTCATATCAACCAACTTTTCAACGCTATGAGAATTTGAGGTTACGTCAATTTTCGTCGCAATCGTTGGAAAAAAAATCCTTCATCCTTTTTCACCGTGCGTGAAAATGAAAAATCTGTATAAAAGAAAGAGAATTTCTTCGAGAGCCCTTTTCGGAGCTGTCGCGATCGCGTCATCAATGATTTTGGAGCTTGAAATTATTTTCAAATGAATTAGAAAATGATTGCAAAACGAAACTTAATATTTTTATTCATCGCAAGACGTGACGATAATTATTATAGAAATGGCGTCCGCTTGGAAAATATTAACCCGTGGTATAACAACCTCGAGCGTTCTCCTCGGCAAAAGGAATTTCCGCAAATTTCTGTTATACAACAAGAGAGGAACGCGGGAATTCAAAAAACGTCAAGCCATAAAGCCTGATCCGGATATTCCTATCGATCGTAAGTATACGTTTAAACAAATATTCATTCGTCTCGTCGCGGTGGTGTTTACCCGATTAAAAAATATCTTTTATTCTTTCCGGCCAAAAGTCATTCAACTTTTGGCGAGTATCCGACTCGAGTCGTAGCCAAAACTATTTTGTCGCTCGAATTTTATCAAACAAAACCAAACTTTTGTTTCGTATTATCGAGTTGCTATCGTTGTAAGCGGAGAGAAAAAATTTTGTTTAACGAGCTATCGATTCCCCGGTTGGGAAAATTTGAATGCTCCCGGAGATACGCAAACGAGACTCTTTTAATCATATATTCTATTTCAGATCGTGGCGTCAAAAGCACGGGCTACACGATAGACGGAAAATTCGTACAAATACCTGAAAAAATACCGGAACTGATAGTTCCAAGTCTCAAGGATTTCAAGCTAAAGCCTTACGTCACTTACAAATCGACGGATGTGACGCAGAGCGAATTTACGGCCCAAGATTTGTTCGCCGCTGTGTACGCGCGTAAGATAGAAAAAGATTTTCAAGAGAAGAAATTGGAGGAGAACGGTGATCCGCGGGAGCCTAGCGAATACGAGAAATTAACGTCGCAGGAAGCCAAAAATCTTGCCGAAAAAACCGGTACCGATATATTTACGCGTAAAATTTGAGATAAATAAAAGGGTTATGGCTATCGTCTCGATCAGACAAATAATCCGAATCGACAAAATTTCAAATACCAACATTTATTTACCTCGATCGCCGCGCCCCCCCCCCGCCCCCCCCCATAATCGTTCCTATGTTTTCGAAAAAATAATACAAACATCTCGGAATGCTCGGATATGATAAAGGAGAATAGGGGGAGGGAAGAAAAAAACGAAAAAAAAAATCGTCTACCTATATGTATTACCTTTATTACATATTCTCTTTCTCCTCGTCGCTTTCTCGCTTCATTTACATACATACATATAGACATATTAATATGTATATATAAAATGTACGATACATTTTTTTTTACGATTCTAGTCGTAATTCGTTGAGCCAAATACACGCACGTTTTACTATTCTTCCATCGAGCCTCAATATACTATTTATTCGCATCCTACATTTTTTATTTGTTTTATTTCTCATTTGCGTCACTCTTCTCCCAACAAGTCTTTCTCGAAATTCGGGCCGCATTTATTTCATTCTATTGCTTCTCGCGAGTCGCTTTTTTTTCTACATTTTTTATCTTGTGTGTGTGTGTGTTTTTTTTTTCTTTTTTTTTTTCTTTCTTTTTTCTTCAAATATACAAAATCCGTCGTTGTCGAATCGAAGATGGCGGCTGTACACTCGGAAGATGTGTATGAAATCGACGATAAAAAATTAATTAACCGATGAAATAGAATTTTCTTTGCTCCTCAATCGCGCGGCGAATAATTTTGCGATCATACGCTCGCGAAACGATTGTTCGCTTTTGCGATCTAACAACGATTTTGCGATCCGAGAGGCCCTGTTTCCGCCGCTAAACGTGTCAATCAATAGAGCAATAATATACAGCGATAACGTATAAGCGAGATAGCGCAAACAGCGATTCCCCGAACGCGCTTGATTCGGAAGTTGATAAGATTTTTTTAATTCGCGACATTTTCAAATCACTTTGATATCATGTTCTTGGAAGCTTTCTTCTCTCAGTTTTCTCCTAATCGTCCCATCGTTTTTCAAGTCTTAATCTTCGCATTATCATTTTATTTGTAGGAAATAATAAAATCCCAAAAATATTTGCATCTATTGACTATGCGTTGGAATTTGCATTCGCGACATTCTTTCTTTTTTTTTCTCTTTTTGTCGAATTAAACGTTATCACATATATAATTTTGTATTATACGAAACGTGTGTGTGTGTTTCTGTAAAAAGTGAATGAAATCGCCATCTTTATTGCTGGTGGAAATTGGTGAAAAAAATTATTGCGTATTAATGCGTCACTCTCGGTATTTTCTAATATATTATAAGACGCAAATTTTTGTTTGGTTTTTTAAATCCATTTGGATGAGAGCGTATTCCTGAAATTACACTCTCCGCCCGAGGAATTGCCCGTTTTCGTTATTTCGCAATTCGTTCGCGTCAAATATTGTTTTTAACATTGCCTTAGAAAAACGTATGATTCTTCGTTTCTCGTTTGAGCCAAGTTTGATTGTTTTACTTTTTTTTTCACTCTTCCGTGCTCGACCAAACCAACATGCTTCTCGTAAAAAATGACGGCTCGTTTATTCGTTATGAAATCATGTTATTTGTTCCTTAAATTATTCTAATTGATCGCGATCGATCGATAAAAAATAACAAGTTTCCGTTGGGTACGATTTATAGGTATATCCTTGTCGTCCTCGTTCGTAACATATTTACTCATTTTTTTCCTATGTTCCAAGTGTCCGGTAGCCGGTAGTATAATTGTTAGCGCACAAGTCAACTTGAAAAATCAATGTCGCAGCAGCAGTAGCAGCAGCAGCAGCAGCAGCATCAGCAGCAGCCTAACATTCGCGTATTGCTTGGGAGAAGAAAAAGAAAAAAGAAAAACAACCATAATTCGTGATTGGTTTTTTGCTCTTGGATTATTTACAACAACAATTGTCCAAATGTGACGAAGCACAATGTCCACATTTTACTCTCTTTTACACTCACAATTTCAATTGCTACCGCATCAACAATTTTTCACATCTACGCTCTTGATGAGCTATAACTTGATTTCACTTGATCGACAAACTAATTATTCTCATATACGATCTACGTTTCTCTAAATTCTCCTTCACTCAATATTATTATTCGTTTCTATAAAAAAAAAAAAAAAAAAAAAAAAAAACAACAACAACATGGTTGTTGTTGTCGTCGTCGTCCTCGTCCTCGTCCTCGTCTCCTCGACGGTTTATTTTTTAATTCTTTTAGTAATTTGAGCATGATACGCTTGTATTGAATAAAATTGTTGGCAGTACAATAAATCTTGCCTAATGGATCAATTCGTTAAATAAATATGCCGTCGCTCCTTTTTCTTCTCTTTCGACATTCTCATTTTTTATTTTTGTTATTCTTCATCTTGTCGTTTCATATTGTACAAAGAATTTCTCTCTCTCTCTCTCTCTCTCTCTCTCTCTCTCTCTCTCTCTCTCTCTCTCTCTCTCTCTCTCTCTCTCTCTCTCTGATCAACTCGATTCTCAGTCCATTTCCGTTTAGCATCGTTGAGTTTTCTTTGCTGCTCCGCTTCGCTGCAAACCTCTTTCTTTCTTTCGCTAGAGTCTTGTAAATATAGAGTCGAGAGTATAAAAATGAGGATCGAATAAATGTGAGCTACCGCCGGCCAAAATCCCTGCTAGTTATCCGTATCTGAACTTAATAATTATTCCTGCATGACCTTCTTGATTGGCTTTTTATTTGTCAATCTCTTTGTTTATTCATCTTGCCTGCCGAAAAGCAGATTAGCGCCAAGATTTGTCTTATACAATTGTCAGTCTATCATGAAATTGATTACGTTGCAATATAATTCCAATGCTATTTTTTTTTTTCTCTCTTCTATCGGTCTACTATTAGTTTTTCTTAATTATGTCACTTAGCCCGCGATGAGGATACAGCTTCGTTTCTATCGAACCTTATTTTTAAGTGTCTTTGTTCTTTGTTCGCGCGCCGCTCTGTATAAAAAAGACGGAAAAGCGAATATAAAATTTTCTACGCTATTCTTCCTATTTTGCCACTCGTCGCGGAAATTCGATTAACCCCAGCGCACACGAACGTCGTCATCTCGATTTACGATCATATAATTCGACTCTTTTACAAAATTTACAAGTTGGGCTTACAATTGGTGAAATTTGTTGAATAAATGTATCCAAAAGTTGTTCGATATGTCTTTACGCGCGGGGGGGGGGTGGGGGGCGTTACGTTCCCCCCCGTTTCAGATTGTACGATTGAAATTTTTGTTCAATATCCACGATCAAGACCGCTATGACGCGTTCCAAAATACAAATTTCAGGCGATTAAAGTACCGCGAGTCGTTCCCCAATACTGGAATAAATATTGTTTCGTTTGAAATCCATTTGGAGAATTGGAGAAAATAATTCAGTCAAAAAGTCAATAAATAGTATAGTAAATGGCAAAATAAAGAAAACCGTAAAAAATGTTGGTTTCATTTTTCAGTGTGTATCTCAAACACGGCGCTTTATCCTGCCAGAGCAGGAGCCTATTTTTACTACTACAAATTTCTTATCTCTATAGTATATTTATCTATCCCCATGGATTTGGACATTGCATCGCGATGCTCGATGCTTTTTTCGTTCGATTAATCATGAAATACGAGCAGGCGGGCTCGACCTTACATCGGATTTATAAATTTCTATTAGGTCGCCGCGCACCCTTGATATATTCTCTCTCTCTCATACTTTTCACACGTTTCAACGTTTAAACTCTCGTTTTAACCCGTATCAAAGTTGACTAGTAGGTATTGCTGCAAATGCCATAAATCAAGTTACGAATTATTTAATATAATAATATCGATGATGACGATGGTGATAATCGCGCGCTGTTATTTGTGACGCGTTAGCGGTTATTGCCCACTACACCTTTCGCGTTATATATAGGACGAGCGAGTTGTCATTTTTCTCGTTGTTGTTACTGCTGTTGCTGTTGTCGATGTTGTTGTTGTTGTTGTTGTTGTTGTTGTTGTTGTCGTAGCTTCTTTTTTGAACCCTCTAAAGAAGCACGAATCGCATTCGCATCAGGGTTTCTATATTATTTCGTTTATTCCATCGGGTCTCCAGCATTTTCGAATATGGTCGGATGAGGGCTACTTCCGGTTGGCCACAAGAAGCCACCGACGCTGCCAGGAGGCAGATACGATGCCCCTCCACCCAGCCCAACCTGGCATACATACATACATACATACATACATATATATATATATATATGTATATAACGTAAGGCCTTTTTATTTTTCTTCATTCTCTTGAAACATTTTTCAAAACTTTTTTCAATTATTCGAGATTTACCATGAAATATTGAGCATGCCCAAAGTGCGTGTTTATTATTAAACGAGGCCGTGTCTTACTTGAACAATACTACACCAAATTCTACTCATTCCCGCGATCGATTACCCCCATCATTCACATATAATTATCGGGCACGCACAATCTGCTGGATCGGACTGGGTTATTAAAAAATAAAAGAAGGAAATTTATATGGGAATAATCACCAAGTTTTTCAACACATGATGAAAAAATAAAATGATTTATTGCGCGATCAAGTAAATAAACAATAATAGGAACAAATTGCAGGTACGCGACGCTCTCTCACTCTCGCTCTCTCTCTCTCTCTCTCTCTCTATAGTACGTGCGTGATCGCCATAACAAAACTACTGAATAAAATATCAAATGCGCATCATCATCTACTCCGCCTTGAACACAGCCCTTGCGGCGCCGCCGCTCATCATTGAAATTATTTTCATTTACTTTTGTTGTCGATTTTTTTTTTTTTTTTTTTCCCTTCCGCCAAATAACAGTAGGAACAATTTACAGAAAATATAACGAGAAAAACAGTGATTTCTATCTCGAAGAAGCGTATGGATAGAAAAGTATCAGTTTAATGGCGCTTTTATATTTATCTTTTCACCACGCTGATCAAAGACGTACTACACCTACTATTTTTGGCGAATCGTTCGGCGGCGACTATTCTTTGCGCTTTGCGAATGGTACGAAAGGAAGTAACAACAAGAAACAATGTCTGACCCGCCAAATGCAATATTTGAGAATATATTTTGATCAACGGGTGTGTCAGAATAGTAAACTGATATTTTTCAGCAGCACGAAAAAGATCTACGCTCTGTAACGAAATACATAATCTGATGACTGTCGAATCACAAGATTATTACCTGTTGACTCCATAGGAGTGTTCTTTCCGCCAATTGGCAATCGGCTGCCAATCTCGAGGGCAGACTCTTCCATCTTTCCTCGTCGCGGTCGCGATCGCGATCACGGTCACGGTCACGGTCACGGTCACGGTCGGGGTCGAGATCGCGATCGCGATCCCTCTCGAAATCGGCCTCAATGTTGCCCACCGACAGAGGTGGCAAAATTTGGGTACGTTGGGCCATTTTGTAGCTATCCTGACGAGGCACGTGGTCCCCGCCGGCTCGTCTGCTTCCACCGCTCGATATACTCGTCAATGGGGTCGGGCTTCCACCCCCTCTGTGCCTGTGATAAAGATTTCTTTTTTGCTGTAGCATCCTCTGTTGCACCATCAATTGAAGCTGCATACCCCCGGAGTCGCTCCGAATTTTGAATTGTTGTTGACTCGGAGACGCGGAACTCGGTCGAAGATGAACGAGATCCAGATGTCCCCGCGCTTTTCCCGAATCTGTTTCAACAAGAGCAGGGCAAACAATAGTTGAAAAAAAAAAAAAAAAAAAAAAAAAATTCGCCATTTCAACAATTTTCCTAGAAACGCACGCCTGAACGATCCTCGTCGCCTACTATATATTTACCCTGAATACTCCGCTGTTTTTCCAGCCTGTCTCCGGCGCTCGCTTGCTGACAAAACATGAGTCTCGAGCCACCGTCCGAAGCGCGACGGCCTTGACTAGCGCGCGATATTCTTGCAGCGATCGGCGATGGACTTTTCGGCGGAGGAGGAGTACACGAGGGTAGACTGCTCGTAAAGCATCCGGTTATCGCCAAGTCCGGTGGACATCCGGAATCGAAGCTCGATTCAAATAATTCTGAAGATGAACTTCCGTAGCCTCCTCCGCGTCCAAAGAGACTGGCTCTGTTCGGTGGGTCGATCGGATCTACAATCGTACTGTCGAAATGATGATGATGATGATGATGATGATTTTGCTGCTGCTGCTGCTGCTGCTGCTGCTGCTGATAATCGCTCAAACGACGATTTACGATTTGACTGTCGATTCGTTGACTGATATCTCGATCCAGACCCAATCTGTGCTCCTGTAATTTTATTTGTGCCTCTCGCAACTCGTCCCCGCTCGGGCCTTCCTCAAAGTCACCTTCGGCGCTGCAACAACCTTCGTCCGTCGACGAACTCGTCGAACTGAACCGCTTACCCCCTCGTCCTCCTCCTCCTCCTCCGCCACCGCTGCCGCTGCCGCCACCGCCACCGCTACTTTCTTCTCGAGTTCTGAAGCAAAAAATAAAAACATGGCAATGCAACAATATCGCTTGTTCTTTAAAATATACGCTTGGGTACGTGTATGAAAACACCGTTTTAGCGCTGTGGTCAAAATCATTTTTGGAAAATCGATACTTCGGAAGAATGGGTAAGCGCGCGCGCGAAACGGTAACCTTTGGATATACGAGGATGGATATGAGCGGGTTACCATTATTAATCCCTTTACTGCGATAGACTCATAAACTATATTCGTACTCCGAATGAACAGAAAACATGAAAAAATATTTTTTTTAAATCAACGGAGCAACAAGGCTGCTACCTTGAACGCTAAAAAACGCATTCGCGACCAACACTCGAGAAAAATCAATGGAATGTCAATGTCAAAAATTTGAAAAAAATCATCAAAGAGATTTATAACGAAGAAATTTCAACAAAAAACGATTCGCTCAGCATCGTCAAAAACTCAGGAATTTGTGTCGAAAGAAATAAAAGTTATGTACGAAATCCCGTGATTTATCATTCGGTCAATGATACCAGCAAAATATAATGCCGCAATCGATGCCCACTATTTTTTTTTTTTTTTTTTTTTAATTATCATTTCGTTAAAATAAAAAATTAATTTTTCACCCTCATCATGTTATCACTCAATCACGATGGATATATATAGATCGATATCTTCTCTATATTATATATAAATCTAGCTGTTGGCCGCTTTTTAATCGAAAACTACGGAATCAATTTCGCGATAAGTCTCTCACGAGATTTAAGATCATGATTCAAACAGAGTTTGTGATTTTGCAAAATTTCCTTATCTTTATTTTTACAGAAATACAAAAAAAAAGTTCAACAATTTCATTGCTCAATTCGGTATAGAAAAAAGTTGAGCATTTTTAATGAAATTATGAAAAAATAAAATAAAAATCTCCTGTTCCAGAAAAAAAAGAAGAATTCGACAATTCCACAAATAAAAAAATTAAAATAAGAAAAATTTACAGCTAGAATAGGCCAGAGATATGCGCCTGCTCTATGCAGCGGGCGAAGCCCGCGCAGGCGCAGCTAGTTCTGTATGTACTTAATTTGGGAATACGAATATCTTTTACGAATTGAAATTGTTCAATTCGGACAAACCGTCTACCGGTAAAGGGGTCAATCATCCCGGAATGAAAATCATTAATGATTCGTTATAAACGAAGCGAAAGGCCAGCAAGAGTGATTAATGCGATCGAGCGAGATTTTTTACTCCTGGCTAATAATACGAGTTTCTATACCTATCTCGATATCGGGAAAACGTATTTCAGGGAATAAAAAGAATTCCAGGAAAGTATAGTTAATTTCGGCGAAAAAGGAAAAAGCATAAATTTATCGAAACGAAGAGTTACCACTGAAACTGAAAGAGGCACAACAGAGCCCGCGATCTTCCAATCTCCCGCCTAATCCTCAACAAAATCTTGGATAATCCGCACCGAATGACCTTCAAAACCATCAACGTCCGACTAAGCTATCGCTGGAAATTAAAATCAAATGAATCAAGTATATCAAATCAAGATTCTAATACGGCGGGGAAATGCTCTTTGGAAAAAAATGTCTCCGAGATTGCGCAAGGTGCGAGTTGGAAAAAAATTGATGCCGAAGAGAGAGAAATGGGTAATTACCTCGATTTGAATTTGTCGTCCTTCGCTCTGCTCATCGATGCCGGCCAACAACCGTTGTTCGTCCCTGGATTCCCGCCTCGATGCTGTTTCAGTCTCTCCAACAGTAAGAAGTAAATGGCGGCGTGATGATCGTAGCTATTATTCTTGAGCGACTATGCCGATTAACAAGATAAAAATGAACAATTGTTGTAATTAAACCGCAAAGAGCCGCGCGTCGACGATTGTTTTATTATTATTATTGTTGTGAGAGATATGAAAAAAAAAAAAAAAAAAAAAAAAAAATGGTATTCCGCTTACGTCTTTGGTGCGCGTTACGTCTATTCCTAAACTGTGCATTAGCCTGAGAATTTGTTCGTTCGGTTCTTGCAGGGCCGAGGGCGGATTTGGTATAATCGTTGGAAAAACATCACCGGTTGAGCCGATCATCCAACGATGCCTCTTTATTTGCGGAATCGTATAACGTTTACCCGGCTCCAGGACCAACATTTTACGAATCAGACTTTCGCAATCTGCACGCATGGAAAAAAAAAAAAAAAAAAAAAAAAGTCGGTTATTGTTTATAATGTTGGAAATGCGGCGGCTGAAATGGGAATAAAAAATTTGGACATACCGGTGCTCATGAAGTACGGAATGCGAAAACGACCGCTGAGAACACGATCGCGAAGGGATTGCAGGGTTGAACCGTCGAAGGGCAAAGCCCCGCAGACCAGGACGTAAAGGACGACACCGAGGCTCTGTGGACAAACACACATATATATATATATATATACGGTTCAATTCGGTGTAGAGAGAGAGAGAGAGACGAATGATTGCGCCGAGAAATAATGAATGCGAGGCGCGAGCGCTTACCCAAACGTCGATTTCCGGTCCGGCGTAGTGTTTGCCGCGAAATACTTCGGGTGCCGCGTAAGGCGGGCTTCCGCACCACGTGCTCAGCCGTTCGCCGGGTATGAAACGATTGCTAAATCCAAAATCGGCGATTTTCACGTTCATTTGGGAATCGAGCAACAAATTTTCGGCCTTGAGATCGCGATGAGCAATTCCGCTACCGTGACAATATTCGACCGCCGATAATATTTGGGCGAACGTTGATCTCGCCCTCGATTCGCCCATTCGACCGAAACGGGCGATGTAATCAAATATTTCCCCCTTATTCGCATATTCGCACACCTGTTATTGAAACCAACCAACCAGGAATATACTAAATATCATCGATCTCGCGCTCATCCCCATATCGCCGCGTCCTTTCTCAAATAAGCGCAGAGAATATAGGGGAGTATGGGGCAAAGTGGGCCACTTAAGGAATTTAGCGAGTTTCGTCGGTGATCACAGGGCCATTCGCTCATTTTTAAGTCCCAAAATCCATTCGACCTTATTATTTGAAGAATTTAAGAAAAAAAATTTTATGGGGCAAAGTGGGCCACCAAAAAATTGCGATTTGTGGGGCAAAGTGGGCCACCACTAAATTCCGATTTTTCGGGCAGTGAGCTGGAAATTTTTTTTTGTTTTTCGACAAATCTATAGCTGTTTAAGACTGAGAGGATGAGAATCATTGTACAAATTACTCAGAGATGTCCATTTTATATTGATTATTGACAAAAATTGCATTTAGATGAATATGGAGCAAAGTGGCCTGCTCGACGAATTTGACGAGTTTCGTCGGTGAGCACAGGGTCATTCCTTTATTTTCAAGTCCCAAATATCATTCCAACTTATTGTTCCACGAATCTTAGAAAAAAAATTTTATGGGGCAAAGTGGGCGACCCTAAATTCCGATTTTTGGGTCAGTGATTTAGATTTTTTTTTCGTTTTCCGAGAAATCTATAGCTGTTTAAGACTAAGAGGATGAGAATTATTGTACAAATTACTCAGAGATGTCCAATTTCTATCGATTATTTACAAAAATCGCATTTATAACGAATGTTATCGTCATCAACACCTGCACATAAGGTGTTAGCCCATTTTGCGCATGCCCCACAATAAATTCAGTTTTTGGAGGAATAAAGTTGATTGCAAAAAATGCAAGCAACGTCCTCCGCGGACGAGGCACTCATGCAGTCACTTTCCCGGTTACGAATTTTCATTCGGTAAAAATCTATTGCAACGCCTGATCGCTCATCATTCAGACTTGTCAATGATGAATTTTCACCGCACTTTGCTCCAAAATTTTTTTTCCCAAGATTCGGGAATGGATTTTGGGACTTGAAAATACGTAAATGACCGTGTGCTCACCGACGAAACTCATTGAATTCCTCGAGCAAGCCACTTTGCTCCATAGTCACCTAAATACGATTTTCGTCAACAGTCAATATAAAATGAGCATCTTTGAGACATTTGAACGATGATTCTCACCCTCTTAGTCTTAAACAGCTATAGATTTCTCGGAAAACGAAAAAAAAAATCTAGATCACTGCCCCAAAAATCGGAATTTAGGGTGGCCCACTTTGCCCCAGAAATCGCAATTTTGTGGTGGCCCACTTTGCCCCATGAAATTTTTTTTCCAAGATTCGTGAAATAATAAGGTGAAATAGATTTTGGGGCTTAAAAATAAGGCAATGACCCTGTGCTCACCAACGAAACTCGTCCTATTCCTCAAGCGGGTCACTTTGCTCCAATATTCACCTAAATGCGATTTTTATCAAGAATTAATATAAAAATGTAGGGGATTATGGGGCAAAACGGACATATGGGGCAAAACGGACAGGGTGCCCGTTTTGCCCCGAAAGTCGAAAATCCGGGGCAAAACGGACATTTCAAATTCTGAAATTTCGGAAAATTCATAAATTTTTTTTTCAAGCCTAAATTACATTTTTACCCGAAAACAGCCTGAATTAGTGAATTTTGAGGCAAAATGGACACACAGGGGGCAAAACGGACACATGTAAATGTAAATTTTATAAAAAAATATTTTCGGAACCAAACCATCTTCTGACCCTAAAATATCTTAAATTGTTGAATTCTAGGGTGAAATGCACAAAAAATTCAAGTTTTAGAGCAAAATAAACACATGTCGAATCCGAAATTTTATAAATTTCATAAAATTTTGACTCCGATCCCAAACTACGTTCTGCTCACTATTCATTTTCTTTTGTGACTAATTTGAAAACCAAATTTATAATGACGATAAGAAAATAAGGAAAAAAGGTTTTTTTTATTGGAGCAAATAAAATCTACATATTCGTAATTTTTTAATTTTTATTATCACTGAGAGGCTGTGTCCGTGTTGCCCCAAAAATTTTTTTTTACGAAATCCGGGGATCTAGGACCGAAAATCGATTGTGGGACTCCAATAGAGTTCAAACATCAATTATACCCCAGCACGATAGAGCCAAAGTTCATTTTTTGCAAGACCGAAAAGCTTGGACCAAACGCGATCTCAAATTTGGCTCATTTTTTCTTTTTACATCCAAGGAATGGGGCTCAAGTGGTCCCATTCCTTTTCTTATATCACCGAGGTGGCATTCCATTCGAAAAAAATCGCTTCGAAGGTCTTAATTTCGAAAAAAAAAATTTTTTCATTTTTTATACCTCCGAGAGGCAATGTCCGTTTTGCCCCAAATTTTTTTTTTTACGAAATCCGGGGAACTAGGACCGGAAATCGATTATGGGACTCCATTACAGTTCAAACATCAATTATACCTTAGTACGGTGGACCCAAAGTTCATTTTTTGCAAGACCGAAAAGCTTGGACCAAACGCGATCTCAAATGTGGCTCATTTTTCTTTTTTACATCCTAGAAATGGGGCCCAAGTGGTCCCATTCCTTTTCTCATATTACCGAGGTGGTATTCCATTCGAAAAAAATCAATTCAAAAGTCTCAATTCCGAAAAATGTAATTTTTTCGATTTTTTATACCTCCGAGAGGTAATGTCCGTTTTGCCCCAAAAATTTTTTTTTACGAAATCCGGGGATCTAGGACCGAAAATCGATTGTGGGACTCCAATAGAGTTCAAACGTCAATTATACCCCAGCACGGTAGAGCCAAAGTTCATTTTTTGCAAGATCGAAAAGCTTGGACCAAACGCGATCTCAAGATTTGGCTCATTTTTCTGTTTTACATCCAAGGAATGGGGCTCAAGTGGTCCCATTCCTTTTCTTATATCATCGAGGTGGCATTCCATTCGAAAAAAATCGCTTCGAAGGTCTTAATTTCGGAAAAAAAAATTTTCATTTTTTCTACCTCCGAGAGGCAATGTCCGTTTTGCCCCAAAAATTTTTTTTTACGAAATCCGGGGAACTAGGACCGGAAATCGATTATGGAACTCCAATACAGTTAAAACATCAATAATACCCCTGCACGGTGGAGCCAAAGTTCATTTTTTGCATGACTCAAAAACATGGCCAAAATGCGATTTCAAGTTTTGGCTCATTTTTCTTTCTTACATGCCAAGGAATGGGGTTCTAAGTGGTCGCGTTTCTTTTCTTATGTTACCGAGTTGGTATTCTATTCGGAAAAAGTCGCTTCAGACGTCTCAATTTCGAAAAAAAAAAATTTTCATTTTTTATAACTCCGAAAGGCAATGTCCGTTTTGCCCCAAAAATTTTTTTTTTCGAAATTCGAGAAACTACGACTGGAAATCAATTTTGGGACTCAAATATAGTTGAAAGACCATATGCTCATCGATTAAATTGGCTTAAATCGTTAACATGTCCGTTTTGCCCCATAGTCCCCTACATCTTTGAGTAATTTGTACAATAATTCTCACCCTTTTGGTCTTAAACAGATATAGATTTCTCGAAAAACAAAAAAAAAAATTTTAAGTCACTGCCCCAAAAATCGAAATTTTGGGTGGCCCACTTTGCCCCAGAAATCGCAATTTTGTGGTGGCCCACTTTGCCCCACTGGCCCACTTTGCCCCATATTCCCCTAAATAAAAAATGATATATATATCAAAATCCAAGCCGCGCGCGCCGCCGGTTATGTTTACCCTATACATGCACAAATACATGGCCGAGAATTATTCATCTATTTAAGAGCCTTTATATACGCGTGCATGCTTTCTATGTGTAGTGGGGGGATCACGTGCATCAGGATCACGCAGTTGCTCGCATAATAGAAAAATATTTACGTACCATGTAAATCATATTTTTCGTTTCCATAACTTGATATAATTTGACGATATGAGGATGTTCCAGCTGCTTCATTATTTCCACTTCACGATAAACCTTTTCCAAATTCGTCGAATCCAGCTGTGTCTTGTCGATTATTTTAATCGCGACCTTCGACACAGAGATCAACAATTATGTCAAGTAAATCGAGGCTATCCCATCATCATCATCATCATAATCCATATTGCGGATCGATTAATTTATCTGTGCTGCTGGACATAGCTCGCGAAAAAAGTTGTGTTTTTCTCATTCAACGTATTTTTCTCTATTCTGCCGCGAGTTTAAACTTTATTATAAATTTGTCTCTTATTTTTTAACATTTTGTCTTCTACTTAGCTTACCTCCGTTTTTGTTATTCGATGTCTGGCCAATTTGACGACCGCAAAATTTCCTTTGCCGATCGTTCCTTCGATGTCGTAGAAACCAACGCGAATTTGCTTTTTGCTTCCCTGCCCCCCACCGCCGCCGGAATCCATATTTTCTCCAAACAATTTTTCACCTCCACTTTTTATTTCAAAATCCTCTTTCTTTTTCGATTTTTACAACATTTTTCGCTCCTAATTCACTCTTTTCATTGTCTTCATAGTGAGGTCCTGAAATTTATAGTATATATATATATATATCGATTGAAATAATGAAACGGGGTGGGGGGGGGGGGAAGTGGAAAATCAAGTTGGCTCGTTTTATTTTTCGCTCCGGTCATTCCAATTTATTCATTACTTTTTTTTTTTTTTTTTTTTTTTTTTTTCACTAATCTCCTCATGCACATGCTTGAAAATTCCACCAAGAATTCGAGTAGATAATGAATTCCAAAATCATTATACACGACAGCGCTTTTTATTTCAATTCCATCATCTTCCGCCCAATCCCTATTTATATATATATATAAGAAAAGAAAATTTATGATGGTCGGAATTGTCATATTTCAACTGTGCGTACGATATTATTTTTAGTTTTAGAATTTAATGGACGAATTGAAAAATAAAAAGACGACGAAACGAAAAAAAGAGAGAAAAATTCTCAACCGCGTGCGTCACTGCTTACGCAGGTCGGGGAATATCAGCCTTTTTCCACTCTGTCCTCTCTCTCTCTCTCTCTCTCTCTCTCTCTCTCTCTCTCTCGCAAAGATGCTCCACTCCTAGACATTTCATTCTTTTTGCCAACGATTGTGAATTTTTTTGAAAACAAAAAATCGTTTTATAATTATACAATTGAATCGTTACAATTTTCATTCTGTTGTTCGTTGAATAAATAACTTGGAAAAAAAATCTTTTATCGCCTTTAATCTCAGTGATGAAAAAGTAAACGACAATCTTTCCAACAATTACAATATGAAAACATTGCGATTTTTCAATTGGAATTGAATGAAATTTTTGGTTGGAATAACAATTTCAGTTACAACTCGTAAATTTTCAGCTTGTGCGTCAACTCTATGGCGATTGTTTTTTTTCTCTTCTTTTTTCTTTTTTCTCGTAGCCGGGAGGCTCGCGTCATCGCACGACCCACCGGTCGATAAAAGGCAAAGGACCTCGTGAATGCATTTTACGTTCCACGATACACGTTTTTCGACCGATATATAGAATAGAGTATATCGCGGAATTTTGACCAAAGATATGTGCTTTTGCATTTTGGAAGAATAATACGTTTCGACATTTTTATCGTACGTTTCCTTTAAATTCATTGCTTTTTTCAATATAACAGTGTTTTTCTTTCCGCGTTTATCGGTTGTGCATTTTTTTTTTCAGAGCATTCCTCTTTGAAAGAATGAAAATTTCGATCGATCCATCAAAAAAATAATTTCATTTATGAAAAATTTTAATCGCTCAATTTCGTGCAATATTTTTCACTACGAGCTTCATTCGTTGGTGTTTATATTCATACGAGTGCGAGAGAGATAAACATTGAGATGGATCAAGAAAATGTCATAAAAATAGTGCCGTGTTTATCTTCTTTTTTTTTCTCTCTCATCCATACGCTTTGCCATTGAAGATGATTTTATAATTGTCAAAACTTTTCAACTATACGATATAGAACTCTGCAACAAGTATACACAATTTTATTATTCGCTCCATTTATAACGTCGCGAAATTTTTATTAATCCAAAATTCCGAAATATTTTTTTTTTCCAATATTGAGACCGCGGAACCAAATTTCATTCCCTTAATCAATTGCGACCGAACCCCAACTCTTGGTTAAAAATAATCACACGAAAATTATTGTATGCCGAGTCTCGAACGAAGAAAGAAAATGTGCAACGGTTAGAACAGAGTGATAGTAATAATAATAACGTAATTTCTACCGCGCACGGTGTTGAAATGAATAAAACTCTCCCATATAGTCAACGAAATTCGCCGGTAGTATTTTTTTTTCAAACTCTATCGAGCAGTGTCCGTCAAAAAATCGAAACAACTTTGAATCGCGGTTCCGGACGTCTCCAAATTGACAAAGAACCGATTAAATTTAACGAGCATCTTGCATTATATATTGCTAACGATAATAAATAATAATAATAACGTTCGAGAAGTACGCGTTTAACTAGAATTTATGAAAAATATTTGGGCGGATGAATAATAATTCGTCTGCTCACGACAAGTTGGTCGAGAGGGAGCCGGCGGCGATCAGTTCATCAGTTGGCGTCCTTATTCCCATGAGTGAAAAAAGAGTCTTGATAAGTATTCACAAATGAAAAATTCCGTTCACTCTGAAACTGTTAATCTTTTTTATTTTTACTCAATGCAATGAGTTTTCGCAACGCGCACATATTTACGAGAATACGGTAATTCTCGTTGCGTCAGTCGTCATGACGATAACTGGCTTTAACGACGGTTCGATACCGACTAAAGGGTCGGCCATGTTACTACCCTCAACCCTCGCCGCGTACGTCGACTAGGAGACAAGTCCGAACGCGGCAACGACGACGACGACGACGACGACGGCGACGACGTCAACGGAGAGGCCGACAACGGCGACGACGCCGACGCCGACGCCGGGACGAGAACTATCTCCTTCTTGCTCTTTCTCAACGTTTTTCGATTTCCCCTCTCGATATCTCGCGAAGCGAAATTCAAGCTGGTGAAACTCCCAAGAGGGAGGGAGTATACAGTCGACGAATGTATAGACGATAGCACGTGTGTGAGTCTGCGCGCGCCCCCGTGTAGGTGCGTGAGTGCGTGCGCGACGTCCGCCTTATTATTCGTTGTGCTATAGGTATATAGCACACCGTACGTCGCGACTCAAGACTCGCCGCGCGAGAAGCTCTTGTCTTTCTTGTTCGTTTTATTGACAAGCACCGCGGCGCGAGAGATAGGTCGAACGAGAGTCAAGTAAAAAGCGGTAGCAGATATACTTATTGGATGCCAGTTCTTGCCAGTTCTCAGCATAAATATCATCTCGTTATTGCGGCTGATATGATGCTCGCGACTACAACTTTTTACATCGAATACTGCCTTTATAAATAGGTTTAATATAATATTATGAAAAATTGATTGACTAAATTGAATATAGAATTTGAGTAGTATGAAATCGTACGAATCGCGGTGTCTCGCTTTGCGCTTCAATCACAATTGAGGCGTAAATGAGACGCTGCTGCTTTTGCTGCCGCCGCGCAACCTGTTGTTGCGCCAATAAGCAGTCTAGCTTATTACTACGAGTAATACACGTTTTCCGCGTGCAGCCTCGTTAGTCCGTGACTGCTCTCGCATAAGCCCTCGCATATTTACTCGTAATTCGCTTCACTTGAAACGAGCGGCACACTGCAGTTTTTCCATATTTCTCTCTACTCTGCTCGTCGCGCCGCGTTTCATTCGCCTCATCCTTCCGCGATTCTATCAAATTACTCGCGCTAATTCCGTTCGTTCGCGTACCTGCTACTACGTATACAGAAAGCATTAACGACGCGCTTGCCCGCGTTATCTTTGACAATTGACGTCAACGCAAGGTTCTGTGCTCCCGCCGCGTCTTTGTGGCGGCGTCTTCTCCCAACGAACGCGAACGCGTACGCTCACGCAACGTAGGAGGCATCGAAACGGCTCGCAAGCAAATCTCATATCGCGGATCGAAACGTTTCTTATATCATATACGAGACGCGCGCGAGAGTACTTTCGATAACTCTCATCTTGTTATTTTTGCTCATGCTCATGGAAGCCTCCGGCAATAATTGGGTGGCGGAAGACGTCCAATCCCAATCCCGGCGGTGAATTCCATCTCCGCAACTTTGGAGTATATCGCGCCTGCGCCCTGCTTCATCTCACCGCGATTCGGTTATATACCAAGGTTTGAGCAGCGCGCGAGCAAACGTTCGATCCTAGATGCGGGTGAGCATCCACAGCATTCGATAGGAGCGAACACGACAACTCGTCGCTCATCCGAGTATTCCGAGTACTCATTGCGACGTACACGTCGCGCGCATCAATATTTTATTCCTCGCCTCCTGCTCGCGGGGCTCGACATTATTCCTATATAGGTAATGGTACACATTCGAACAAATCCCCGCGAATCAACCAACTTGTAGTCTATACTATATCCGGAGTAAGTCAATTATGAATCGACCGCTACAACCACTGCTCCAAAGCGATGCTATATAGAGGTATAAATAATTGAGGTTTGATTGCATGTCCGGCAAATACCTACATCACAAGAAGACTGCCTATCTTGGTGCGCGGTATCTTATCTTCGCTATCCGATGCTCCTTTACCTGCTGCTGCTGCTGCTGCTGCTGCGACCTCTCGCCACCTCCAGTTTCTATCTCATCTTTCGCTCCACATCGGGTACACCGTGACGCGACCGTCCGAATCTCGAGCGATTTGTCGCGCGAGAAATAAATATACGTTAAGCGGGAACGATCTCATCCACATTATGGGCAACTTTTGATCGATATCGGCGACGTCTTGACTTTTTTATTTCTTGACTTTTTTTCAAGTTCAAGACAAACAAAAAAAAACAAAAAAGTTCAAGACAAACATCTTGAACTTTTTTAATCGGATCAAAGCTTTTAGATCCATTTTATTGATAGCGCCGAACCCCAATTGTTGAATCTATGTTAAAATCTAAATTACCTATTGATGTAGAGAATTTTGAAAATACTTTCCAAAATTTTCTAATACTCGAAATTGGCTGTGGCCTTAAAGTTTTTCAACAAAGCTCCCAGTAGCGATCTATGCCAAATTGAAATTTTTAATATTTATTCAACCAACGAACCATATCTTTGGACTACTTTTCCCTCGCCTTGATCATTCATTTGCTCAATCGTCCGCGACCTTGAACTTTTCTTTTTTTTTTTTAACAAATTATTTTTGTCCTATACGACTTTCGACTTCCGGTCGATTAATTTTACGGCCCTGGGTATTCGCGGCTTCCCCCTGCGGTAATTCACTCATCTTCCTTCCTCTCTCTCTCTCTCTCTCTCTCTCTCTCTCTCTCGTCTTTTGCGTCACTCATCCCTGCTCTACGTGCGAAAGGGTCATACGCGGCAAAGATTCATTCGGACGCATCCGAGATGATGAACTCTCGATTATGAGGATGGTCGTCGAGTCAGCCGTGGCGGGCTTTTCGTTTTCCACGGCTGACTCGTTTATCCGTTTGGCAATTGACGTCAGTCGTTTCGATAGAGAGAGAGAGAGAGAGAGAGAAGAGGGGCGGCGGCGGCAACGGCGTATCAAGCAACATATATATAGGCACGGAGCATCTGGCGGCTCGATATCTTCGACACACTCGGACTTTTTCCTGTTCTTATACGTATACGAGTTATTCCAACGTTTATTCGTCATGTACGAGCAGCACGACGCGCGTCTAAAATTTCTAATATATGAGATTATGCTACACGCGGAAATGTCTCATTGCAAACGTTAGAGTCGCTCCACGGTGATGCAGGATGGTAGCGAGGTGGAAATGGTGAATCGGAGTAATTTGAAAAAGACGCAGGAGTATCTATCGTGTGGTGAATATGATAAAAAAAAGAGAAAATATTGGAGACGTGATCGATCCGCGTGGAGGTCAGTTTGATCGATCGAAAAACGTGGTTACGCGCGACGATAAGGAAAAGATCTTTTATACGAATTTAATTGAGACGATGCCGGGATCATCCGGAAAAATTTGTTTTCGTTGCGTCGTTGTGAAAATCTCGATAATCCCCGCGATCATTCGCGATAGGCGCACGAGTCAATTTTTTTTTTTTTTTTTTTTTTTTTTTCAAAAAGAAAAAGATACGTCTAATGAAGAAAAAATCTCTTGGGAGTCTCTCGCACTTGATATTACAACAACAAAAAAAGCAGCGTATGCAGTAGTACTCACGCGAGTATTGATGTCTAAACATGTACAAGCATATATCGTCGCGATAACGTGCGAAGAATAATTAAGATTGTCTATTGGATAATACAGTCTCTAGCACTAAGAATAGTATAGGGGAGGGCCGGGCAAAGCGGAACACCCGGGCAAAGCGGAACACCCCCCCAAAAAAGTGAAAAAATTTTTTTTTGACGGAAAGTTGAAAATCTTGATGATTCTTTTTAGGACATCCATTGAAAACATAATAATCAATACGACGACCAATTTTTTCAAAAAA